>JAUMHL010000013.1:9591769-9612964 GCA_032362345.1 Sandelia bainsii
CTCTGGAATGGAGGGTGAAACGTAGTCAAGGAACTAAAACAAGTCCAGTTGCCATTAAAAAAACCGTTTTTTTGAGAATATCTAACATTATTTCTCTCAGACAGCGTTATGGCAGCCGGTCTCACTTCAGTACATCAAACAAGAAACTCAAGTCCACTTGTTTGTTCCTGCAAATAGCTCAAAAACTGTCAAGGATCTGCTACAGAAACACACCATAACACATGGGTATGTTGCCTGTCTTTAACAAAGGTATACCGCTCACCAAGGATTATATAATTTAATATTTATAAGTTCTGTTACTTGCTTTTATTATTATTTAAATTTCCTTTAGAGTTTTATTGGCCAACACCAATGAGCTGATTGAAATGCAGACAAAGATAAACACCACAGACCCACGAAGCAGCTCGACTTTCTATGAGAGATATCACAGCCTGGAGGATGTATGATTTTCATCTTTATCTATCAGATTCCAGTAATTGGATTGCAATGGACTGTGTAGATGTACCGGATGTATTACAGTTTCCACCCAAACACGCTGTCTCCACTGTAGATCTATGACTGGATAAACAGGACCTTACAGGACAACCCAGCCACGGTCAAAGTCATTCTCATTGGCTCCTCATATGAGAAGCGACCACTATATGTTCTGAAGGTACAGACACCCTTCGCCTAATAAACTGTAATGAAACAGACACCTGATGGTCACGTCACCCTTTTTGCATACATACAGCACTCTGAAAGTCCTTACAATGGAAGTGATGGGGGCCAAAATCCACACTACTTATTCTGTGCAAAAATGTGTTCAAATATGTATCTGAAGTTAATATAAATCTTTGGCAATTGATGCAACAACGAAAAGTATCCACTTAATGTGACTTATACTGTCTTCAGATGAAATCATTTATTATATTTATGCACATAGAGGTGACTGTGGATTTTAGCTCCTATCCTTTACATTAGAAACATCTTTTGGAGGGACCTCTTAAAGGCCAGTAGGTCAGAGGACTAATCACAGCAAGTAAAACCTGTTTCAGTGTTTATATACTGCAGGCACCTGACAGATAAACTCTCCTTTAATTCTAACACCCACGTCTTGATCTGTCTTTCTCAGCTGTCTCTAAATAACAGGCCAGATAAGAAAGCAATATGGATTGACTGTGGGATACATGCCAGAGAGTGGATCTCTCCTGCTTTCTGCTTATGGTTTGTACAACATGTGAGTACATTTACATATACAGAATGGAAGGGTGACAATTTCATGAGGTAACATTTTTGTTGTCTTACACCAAAATAAATCTCCTTTCTCCCAGTCTTTGTCATTTTACAATCAAAACCAAGACATTACCAAAATCCTAGACAACATGGATGTCTACGTCCTGCCTGTTATGAACCCAGATGGATACCAGTACACATGGACGACAGTAAGAACCCACAAAGCAGAAGTGTTATTTTAAAGGACGTTATTGCAGCTGGAGTCATGATTTGTCCCTGCAGGACAGGATGTGGAGGAAGAACCGCTCCATCAGCAAGACTACCACCTGCATCGGAGCCGACCTCAACAGAAACTTTGATGCCAATTGGTGCAGTAAGTCCTTTTTATCATTTGACCATAAATGTAGATGAGAGTATCATCAGCAAAGTAAAATGTTTTTGTTCTTTGCAGCAGAGGGAGCGTCTCCTGAGCCCTGCACCGAGATCTACTGTGGTGCCTTTCCCGAATCAGAACCAGAGTCGCAGGCCGTCGCCGACTTCCTGCGCAGTCACAAGGATTCAGTTCAGCTCTACTTCAGCATCCACTCATATTCTCAGATGCTGCTCTTCCCATACTCCTGCTCTTTAGATGAAGCAGAGAACCACAAAGAGCTGGTGAGTGGTTTGGACTGATCAGTCAAACAATCAATTTATCAATGTGCATAAAATATCTGAGAATATGTGTGGAAGTGTCTTAGAATTATAGCTTGTAGATCATTCTAAATTGAATTAATACAGAATTGGTCTTTCTACATGTTTAAATGCACTTTTGCTTAAAAGCTTGAGATGGCCCAAGAAGCTGCCCAGAAAATCAGAAGATATTATAGAAACACCTACATATATGGTTCTGGAGCAAAAACAATATGTAAGTAATGGTTTAGATTGTTTTAAGCATGGTTGATTAATTTGCTCTCCATGTACACATAACTGGCATTTCTCTGTTCTCCAGACCTGGCTCCTGGTGGTTCTGATGATTGGGCCTACAACCTTGGCATCAAATACTCCTTCACATTTGAGCTCCAGGACCGTGGGCAGTACGGCTTCCTCCTGCCACCGTCTCATATTTCCAAGGCCTGCAATGAAGCTCTGACTGCTGTGAAGACTATTGCTCTGAAGGTTGTGGAGAAAGCACAAGTGAAAACAAATTCTCCTCAAAGTTCTTAAGCAGTTACATCTGCCATACAGGCTGGGAGTTCAACATTGTAAACTATTTTGTGAATAAAGCCTGTTAACACAAAGACTTTGTAGTATCACTAAAAAAAATCACTTAGCATGTTAGACACAGCTAATGGTATTTTGGTGTAACATTTTTAACATATATTATTGTCTATTTTGCATAGATCCTTTTGACTGTATGCAGTAAACATATACATAGAGATGGTGCAGAAAAGTAGATAAAATGTATAGATCAAGAAAGCCTCACAGCTAGAAGGAACCGGGTTCGACCCCGGGTCGGCCGGGTGCCCCTCTGTGTGGAGCTTGCATGTTCTCCCCGTCTCTCCGGGTACTCCGGCTTCCTCCCACCATCCAAAAGACATGCATGTTAAGTTAATTGGCAACTCTACAAATTGTCCGTAGGTGTGAGTGTGCATGATTGTTTGTCTCTATGTGTCAGCCCTGCGATGGATTGGCGACCTGTCCAGGGTGTACCCCGCCTCTCGCCCAACGACAGCTGGGATAGGCTCCAGCGCCCCCCGTGACCCTTACGAGGACAAACACAAACTGTGTAAATATGGTAGAAAGTAGTTTGAGTCAAGAGGCTACATGATCATGCATATATTACACATATATTAACACTGGCTACTTTTATTCTAGTTATGCCATTGATGGCTTTAATAACGGGTCAACTGATGGGGTATTATTTAATATAACATACATTCAAACGTTTGATCATGTCTGATGTCTACCACTGTCAGGGTTGTGCTAAGATGGACCCAATGGAGCACTCTGAAGAACGAGAATTGATAAAGGGTATTTAATTAACAGAAGACAAAATACAGGACTTATCAGTAGATTAAAGCAAAACTGAAAATCACTCCAGAGGGAGGCTAAAACAGCAAGAAAAAGCAAACAACTATTACACAAAAACCCACACCAGAAAATCAACTGAGTAAGAAGACAAAGAGCAAGACTGGATACATTAAAACACAAGGTGAGAACAAAATACAATACGCTAGGCATAAAGGCATGAAATAAATATTCTAAAATACAAAGTATAAGGAAGGGGGACTGAAGTATCAGAAACCAGAACAAGCTACTCACATGAAAGCCCAGGGTAGAGATGAATACAACAGGAAACTATCAAGAGGAACTGAGACCGAGAATAACAGAGGAAAATACAATAATCTGAACAGGAGCACCTGACAAGAAGAGAAAGTTGGCAGAACAGATTCACAAGACACAACCGGTAAACAAACCGGTAAACAAGGCAAATACTCAGCAGACGAAGATGACGAGCAGAATATCACAGGTAATATCACAGGAGAAAACAGGAGACGCTGGCAGTCATAACAGGTAACCCAACAAAGAGTGACTTATGGAGCAGGAATATAAAGGAGACGAGACTAACGATGTGAGTGAAGACTGCTGGGGGTGATCAGAGTGAGTGACAGCTGGGAATAATCTGGGTGAGTGTGAGACCGGAAGTGGGGCGTGGCCAGGTAAGTGTGAACAGGAAAACAGGAGGAAACACAGAGAAAGCAGAAACAAGACAGGTGATGAAAACAGAAAACTCAAAACATTACAGGGACATGATCAAAACACAGACAACCAAGAGACACAGATCATGACAACCTCTGCATTAAACATGTTTCTTTCATGCCCATATACAAACATATTTGACAGTATAAGGGAAACAATTCCACTGAATTTTATTTTGTAGGAGTTCCCCAGTGTAACCAATCGTGAAATTTTTTTTTTTTTTATATATATTTCTTAACAGTATACCAGAATACTCAGTACCACTATGACAAAGACTACCACTAACATCGTGAACCTAATACTACTAATAAGAGCCTATTAATATTTTGTAAGTGTTGGTTATCAGTAAATAGTTATTAGTCAGTAGGTTATTATTGCCCATTAATAACATCTATAACACCGGCTATAGATACATTATGCGCATGCGTGTAATATGTATACATCATTAAAAATGTGTAACAATGACTATAATTACATTTACTATAAATAACCTCACAATACTTTTATTCTTAGGAATTTTCTTGATGTGAGTTTTCTGGCTTGAACATAAAAAAGTTTCAAAAAGCGAACAAGCTATTCAACTGTCAACTCGGCCAAATACTGACTACTGTAAGGCAATGGTTTTTGTCAAAGAAATTATTTGTATAAATGACAATAAGAGAGGCACTATAAAACGTAAAGAAGAGAAATAACTTACTTTATTGTTTCTTTAAAAAAAGATATTCGGCAGTTGGCGGTAACGTAACATCAAACCGCCTCTAAAAACCACAGAAGAAGAACGGGACTTGTGATGCGCACCCTCCGCCAATATGAAGGCACCCAGGGCAGTTTCTGCCTTTGATTTTAAAGAATAAGCCTCGCTATTTCTATAAGTGCTGAATCCACTAACTGGACTAAAGTAGATGCGACACCGAATTAATATCTTGGGTGAGACGGTCTTTTGTCTACACGCTGTCTAGCAGGCACGGTACTGAAGGCGGCTTAGCTATAGGCCCCTCGCTAAGATAAAACATGAAGTCATTAGCTCTTAGGTTGACTAACTTTAGCATTAGCCTCTAACGATATTTGCTTGTGTTTTTTCCAGTATGTTACTCATTAATTAGCTAAACATTTGCATATCGCATGACGTTACGCGTGTATGAGTGTAAGATATTTAAACAACAGCAATAAAGTTGTGTAGCGAGTTAGCTTGGAACCTTAGTTAACCTCAAGCTAGCATGTTGCACTGCTAACTAGAAGTTAGCAGTGCAACAGCAGCGGCGCAGAAAGCAACAAAGTGAGACATTTGCATATGTTTATGTTTTGGATGTGCGGTCACCGACAGGCAAACTAAAGGTGTGAGCAGCCTACTGTACAGTCTACCTTTTAAGGGAAGTTGTTAAAGTCCACTTAGGGTGCTAAAATGTGTAGCGTAGTTAATGAATGCAGGTCTCATTCATTCCGAACCCTTCACTCGGAAGGAATTCATGTACATGTCTTGGAGTTTGTAGGTGTGTTGAGGCAGATCCTTGATTGATTACTGGATTTTTTTGGTCAATTTCCAGTCCTGCAGAATGTCCAAGATCAGGCGGAAGGTAACAGTGGAGAATTCAAAAACAATATCTGACAGCAGCAGCAGCACTACGACTAGCAGCACCAGCAACCCCGCCGCCCCCTCCCGCAGGCCCAGTGTGTTTGAAAGACTTGGTCCCAGCACTGGCAGTAATGCTGCTGATGTATGTAATATCCTAAATTCCAAAATACTTACAAACTACTAACATTGAAGTGAGTATTGCTTTAAAGATTGTACAATTAGCATTTGACAATTCAGACTCCCTTAACTGGATTGCAGTGACAAACATGTTGTTAGTTATTTATTATTTTATGCTGAAGGATCCTTAACTGGAATAATGTTTTTAGTAATCTGGTAAAATACGGTATGTTTTGTGTCTTTTACTGTGCCTGATATTCTCATAGTCTCATTGTCATAGTAGAATGTCAAGGCTGTTTTATTTTAGCAGATGTTGCTGTATCTAAACATTCAAATTTGTTTCCTTCCAGAGTCACTGTAGAAATTGGTTGAAAACTGGTAATTGCAGCTACGGCAACACTTGTCGCTACACACATGGAACTCAGCCACGAGGCAAAGGATTTAGCTTTAGTCGGTAAGTAGCTTGTTTAAGTTTTAAATTATTTTGATCATGATTGAAATTTAATTTACTTTAATTTGACAAATTATTGATACATATTATTGTATTTATGTTTGTGTATATCTTAATGAAACAGGTCAACCGAGAGACCCACAGGTGATCTGCGGGAGAGGATGAAGAATAAAAGACAGGATGTTGACCCAGAAAACCTAAAGCGAGACCTAGACGAACCTACATCCCCCACAACGAGAGTGAGTCTCTGCTCCTTCAGTTTCTGTTTTTAAAACTAGTAATCTGATGGGGAATGGGCAAATTTTGTCTGAATTTTAAAGTAAAGAAAAAGCTTTGGTGCCACAGCAAAGCTCATTTTGATTTACACTGTGAAACATTTCTTGAGCCTGACATTGTAACACATTTAATCTATATAAAATAAGATGAAGCACAGAAGGTGATGCACCATGTATGTGTGATTCTAACATGTCTGTGTCATCATCTACAGCAGAGAGACTCCTCCAGAGGCCGACACAGGGAGAAGGAGGATATAAAGATCACAAAGGAGCGTACCCCAGCTAGTGAAGAAGAGCCCACAGAGTGGGAAACCAATCGTGAAGGTTCATTAGATTTTTGTGTTTGTTTGGTTGTTAAATTCAAGTTTAAAAGTACCTGGGTTCTTAAACTGATTTTATGATTAGCAGTAAAATAAAGAACATCAATATGGGCTTTGACAAAATTCTTTCTATATCTGTTTTTGGTTCACTTTCAGACTCTGATATTGGTGACTACGACTACGAGCTATCTCTAGAGATGAAGCGCCAGAAGATTCAACGTGAACTGATGAAACTGGAGCAGGAGAACTTGGAAAAGAGAGAGGAGATTGTCATCAAAAAAGATGAGACCCCCACCAAAACAAGAACCACTGCCATGCCAAAGGTAAGGAACAGGGTGCTATGGTGAAGTTAATATGTACTCTAGCCTCTAAACCAAAATTATTTTTAGTGTTCATACCAAAAATATCTATTTTCGCTCACTGAAGGAGGTGTCTGTAAGACAGACTTTAATTTGACTATAATTTTTAATCTGATTTGTCATCCTTGTTGCCCAGGCCTCCCCTGAGCAGTTAATCTCCAAAGATTCACCGTCATCTAGGAAATCCAGTGGATCCCCAAAACACAAATGTGGAACCAAAAGTGGAGCCAAAGGACCAGGCTCTGGGAAGAAAGAGAAGAAGATGTTGGTGTCATCCTCACCCATTTCAGAAACTGCCAGGTAGGAGTCTTTGATTGGCTAATGTGTTGTTTGCAAGAAGATCAGGTTTTCACTTTTGGTCTGTTCATTAACAAGATATATCAAAGTACTCAGCAGAGTTTAGTGATATTTGGTGGAAAGCCTTGTCATTTCACTATTTTTGTATTTGATGGTAATATGTTTGATTGCAAGTTTCCATCTTGTTCCAACTAGGCCTTCAAAAGGTAGCCACAGTAAGAAGAAAGGGCCCCGTACCCCCAGTCCTCCTCCGCCAGTCCCTCTGGACATTCCTGTGACTGGGAAGAAACACAAAGGCAAGCATAAAAACAAGGAGAAGTCTGAGGAGAAGCAGAAGGAAGGGAAAGATCGTGGTCGAGATGCAGAAAAACACAAAGAGAAGAAAGAAAAACGGAGGTACAGTATGAACCTATCATACAACATAGAGATCTCCTCCTTCTTATCATACAATATATTTACACTCTTATCATTGACAGATGACAGCCTTAGTAACCGTGGTCAGTTATGCAAAGTAGTTCTCTTCCCAGCACCTTTACCCTCTTCAACATGTAGTCCTCGTCACTTTGAATATAATCGTATTGTTTACAGGGACCGATCAGACAGTTCACACAAGGCCAAGCGATCAATCACATCAGAGGAGCGCTCTGGTAGTGTGTCGTCTCCCTCCAGAGCTACATCACCCTCGGCCAGAAAGAAGTCACCCTCTCCTAAAGTCTCATCCCGTAAGACCCCTGCGCTAGACTCCCCTCCTTGCAGGTAAGCACATGTAGCCCACAAGGCAAACATTTGCTTGCTCAATGCTTAAGTCACCACAGAATTATTGGACAGTTATTGACAAAAATGGTAATTGGTATTTGGTATGGTAATGGTATTTTTTTTAATCATTAAATTGGACATGATCCCTACTGTCACTGCAGGTCTCCCTTTCCTCCACGCCACCAGCGCACTCCCACTCCTCCCCGCCATCACTCCCCTTCCTCCCACTCAGGTTCGTCTGCCCAGCGGCACTCTCCCTCTCCACGGCGGCGTCGCTCATCCTCTCCCACCTACCACCGGAGTGCTCCAGCCTCCACCTCCTCACCTCAGAGCTCCAGGCGCTCCCGATCACCTCCTGCGTCACATGACACCTCCTCACCCCACCGCCGATCTGACCGATCGAGCCCCAGCCAGCGCCACTCCAGGGGTCGAGAGAGGAGTCGTGGTGACAGAGAGAGGAGTCCACCTGTCCAGGAACGCAGACATGAGCGCAGAGATGGTATTTTCCTGTTTTATAGTGTCAATACTACTAAATATATTTATTTTATTTATTTATTTTTATTTTACTTTATATAGTTATTTTGGCAAATGTGCTGAGTGATTAAGTCATTATTGCTTTCACCTGAGCATGTCCCTACTGGTATCGGTAAATTGTTCCCTAAGACTGGTAAACTGTTTGTATTTTTATATAATCTGTTGATCACTTGTTAAGCTATGCATATCTTTTGCAAACAGATAGCCGCAACAAGAGAGAGAAAGACAGCATCCGCAACGACCGGGACTATGACTCTGAACAGGTCTCATCACGGGACACTCGTGATGACAGGGACACCAGAGAGGCTCGTGATCGACGAGATGCTCGCGATCGAGGAAGGGAAACTACCCGAGAGTCTCGTGACCATCGAGACAACAGGGACATAAAGGACTCCAGAGAGAGCAAGACAGAGACCCGGTCCAGTCGGGAATCCCTGGAACGGCGTGACCGCGAACGGGAGCGAGAGAGAGACCGGGAGAAAGAGAGGGACAAGGACAGAGAGCGAGAGAAGGAGAGAGACAGGGCTGACAGCTACAGGAAGGAGGAACTGGCTCAGGATGACAGGAGTTATGGGAGAAGTCACGGACGCGAAGAAGGAGGGAGAGCTGAAGGGAGGACAGACAGAACTGAGAGGAATGGACGAGGGAGAGGACGTGCTAATGAGACCTCTGAAAAAGGTAAGAACTGACACTACACTTAGCTGTTATTTTATTTGTAGCCATAAGAAAAACTCACCCAACTCAACCCAACCCAAGAAGCATCGTAGGTGATAGTTACACTACTGTGCCTGTTTATCTGCCATAGTTTTTCCTTTTAAAGTAATTTTCACACTTTTTTTTCTTTTGTCAGGGTCAAACAGAAACTCCCGGGGCTCTCAACTGGAAAGTAGCCATGATAATTGGGAGTCACAGAGCAGCGTGGTGCGTGAGCGGAGTGTTGAGAGAAGCACAGATCGCAGTGCCACCGAACGGAGCTCGGAGAGGGGCTCGGACAGAGATCGTTATGAGAGTGATAGAAGAGGAGAGCAGGCCCGAGACTCTTCCTACGACAGGAGAGGAGGGCACGCAGAGCGGGATCGCAGAGACAACCGAGAGAGAGGTGAGGGTTAGGGTCTGCTTATTTTTGAGTCTATAAAAAATATGAACTGTGACCAAAAAGAATGCATGTGTATAAATAAATAAAACAAAAAACATGGCTCATGAATAAACATAGACTGAATCATATGTTGTTGGGGGTTTTTTCAGCTTCCCCAAACAGACACCAGGGGAGATCGGAGGAGTCTGAGAGGGATGAGAGGAGGGAGGAACGCAGGACAGACAGAGTGGAGGAGAGACGGGACGACCGGACCCGCGACCGGGAGCGAGAGAGAGACAGGGAGAGGGAGAAAGAGAAGGACAGAGAACGGGAGAGGGAAAAGGAACGAGAAAAGGAGAGGGAGGCTGAGAGGGAGCGGGCCAGAGAGAGGGAGCGGGAACGAGAGAGGGAGAGGGAGCGGGAGAGAGAGAGGGAACGCGAGGAGCGGGAGAGGGAGAGGGAGGAACGAGAGAGAGAGAGGAAGGAGCGGGAACGGGAGAGGGAGAGAGAGAGGGAGCAGCGGGAACGAGAGAGGCAGCGGGAATGGGAGGAGCGAGAAAGAGGAAGGGAGGAGAGGCGGGAGAGGAGGGAGGACTCCAGGGATGATCGGCCTGTCCGAGAAACCCGGGATGATCGAAAGTCAAGGCACGTATCTACTTATTTATTTCCATATTTACATTGACTTAGGTGCTGTCTACAATGGAGGCATCAGGTTATATGCTTTTCATTTTTGTGTTGTGCTGTGATGAAATGTTTTAAATTATCCTCAACATTGGTTCACAGAGGTATTCCTGAAATTGAAAGATTTCCTTATCCTAAAACTTCCTTGCAAACAGTGATTGCAAGAAATTTTGTAGTATTATATTGAGTTTTATATTGTACGGAATTATTATAGGAAATCGTGTTAATCATCAGTTAGTTCTTTTATGATCAGATTTTGGTAATAATTAGCATAATATGTAGTAGAGTTTCAAGCACCATCAAGTATAATGATGTTAAGACTGACACACATTTACATTAATCAAGTATAATGTAAATGTGTGTCAGTCTTAACATCAATTAGTAAGCTACAGCAGTGATTTAAATCTTTTTTTTGACTTATAACCTATTAAAATGACATAATGTCGACTTGCATTCCATTGTCAAAGGTAAATCTTGGGTTATATGCAGGTTAACTGAAAAGTAAGAATAACTATTTGACTTATTTCACCAGAAAAACAAAGATAAGAGTGAAAAATGAAAGAGGTTTTCAGTCTGGCTAATGATGTCCAGCAATTATCTGCTAATAATATATTTTTGAACCTTTTGGACAGGCAGAGATTATTTATTTACACATAAATTGAACACGTCCCTAGAAGGGGCCTTGTGTAACACCACACTCAACTCTCAAATTCAAAATTCAGAAGCAGTTTTCTCTATGAAAGCACAATGACAACTGTATTTTCACTAATTTTGCAACCATGACTGTGCGAGTCCTAATATGGATTTAATATTTCGATATTTCTATAACAACTATTGTCTCTTCTCCTTCTAGTCGTAAGAGGCCAAGAGTGGAGAGCAGCCCTAGCCCCCGACCCTCACCTAAGCGAACAACACGGGACCAAAGTCCGGCAGATAGTGACGGTTACAACAGTCCAGAAGACAAAAGTGAGCGCCTGATTGGCCGAGGGCAGGCCAAGCTCCACTCTCAACCCCTCCTCCCCAGCCCAGTGTGTCCGACTTCATCTGACAGTAGGGAAATTCTTTTTGAAAGGACACACTCCTGTTTAATGGGGAATGCACTGCTTGTAAAATGCAAACGTACCCTTTGTATAAGGAAATGTACTGTTAGTTATTTAAAAGATTATTGGAATAGCTTGAGAATTGTTTTGATTACATGTCTTGTGTTTTTATTTCACACATTCCAGTATTGACTGTCCCCTGTATCACTAATTATAAGTTATAGGGATGCTATTAATTAACATTTTCCCCAAAAGTCATTTCCATTTAAAATTGCACTTTCCATCTTTTCTAAATTTGAGTTTTTTGAAAATGTTTTCTTCATTTGACTTACCAGGTTAAATTAAAAATCATTTGACTGATTGCTTAAATGCTTAACAAGTACTGAGCATAGGTGTGTGACTGTTTTGTGTGCATGTACAGGTGGTGACAAGCATCGTCTGCTGAGCCAAGTGGTGCGGCCCCAGGAGCCCTTGTTACGTTCTCCCCCGAGGGCTGCTCCATCTGATGACAAGCACAGTCACTGGAAGGATGAGGAGCGTAGAGGATCCGGGGACAAAAGGGAGGCACATGGTCGTCACGAGGAGCTGGAGGCTCGCGGGGAACGTAGCAGAGTAGGCAACAGACGAGGTGACACCCCGCCTGATTCTCGTAGCAGAGGTAGAGACCAGCGGGAATCCACACCACCTCCTTCAGCGCTTGCCACAGGTGGTGAAGACAGAGAGACCGCTGGTGCCCAGTCCCATGAGGAGGGCAAAAAGAAGACAAAGTCACAGAAGAAGGGGCTCAAGAAGGGTCGCAAAGAAGAGGAGGTTGCTGGTGTCAACCGCCTGGCTCCTGCAGCCGACCGTTTCAACTCCGAACCCCAAACTGGTGCTTCTGCAGATGGACCTCCAACCTTACAGTCCCCCAGAAAAGGAGCCAAGAAAAAGGCACTTGATCGAAAGAGGAAACGCTCACGAGGAGGAGACTCTGATGTGTCTGAGGAGGATACCTCAGCCCATCAGCCACATAATAAGAGGAAAAGAGGTCCCAGGACTCCACCACCCTCAATGAGGCCCAATCACCGTGGTACTGGAGGCAACACAGAACTGTCTCCACTGTCCAAGGTGGACAACTTCAGTGACTGGTCAGATGAGGAGGTCACAGACCGAGGGGGAGGACCACTGGAAGCACAAGCTCCCCTGGCTCCTTCTGACAGGGTTCCTGCTGAGCCCCTTAGGAGAGGTGGTGGTCCCAGGGTGGGAAGGGACAGGGAGAGGTGTAACCCCCCTGCTATTGCCCCTCTGCTTTCTCAGGAACCACCAATGCTGCTGCAGACACTGACTCCCCAGCCCCTCATGTCCAAGCCCCTGCTCCGCAAACCTCCCCCAGAGCAGACACGGAGCAGCAGCATGGGGAGCAACCAGAGCCGTACATCGTCCCGCCGCCCGCGGTCACCCTCCAACGAGTCAGCCCACCGAGACGATCTCCAAGGCCCACGATCCCGCCGAGGCAGGCTGCAGGGCACCAACTCACGTGACCGGGACAGAGAAAGAGAGCGGGAGAGAGACAGGCCGGGGGTGAATGATCCTCCAGGAGCAGAGAGGAAGTCTCGAATTGACCAGTTGCGGCGAGGAGAGCCCAGCCGCAGCACCTCATCAGGTAAATACACACCCGTCTATCAAGAAGTAGTACAATACTTAATAAAATGTTTAACCCTGGTCCTGCCTGTACTTACTCACTTATTCTCTGTCTTCCAGACCGGCAGGATTCACGCAGCCACAGCTCCAGACGCAGCTCCCCTGACTCTGAGAGGCAGGCCAGGTCCAGATCCCGCGCTGGCTCCTACGACAGTCGAGAACGGGAAAGAGAGAGGGAGCCATTTGAGCGGGAACGGGATAGAGACCGAAAAGATCTCCGGCCTCAGCAGCAGCAACAGCAGCAGCAGCAATCCCTGCTCCTTCAGCAGCCACTACAACAACAGAGAGACTGGGAGCCTGAACCTAGGGACTGGCCTAGCAGGGGGCGCGAGCCCCTGTTGATGCGCCCTGGCCGTGAACCTCTCCTAAGGGAACGGGACATTAGAGACAGGGAACGCTTACTCCCTGAAGGATTCATCCAACAGCACGAACGGGAGCGGGAAAGGGAGCGAGAAAGAGAGCGTGAGAGAGACAGCAGAGTTGAAAGAGGTGGTGATCGAGAGAGGGAGAGGATGATGATGATGGACCTGCCGCCACATGGAGAACCCAGAGCTCCAGGACGGGGAGACCTGAGGGGTGAAATGAGAGGAGACATGCGTGGGGACATGATGAGGCAGGAGAGGAGCGACTATGAGCCCCTGCTGCCAAGAGAAGCTTTCAGCCCTCCCGAACCTGAGAAACCAAGCAACAGTCACCATCTCACGGGAGAGCAACGGGAGCTTGAGAAAGCAGACAGCATTGACGGTAAGAAGATAAAAGCGTGTGTGTGATTTAGCAACTTTTCCCAAATAACCAGACTGAATTTAAAGAAATCTGTGTCTGTTGTTTTTCACAGGAGACGATGATGGAAAGGAAGATGATGGCCAATCAGTCACATCTGTAGGAGAGGAGTATGAACCAATCAGTGATGATGAGCTGGATGAAATCCTTGCTGACAGCCAGAAGAAGGAGGATCAACAGGATGATGAGAAAATTACAGGTACCAGGAAAGGAATTATGCAAAATGTTTTTTATCTGTATTTATTTGGAAAAATAACATCTGCTTCTGCTTGAGAGATGGATATTTTTTTATTCTGTAACACATTTATAATTATTAACAAAAAATTAAAAACATCGGATTTTCCTTATAAAACTGAACCTCGAACACTCCTGTCCTGACAGGTCCTCTGGATGTGATTGATGTGGACTGGCCCAGCCTGATGCCTAAACAGAAGCAGGAACCACGGGCAGCAGGAGCTGCACTGCTCCGGTTCACCCCAGGGGCTGTGCTTCTCAGGGCGGGCATCAGCAAGCGACTTGCTGGGCCTGATCTCATGGAGCAAGTTAAAGAGGTGTGCAAGTCTGAGCTGGATGACCCCAAAGGTGAGAGTCTTAAAATCATCAAACCAAAATTACATTTCTATCATTTTTGTCATTTTGACTTAACTTATTGGTTTTTAATTTTATCATTTGCTTCCCATATGTGTAGCTCATTTTGAAATTTGTAAAATTACTTTTTTCAATTTACAAAACCAGACATTTTGACTAGTTTATAATGTCATGCTGATACCTTCCATAGTTTGTTTTTGTAGAATTTTTCTTTTAGTTTTATTGAGTCTGTTTTGTGTGAGCCATGTATCTAAAACTCGCTTTCATCTCCATCTTTCCAGATGCTGACAAGCTGTTTGAGCATGACCTGGGGGCCCTGAACATGGCAGCCCTGAACAGGAGAGTGGAGAGGACAGGTTTACTGAGCAACCTGGGGCCTTGCTGCAAGGCCCTGTGTGCCCGCAGGGACTTTGCCATCCGCCGGCAGCTGTTAAAAAATGACAAGGTAGACGTCATGCAGTTGCTGACATAAATTAATTTACTACTAACCCTCGCTCTGTGTTGTTTGTTTTTTATATTCTCATGAGGTTAGACTTTCCCACAGTTTTAATATAAAATGCATTTACATCTCTGTACTCTCTCTGTATCTTTTACAGGGCTTAACAAAACAGTACCCTACGACCCCTGTGGTAGACAACGAGCTGCTGCAGATGAGCATGCGGCTCTTCAGAAGGACCATGGCCGGCCAGGCTTCGGCCCCAGAACGGTCTGACAGTGTGTCAGTACCAACACCAGCAGCTGAAGTTGCTGCAGCTGGTAGTAGTAAGCTCAGCTCAGCACAGCCTGAGGTGTGTGTGTCCTGAGAGAAGTGGACTTAGTGATTCTAAGCATTTACTTCTTCTAGCCCATAACTTTTCATCTCTCTCTCTGTCCCATTTTATTACATACATAGTCTTTTTTTAGTAATGACAACAAATAAAACGCAGCAAAATGTGAATTTCTCAGTTACACTTAACATGTTTTGGATGATCTGCACGTTCTGTGCCATAGACTACTGGACATTCTAGTCTATGGAGGTGTGTATTGAACCATGTATGAGAAACATAAAACACACCTAAAATGACTTCATGTTTTGTTGTGCATTACAGTGTTTTAGAGCCGCTTTTTAATTGTCAAAGTTTCACCTGCCTAACCAAGTTTAAATGACTGTTTTGTTTTTGTTTATTGTACATTGGTTACTACAACTGTGCATTAAAATGGTTAGATGCTGATTTTGTAATGGGTCTTTTGCTTTGTATGAAGTGACTGTTCAGCTTTCAAATGATGTTATTGTTGTTTGTGTTTACATCTCATCACAAAATACCTGCAGAGCAAATCTATAGCATTTGCTGTAGAGTGTTACTGAAGCATCCTGCAGGGACTTGAATGAAGTTTCTCATGAAAAAAGCACTGCCAAACTATTCCTCCACTGAATGTAATTTGTTCCAACTGTTAGTCTGTGGAAACATTATTGGTTTTTGGTTGATGTATTTGTTTTGAATGGTTTGGCAATGTCGCCCTGAAACGAACTAAAATGAGTGCAGAGCACACAATAGACTGCAGAGTACCAGATCTTCAACCTTGCCACGTGGAACTCCTCTCTTTAGTGTTCACCAGCCCAAATCATCCAAAAAGGAGCCAAAGTTTTTCCTATAGGAAAAGATGCTAGACTGCATAGATAAAATGACTGTAAACATACATAATTTGAACTTATATTTTGTGTTCTATGTTCAAATGGTTGATCATCCAGAGCCATCATAAAAAGACTTGTACAGGTGGATAAACTGGAAGCCCTGGGATGTGGTTTTAGCACCATTAGTTGCACACTACATGTTGTGATTGCTGGGACACAAATTCAATGGACAGACCAGCTTGTTGCACTGAACAGCTTAAAGAACTGAATAAGAATTAGAGCTCTGGATTCAACATGACACCTCCTACCAACTTTCCCACTGTGACTTGATATCTGAATGACATTACAGATATGGAGAGACTGGGCTCTGATGTTGCAGCTCACGGTCTTCACTTCTGAGCACAACTATATGATGCTTGAAAACATTTCTTTTTATATGTTACATATGTCTAAGATTCAATGTCAATTTTGAGATGTCCAAGTAATGATATCTGGTTTAACTTTGTATTTTTACTGTAAAATAAATGCATAATGGTATTTCTAAGTTGCAATGAGGACAACTGGGGATCGTATTGGGTTCAAATGTAGTGCTTAGCTTATCGGGATTAAATTTCTGTAGCAAGAGCTAATCAGACAGGCACTCAGTGCAAACATTTCCATTTTGAGGTAAGTGTGACATTTATGTACGAGATGGTTGTGGTTAGATGTAACCTTAAGGTTATGTTATAAATGATTATTTTAATAAGCATTGTTACATGTAGTTTTTTTTACTTTGACAGTAAGTTTTGATGAAGACCAACAACAACAGAGCAGCTGT
This sequence comes from Sandelia bainsii, assembly GCA_032362345.1. Classification (NCBI taxonomy): domain Eukaryota; kingdom Metazoa; phylum Chordata; class Actinopteri; order Anabantiformes; family Anabantidae; genus Sandelia; species Sandelia bainsii. The sequence goes on from JAUMHL010000013.1 coordinate 9,608,676, forward strand.
CATGTCTTGTTGAAGACCTAATCCTACCACAAAATAAAATAATCTGTCATGTTGTAAAAAGTTAATTTCCTCCTGTGTTATATCATAAACTCGTTCAAAATCTATGTACAAAGAATCAGTTAAAACAATACAACCATTACTGCAATCCACTACCACATAATGCAATTGTTTTAAAATAAAAGAAACTTCCATATGGAGAATAAACACCTACTACATAAATACCACTCATGTACTACTTATTTCTGCATTCATACTTCGCCTAGTCTGATAATGCAAAAATGTACACCCTACTGACTCCTCATTATATCAATTCGAGCTCTTTCAAAAGAAAAAAACACTTTTATGATTTTATTAAGAATAACTTGTTTGTATTGCGTATTGTACTTCTTTTAGCTCGCATTCTGGCAACATCTGCCCTGTTTGTCAATGCCAATATAAACCTTGTTGAACGTGTAGGACAATGCGTGGTTACACGGTAGGAACCTTCGCTTTTACTATTGTTGACGGACGTCATTTAAAACGGACCGGTTTCCTTTACCCACAATCCCCGGTGTTTGGCCCGTCCTTCCGACTTCCGTCTCAACTCCGAGTCGATGTGAGTATTTTCTTCGGAAATTGTATTTCAACAATCTAACATCATCCTGTCATATTAAAGCTCCAATTGACCCCATATCCCTTATATATCTTCACACTAGTGATATATTGTTTTTTATATGAGGCATTTGAGGTGGATGAACATCTTGAAAGGCGATTAAAAGCGGTGAATGGTAACACTCAGTCAGCCGGAGTAGCTTCCAGTACCATTGCGGCTATTTTGTGTTATATTAACTGCAAGTATAAAGCACTGGTAGTGTAAAGTGCATTTATTTTCCTCTTTTAACATAAGTGCTGTTCATTTAATGCTTTGAGATGCAGGTTAGCTTGCGCTAATAAGTTACATTAGTGCAGCCAGATGTATGCTAACCTAACGTGTTTTTTTTGGTGGTGTCGTAAAATGGTGTCAAAGTTGGTTAAAAAAACGTTTTATCATTTAAATACTGGAGCTGGTAGTCTTATTTTCCAAAGTGAAACGGTGTAGTGACTTTTTTTTTTTAAAGTTTGTTTTTAACGTTGACATTTCGAAAGACTAACGTAAGTGTGTTGTTTATAGATGGCCCCAACTAAGAAAGGAGAGAAAAAGAAGGGGCGTTCAGCCATCAACGAGGTGGTGACCAGAGAGTACACCATCAACGTCCACAAGCGCATCCATGGAGTGTGAGTAACATAAGGGCAAAGACACAGCAGACTTTGGATATTAATTAATGCACAGCAGGTAGTGTTCATTGGATCAGCTGTCAGTTAACTGATGTCCATTTAACTTAAAATTGTTGCTGAAGAACACAGAAGAGTGCTGCTTAGAGTCATTATAAATAAATTATTTTTGAGTGACATTGTGGTTAGCAGGGCTCCGGGTGAAGTTGCTATCACGAGCATAATTCAATTTGTCGATTACTCTGTTTTTTTGCTCTACAGTATGTTTGTTTGACCAGAGCATTCACTCATTAAATGACAAGTAAAACCTGTGCACAAAACACATGGCAGGTGTTGGTATTGTTATATAAGTGACTTAAGGAAGTGTGTGCAATTTTGACTTTTGATTTGGACGTCTTGCAGGAGCTTCAAGAAGAGGGCTCCCCGCGCCATAAAGGAGATCCGCAAGTTTGCCGTGAAAGAGATGGGAACTCCTGATGTGCGCATTGACACTCGCCTCAACAAGGCAGTGTGGAGCAAGGGTGTCAGGTGAGATGGTACACTGTTAATACACATCCGAGTGGAAAAAACACTGCCAACTTGTCTTGGGCAATCTTTTGATTATAAATCTGTGATAGATGTCTTTATTTGTTTAAGTGAAACTAAAGTAATGACAGCCCACTAGTTTAAATTTACTTTTACTGCACATTGTGCTGTACTGCTTGGTGCAGCAGGAATGTTGCTAGTGTTGGATTTGTGATATACAATCCATAATACAGCTTTTGTTTTTTGTTTTTGCTTTAACTTTAATCAGTAATGTTTCATTTTGTGCACAAGTTACCTAAATGTTGTACTGTTTGACAATTAGTGGATGCCACCAACAAACATTATGACTATATTCTAAGAATTGGATGTTGTAAAGCTTTAAACTTTGCAGAATTATGAACTGCCCCCCCCGTTTTCTTTAAACCTAGGCTATTTAAAATGTTGAAATTGTTCAGTCCTACTGTCAGCTCAGACATGAAGTACCTTGTGTGCACACATAATAATGAAGTCAGTGTAGTTGATGATTTCACAGACCTACAGAAATTGAACATGCTTAAAATGCTCTGTTCAGTGAATATAGCATGGTTTAGGGAGTTGGTGATGATTTACTGTGAGTGATGTGTTTTCTGATTCAGTACTTTTGGCAAGGGATGGAGAAAAACTGCACATAAGACATTGTATTGACGGTCTGTAGCACACTGCTATGGTTGGCACCAAATCATTCTCAGATGCCAAAATTAATTTTTGTACATTGAAAAAATGATTTGACATGGTTCACATGCAGTTGGGACCATGACACATTTGCTGGTCTATGTAACCAATGCACAGACTTATTAAATAGCTTTGATTTAGTGAAGATGGTAACCACGTGTGTTGTGCAGGAACGTGCCGTATAGGGTCCGCGTACGGCTGTCCAGGAAACGTAATGAGGACGAGGACTCCCCCAACAAACTGTACACTCTGGTCACATACGTTCCTGTCACCACATGCAAAGGTAAATATGTTGCTCACTTAAATGGTCTGAAGTTTGTGAAGCATTTAAGATGTGTCATTTAATTTCTCCTTTTTCTTTTCCACCAACAGGTCTTCAGACAGTTAATGTTGATGAAAACTAAGTTGTCCCCTCTGCGAGTGGAATAAACGACTTAAAATTTGCTCTTGTCTGGTGTCTTTATTTCTGTTTTTGTGCTCAAACTGAAGGTTTTATTTGAATCATAGATTCAGATTAATGGTTGTTTTATGAGTGTTCCATGATAAATTGAGATGTTATGCAAGAGTAATATTATAGACCATAACCATCTCGTAATAGTTTATGGTAACATGTTTAGATGAATTCTATCACAAACTGAAGTGTGTTTCAGTAATGTTTGTGCTTTTTTTCTTAAGCGAACAAATAAGTTTAAACGAGTCCTTGGAACAAAAAGGACTGGTATTGTAGAAGCTTTGACTTTACTGGGGAATATGATTTTTTCCATAATACAGATGTGGTGGAAGTGCTCGATGAGATATGCACAATATATTATTTAGTCAGAGTTGCACATTGATGCACAACATTTGAACTGGCTATGCTGCCTGCTAAAATTACAGAGGTACAGTTTTTCTTAGTGTTTTATAGTCAAAGGACTCTATTGAGTCTTTTAAGTACATTATTAGTGAAAAAGAGAATTCATTACCAAGTGCTATTCCAACACCTTGGAACAGTACAGTCCACACATAGATTAAGTTCTAAGCTTTATTTACTTTGAGTTCAAATATATCATCTCAAATGAAGTGAAGCAAATCAGTCATGAATTTGGTAACATGGCCATATCCCAGTAAAATATCTTTTTTTCTCAGGAGTAGCTGTGTTTGTCTGTAAATGGCATTATCACTATATAGACCAATCGAATTCACAGATTTAACTGGACTGTAGAGCTCTACTGAAAAGTAGTGAACGTGCGTTGCCACCACACCGTCGCTAGAGGGAGCCACCTCTCTTTGGTAGCAGCCGGGTGTGAAGAGCAGGGACGCAGCAGCAGGCTAAACCAGACGCTATGGCATCGTTCAACATTTCCTCCAGAGTTTGTGCAGCTGTGAAGTAGCTTTAACTCAACAATAAGGTAAGGCACAAAGTTGCTGTGGTGTTGTGTTGGATTTGACATACTTAATTAACCTCACCGAGGTTAGGGTTGTTGTCTGCTGGGGTGTCGTTGAGGACAGGTGTGGCTAGCTGCTTGGCTAAGTGACTGAGCCGTTAGCTAGCTTAAACACAGTTAACAACGTTACCTAATGTGTTTGGGTTGGTACATATCTTTATCAGACAAACTCAAAGCGGAAACCTCAGCTCCTGTCCACATGTTATATATATATGTAGTAGCTAGCTAGACACCTCTCCAGCTAACGCATGTAACTTGTCATACAGCTATGGAGCGTTAATGCTGTTACTTTACTTGGCAGTCGCTTTTATCCAAAGCGACTTACAAGGAGAAGACACAAGCAATTACCATTCGGGTTCTGTAAATTATGAGTTACTA
>JAUMHL010000013.1:9613064-9626930 GCA_032362345.1 Sandelia bainsii
CTGTAAATTATGAGTTACTACAAACTAAGAGCCCTGATAAGACCCAAACTTGTCAAGAAGAAGAACATGCTAGGAATGTTAATATTAGCACTAAGGTTAGCGATGCCTACAGATGTTTAAGCTAACAGCTAAGCTAGCTAATTAAATACACTCTTGAGTCTCTCTGTGTGTCCAGGCAGGAGCGTTGCTCAGTGTTTCCATGGCCGTCGGCTGATGTATGAAGCGATGCGGCACCACTGGCTGCTCCTCGGGGCTTGCGGCTGGGTGCTGCTCATCCTGATGTTTGTCAGCAAGTTCATCAGCTTCAGAGCTGTGGACGGTAAGCTGTTGTTCTTCAGTTGACTACAACAGGCAATCAGTTGTAGGGGTGAACCTGATCAGCCTCCTTATAAAATGTTATTTTCAGACTATGGAGAGAGGATTGGTGGTCAGACCTGGACAGTGCCAGCCACCAAGGTGGTTAAATCCATCCTTGTTTCCACTCCAGAAAAACCTGTTCCAAAGTCATCAGATTGGGTGATTAATGCATCTAATTACGTTTGACTTCATTTGAAATAAAGCCTCCCAGTTTTTTCCTCTTCACCTTAAATACAATGCCATCATTCACACTAGTGTTATATAATCGTGTCTCAGCCCACAGTGGTACCCACAGCAGCAGATTGGCAGGCAGTCACTGATAAGAGAATCGAACTGCTCTCAGATGTGTGTAAGAACAGCAGCCTCAGGAATTTGACTCACGTCTCCATCAGCAAGTTTGTCCTGGACCGTATCTTTGTCTGCGACAAACACAAGATCTTGTTCTGCCAGACGCCTAAAGTGGGCAACACGCAATGGAAGAAAGTCCTCATTGTGCTCAATGGTAAGTATGAACTGGATGAAGGTAATAACAATGCACATGTTTGCTATAATGAAAGGAGTGTCTCATAAATACCAGTTGTCATTTTGTGAGTTGTACACAAATTGGTGAAGCATGACAAAAATATTCAGAAAGTTAAATCACACTTTATGACTCGAGGACTGTTTGTTTAATTGGTTTATTAAGTTGATGATTTGTCTGCTTGTGTTTTTGGCAGGAGCATTCTCCACTGTGGAGGAAATCCCAGAAAACCTTGTTCATGACCACGAGAAAAATGGCCTACCCCGCCTCTCGTCATTGACTCCACAAGAAATAACTCACAGGTATGTGGATAAATGTGGACTTGTCCACGCCAGGTGGCATGCTAAATAATAGTGTAGATGTCCTCCTAACAAATGGCAGCACACGGCACAATGAAAAATTGTGCTGAATTTTAGCTAACCAGTCACTGATAGATGATCATTTTTACCTTAGTTTTGGCAATAACCTAAGAAACTCATCTATAATTCATGAACTCCTGATTCCCTATTATTTTCCTCAACAGATTAAGCACATACTTTAAGTTTTTCATCGTAAGAGATCCCTTTGAGCGCCTCATTTCTGCATTCAAGGACAAGTTTGTGAAGAACCCACGCTTCGAGCCTTGGTACAAGCATGACATCGCTCCAGCCATCATCCGGAAGTACCGAAAGAGCCACCGTAACAGTGACCTCACTGCCTCTGGCCTGCACTTTGAGGACTTTGTTCGTTACCTTGGTGACGGAGAAGGCCGTTGGCGTATGGACCGACAGTTCGGTGAGCACATTATTCACTGGGTGACTTACGCAGAGCTGTGTGCACCATGTGAAGTGCACTATAATGTGGTTGGCCACCACGAGACACTGGAGAAAGATGCTCCCCATGTCCTCAAAGCAGCAGGCATTGACCATCTGGTGTCCTACCCAGCCATTCCACCAGGGATCACCCGCTACAACAGAACCAAGGTGGAGCACTACTTCTCAGGCATCAGCAAGAGAGACATCAAGCGTCTGTACGCACGTTACCAGGGTGACTTTCATCTGTTTGGCTACCTAAGCCCAGACTTCTTACTGAACTAAAAAAATGAATAAACACACAGAGACATTTTCATTTAAAATCCTCTCAACATGTTTGTTTACAAAGACACGTGTATCATAGCTGACTGTGTGCCACAGACCTTAAAGGCTGGTATGCTGCAGATGGCACACTGTAATATCTTTATTCTTATTTGAGACACTTTTGTTGGAATAACTGCTGGGTTGTTGCTATGTTGGCTATATTTACAATGACTAACAAGTGCTGCCTAATATTTGTATATTTAACAGTGTTTTTATGGTGAGAGGAGCTGTAGCTGACAAACTGGCTGTTAGCAAGCCTCTAGTGTCACGATGCAGTGAAGAGGGAAAACAAGTTTCTGTGAAATTGAGATGTGAGTACAGGCACACAGTGAGATTTATTATTTTGTTGATGGTGTGGTGATGAAAGGTCAATATACAGCCCAAGTACAGGTAAGGAACAAACTGAGAACACATTTGCTATCTTTATATTTAATGTTTCTGACTGAATTATGCTCATATTTCAAAGAGATGTACTGTGTAATGCTGTCACAAAATAGCATGAGCAATAGCAAAACGGTCAAAAACAGGTGTTTGACAATGAAACGAAGACAATGCCCGTGTCCCGATCAATACTGTAGCTATCGTTCTAGTTATTCTGCCTTTTTGACTCCCATTTGTTCAGCTGTCGGTTGCACTGGGATGTTGAAGGTTCACGACACTGGATTATAAAGTATAATTTTTCTATCAGAAATTTGCTGTGTAAATGTTCTTAACCTGACTTGCAACTCAACATTTGTTTTACATGTTGCTATTTATATTATTATTAACCTGCTGAGTAGTGGCACAAAGAGTGTGTCAGTTGTAAGACGGTACTGCCTTCCTGCAAACACCTGGTCACCTTTTAGATAGGTGGTTGTAATAAGGGATAACACTAGTTTGTAATAAAGTTCTATGTGAAATTGAAGGAGATACTATGTCTTTGCTGCTTTCACATTTTGATGTTAGCTCTGAACAGTGGCTGTATATCTGTTATTATGTCACCCTTTTAGATGGAGTCACCATAGACATGCACTGTGTATGGTCATGCAGTAATATCACATATCCACAAGATGACAGTAAAGCATTGAAAAGATGCTCAGTATAAGACCCTGTAAACCTTGTTGAACCCATGGACCAAATGTCAGCACATAACTCTCGAACTGACATTTGAAGCACGGGAATGAGGGCAAAACAGTGACTTCACATGTCGGCAACAAATGTTTCAAGCCAGCAGGGAGTGGATTGGGATTTCCATTATCTGTGTCATCAGTACAAGCCTACCTGCAAATGGATTTAAATTCATTTATAAAGCCTAAGCATGAGTTAAGTGTCTTAAGTGTGACACTGAGTGCCCTGAGTTCAGACTGTGTGCTAACATACCTGTATATGTGTGTCTCCACTCTGCCAGGTTACCTCTCTCATCCTGTCTGACTGGTTCATCCTGCCCTCTCGTTTGAATGATTGGATGAAGTTTGTTTAACCAGCAGATTAGCTTTTGTCTGGAAGTAACTCTGGCTGAACATTCTCCTTCTCTGCAGTGGATCTGCTTGTGCTCCTTTTAATGTAATGCTTTGTTTTTTTTAAGGAAGCATTGGTTTATGTAACTCCTTTAGGCACTATACACAACACAGTAGTAATAATACAATAGTTATATCAAGCCCTGAGAAAACTGAGCATAAGTTAATTGAAGGCATTGAGGTGACTGTGGTTTTTAGCAGTACCACCTTTGGGTGCACTGCTAAGAATTCACTATTTTCTCTTTCAGTATGTTGATTTGCTGTGACAGGAAGCTGTGGCTGCACTACAGACACAATACAAACTGCCTGCTTGAACAGTTCTTTTGTATGATAAAGGAAGTCATTTGTATAAGAAAGATGTAATAGCCTTGGCAAAACATGAAAAATAAAACACTCGAATGAGGAACAAGCTGTGATCAACTATTGTTCTTTTAGCCAGATTGTAAATCACCTCATACTGGCTTGAGTATTTGTCCCTTGGAGTCCACTGCACTAACAGACACAGCATCACTACTGAGATTGCTCACTTGCCACACCCAAGATTTCCAACATTGACACTGAAGTCTCACATGCGCATGTCCACAAGGATGCTGTGTGGTGGGGGGTCCGCAGTTAATCTCACCGGTTTGTGCCACTTGTAAATATACTAACAGGCAAGTTGATGTAAGAGTTGTAACATGTGTCTGTGTTGTCAGTGCGTTAAAATCAGGTCTGTATCCTCTCTTGATTTATTGAGGCCTAGCCCTTTTCTTTCTGTGTGGAGCGAACCGGCTTCCTGTGTTTGTGCAGATCTCAATCAAAACGGCGTCAAGTTAGACAGAAGCAGGAAGGAAAAAAGCGGAAATTAGGCGATTTTACTTTCAACATAAAATATTTGAGTTAAACATGATAAAACATGGTAATAATCTGAAAAGCAGGTTCATATGAATTATACGAGTTGAACATTATATAGAATTAGCAATTATTGAATAATGTTGGAGCCAGCAATGTCAATGATGAAAAATAACTGTACTTAAGTGATGTATTCATACATGTATGTACAGTATTTAAGTAGAGTTAATTCATTTTACTTATTTCCCAACTCTTCCTCATCTGTAGGGGACATATTGCTATTTCAGATCTTCATATTAAATATGTTAAACAAGTAATTATGATGCATAGCTGCAGGTTAAATTATATGTGAGGTAGTTCAAAGTCACCTCCACCTTTACCAGACACAAACACCAGCTGTAACATTAAAATAATACACATGAATTCATCATCAATTGTCATCCAGTAATATAACGTGTAAACACTTTGAAATTGGCCATTCTCGTAATAATTATATTTACTTTTGAGGCTAAGTATATTTAGCTGATAATACTTTAATTTTAATACATATCTGACTTCTACTTAAGTTAAATCGGAATCAGCTTTATTCTTCAAGTATGTACACACAGGACCAATTGCAGTTTTCACAAAGATCCACATGGACGTACAGTAGAGCATAAACATATGACTATTACATACCAGCAAGTAGTTGAGAAGATAAATATATGTAGACCAGCTGTGGCTCCGGAGGTAGGCTTGTGATGTCAAAATGTCCTTATGCAAGATACTCATGTTGTCCTGATGTCTGTTGGTGTGAATAAATCTAACTAGTCACTTTGGTTAAAAGTGCCTGCCAAATTATGTACATATAAATTGTTTATTTAATAGTTTATATTGTTAAGTGCAAGACACATAGGTGAAGAAAAAGAACTGTAGATACTTAATAACAACAGCAATGCATAAACATACAATTCAGACCGTTTCTGAAATGTGTAAACTCTGAAAGAAGTGGTCTAAGTGTGGAAAAGTGCAAAGAGTGGTTGAAAAAATATAGTGTATGGATAGTGTAATAAATTACTTTATGAACACACGTTAAGTGGTTGGCTCTCACCACTGCAAACTTTGAAAAGACCTATGATCAGTAAGTCTATGATGATGATCGCCCTGAATATAAGCTGAACAATTACTGTATTGTTTAAATTAATATTTAAATTCTGTCTTTGTAATCCTACTTGCCTGTTTCTTCTGTTTATGACCAACTAAGTGGAGGCTTTTATGTTGAAACTCCTCGCCGGAAGTCAAAGTTTTCCGGCCCTCTTGACTCCATCGGCACGAGCTGGGAGAGAGTGCACAGGGAGCCCGCTGCTGCCACCTCAACATGGAGTAGCGACATCCCAGCATTTACTGCTCAAAAAGCGGCTCCCACGGAGAGGACTACGCGACGGCCTGTATTGATATTATTAGCCGAAGACCCCGCAAATGATACAGCAGAAAACATCTTTTGTAAACGCAAAGGAAAGCTCGGCTTTTTAGTTGAAAGATGGCGAACGACTCTCCAGCTAAAAGTCTAGTAGACATAGACTTGGCTTCATTGCGGGTGAGTGCTGCCGAACCGAGCCTCTTGTTTTTTCCCCCCGCTGTTGTTGTTTTGCTGTCTTTTATCTCATACTGCTCGAGAATAAACACACATTTTGTCGTTGTGGTTAATATGAAGCAAGTTTTAAGCTGTTCTTCAGCGTCCCTTCTTGCTAGAGCTCAAGTATTGAAAATGACCGCTGAGCCATAGCGAGGTGTTGCCAGTGTCTGGTTTTCCTTTGTTCGAGGTGCATTTGGCATGTAGTGTAGACCGGGGCGCAACAGCTGGCTCACACTGCTCAATGCTGTTTGTACATGAAAAATATTACCGTCGCTTTGTATTTAAACTGAAACGCATTTCTGTGTTTGTCTTTCCAGGACCCAGCTGGGATATTTGAATTGGTGGAGGTAGTTGGAAACGGCACCTATGGACAAGTATACAAGGTTGGTTGGAGGCGCAGACCATGGCCTGTCCTATTTTCACAGTGGAGGCTCTGCAGAGCCAGTGTGTTTTTCTTTCCTTATCAAGTCTGGGAACACATGAAGTCACAATTTAAAAAGACACGTTTTCAGATGTTGCTGCTAAACCAGACCACTTTTAGTAGAGGAGCAGAGAAGTGTTAATACTAGACTGTCTAATAATAGTAGTTTGTTTTGGTATCAGTCTGCTCAGAGCCTGCATTATTGTTAACTGTTCAGCCAGGAGTGTTTGTGAAGTGTGAAACAGACAGTGATGCAGCACATACTTTATCTTACATCACCTCCTTCACGGAAAGGTATATGAGGAGGCATGGATGGAAAAACGACCATGAGACTCACATCTCTGCCTGCAGCTCGCTTATCTTATTGTCATTTTTTAATGAAACCAAATTTTATATGCTGTTTAAATCAGGGCTTTTCCAGTTCAGTGGCTGGGAATCCCACTCTCTGGGCCATCTGCTCCTGGTCTCATGTTTCTCCGTTGAAAATTAACATTGCGGCTGTTGAAAGACATTTCCAAGGAGGGCGAAAGACAGCAAGTGCAGGTGCTAAAGTCAAAGATGTGACAGTTGTGTCTTTGGAGAGTGGTTGGCCTTGGATTGGAGAATCGTCAGTCCTGAGCTAAGGTTGTAATGAGCCTTCTTGTATTGTTATTTTTGCAAGTAGTGAGTCAGTGGAGGCTCCATTTTGTTGCCTAATGTTAGATGACATGTCTACTCTATATGCTAAGCCCACAGCTAGTTTGTTAAGCACAGCTCAGACTGCTAATAGGCTAGCAGTAAAAAGCCTAAAAAAACATCAATTTACTTGAGCACTAAGCAGCAAGCTAAGCTGAGTATTTAAATCTGACAGCCCACAGTGCTCCAGTGACCTGCATTCGATCCCCTAGTGCACTGAACTCCAAGGATCTACCACACCTCAGCTCGCAGAGCAAACCGATCTGTGTGCATGTGCTCGTATGATCGGCACATCTGAAATCAGCTCTGTGCAGTGTAGATAGAAGGGGCAAATGATTGTCATTAGGAAGCGTGATGCTTACATGCTATCTTCTCACCAGATGGGTTTTGAGCTGGGCGTATGGGACGGAGAATTACTGCTTCTCCCTCTTTTTGTCCTTTTAATCTCTCGCTCCATTCACTGTCCAGTGCTAATTCTATTTGCAAGCGCTGCTGTGCAGGAATGGAGCTTGTACAAGAGAGGGCTGTCAGATTAGCCAGCAGTTGACACAAAGGCACAGTGGTAACCGCCTGCAAGTCTTAGCTTACTCTAGCCAGAAGCTTGCTGCAGTAGCTTCCTCTCAGTCAGCTGCCGATCGCTGCATGCATGTCACGTTAACCAGTTCAACGGGCATGTGGCCGGCGAGCATGTGCGGTAGGAGAGTTTGGTGGCACAGGAGGGGGTGGCTGCAACTTGTACAAGAGCAGCTGTCCAGTTTCAGACAGAACCTGCCCACCACTCTCACAAAGCTGAGTTTGTCTCCTCACTCTTTTTTTTCTTTTTGGGGTCTCTTCAGTCCGTCAGTCAGTTGGATCCACAGAAAGGATGTGTTTGTCTGCAGACTTTCAAACTCCAACCGACTGAATAATCACAACAGCCCCCCAACTGAAAATGGGGTGGAGTTTCTTCTCCCTCTGAGGCCATTTCTGCTTTGTCAGGCACTTGGTCACAGTTTAGAAAGACCCTTTTGGATAACACAATGTGACCAGGTTTCTTTGAGTTGTGGTGACTTTTGATTCCTTTGAGAACTGTCCCTTTGTGACCTTTTTGTTTTTTATGGCAGACTATAAGAAGCTGAGTGACTTTTGATATAAACTGAATTAAACGTTAGATTTAACAGCATGTCTCAACCGTACAAGAGCAGTTTTTGCATTTATTTCTTGCTTTTGACGGCCGTCAGTCTCTCTCAGGCGATATCAGTCTTATCATTCATTTAAAAAGACCCCATTATAAACATTTGTTGATACCGAGAATTAGTTTTAAGGATATTTTGGTGCAAAATGAGACAGAAGTGTGTTAATTTGAAAAACGGCACTAAAAAGGTAGTGGAGCAGTGATGGTTTTGCATGTTTGATCAGATTTGTAGACGTGGTTAATCTATCTTTCCTTCAGATAGTTCCTGTTTTAAATCATAATATTTGCAAATGTAGACTGTGTTTTATTAGATAAAGTTTTAACACTGGTGCTTGTTTCTAAATATTTGAGAGAGTTTAGTAGAAGAATTTTGGCATGACAATGTTCAAATAATCTATGGTGATGAACACCTGCTGGCCGATGATAAGATTCCTTGATACTTGTAAATGTATCTCTGCTGTGTGGTGCTACTTGCAGCTCTACATTTTATCCAAACCAGAAATACCATGTCAATGTTCTAGTAGCCATGCTGTGCTGCTGGATCTGTGGATGTTCTCTCTGCCAAGAGGGCAGCCGTTGCCCCTGGAGAGGAGCCAGATTACAGACAACTTCTGAAAACCGAACACAGCAGAATTATGACACCCGTAATAAAAATGATGTTAAAGCCAAAAAGTCACTTATATTTGGCTTCAACCAGCTGGTTGATAGGATATGGGAGCCTGGATCTATATACCGATCTAACACAGCAAACAGTGTTATTAACAGATGTACTGTCGCTTTATACATTTGCTGAAAACAAGGCCATATAGAGAATTTATTAGACTATCTGTATATCAACAGAATATTTCTCACTTTTTTTTCCAAAATTGCACTCAAAAATGCTCTTTGAGCTGTCCTAGAAACCAGTAGATGCCCCTGCCTGTCTTGGTATTTTGGCCTTTATGTTTCAATCTACTGGATAGATTTGCTGCACACAGTTGCTCTCAAGTCGTTTCACGCTCTGTGAAAGCATTTGTCTTGCACTGCACAAAGTGATTCTCTGAGTTTCTCCCCCTCCTTCAGTCTTTATCACTTAGCTCGGTAAATTATCTCAGGTGCCTTGCTCTGGATATAGGGATTTTTAAAAAAGAGTAATGATAACAGAGAGAAATGCATAATTCCTCAATTTGTGTGTGGTATGCGGGGAATATTCCTTCTGCTCTACAGAATTGCCATATATAGTCAGGCCTCAGGCACCAGAGCCCCTGCTGACCTGCCTCCCTGCTAAGCATCTTTGGGGTGTGGCAAGGCTGTTTTCATACTGTCACTTCTGTGGGTTCAATGCGTACATTTTCATCCAGTGGTAAAAACCTGTGGTAAATTGACTTTGGGCTCCGTTCGGTGCAAAACTTGCCGACAGGCACCAGCTAGGACATGTGGCTGAATACTCAGTAAGACATAAGCTTGGCCTTTAGTAGCCTTATGTGTTTTCCAGTACACAATATCGCTGCATGTTTTCAAGGATAAGGACAAATGCTCTCCATTTGGCTAATTCAAGAGCAGTTCTTACATTGCTAAAAGCTCAACAGCTTCTCCTGTGCCAGCTCTGTTCTCCATCTCTTCTTTTGTGTTCTCCTCAAACCTTAGGGGCAGCCTCGCCTCTGCCTTCAGGACATTAAGCCCTGTCCTCAGAGGGCTATGTAGGCCTGGTGGACACACAGGGTGGGATCTGCTGCTGCAGAGTGACAGAACTGCTTGTGCAAGCTGATAAATGCCTACCAGTGCCATATGGCATTGGGCGAGCCTGGTGCTCACCTCAGGGCAGTGGTTGCCAGCGATTAAAGCAGCAAGGTGCTTTGAATCTTTGTTCAAGTTGTTACATTAAGGTGTCAGAGTAGAAAATAGTATTGCTCATTCAGTATTGGTTAAAGGGTGAACAAAAATCTGATGATATATTAGCCAGTAATAATTTTTAACAATTAACATATTTTCCAATTATATATTTTAGTATTGGTTTGACAGTAACAGTGCATCAGATATCTGGAAATATCAAACTCATAACACTAACATTAATGATGTGGTCATTTGTGTGTGTGTGCGTGCGACAGCGGTAAAAAATATGTTTGCCCTCTCCATCTAACAACAACACCTGAAGGAATGTTCCTACTTATATAGCTGTCCCCATCACATGACGCCTACAAAACCCAGGATGTGACCTATGTATTAACCGACTCTTTAAACCGTGAAATGGCTTCTACACTCTTGGTTTGGACTAAATTACATCTGAAGACATCAACTTGGATTATGGGACGTTACAGTGAGACTTATTCACTATTTTGATATTTTATAGATAAATTGATTAATTGAGAAACTTATAGGCCATTTAATTGATGTTAAAAATAAAAGACCTCAGCTACTTTATTGCTATTGTAAACTCAGAACGTGGGTGCAGCAGAACTGAACTGAAACCTTTTCACACCACCTTTTACAATTCCAAGCAAGTCACCTGCGACAAAGTGTGAATTTAATGTTGGCTGTTTTATTTCCACAGTAATTAATTGTAAGAGTTTAGTAAAGCTGTAACACTGGAATATTTCATCTACATTGATTGACAATATGGAAATTGTTCCCAAAATCAAGTTGGGTAAAGCTTATATAAATCCCAGTCAGAGGCTACAGTGAAATAATGTGATTATCATGTGATATGTAGGAATAACTGGCTACTTTCAGAGCAGAGGATGTCGGTGCTGGATCTTGTAGTGGTGGAGGGCTTGCCTGTTTTCGTAATGAATGACTCTTGTGTAGGACTCATTGGTAAAGGACCTGAGAGCCTGGCTGCTGATTGGTTTTGCAGTCTAGGGATGCTGACTGCGTCACCCACTATGCAGCAAGGGCAAGATTCCTGTACTGTGTCATGCTCGCACTCTCTGTTATGGACACGCTAGGTTAGCAAGCAGGCTTGTGAGAACATTCACTGTGCTCTTTTTGAACAGTTGAACAGTTGAACAAATTAAATCTGTAAATGCCATACACGCATACTCGTTCACTTTGTATCCTCTCTAGCTGACACAGCATGCATCTCTTTTTGTCCCAGTCTCCCCCACAGTGACCCTCTCGCTAATGGATGTCACAAGACCCACAGCGTCCCCTGACTGGCCATGCTGCCTGAACAAAACTCTCTGTGTTTGTCTGTCTGTGCACGCATGAGTGTATGTAGCTCATTGAGCCACCTCATTTGGGCCGACTGGTGTTGAGATGAGACACAAAGGCGCTGGCAGACAAGACAGTCTCTTGCTTGTCTTTCTCCAGTGTCTTTACTTGGCTCCTTTCTCTTCAAGCCCTCATTTTCCTTAAGAAATTTCTTGCATTAATGTGCCGCAACAAATGAATCTCCTCATGTAATGTAATGCACACACACACCTCAGTGCAAATAAGGCATGGGATTTTCAGCACACTGACAATACCATTTCCAAAATAAGCATATTCTCTAGTTTTAATGTTATTTTGATGACATCATACCATCTAAGGATATTTTCTCACAGTGGGAACTCCATTAGCCACTTTCCTCCATTTATTTTTACTTTGACACTTTAAAAGTGTTGAAATGTTGTTAATTACTGTTTAGTAACGAGCAAAGACTCCTGTTCATCTCTGATGCCCTAAAACAGTCGAGTACTGCACTGTGATCGATAGGGGCACCGTCACATCAACCATTTCAGACTAGGATTCAGCTTTCCGTGTGTGCTTGCTCTTCCCATTCGCTCTGATTCACGTTGCAGTTTCATCCTTCTCATCCCGGCTTCTCTCCTCGTCTCTCCTGTCCCCTCACCTCCACCTCTTTGTATCTTTGTCTTTGCCATTTCCATCCTTACGTGTCTTGGGAATGGTGGTACATTGAGGCAGTAAGGCTGAGACTGTGTGTGTGTGTGTGTGTGTGTGTGCTCGTGCATGTTTGTGTGAGAATTGGGTCACTGTGTTGGTATGCAGCAGCAGTATAAAGGGATAGAGCATAGAGAGGCAGGGGCAAAGCACAGCCCTGCATGTCATGTCCTGCTGTTTATTGCTGATGAATCATTTCTTTCCCTGGCATTTATCCGGCGTTGAAATGGACTTTTGTGTTGCTGTATCTGTCTGAAATCTTTGCAAGGTAGATAGTTTGTGACCTGCTACTACTCCCTCTGCCAGTTGAAATGTCTTTTTAGATATCATAGGGGTCAACCATCCCTTATTTCTACCAGCTAACACACCGCTACACACACACACTCTCTCATCAGTAACCTTTTGACGAACCAAACCAAGGCTTCTCCTTCCCTTGACTCTGTGAGCTTATAATAATAATAAAGCCAGTTTATTTTGCACCTACATGGTTCGTTAGAAAGCATGTCTCTCAGTTTCAGCACTCTGCTGTACAATGGCAGCATAGTTTGACCTGTTCAGGAAGCCAGCCAGCTTATAGAATTAGTTGCAAAGTGGGATTGATAATGTGAAAGATGTAGGGAGGGAGAGGCTCTGTGTGTTCTGGTCAATCAGGATGCAGTGGATAAGAGCCGTGGGGAAAAGTGTTTGAGAAATGGTACTCCCCATTTGTGCACACCGATGCTGTGGTCAGACCACTAACGATACTGCTGAGCATTACTGCTCACTTCTGTTAAGTGAAAATCCACCCTAAAACATGAATCATGGATTTCCTAACAGTGATCTTGTGCAGCTGTTTTTAATTTATGTACAGTACAAATCTAGACCCCATCCACTAACAGGGAAACATTGTGGTCACCTGAAGTGTGTTTTCTTTAACTGGCACTGTGGGCACTGTTTCTACTTTATAACAGTTTGTGAAATAATGCTTATTCAATGGCAAAGTTCCCTTTCTACAAACCCCTTATGTCAGCAGTCAGTTTAGTTCAGCAGCCTTTGAATTGAATTTGCGTTGAGTGAGATTTCTTTACAGCATTGTTTATTGAGCCTTTATAGGATAGTGTATTTTGTTTTAGGGAGATTTTAACTGAATGTTTCTGGCTCTGAAGGAACTAAGTCATTCAGTGGTTTAGTGCTGAGCTGGAGAGAGACCAGCAGCACATCTGGCCATGGTTAAGAGGAGCTGTGATGGAGGAGTGGAGAGGAAGCCAGGGAGGGCTGAGTGATAGCTTAGTGCCTCAGATAACCCCTCCACAGCCACGCCTAGCAGGCTGCTTCAAGGGGCCCATCAGGGCCCCAGCCGCAGCCCTCCTGTGATTGATTAATCAGTTAACAGATATGTAATCACAATTTTATTATTAGTTAATTATTTAAGTCTATTAAAACATTTGGCTTTTGTAACTATGGTTTTCTTATCATGTTCTGGAATTATTTAATTAGAGTTGCACCAATTAATTAAAAAGTTGCCCATTAAAATTGAGAGGAGAAGTTGTTGGTATGTTGTTGGTCAGATTGGTTGAATCTGAATCGGGCAGAAGCGTACGTGTTTACTTTCCTTCCTTTTCATGAACCTGATACCAGATGCTTTAAAATATGATACATTTTCTTACACCTCTTTCATCAAAAATATATATATATATATACACTACTCACAAAAAGTTAGGGATATCTGGCTTTTGGGTGAAATTTAGGGAAAAAGTAAAAAGTTCACACTACAGTGATATTATATCATGAAAGTAGGGCATTTAAGTAGAAGCATGCAATGGTG
>JAUMHL010000013.1:9627030-9640176 GCA_032362345.1 Sandelia bainsii
GTGCATTTTAGGTTCATCCTGAAATTTCACCCGAAAGCCGAATATCCCTAACTTTTTGTGAGTAGTGTATATGTTTGACCAACCTTTGGCAGCATGTTTGTCATTCTGTTCCTTTTGCTGTCATCCAGAAGCTTTTGGCGACTTGTTAATTTTATATTACAAATTCAGCATGCCAGATGCTCCATTTCTTAAGTCGTTCATTAAGTGCTGCAAATTATGCTCCATGTGCAGTCACACATAGTGATTCAACATCGTTGTGAATGAGAAGTGCGTAATCTATGGCTTAGAGGGCTACAAGTGGTCTCAAATAACTAAAAATATATAGTAGTGTAGATATTGTGCAAACCCGCCCAAAGTGTGTGTGTGTGTGTGTATTAGGAGCTGTGTTTCAGTGCCTGGTTGAATGTATGTATTGAAAATGTTAGTTTATTGTTTGTGAAGGTAAATGAATATGTACACATACATTGTTTTTCAGTTTTTTAAATGCTCTCAAATATCTTTATTTGCATCAGCCTGAAAAATCCACAGCAGATTTGCTGTCGTCCAAACTTGATTTACAGCTAAGGATATTTTGCTAAGTGCTTAATCGTCTATGTTAAGTGCTAAATCTATAAATGGAGAAAATAAACTTCAAAAATGGTTAATTTACTGTCGCATTGAGAATACACGGCTGAGAAAACTGCTTGATGCGATGTTGACTTTGGCTCTCTCTACGTTTCCTTTTGCCAGTCTTTCCTGGAATAATCTAGTTAATAGTAGATTTGTAGGATCTACTGGACAAACTTGGCAGCATCGTCCCTCCAAAAACAACTTTCCGAAAACTGTTTAATTTGTGCTGATTCTCACCATTTGTAATGACTTCAGCAGTGTAACGTCAACCCTGAGGTAACTTTTGAAACATTTCTGTATTTGAGAGACAGATAAAAACTCGCCAGGGAACTTGTGCATTATCCAGGCACTCATCTCATTACTCATTCTCTAATGTTGTGTAACCCAGTTGTTTTGTTGTCTCAAAATGCAATAACCCTGTGGCCTCTCATCTCCACCCATAAGCTGAGAGATATTTCACTTTATACGACCATAAATCCTTGAGGTTTGAAGAGGAGGAAGAATCATGACTAAACAAAACAAATGCGAAAACAAATGCGCGTGCACACACGTCCTCATCTCTCAGTATCTGCTCCAAACCACATGTTTAAATCATCAGTGAACTATGTA
The DNA here is from genome assembly GCA_032362345.1 of Sandelia bainsii. Classification (NCBI taxonomy): domain Eukaryota; kingdom Metazoa; phylum Chordata; class Actinopteri; order Anabantiformes; family Anabantidae; genus Sandelia; species Sandelia bainsii. The sequence goes on from JAUMHL010000013.1 coordinate 9,628,249, forward strand.
AACGAACAGTGTTGCTAGACTGTCAAAGGTTTACACACATTTGTCTGAGCCATCACATGTAAAACTGTAAGAATGAACAGCTTTGGTTTATTAAAAGCCAAAACAAGCCATTGATGGCATTGTGAGTGAGTTATCTGGATGGCCTCTGTGTGACAAAAACAAGCACTGTGTGTGTGGAGCGAGCTCTAGTGTCGGTAGAGAAGAGTTACTAGAGAGCAGAGACAGAATTGGCTTCTTGATTCACTTTGTTTTTGTGTGTTTTTATTTCTGCGAAAGACAAACCAGTCATCTGATACGGGCATTAAAATATGACACTGTTTAAGATCCACAGGTGCAGTGTTTACACCTGGTGTTATGGGTGTGGGCTTGAGGGCTTTATGCAACATTGCCCCCAGTCAAAGGTGGAAAAAGTGACAACAGTGAGTCAGAGTTGACTTGCATGTACAAACAAAATGAGGATTAATTCTGTGACGTTATGCTTACAGTTTACAGTCCTTTATCAAAAATTAGATCTGCAGGAAAACTGTTGTGTATGTTGGACTTTTAAACTTATGTGTTGATTAGGTTTTATGGATTGTTTAAGTTTTGACCTTTGGTTCGGTTGGTTGGTTTGGTCATTGGGTGACCTGACTGAGAGTAAGTAGAATGGCAGCATAAGCAGGAAATAAAGTAATTTTGCTATACTGCAGTATTTGTGTGAAGTTAATAAATATTAACCACAACGAACTATTGATCGTACCAGACTAAGACTGTAGCAGTAAACTCTCCAAATGTGTTTAAATTAGTAACTTTTTTATTTATAGGTGATATTATGATTATTATGATAGAACGTGATATTAATTAATAAATTCTATAATTATATGATTACTTTTCACTAACAGTCCATGCTCACTTAAAGCTATGGGGGTGTACGGTAGACTGCCGAGTTCCTGTTTGATCCAGCTGTGACCTGCAAACCCAGCAAAGTAGGCTCCATCAGTGCTAGCAGCTAGCATGTGGAGCTGACAGCCATATTGTCAACGTCAGTGTTGTTTTCATTGTGGCGACCCCTGGGATCAAAGTGGAGAGGATTAAAGGCATTGTAAAGTGTCCCCCTCATCCCCATCTCCTGCCCAGTGAAAAGAGAAGACCCCTAAGCCTGCATGGCTTTTATAATGCATACAGTTTCATTTGACTGTGGTATGCACTGGCTGTTGACGGTGTTGTGAGGTTGATGGGCTCTGCGTGTGTGTGTCTGAGTTGGCGTCAATGTGCTCTTGCGCGTGTCCTCCTGCTGTGGCCGTGCACGAGATCTGTACAGTGTGTGTTGCTGCAGTGACCAGAGGAGACACGCTATCACTGCAGTGTGGTTGTAGAGAAGAAGGGGAATACCCGTACCCGTGTGGGCCAGCTCCCAAAAATGTCCTGTATTTTATCTCCTCTCAGAGTTGGGGCTGGGAGGGAGGTTGTAGAGAGGCCTCAGTTTCAGACCTTTGTTTATGTAAGGAGTGGCAGTGGGGTGCAGACAAGTCTGGGAATGTTGGGTCTATATCACTTGGGAATAACATGCTCATCTGTGGCCTGTACTGTACATCGTAAATTTATGTGTCTCCAGAGATCTTTGGCATTGAGAACAATTAAACAATTGATTACAGTTGACTGTGAAATATCAGCTAACGGTAATTAATCAGTATTCATTTGTTATTGCAGTCAGGGCGGCAACTACCAAATATTTCAATTGTTAGTTAATCTGTCTATGTTCTTATGAAACTGATTGTTTATGTTTTTGAAGAAGATGTAGTGAGGAATGTTCAAGTTTAAGTCTTCAAATAGTTTATTTTGCCCAGTGAAATATGATATTCACTTAACAGAAATTATGAACATTTACCTGCTCCAGCTTATCAGATATGGGCAGTTTCTGTATTTGCCTGTCAAAACAAGACGTACATGTGTATAAAAATACAAATTGACAATGTGTGAATTGTACATATTATTAGTAGTATTTAATTTACCAGGCAGTAGACTGGAATGCAGTGTATCTGTCAGTAACACAGGCAGAAGCTTCCACAGTTTATTAATCATCACCCAGATGACAGTTAATAGTGGCACAATGATTTTTCCTTGTAGGGTGCTAAAGCTCACCTATGTTGTGTTTCTTCACAGGGACGACATGTCAAGACCGGACAGCTGGCTGCCATCAAGGTCATGGACGTTACAGAGGTGAGACTTAACTGTAGATTGTTTCACCATTAACATCAGAAATGAAAACAAGTAGTGTTTGCTTTAATAGCTAATCATACAATCAACAATCAGCTGAATAAATAACATCATTTGGCTTGAGTTTAGTTGTGTTCGGTTACAGGTTTCTGGTTACAGATGAGTTATGTCCGGTGTTTTTTGTTGAACATCAGGTCACAGCCTCAAAACTTAAAATTATATAAGGGTGTAGGGTTTATATCTGATTCAGTTTTTTTTCCACATTATATCTACTTAGTGCTGTTGTGTACTAAAAATATAAAGCACAGCCCAATTAGAAGCTCCGTGTGGGCATTATACTTTGATATATTTGAGTCTTTGCTTGTATTGTCCAGTAAATATTAAAATCATTAGACTTTCCATCAGTTTTTGAGGAAGAAAATGTAATGAACAGCAGGGGAAGGGTAGAGGCAGCAGGATGCTTTTTGAGTGAAATGCGTCATTTAGCGGCCAGCAGGCTGCCCTCAGCTGTGGGAGGTCTTGTTTGCAGATGAGGAAAGTCACACAACTCCACATGCACATACACAGAAACACAAAGCAGAGTTTCAGAGTATACATGAAGCCCAAGAAGGGGGCAACCACCCACACATCATAATAAGGCTGCATGAATATGGGCCTGATCTTACTGTACACACACGAGCAACAACAGGCCTTACTGGTGAATTCTGGAGCCTGGTGAATGATTGTTCATCTTCTGAGATAAAGCAGAGTTTAAAGTTATCAGGTAAAATTCACACATGTCACTACCTTTATACAAACGCATCCTCATCGTGAGTCTGACAGAGGCAGCAGCAGATATATGATGTATGTCCGGACTTGCCCTCTGCCGCTCCTCTCATAAGCCTACGTCACAGTGAGTCAGTAACACACTGATTTGTTATCACGTGTAATCATTATAGAGAGTATTGCCCAATGGTTTCCTCTACAGTGTGACATACACTAGGTGTGACTTGTAGACATGAAGTAACTCACACACAACAGTGCCTCTGTTGAATGGAAGCTGTCAGAAAGCAGTTTTTGTAAACTGTACCAACTGGAGAACCTGTTTTACCATATATTGCAAAAATAAGTTCTGCAGTTACAGTGCGCCTTAGAACAGGCTGGATCTGACACTGACTGAAAGGTGTGTGCACCTTGAAGACTAACCTGTGCTCGTAAACTTCCCAGACGGCTATCACAACATACGTCATTCTGCAACTAAGCCAGGTTTTTTTTAAGCTGTACACAGCTGAGTGATTCATTGTATATTGTCTGTGTTAGAGTGACACAGTTCATTTACTGGCAAATGTGAAGTTTGTGTGACTACATTTATAGACATCAGTATTCGTCATGTATTTTTCCTTTGCTGTGTCATATGGCCACACTATGAATGTTTAATATGAAACTGTGTTCAATCATCACTAAATTAATAAGTAACTATTTTAAACATTAGTTAAAACTTTAATTATCATTTTTCCACTCTCTCCTCTGTCCTGGCTGTAGAGCTCATCTACTTGTCCAGTGTCACTCAGACCCACATTCTCTAACACAGACCCTCCTCTTCTTTGCCATATAGGCCTGAAGCTAAAAACGGATGGATTTCTACTTTGAGCCTCTATTTTGTATTATATTAAAATGATGTCCAATCCTCTGTAGCTGACCAGATGAGTTGGGCTTTGTTCTTGTTTGTGTGTCCGCTGTGCACTACGTCTTTACAATCTGTTAAAAGCTGAGTTTGTTTTTGTGGTTCGGTGGCCAACATTTAAGCACTTCTTTAAGCACATCATACTGGCTTTGTTTTAACTTGTGGTTTAGTTGTATTCCAAATGTACTACACAGCTTTCAGCGACTGAAAACATGGCTAACTAGCTTCACTATGTTCGTGCTGAGAATTTTGTGTGTATTGAATGTCGACATATTGTTTTTTTCTCATATCCTGTGTGTTGTCAGTTGACCAAAGCTCCACTCCTCCTTCTCCTCCTCTTCTTCTCTCTGACACATATCACCATATGATTGTGTCTGTCTCCCCCTCACCATGTGACTTGTGGCAGCGAGTCTTTCACAGTCGGGAGTGCGATAATCCCACAGCTGCACAGCAGAAAAGGGGTAGATGGGGGAGGGAGGGGTGGCGTGCACAACAGAAAGGCTTACGTCAACTCAAACGAGTCATGCAGCAGCAGTATGGCCGCCTGCATAGACGGCCAACTGCCATTTTGCTCTAATTGATGCATAGCACACTAAACAGAGTGGTAACATGGACCACGTTTCTTCAGTTCTCTATGTTTTGGTGCTGTGCAGCCTGGTTGTAAGATCACTATTAATATAAAGACACAACACACATTGTAGTCTGCGGTGATGGTGCTGTGCAGCCGTCCCCACCTTAGTTCTGAACCCCCTCCTCCTAGTGTACTTTCTATAGGAGAGACTATGTAGCCACAAAGCAGAGCACTCGCAGGCTGTCCCTGCATGTGTTCAATTAGTGTGTCACTGTTAATCATTGTCAAGTTGCTACTGAGTGCAGGCAGGGAGTTAGCACTGCAGCTAGTTATGATCTTTTGTGAAGATGTGAAACTGGACAGGTTCACTCCTATTAATCGTAACAAAGGCCGCATTTGATTGTTAAAGTCATTCATTCACTGCTGATTTTTTTCATCTACTGGGTGATCCTATATCCAGTATCGTGCTTGATATTTATTGTTTTTTTTGTTTTGTTTTTTAAATAAAACTTGCTTCCTTCCCAGCTCTAAACATCTCTATTCAGGATAATATCTGTCTGAAACTAAAGTATCTGTGAGGGATTGGCCATCCAGTTAATGTATATTTAGTAGATTTATTTTAACAAGGGATTGACAAGAATGTCTACTGTACACAATGAGACTCACTCATGCATCATTAATCTCCAAACAAAGGAAATGTTTGCCAGTTAATCAGCGACTCATAGTGCATTGTTCTGTAGTCCTCGACATGAATAAGGTTGTGTCTGCACTGAAACCGCATCAGGCTGTTATGCCATACCTTGACACTTACAGTAATATAACCCTAAAAATGGAAGTGAATTGGTTTGGATGAGAAAAAGAAATGCCACTCAAAGCCAAACGGTGAGGCCAGTGCCCACATAATGATTATTGTTTTTCATCACAAGGATTTCCCAGAACACGGACAAACATTCTCTTATAACTGATGTGTTTTTTTTTTGTGTGTGTGTAGGATGAAGAGGAGGAAATTAAACTGGAGATCAATATGCTGAAGAAGTATTCCCACCACAGAAACATTGCCACATACTATGGTGCTTTCATTAAGAAGAGCCCCCCGGGACATGATGACCAGCTATGGGTAAGTCCTCAAATCCACTCAAGAAATGAAGGTTGCGCAGATATGCAAGGAAAAAAATATGTATCAGCCATTGTTAAGTTCTGTGATGCTCCTCCTCAGGGGTCTGTATTTAAAACATTATTATTGTTTGTGTGTCAGGCACAGTGACTTATCTGATAACTCATGTTTTGTATCTATTATGTAGTTGGTGATGGAGTTCTGTGGTGCTGGTTCGATCACAGACCTGGTGAAGAACACCAAAGGGAACCAGCTGAAGGAAGACTGGATCGCCTACATCTCTAGAGAGATCCTCAGAGTGAGCTCATTCTCCTCTCTTCCTTTCTCCTCCTCTTTTCACTTTTCTCTTGGTCCCTCATGTCCCTTATCTCTCCCCCCCCCCCTCTCCCCCCCTCCCTCTCTCCTCTTCAGGGTCTGGCCCACTTACATGCCCATCACGTCATCCACCGTGACATCAAGGGCCAGAACGTCCTGCTGACTGAGAATGCTGAAGTCAAACTAGGTGAGCAGCCCAAGTTTCTCTTAAAATTTATATTCACTAGAGTTGAGTATAGGAACATGAGTGTACAGCGCTTTGTTGACTGTGGTTATGTCATTTGTCTATCCAGTGGACTTTGGTGTCAGTGCTCAGCTGGACCGGACAGTGGGGAGAAGAAACACCTTCATTGGTACTCCTTATTGGATGGCCCCTGAGGTCATTGCTTGTGACGAGAACCCAGACGCTACATACGATTACAGAGTAAGAGCCTCTGCAGAAGTCTTGAGCACTCAAGCAGTTCTATTGTACCTGCAAACACCTTGATTTGTCTGAGTGTTTCGGTTAACGGGCGTCGTGTTCTCTTGCAGAGTGATCTGTGGTCTTGTGGTATCACGGCTATTGAAATGGCTGAAGGAGCACCACGTGAGTCCCAGTTCATAGTACTGCTAGCATTTTTGTGTTGGTTCACTGTTGTACGTTCTTACTGATGTATGTGTGTGTTCTTTCAGCACTTTGTGACATGCACCCTATGCGTGCGCTCTTCCTCATTCCAAGAAACCCTCCACCTAGACTCAAATCTAAGAAATGGTGAGTAACGCCCACAAGGATGCGTTCTGTGAATGTGAAGACGTATATCAAGTTAGTCTGCAATATACTATTTATAGATTTCCTACTTGGCCCCTTTCTCCAACCTCAGATCAGACATTTGCAGAGGATTGAATCCAGAACTCTGCCTTTCCTCTGTGCTTTACTGCTAAGCTGAACATCTGTGGTACACCTGCTCTGGCAGGCTCAGCCCCTTCTGGCACACAGTGCAGGGCTGTGCTGGACACACACCAGAAAAAAATCTAACCTTTGACTTTTTTTCTTTTTTTAAAAATGAAATAGGAACTGAGATGAATTGACTCTTGTCTTAAATAGCTCACTTGAAATAGAAATGTTTAGTGTTAGTGTCTAAAAACACACACTGATGGTTCCTGTGATAGATTCATGTTAAAGTAATGCATCGTTTTTTCTGTTGTCATTTCACTTTGTTGTTTTATTAGAAGTGAGCTGTTAATGGCAGCAGGTGCAGTAGTAATGACAATTTAATTGAACTGCGACTCATATTTCAGACTTTTCATGCTTTCTGTGTGATGATGTGATGTGATGTGGTTCAATGCTGCCTGTCCACATGTATAAACCTCAATTTACGCTGAGGGACCAGAGGCTGTTGTCATGCTGTGAGTGTCCCAAGTCTTGTTAGGACTGATGGGTAATTTTGAATCCGAGCTTGTTTGCACATATGTCCTTTTTACTTAAGATCCTTGGTTGTGCTCGTTCCTTGTGTGGCTGAAATTTTTCTCTGGCTCCCACTGTCTTTTCATGTGTCATCCTCTCATGTCATGCATCGTCTTTCCTGTCCTTACTCTTCAATCCCTACAGGTCCAAAAAGTTTTTCAGTTTCATCGAGAGCTGTCTGGTGAAGAACTACACACAGCGCCCCCCGACAGAGCAGCTGCTGAAGCACCCCTTCATCCGGGATCAGCCCAACGAGAGGCAAGTCCGTATACAGCTCAAAGACCACATCGACCGGACCAAGAAAAAGAGGGGGGAGAAAGGTGCATTTCTCAGTTTCTTTACTGTTTTTTTTATGTTTTTGACATAAATATTGTGTACTGTACAATAGATATTCTCATGTACAATAGATATTATATATATATATTATAGCTGTTGTGAGTGATTTTGTGACTTGTTCATGTTTTCCACATACAGATGAGACAGAGTATGAGTACAGCGGCAGTGAGGAGGAGGAAGAGGATCCCCCAGAGCAGGAGGGAGAGCCCAGGTATGATCTAGTGGTCACGCTATTTTCTACAGGTGTACCTACCTTATTTGAAAATGTTATTTAAAATTAAGCCCAGTCTAATATTCTGTCTGAATTCTTCCCGACCCCCAGTTCCATTGTCAACGTGCCAGGTGAGTCAACTCTGCGCCGTGACTTTATTCGCCTGCAGCAGGAGAACAAGGAGCGATCAGAGGCGCTCCGTCGCCAGCAGCTCCTCCAGGAGCAGCAACTCCGGGAGCAGGAGGAGTACAAGCGTCAACTACTGGCTGAGAGGCAGAAACGCATTGAGCAGCAGAAGGAGCAGAGGAGGAGACTGGAAGAGGTACTACGATTGGTTTTTCTTTTAAGACTTGGTCACAGGTCTCCCAGTCAGATGAAATGTAAGACAAACTGCTGCAAAACATGTTTTTGTTGAGTGTGTGTATATATGTATTTAACATTTCTTGTGTATTGTCCCCATAGCAACAGCGACGGGAACGGGAAATGAGAAGGCAACAGGAGCGTGAGCAGCGTCGCCGCGAGCAAGAGGAGAAGAGGCGCATTGAAGAGATGGATCGTAGACGTAAAGAAGAAGAAGAGCGCCGGCGGATCGAGGACGAGAAGAGAAGGAACGATCGTGAACAGGTTGGCTTCAAAATATTTTTATTTACAATGTCCTCAGGTTATGAAGTTACAACCCATTAAGGGCTGGTACGTATTTTTTAAAATCTACTGATGATCTGTATGTTCATGACAGAAGGTTGAATTCACTAATCGTGGTAAAAGTTATGATGCAGTTAAGTTAAAAATGAAGACATTAGATTTTAGGATCATACACTTAAAGCATGAAAAAGTACGCATGACTTGAAGCTGGATGGTGTGCTTCTGCTCTTGACTTTGTGTTGTGTTTTCGGATGTCTTTGTTTGATTGACAGGAGTACATCAGGCGTCAGCTGGAAGAGGAGCAGAGACACCTGGAGAAGCTGCAGGAGCAGCTGCTGCGTGAACAGGCCATGCTACTGGTCAGTCAAGCACACGCATACAACCTCCTCAATATAATAACACTTTGTTCCACATTTTCTTCCCACTTTAGCTGCCAGATATACAGTAGTTACACTGAAATACCCTTGCACATAGATTCATACTATGCATTCAAGCACCAGATTCATCCCTGATGATTCTCTTTAAAGGGTGATTTTGGATTTGATTGATTTTTAAAATTATGCATATATGCATTATTTTATATTTTATTAGCTTGTTTCTGTTTTATTGGTATCACATTTTATGTAAGGAAGATTGGAAATGTGTGCTTTTACAAACTACACAGCACAGGATAAAAATTTCTTAGGGGTCCAAACACGCTGTCAAAGGAGACACTGCTGAAGTCTGAGTAAAGGCTTTCAAAGATGATCCTCATCCTGAGTTTGTCAGGCTGCCAGCTCTTCTCACCACCTTGAATAAACCCCACACTCTGCAATAGGAGTTCAAGTGGCGGGAGCTCGAAGAGCAGCGCAAGGCCGAGCGACTCCATCAGCGCCTGCAGCAGGAGCAGGTCTACCAGCTATCGCTTACGCATGATTCCAAACAACAGCCTGGCGACAGGACCAAACTCCCCTCAGACCATAGCAAACCTCCACAGACCTCCACCCTGCCCCCTGACAGAGCCATCACAGCCCCACAAGCTCAGGTTGTTGAGAGTGTTGTTTCTGTAGCAAGAGGCTCTCATGAGTCCTCCAGAGGCTCTCAGACGATCCCCTCAGACAACACTAAATCCCAGGCAGCTGTGCTAGAGAAGACCGACTCTGATGAAACCTGTCCAAGCCCGCTCCCAAATTCCCCTAGCCCTCCTCTGACTGAAACCCCTACTGACTCTAAAACTCCCGAGGCAGAACGTTTGGACCTCGATAGGCCTGCCGAGCCTGTCAGTCATCCTCCTCAGCCTATCGGAGAGGTGAACATCCTCCTTGGCTCTGTCTACCACTCTGCCTGCTTTTTCTAGCTGCTTCTTGCTTGTCTTCACACAGCTACAGTGATAATGAGGATAAATGAGTTTTCTTCAGCCCAGAAAGTTACATTTAATGTAGTGTTTTCTGTTTGGGATGCTAGATTTTCACTCCAAAGCAGTAACAGACTTTTTTACAATGCGGCCAGCAACCACTCTTTTTATTTCTTGAATTAAACAGAGCTGCTTTCCTCCACTACCTCTTCACGCTCACCTGGACTGTTGCGAGCCCCCTTGACTAGTAAACCCTTTAGGGTGTTTGAAATATTCTCATCTTAAACTTCATTTTAAATAGGTTGAGCAAAAGAAATTATTTGTTTTTTGGTTTATAAGAATAAGCAATATTTTAGTTTTACTTCCATGCTTTTTAAGCTATGTTTGCAAAAAATTATTTTGTTTCCCTGTAAGAATAAATATGATTCCATTCTCGCTTACCTTTTAGGCTTTTTTTTATTTGACTCTCATAGTCTGTCATGGTGCAGTCTAATGATTTGGACAAGTGCTTCTTGAGTTTTAACCTCAGAGCAATACAGAACCACCAAGTGTTAGGAATTCCTCTTGATCTTGGATGAACCTGTGAAATTCTACAGTATGGCTGTTTTGAGTCTGTGCGTGTAGACTGGGCCATTGCATGTGGATGGCTGAGGCCCAAACTAACCTGCAGGACAACCAAGCAGTGTCTCCCGTCACCAACAGAGCTGTTCTGTGTTATTAACAATGATCTTTCTTTCAGTTTTATTCAAATTCAGTCCTGTCTACACTGTACCATGTCTGTACGGCTGCCTCAAATGGGCTTCAAGCATGTTTAATATTGTCACCAGTTGTCTTTGTCAGTCAAATGCAAAGGTTTGTGAATATGAGAAGACTTTTATGGGCCAGCAATAGTAGAAAATGCAAGGAGATGGGAACCATTTTAAACATAAAAGAAAACAGTGTGTGAAATGTAAATATGACACACCCTGTGCATCATTGCAACTTCAGAAGTGGTTCCCTTCGACTTGATTTTCTCCATTACGTTTCAGTCACTAAAACATTTCACCTGACCCTCCTTCCATCTTTGTCCTGTACGATTCCCTCCATCCCAGGCTGATGAGCGGTACCGTAAGAACATTCAGGGCTCTCCTCAGACTGCCCCTCCTCCCAAGCAGCCCCCTCCACCTCCCCGCTCCTCTGAATCATTCTCCAATGGCGGCTCCTCCTCCGAGGCCTCCGCCATGCAGCGGCCAATGGAGCCTCAGGTAATTCCTCCATCCTCCCTGATAATTTTAAATTTTTTCCTGTTGCTCTGTTCCTCCCTCACTGCTTGATTTGTGTACTGTCAGTCAGCAAAGCAACAGGCAGAAGATGGTGTTGGGCACATGTTTTATCCTATATCTTTCCTATATTTGGAAAATTGCAGTTGGAAGTTTGCTTTTGTAGGAATTAGTCCACAAAGAATCAGTCACCGATTCTTTCACTGCTCTTATAATATTTATTATTTAGAGACCATGTTTTTTGACTTGTATTTAGGCAACTTATTTGACTTTTTTTTTTAACTGAGCAAATTGACCTTTTAAAAACTTCACTTAAGGAGTGTATACCCGAACACAAGCATGTCAGATGTTAATGGCCCATAAGTAACAAAAAAATTAAAATGATAAAAAGCCATAGACAAGTGCTTGAGTGATGATAAAAATGAGCTCTGCATAAAAACTGAAAATGTGAGGAAATTGTCAGCATGGCTCTGGCTAATTAACATATCATCCAATTTGTTTAATCGGTATAAAAATGAATTAGTGACAGTAGACGGTTTAAGTTGAACTATTTATCTCTTATGAGAGTGCTAATAATCTTAGCAAAAAAACAAGTAAGTATATTTCACGAGATGTTGAAATATTCCTTTAAGCGTTTGCATTCGTTTAAAGCCCAGTGAAACACACCATCGTGTTGTGCTTTGTGTCTATGCATGTGTACATATAAGCACATGTATGTGAAAAGCCACTCACATCTTCCCTTGTGTCTCACTGTGTTGTCTGCTTGTTTCATGGGGGGGGGGGGGGGGGGGGGGGGGGGGGGGGGGGGGGGGGGGGGGGGGGGGGGGGGGGGGGGGGGGGGGGG
>JAUMHL010000013.1:9640276-9657352 GCA_032362345.1 Sandelia bainsii
AACCCCCCCCCCCCCCCCCCCCCCTCTTGCCCCCTTCTCCCTCACTCCCCAAAAGGTCCAGTGGTCCCACCTGGCTGCTCTAAAAAGCAGCAACAGCGCCGCCCCCTCTCCTCCGCCTCCACCTGTGGTCTCTCGCTCCCAGTCCTTCAGCGAGCCTGGTGGCGTGACCTCTAGCTTTGCACAACTCCACCTGCGCTCCCAGGACCCCCACCATCACCATCATCCATCACCCGCACGCAATGAAACCCAGCCCCAGCCTCCCCTCCACCACCCTCAAGCCCAGAGTAGGGCTGACCACCAGGCCAGCAACGAGGAGGTCCCTCCTAAGGTAAGCTCCCTCCCACCCCATCCTTAGCCCCTTCCTCCCTTATTCACTTCCTCTCATGCCAGCCGCCTCACTTACCATATGTCTATGTCTGCCTTGTGGTGACATTCACCACTATTACATCATACTGTAAGTTGTATTCCAACTAAAACTAGAAAACTTTTGATTAGATGATTGCAGATGACATAAGGAGGTAAAATTCTCAACTTTGCATCTTTCAGCTTTCAATTATTTATTTTTAGATCAGCAGAAGTTACCAATGTTCTGCTCAGCATTTGTAGCTGAAACATACAATATAACAAGTATTGAAATATCAGTGATTTACACTTGCATTCAATACCTAATTGTTGAAACAATGTAGTCTATTCAGTTGTGACTCTGGGTGGTATCATAGCATAAAGTGAGCCTTTATGGTAAAGCTTCACTTTTTTGCAAAAACAATTCATTTTCTACAACACACACGTAGCTGCTACTATGTGAGAACGTCTGAATGTGTCTCCTCCAGGTACCAGTGAGGACAACGTCCAGGTCTCCAGTATTGTCACGTCGAGAGTCGCCTCTGCCATCACAGCCCAGCATCCAGGGTGGACAGAGGAACGCTGGCGGGTAAATAAAAAGAAGCATTTTTTCATTTGGATTATATAGTTAATTTTTTTACTTCAGGTAGTTGCACACATTTAAACAGTTGATAAGGTTATTATTTGAACATAAAATTACAGAAACATCAACTGTTACCAGTGATAGCTCGGTGGACAGGATTGAAAAAACAAAGTTGTTAGTCTGTAAATGTTTCACATTTCTAAATGTAGTATAGAAAACATACAAACATAATTGAAAATGTTATTATGAGAAGAATTTGATAGGACTACAGTGAGTGTTAGGACTTTTTATTTCCACTGCTTAATTAGTGTGATTTTGTTCTTGTGACAGTAATTTGGAGCAGCGGCCGCTGTGGGACCGAGTGGAGAAGCTGCAGCCTCGACCAGGCAGCGGCAGCTCCTCCGGCTCCTCCAACTCCAGCTCACAGGCCAGTTCTGGGGACCGCTTCAGGCCACGCTGTGAGTCTCCTGGTACTGTACTCGGCGACATTTCACCAACTCTACTAACTGCTTATTAGTACATTATGATTATTACTATAATTACACCATTCTGCTTCTGCTCTAGTGAGTTTTGTGCTGTTTTACATCAGGCACTTGAACATCTTTTCAGAGGCCAGCTTTAGTTTCCCCTCACCAACGCTACTTCCTTTTGTTCTCTCAAAGCTTCCTCCAAATCTGAAGGATCGCCTTTCCAGCGGCCTGAAAACGTGCCCAAAAAACAAGATGAAAAGAACCTCGCCAGGCCTACTCGACCAGCTGTAAGTCCACTGTTACCAAAGTGCTGATTAAACTTTTTTGATGCTAAATAGGTGAAAACTTTTCTCTACTTGTGTTTTTCTCTATTTTCTGATACTCTAATTATTCAACCACGTGGTGTGTGCATCTTCTCATGAATCCAATGGTTCGTGATTGTTGGGAAACCTCTTAGGGTGATGTGGTAAGCTCCTTAAATGAGACTACACAATTACATCTATGCTATGCTTGCACCATTACCTCACTCACTGCATTATATGATAAAAGTTTGTGTTAAAAAAAGATGTTTCTCCTATAAGAGGTTAATGCAATAAATCTTTGTAGTTGTGTCACTGGTTACTTGCCTGCCTGTGATGTCATTTTCTCCTGCTGGCATCTTTCCTTATGCCTGCACAGTTCTTCTGAGTTTATTGCTTGTTGTCAACAAAAGACATGGCACTAGAAGGCTCAACCTTCTGCTACAGCTTCCCTGAGCCTGGATTTGAATGTGACCACATTTGAATGCAAATACACTCTTCCTGTTTCCTCGTACTTGTCAGAATGTCTCCTAATGTCATCTGGCTTTGTCGTTGGATAAACTGTGGCCCATTTGCTTTGTTAAACATATCGGTGAAGTATTCCTCCTCCCTTTCTAGCTTGTCACTGACCTTACAAGACTACATTAAGAGTGCACAGAAAGCAGATGGCTGCTTGGTGTAACACTAATTTACTGCAGGAATCAGAAAACTATTTATTCATGATTTGATATTCTACTTAATTTACTGCAACCTAAATGCTAGACTGAATCTGACTGAAGTTGAATTGAAATGCTTGACCTGAAGTCACTGAAAGTTGATGTGAAGTGAGGAGGGATGACTTCAAGGTTCCTCTCAGATTGTCTAGAATATGAGAGCCTGTTACACAGTGATTCACTTTTCTTCTTGTGTACTAATGTGGCACTAAATGCTAAAATTAAGTCGTTTGTACTTGAATAGAACATAAATTACAGGGATGACTGGGACTCAAAAAGGATTATTCTAGACAAACTGAGTTTTGCTCACATATTGAACTGCATCTTTCTAAAACTTACGACTATTCCTTTCAGGACCTGACTGCTCTGGCCAAGGAGCTCCGCGCAGTAGACGATGTACGGCCTCCCCACAAGGTCATCGAGTACTCCTCCTCAAGCGAGGAGTCAGGCACCACAGACGAGGAGGACGATGAGGAGGTGGACCAGGAGGCTGGAGAGGAGTCCACCTCAGGAACTGAGGACTCCAGGGCTGGGTTGGTAGAACTGTGATTATAAGACCGGTCCATGATTCCCACTGTCTGTTGCTTTCTTCTCGTTTCATGTTGACCCCAAACGATGTGCACTGTTAAACGAATCAAAGTGTTGCTGTTACAAACATCAAATATCCCCATGGCTTCTGCAGGAAGCTGAGTAATGGGGAGACAGAGTCTGCTAAGACCATGCTGGTTGAAGACTCAGAGAGCGATCAAGCCACGACGCCCTCCAAGGATGGCACACTGGTCATCAGACAGGTAAGATGAGGAGACAGGAATTGGACCTATTGAGACTACAACATCAAGATGATGATCAAGTTATCTTACTACTGAGATATATTACTTGAATATTGTCGATTGAAATTCTGTTTGCTCCGTTGTCTCTCTTCAGTGTTGTTTATCCATTCATTACCCATCATTTCTTCTCTGTTCTTGTATTACTCCTTTTTACTTTTTGTTTAGTAATTATAAACATGCTGCTTCACATTTCACATTTACCTGATCAGGTAAATCAGATTGTTATGGATTGCCTTTAAAGCAAAATGCACATCAGTCTCCAAAGATGAATTTGAAGAATATGTTGTGTATGGTGTCTGGATGAGAGGATCCTGTTGGGAGATGGGAGTAAATCATGACGTGACGCTCGCACATACAGCTCCTCCTTTGCTCCATGTGTTGCTCGAGCCCAAGTTTGCCTGTTCTTGCTTTCAGAGCACTGTTGACATAAAGCGGTTGGTCAATCTCTCATCCACCTCCTCTGCTGGCTCTGGTCACGGCCAGCCCCAACCCCCCATCTACAGCCTGCCAGAGAAAAACGGCTTTCCAGGCCACATACACCACCTACCAGATCTTATCCAGCAGAGCCATCACTCCCCTTCCTCTTCCACGACCATCCCTTCCTCCTCCTCCTCTTCCTCCTTCCCCTCTTCATCTAGCCATGCCAGTCCTGCCGTGTCCCCACAGAACCCCCTGGACAGTCTCACTGCCATAGAGGTATGTCACCCTCACATCGGCAAGACAAAGAGCCGAGGACTGGACGGGAGCAGTGTACAGGCTTAGACATGCTGTAAGCAGATCAGGGTAAAATAGCAGTTGCAAATGTTTGTTTTATCCAGGTTGAGACCAAGATGGTGCACGACTCACTGCTTTAAGACTAAGCTGCTCAACATAGTTTTAGTTAACTGTCTCTCTCATTGTCTCTCTTTTATATTTCCATCTTCTCCTTGGCTTTAAAGCTAGGTAAAATAAACAATTTGCAAATGCAACAATTTTTTTTCAAATCAGGATTATCAAAGTCTGTACATACTCTCCATCCAGTCTTTGATTGTTGGTCTGAGCCTATCCTTCACCCCACACCCCCTCTCTGTGAGCTCCTGGCTTCACTCTGGCTCTCCTCTGCCCCCTTCTGGCTTGGCTGACACCTGGTTTGAAATCTTCTGAGCCGCTGCAAACCTCCTTCCCTCATGCAGTTCACTGCATTGCACTGCTTCGCCGTTAACACTGGTACCTCCTGGTGGTAGAACGTGCTCATGGCACAGAGGGAACTAAAACCTGAGCTTCTTGGGGTGAACTGTAAATTCTTAGTGGTACATAGCGATATATTCACTTGGGTGATGGCATGCCTGGTGATGTTCCGCAGTGCCAGCTTGTTTGGGTGAGAGTGGTTGATATATTTAAATTGTTACACTGCCGTCTTGTATAACCAACCAGTGTGACCCAATTGTGTTGTAAATATCATGCATCTTGGGTGGTGGTATTACAATCTTCTTCTGTCTGTGCTTTATTAGGAGCAGCTTTTTCCTCTAACATTTCTCAGCAGCCCGTGTTTGGATCACTTCTCATTTCCCTCAACACATTTCTTGTTGTCGCTCATGTTGTGTTTTTCCTCTAACATATCTGTCTTTACTACCTTCAAAACAACTAACATTACTGCATGCCATCTTCTTCATTTGATGTGTTATAAACTTGCCAACTTTGTATTCCCAGTTGTTTGTGTAGAAACATGTAGTTTGACTGAACACAGTTAAGCTGAGTGTTTGTTTTATGAGCCCCCTGAGGTACAGATGTAGCTCACGTTCAGCACTCTGGGGGCTGATTGCTATTGTAGTTTCATTTAACAGCAAAAGGAAATAATTGTTACAAATCTGTGTTATAAATTCATCCAAAGGCCTAATGTCTGCTTTTGTTTTGTGTCTGTGTCACAGTTGTGTTCTCCCTATTTTAAAGTTTCTTGATTGTTCTCTAAATTTTTTCAATCTCTCTCAGTCTCTGTCAGAGAGCAGCTCCATGTCCAAACACAAGTCGTCCTCTTCCTTCACTCCCTTCATTGACCCACGCCTCCTCCAGATCTCCCCATCGAGCGGCAGCTCTCTCAACAACGTGGGTAAGTTAACAACTGAGTGACTGCACTCAAGGAATTAAAAACCAAAGCCACTTTTTAAACATTATTTTCTGACACTGATAAAGGCACCATGTTGAAACATCTGAGCTGAGGTGATGATTCAAGTTGTGCACCGTACATAAGTGTTGTGAATGTTTGCAGCACTGTGTGTGGACTCGTTACATGACATTTTCTAATATCAAGTACAAGAGTGATGTTAAACTGCCACTCAAGAGATAAGTGAAGGTAAACACACAGCTCCACGTGGTCAAATCAGGCACCAGGTTGTTTAGTAATAACTTAATAATATGTTGATATCCAGCCTGACCTTTACTGCCTCTGGTTCCTCCCCCTCCAGCTGGATTTGGGCAGGACGGACGGCTGGCGGATCCGCTGAGGTCCGACCCGTCCCGTAAAGGCTCAGTGGTCAATGTCAACCCAGTCAACACGCGCCCACCAAGCGACACGCCCGAGATTCGCAAGTACAAGAAGAGGTTCAACTCTGAGATACTGTGTGCTGCACTCTGGGGTAAGTTTCTTTTAAAAATCAACAAGTGGTACCATAGAGTACTAAAGTGAAACACTGTAGTACGGTGGCTTGCTTGACAATCCCAGTTATTTTACAAGTGTTACATTTATGTTTGCATGTATGTCTGTGATTATTCCAGGGGTGAATCTGCTGGTGGGGACAGAGAGCGGTCTGATGCTGCTGGACCGAAGTGGTCAGGGGAAGGTCTACCCCCTGATCAACCGGAGACGCATCCAACAGATGGATGTCCTGGAGGGACTCAATGTTCTGGTCACTATATCGGGTAAGTCACTACATGGAGATTTATTTTATTTTGGAGAAATTTGTTGCAGTCTGACTCATCTCTCAGAACGAACAGGAAATTAATGCTTTCACTTTAAATCCAGTACACATTTTTATCTTGAAAGTTGTGAAAATATACATAAAAAAAACTGCTCTTAATCAAACTCTCCCTCTTGCAGGTAAAAAGAATAAACTGCGAGTGTATTACTTGTCGTGGCTCAGAAATAAGATTTTGCACAACGACCCAGAGGTAGAGAAGAAGCAGGGTTGGGTCAACGTGGGCGACCTGGAGGGCTGCGTCCACTACAAAGTCGGTACGTTTCAAAGGTTCCCGAAAGGGTTTGACTTGACCAAGATTAGTTAGCAAGCCCCACTTTAAGCAGTACTGTCAATCACAGATGACTCACTCCTCCCTTTCAGTGAAGTATGAGAGGATTAAGTTCCTGGTACTGGCTTTGAAGAGCTCTGTGGAGGTCTATGCCTGGGCGCCCAAACCCTACCACAAATTCATGGCCTTTAAGGTAAGCAGGGTTCCACGTACGTGTCTGGCATTAAAGATGAATGTTTCTGTTCTAGTTTACTGACTGACTCCTTGTTGGTTTTAGTCTTTTGGTGACCTGGTGCATAAGCCTCTGCTGGTTGACCTGACTGTGGAGGAAGGTCAGAGGTTAAAGGTCATCTACGGCTCTTGCTCAGGCTTCCACGCTGTGGATGTGGACTCTGGTGCCGTCTACGACATCTACCTGCCCACACACGTAAGAGCTCGGCAGAGAATTCAAATCGCACACTGTTTTACAGGCTCTTACCCCTGCTGACTCTTACTTCTTCCTTCAGATCCAAACCAGCATTCAATGTCACGCCATCATCATCTTGCCCAACACTGACGGCATCGAGCTGCTGGTGTGTTACGAGGACGAGGGCGTCTACGTCAACACCTACGGGCGCATCACCAAGGACGTGGTGCTGCAGTGGGGAGAAATGCCAACGTCAGTGGGTAAGCGGAGCCACTTAATAAAAATGAGACAGCTCAGTCAGATTATGATTTTTAATGAGTTTGTGCACCCCAGTGATAGACATTGTTATCTCCCTGTGTGTCTGCAGCCTACATTAGGTCAAACCAGATCATGGGCTGGGGTGAGAAGGCCATAGAGATCCGCTCCGTGGAGACAGGACACCTGGACGGGGTCTTCATGCACAAGAGAGCCCAGAGACTCAAGTTCCTTTGTGAGAGGAATGACAAGGTGAGAATATGCGTTTTCCTTTGTCTTTTTGTTTATTTTTCATTCTGCCTTCTTTCTTTTGATGTCTTTTATTTCATCTCTTTCTTTGTCT
This sequence comes from Sandelia bainsii, assembly GCA_032362345.1. NCBI lineage: Eukaryota > Metazoa > Chordata > Actinopteri > Anabantiformes > Anabantidae > Sandelia > Sandelia bainsii. The sequence goes on from JAUMHL010000013.1 coordinate 9,647,740, forward strand.
ACATTTTTCTTTCCTTCTGTATGTCTTTAAAAATTTTTCTTTGCCTCCCTGAGTGCACAAATGCCACCATTCAGCTCATTTATTTCTTCCTTGTTTCCTGTCTCTCAGGTCTTCTTTGCTTCTGTGCGCCCTGGAGGTGCCAGCCAGGTGTACTTCATGACCCTGGGGCGCACCTCCCTTATGAGCTGGTAGTCGACACCTGACCGCGACGACCATTCCCGAGCAGTGACCAACACATGACGATTGTGACTATGACCAACGACGATGAAGAAGAGAACAGCCCTTGACCCTGAGTCGGGGGAAACTGCTTCCACTCACCTGCTCGGGCAAACGAACAACGGATTGAACTGTAATCATGATAAGAAGCGAGGGATGGGTGTGTGCTTGGGGGCAGGGAGGTGCATTCTGATTGTGTTTAAGTCCTCTAAGAGTAGTAGTAAAGTATATTACAATGACAGAAAGTCTCCCATGAGCCCCCTGGTTTTTCTCACCCCACCCCTCGCAACCTACCTTTGAGCCGATCCCCTCGTCCTCCTCCTCTTCCTCTGCGGGACGTGGGGTCTGTTGCCTGTCGATGGTAAATCTTTGTGTCATAGTAAAACTTTGCATTGTGTACGTGTGTGAATGGAGGAGACACTGAGCATGTGACAAAGCGTGTTAGTCTGAAGGGACGATCAGAGGCTGAACACGGCTGTTGCTTTATTAAAGGAGGCAAATACTGTACGTGCCACACCCTGAGTGTAGCTGTTTGTAGCTGTGCTTAGTTGAGGTAAAATTAACTCCTAGAGCCACCGCGATAGATTTCCACGTCAAGCATGTCATTAAACACTAGTTCACATCCACAGTTTTCCTCCAGTTATAAATGCTTGACTTGTAAATCTGCCTGTGTCTTCACTTTGTTTGCCTTCTCCTCCTTAAAGTGAAGATTTTTTAAGGGACCTTCTTAATATATCCATTAAATACAGGGTACTGGATATCAGCTTGTACATACTAACTACATCAACCTTGTGGGCTTCATAGTTTCCCAGGTTTAACAGACACTTTCTTGACTTTTACCACATTGCCTAATGTCAGGCTATGTCGGAAAGAGGTAGCCCTGTTAACAACCGCATGTTGCTTTGGTGTTATCAACAAACGTAGCCCCAGGTTATCATACACTGTATATTTTCTATGACTTGCTGCACATAAATAAAGCATAAACACACAGGACACACCCATAGATGAGCTTTAAAGGAAAAATTCACCCTATTTATCATTAATCTATTTTTTTTCTTAGTTGGTCAGTTTCACATGGACATATATGAGCTTCATTACCTGTTCTATCTTTCCCCAGGTGGATTTTTCCTTTAACATCACTCATAAGTAGGGCTAGAATAAACTGTGAATTAGACATGCAGAAGTAGCAGGTGGCCATTAACGTAGCATGGAGGATACTGGGCAGACGTGACCGTAAGGGAATGAAGGCAGTGTGCTTAGATGTCACTTTAATGGGCTGGGATGAAGCTTTGAAGATCACACGCCACACAGAGGAGAGGAACTCGCTGTTAGCTGATGCACGGTTTCCATCCACAAATCACACAACTCTGTATTTTGAAGGAGACTTTAGCTTAATGCTGCGTTAAACAGTTGCCCTAGAATGGGTCTCAAGCTGACTAAACTTGCTCAAAATCCTTTGTGAAGAGTAAGGAAATATGAATTTTGTATAAAGTAGGGTCACTTTAGTCTGAAGCAGCCGTGTGATTCAATATTGGACCTCTTTTTTTCACATATTGGGCTTCAGATATGCTGTTTAATGAACAAATACACTACGTTAACTGTGCCATCACACCACGACAGAACTGTATTTTAATTCCATTTCTTTCTTTCTCACTCCGGCGTCCTCTGCAAACTGAATGACAAGCGCCCAGATTCACATTAGGTTTAAACTCACTGTTAAAATATAGAATCCATCCTGCAGCTATGTGTGTGTTTGTGTGTGTGTATGAATGAGAAAACTTGACAACAGGACTCAAATCTGCAAGGTTTCCATTCGCTTCACTTGAACTCGACTCTCTGATCCTCCTCTCAGTGAGGGTGGTGCCTTCACCGTCTAAGGTGGAGGACCTGAGAGCCACAGAACATGAGAATGAGATTTTTCTTTTTTTTTTTTTTTTTGGCTGTCTGATCACCTGTGAAAAGCAAAGACGACAAAAAGAAATCACACGTTCTAATAGCAGTGTTACAAAACCACTTAAGACAGTGTGAACGAAGCAGCATATTTTTAACTCAGACTTAGTTTTTAGTCTTGTTTTCAGAAATTTTTATTATGTAACCTTTCAGATAAGTATGCGACTGCAGTGGTTTTTAAATTGTAATGCACACCTTATGTTGAAAATGTTTACAGAAGCAATTGTTTTGTTAAACCAATGTGCATCAATATGAATATTTATGGTTTATTTTAAGGGCAGTTTCCCCATGTTTTGTATTTTGTATTATTCCCTTTTTGTACTATCATTTAGGCGTTTGTGTACAGGAATAATCAACTTTTGCTCACCTCATAAATGACACAAGTATATAGTGTGATTTCACTGATTTCTCTGCATCATGCATCGTGCACAGTGTGTGTCCCTGGCTGTGTGCCAGCGTGGATCAACTGTTTTCTACCACCCAGGTGCCAGGTGACATGTTTCCCCTCAAACGTCTCTCTGTCATGCCTCTCTAATTTATGTCCTCTCTGTGTGTACTAGGGGAATTACTGTATTTTCCTGAAAGTCTTTTTTTCCATTGAATAAAATCAGAAGTAATTTACAGTGTGGTGCCGTTCTTTATAGTTGTAACAATTTATTTAGTGACACAAACATTAATTTTGTTAAATAAAAATAAAAGTAAGAGTATAAGTGGTTGAGGATTCTTGTATTAAAAAGTATTTATACCAAACTAGAATAATACTCTCTAAGGAAAAGTTGTGTTAAAAGTGCTCTCAAAGTAAAATTACCTATCTGCAGTTATAAAAACGTTAAGGTACTTCAATAATACAGCAGTTGTCAATTTTTAAAGTTACATAACGGAGTAAAATGTTACGCTCATGTTAAGTACAAGTACCTTAAAGTTGATAAGTACTTGAACCTGTAGTAAATCCAAACAGGACTTCAACAGACGTGCCACTAAATAGTTTCACCACAAGATGGCGCCGCTGTGCCTCTCGCGGCCCATCCCACTTCACGTCGCTTTCTTAAGGGCCAGCAGTTAAGTAAAGGTAACCTAATACTTAACAATATATCTTCCTCTTTACGCTGAAACTATGATTTAAACACTTTTGAACATGGGTTACAAGCATTATCTCAAACTTTGTTAAACACAAATGGTAAAATGTCAAAGAAAAAATAATGTTTGCAAAAGAGGTCAATTTGAATATTCCTTCCGGAAGTACGGTGTCATCCTTTTCCACGTGGAAAGCTAAATCACAACTAAAACAAAGGTAAGATGCATTCATTGGAAAAACTCACCACGCTGTGTCACACGTCGACACATCTATTTTATTTTAACTAAATATAAACGCCTACTTTGGCGCGTTTCTGCCTCAAAACGCCACTGAACCACGCACTTGGTTTTATTTTGAAACACCGTCAGAGCGGAAGTCGCGTCGTGACTCTCATTAACTTGACGCAGTTCGCCTGGGTCACGCTGCAGCCGGATGTTTTGCGGCGCCAGTGCGCGATGGGAACATTTGCTCGTTTTATCGCAACGCTGAACGTGCGGCTCCAGCGGCGGCCTTGACCAGGTGAGTTCCCCGCACAGAGCGTTAGCTGAGCGGACTTGTTCGCTTAGACGAGCCGCAGGAAGCTGTGGGGGAAAGCTGCGGGGAGGTCGTGACGGTGTTGGTTTGCAGTGACCGTGCACGCCCCTGCGCGTACCCCTCAACCTCCATAATGTAGTTAGCGTTCATTGTAGCTCATTCAACAGGCGGGTGGTGTTGCTGTATTGTTTGTCGCCGGCTGCAACACAGCCTCGAAATGCATGTGATGAATGTTTTTTATGATGAGAGCGAGCAGTGTGGCTGCTGTTGAGTGAAGCAGGCCTGAGCACAGCACGAGCGTCCACTAGTTGTCGGCGCTTTGGTGGATTCACGGAGGGACAGAAACGCTGTGGAAAACTCCACCTGTCCAGTTTGCATCCGTGCTGCTTCTTCCTGACAGCTCCACGCTGACTGGTTGTGAGGAGGAGAGCAGCAGCAGCAGTCCAGGCTTTTGGGTTCCCAGCTTTCGATGGGTCAGATGTGAGTCTCAGCAGCTGACTGTCCTCATCCCATGAGGCTTTCACTTCAATATCTGTCTCCTGTCTCTACATTTCAAGTGCTGACTGGAGATCTTTAGTCTCTTTCATAGCTTTCTGCAGAAGACCCTTTAGACTACAGATTTGAAAGGCTACAGTAAGTCAAGTAAGCCCCTCCAATAACCTTTTAAAAGCAAAGGTAGAAAGTTTGTTGTTGTTTGACAGCTGCAGCAGTGGAGTCCATGCTGTGAGATGAATGAGTTTTGCCATGATATCCTAATTTGATCTATATCTGTTTGCTTTTTGTTGCCGGTGCTGGGTGGAAATGCAAGAGGTCAGAAGACGGGTCAGAGAGGTCACGAGGGCAGAAGGTCTCCTTAGAGGTGGGCTGTAGTGTAGATTAAAAAAAACAAAAAGATACAGTCACTTTTCAAGCAAGCGCATTGCTCTCCTCCCCTTTTCTCAGTTGTGAGGATTTACTGATCCTTGTCGTTATAAGTGCCCGTAAACTAAGAAAGTTCATCAATAATGAAAAGCACCAGCTTTGTTCGGGTGTGCCGTTGTCCGTCTCCGAAAGAGACAAACGATCATCCTGTTGTCGCTGCTGCAGTTGTCGGGAGCAGCACACAGCTGTTTGTTGGGACAGATGGTCTACAGAGTGTCTCCTGTGTCTGTGTGTTTGGATACGGGGGCAGTTGGTCACCTGCTCTATCGCCCTTATCTGACTCTGCGAGCTGACTGACAACATGTTCTTATTTAATCAGGCTCTTCTTTTCCTTGTCGAGCCACTAAGCTGAAAGTAAACTTATTTTATTTGGCAAGTGGACGGGGAAGGACACACACTAAAACACACCACCAGTTGGCAGACATGTTGCCCTGTAGTGTTATTTAAATCCTAGTCGTGGGATCATACCACATCTGTGTCAACTAGGCCCACAACTGCAACAACTTGCAGAACATCACCTATTTTTTATTACTGACATTTTTATATATTTATATAAGAGTTTATTTCAGTATGCAGCTTCTCAAAAGTGAGAATTTGATTTTCTTTGTCTTTTGGACTGATATTTGTCCATGTCGGATGCTTAAACCACCTCTACTTGCTTCTTGCAGTGTGGAGCACATCAGTACTTCCTGTATCTTCCTGTCTAATTGTCACATGATCATGTAGAGTAAGGTCAGCCACACAGTACAGAAGCATCACCATGGCTGGTTGGAATCATGGCATCTTGAAAGCTTGTGACCTGAGCTGCATGTGAGGAAAAAACATCAACAGTGACATTGATGAGATTTGTTGTCTGGCTTAGTTTGGTGCTGTGCAAGCTGATGTTCCTGTTTGGGGAAAAGGGCCACTCATGTTGCCACTTTTTACAATGACAACTATAAACCCCCTAAGTGGAGCCCCTTTCTAGCTATTGGCAAGAGTCGGTGTGCTTCATTTCCTGCCTCCTGAACAACAATTTGAAATGTCCTGAACAAGACTTTCAACATATCGATCAATAATAACTTTATTATCCACAAATTGAAATGATTTGTGCAGGACTTCATCAGACAGATGAAGCACAAGTTGCTTCTGTTTGAACATGTTGGAGCTTTAAAGGACTGATACTAAACTTAACTGTAGAAGAGAGATCAGGCGCAGGAGGTCACTTGTGCAACTTGTTTAGATCCTCGTGTGATTTAGTAAACATGTGTAGACAGCTCAAACATTTAGTGTGTGTGTGTGTGTTTTTCCTTGGCTCGCTTGGTGCCCTTTTGAACCACCTCCCAGGCTTTTTGAAAAAGCAGTTGATGCATTTTTAGTTGCATGTGCAACTCTTAAAACGTGTCAGTGTGAATCTTTTTATTTTGGTAAAATAATTCAGATTGAAACAAACATCTGAGCTTCGCAATCACACAAAAGGCAGAAAGACAAAGATTTGTGCTTCCGAGTCATCTGCCCTAAGTGTGCCGCAACAATGAGGAACAGGTCCCCTCCTCTTACTTATTAGGACATAAAACTTTTTGATGTCCTTCACCCCCCACACTCGTCCTTTTCTCCGTTCAGCCCAGCCACACTCTCCTCTTTCCCCTTGCACTCTCTTAAAGGCCACGCTAGTCTTTCAGCCAGCCTCAGCCCTTTCTTTCAGTTTGAACCCCCTCCACTACCACCACAAATCCCTCCCCCCCAAGCCTGAGACAAAGAGAGGAGAGTGACTGTGGTGCTCTGTAGCCAGGTGTTCTCCATTGCTGCCCTGGGCTGTAATAGCACCAGCCCTCACACTGCAGCTGCCCTCCCCAGCCTCTCATTGTGTAGCCCTATTGTTCACCCGCCCAGCCCCTCGTTGATTCATCGGCCACACAGGGGAAGCCCTTTCAGGCTGGAGGAGAGGAGTGTGTGTGTGTGCGCGTGCTGGTGCACAGTTGAGTACGCGTGCCTTGGGGAAACTGGGTGTTTCAGGCATTTGCCCGCAGCCACCCCCTCCCTCCCCCCCCCTCCCTGCGCCTCGCTGCATGGCTGCTGCGCTCTGATTGGTGGAGAAACAGCCACTCCAAACGAGGGAATGGCAGACATTGTTGGTCCATCTGTTCTGCCACTCATTGTCTAAGTTGCCTGCCTCTGTAGGAGAAGCTGCAGCTCTGGATGGACACAGGTGTTTGACTGGAGTTGGATGCTCGGTGCTTTACCTGCAGCAAACGCAAACATCAGCCTTGGATGTAGCTGCTCCAGGAACTTTGGGACTTGTTTTTTTTTAACTTTTCCAAGTGCTTACCAGGCTAGTTTCCAAGGATTTAAATATGTGGACATATGCTAAGGTACTTTTACTGACTTTTTAAGATCTGTCTGCTTATAACCTGATTTTTATGCTGATGTTTGATGTTTTTTTTAGCTGGGTGTAATTATATTGGAAATTCCTTTCGTGTAGATGTTTTGATCTCAGTCAGATCACATTGCCCCTGTCTCACTGATACTAAGGCCATTGAGACGATGCAAAGAGCTCAGGCTACAGTACTGTTTCCTGCACAACAGGTTGCTCCTTCACAGCCAGCCTGGTTTGGCTCTCTTCAGCCCTGTAGAATCATGAATCACTGTAACCCTGACATAACTAAAATACTTAAACTGCATGAGCTAAATTAGCAGGTTTCCTTAAGTTTAAATAGGCCAATGTCTTGTAGAGGTAACACTGATGCATTTAAGATTAAGAGGAGAAGGTGTAGTAAACTTTTATTAAAACAAGTTTTGGTCGTGAAATTTAGCAAGAAACAAGAAGTGCAGCAGGCTGAGTTTGACACGTAAGACCGGCGCAGTATTTGACCACTACAGAAAGAAGAAAGCTTGGTGTAAGAGACTGTAAATCACCTGCCTAAACTTTGCTTAACTGCTGCTTTTAACACTGGCACTGCAGATGTTTCAGTTTCAAAGTGTGTGATCTGTGTTTATATGAAACTTGATGGGGGGAGGTAACAAAAAGTAACCTTGTTTTTATCTGGGTCACATGAGACTGAGGGAAGAGCAAGATTTGCATTGGCTTATGAGATAGGTGTGTGTGCGCGTGTGTGTGCGCGTGTGTGCAAGCTTTAACTGTGCACTTCTGACTGTTTGTGTCAGTGACTGTCCTGCTGCGTCTTTCTTCTCGCTCTGATGACTATGTGGACACAGGGGTGGTGTGTGTGTGTGTGAGAGAGAGAGAGAGAGAGAGAGAGAGAGAGAAGGGGGAGACACCAGTTGCGGGAACTGCTCAGTAGACATCTGCTACCCTCCTGCCGGCAGGGAAAACCTAGCGCGCCATCTATGTGCACCAACACACACAATGAGCACACACAGACACACACGCAATGCACTCCCTTGCCCTAACCTTAACAGTCACAAAAAATTGCTTAATTCAAACCTTAACCCTAAAACCAAGTCTTGGCCCATGACTAGGACTAAGTCTAGGTTTAATTTTGTCCAATTCTGTGTAAATGTGCACACACAAACATGGAAAGGCACGCAGACACACATAAACAGTATTTCCCCAGCCCCCTATTTTGCACAGTGTTGTGTGTGCAGTGTTCCTCCCAGTCCCTCCCAGACTTCCACCATCAAACCCTAAAGCCTTCGCCCCCCTCTGTCCCCCACTGCACACACTTACACAAAGCTGCCACATACAAAGCGCTGTAAGGACTGTGTTACATATTCATTACTACCTCCATGACAGCTAGCAGTGCTTGTGTGTGTGCGCGCGCGTGCGTGCGCGTGCGTGCGCGTGGGAGCTGCCCGGCTGATGTTTGAAAGATGCACCCACTCAGCCTCAAGGTCTGGAGGTGGTGTGATGAGGTTGCTCTGCTGTTGGCCCGTTAATTCCAGGGGAATCCCACAATGCATTGTTCTCTGGAGCTGGGACCACACTAGAAGTCTTTTTAACATCCTAACTTTGAAAAGACACACTTAACAGGCTTTACGCAAGTACACAGTTGAGATTTTAAGAAGCTCCAACAGAATTATAATCAGATTTGTCCGAAGTGACTCTGGAATAATCTGCCGTATGTTTTACAGAACAGTGTTTTGTATCAATATTGGCTTATTTTTACTTAGTTTAGCAGTTAACACGTAGCTGTTTTAGACTGCAAAAGTAATTTAAATCTGGATGCTTTGCTCTGTTTTGGCCATTTTCCCACTTAATAAATAAAAAGTTAGATAACAACCTTACCAGGATGGCTGTGGCTTATGACTGAGGCTATACCATTGAAATCCTGAGAAATCCATTAACACTTTATTATAATGAACTGCATCAAATTAGTTTAATATTGGATAAGTAGTTTGTTTGACACTTGAATAACTTGATTACAAAAAATTCTCAATGCAAATTCTTTGCCTTGAAGCTTTGTTTAATCCATAGATTTAAATACAGTCCACTGTGTTTCAAAGAGGGAACCTATCTAATAACAATTAGTGGAGCTTGATGTTGTATATAATAATAATAATAATAGCCACTGCAAACCACCGATCCAAAACTAGTGCCACATTGAAATTTGTGCTTCTTGTATGAGTGGACGTGTTCTGAAAACTCATGTCGTTTAGTTGATGCTTGGAGACTGTCGGCATAGTTAATGATTGATAATCTGCTTGTTTGCTTGCTTGACCAGAGTCACTGGTGTAACTTTCATGTGCAGCTTGTGCTTTAGACTGTTACAGGTCAAGTCTGAGAGAAACTGAACTGGGATGTGTCGTGTTAGACTATCAACAGAGCAGAGTGCAAATGGAACGTTCCCAATAGCCCCATTCTCTCCACAGCAGTGTGAGTCACTTAGTGAGGCAGACGTTGGGGTGTGTGTGTGTGTGTGTGTGTGTGTGTGTGTGTGTGTGTGTGTGTGTGTGTGTGTGTGTGTGTGTGTGTGTGTG
>JAUMHL010000013.1:9657781-9736351 GCA_032362345.1 Sandelia bainsii
TGTGTGTGTGTGTGTGTGTGTGTGTGTGTGTGTGTGTGTGTGTGTGTGTGTGTGTGTGTGTGTGTGTGTGTGTGAGGCAGGTCCCTGACTGAACGCCACAGCCTCTGTCTTGGCATTTGGAAGAGAGAATGCTTTCAACAGCTGTAGCTTAGCAACAGTAGCTCGGCCATGTTGCTAGGCAGCCCTTTTTCATAAAATGCGCACTCACTCCCCCCCCACCTCCCCCCAGTCCCCTCCCCGCTCCCTCCCGCCGTCTCTAAGTCACTTCCCCTTTCATCTGTGTTGTGGAGATAACGTGTGGGTTTCAGTCATGTTCTGAATTTAGACGCTCACAGCTGCACATGTACATCTGTAGACTTTGCTAATATTGTTTGCACCTGGAGGATGTGTTACTAAGAACGGGGTGTTTGTTTTGACATGCAAAAGGAATTCAATGCTGTAAACATCTAGTATAGCTAGAGATGGTTGTTATTAATGATATTGTACATTATATTCAATGATTTCAACAAGACCTACATTTAGTGTGATGACGGCCGACCAACGCCAGCATGTGAAACTGTATCAGCTCAGATAAACTTTCTTGCAGTTTCTGTGCAGCTTAACCCGTGACACAACACCAGATCCCATTTCTTCAGTTCGTGAATGCAGCATGATGATTGGCCTCTGAGGCCCCCACTGTTTTAATGAGTGACTCCACCACCTCAGTAGTAAGAAGCATATGGGCCTTAATTACTGGACATAACGTGAGGGGGAAGGGACCATCAGCCCCACTGCTAACGGCTTGGTGTCTTTTATTTTTCCAGTTCACCCTCTGCTCCCTCTCAGATTAATGTGATGTGGCGTGGCCCTGTAAACAAAAAATAGAAAAACGCGGGAGCCCATTAATTAGGTGGAGAGGCCCCATTGGCTCTTTGTGTCAGACAGTCCGTGCTTAAGTGGAGTCCTCAGCTGCCCCTGACAGACAGTCACACAGTGTTAAATCAGTTCAGAGCTTTAACGCTTTGGGACAGTTAAGGTCAAAAGTTTATGTAAGAAATTTCTCTAAATGCAAATAATTTCCCACTCATTTCAGTGGACAAAAGACTCTTTACTTTTTATGTGTTTTCACCCAGATTAAGTCAGGATTTACCCATTTTCCCAGAAGGTGTTATGTGTTACCTTGTCATATATAGCAAACAGATTTGCATGAGACTTCTGCATTACTTTCATGTATTGTTGTCAGTCGGCTTATTTCTGTGTTTATTACTGTCCCTTGATATTAACCACTGTTCTAAACTGGTTTTAGGTTCCATTATGAGTGTTTCATTTACTCTTACACTCACGTTTACTCCACCTTTCTGTGTCTTTCTTTAGGTACCAATGAGTCGAGCTTTGTGAGAGGGCAGCAGTCAACCCCGTGTGCTGGATGTCTGTGGCACATCCATGGGCCAGAAGGACCATGTGGAGGCAGGAGCAGGCCACATCCTCGACCTGGGGCTGGATTTGGAGTATCTCCACGTAGCGGGGGCTGACCGGCAGGCTGGTGGCGCTGATGGGCCCCCTGCTATGGAGGAGCAGGGGGAGAGCTCCGGCAGCAGCTGCACCGCCATTTTGCCTCCGCCAGCTGTGGTGGAGGACAGTGCTGGGTCCGACGCAGAGTGCGAGCCGGCGCCGTCTTCAAGGTCCACCCTCGCTGCCGGCCCAGACCCCGATGGAGGAGAGGGAGGCTCAACTCACAGCAAGAACACCCACCAGCTGCTTTGTCGGACCCAGTGTGTGGACTTAGGCACCGAGGGGCCTCCTGAGCCTGAACTCTCATCAGGGCTAGACCACGACACTCCTGCCCGGCCCCCACCCAGCTCCCCATGTAAGCACCCGCCCGAGCCTCTGTCAGTTCCCCCCACATCAGCGCCCACATCTGAGGCAGGGGGGAAGGAATACCAGGCTAAGCTGGAGTTTGCCCTGAAGCTGGGCTACTCTGAGGAGACTGTGCGGCTGGTGTTGTCTAAGTTGGGCCCCAACACCCTCATCAACGACATACTGGGAGAGCTGGTCAAACTGGGCACCAAGTCAGACAGCGAGCAGTCGGCTGGATCACTAGCCTCTACGTCATCCTCTTCATCCTCCTCTTCGTCTTGTGGTTGTTCTGAATTGCTGGATGGCCAGAGGTCAGACTCACCCTGTCTTTCAGACTCTCTGTGTGACCAGGACAACCTGAGGCCGATCGTGTTGGACGGCAGTAATGTAGCTATGAGGTGAGCAGTCTGTGATAACTAACATAATGAAGACGTAGTCAGTCACTGTAAAATGTCTTATTTATTCCACACAGCCGAGAGTTACATCACAGTATATGTCTAAATTACTGAACATTTCTGTTAAAACCCAAAATATTAATATTTGCTATGTCCTGCAGCCATGGCAACAAAGAAGTATTTTCATGCCAGGGCATCCAGCTGGCAGTAGATTGGTTCTTAGAGCGTGGCCATCATGACATCACAGTGTTTGTACCTGCTTGGAGGAAAGAGCAGTCCCGCCCTGATGCCCCTATAACAGGTCAGTGCAAAAGGCAAAAACACACATACAATTGTGAGATTATTCAAACCATATTCTAACCACACCGTAACTCCCTCCTCCACAGATCAGGAGATCCTGCGTCGCCTAGAGAAGGAAAAGATCCTGGTCTTCACTCCCTCGCGGCGTGTCCAAGGCCGCCGTGTGGTCTGCTATGACGACCGCTTCATTGTCAAGCTGGCTTATGAGTCAGACGGCATTATTGTGTCCAATGACAACTACCGAGACCTGGCTAATGAGAAGCCTGAGTGGAAGAAGTTCATTGACGAACGGCTGCTCATGTACTCCTTTGTTAATGACAAGTAAGTAGAGGTGGATTAGTGAGGCACAGGTTTTTGACAATATGACAGATCTGTGTGACATGCTGTCAGAACAACTGTGACATTAATGTCTAATTTTCAATTCAAAGTAATAACTGAATGGAAAATTAATCTGTCAATTAGATGTGACATTTGTTACAACAAATACCACTGCAACTGACATTTTCCACCTGGTTTGGATGGAGAATTATTATTATGCACAGTTTCTCCAATATGTTTCCACTGTAAATGAGAGATGTAATCTAAAGAAAGTGCACCACTGTTCTTGTCCTTTCTAATCCTTTGTTGCTGTCTTTTAGGTTTATGCCCCCAGATGACCCTCTTGGTCGTCACGGCCCCAGCTTAGACAACTTCCTGAGGAAAAGACCCGTCATGCCTGAACAGAAGAAACAGCCTTGCCCATACGGTGACAACACAAATGCATAAATGTCATTTAAATACACTCGCTTGCCGTTGGACTAGGTACACCTAGCTAAAACCCCCAATAAATCCTCGCTTCTTGAAGGTTTTTGTTGAAACTGTTTGTAGTTTGTGTTGCTGTTTAGCTGTATTTGCATTCCTGCTTGATATAAGTGGAGTGGGCAAAATAAGAGAAACCTCGCTCAGCATGTTGTGGTACAGCTCAACAGCAGCACAAACTACATCCTCCAAAATGAGCACACAGTTCATCAGCCCTGCTAAAGTGGTAATAACAAAAATAGAACATAACCTTCATGAAGGGAGGATTATTGTGGGACGCAACATCATGCAACACTAGGTGTTAAAGGATAAGACTGGTGATTTTCTATATTAATGTTCTTGTTAAATTCTACTAACTAATCTACTAACCACAAGCTCTATGACAGGTGGTAACTAAGTACATTTACTCAAGTACTGTACTTAAGTACAATTTTGAGGTACATGTAAAGTACATGTACCTCAAAATTGTACTTAAGTGGAGCATTTTCATTTTATGTTACTTTTACTCCACTCCAAATAAGACGAAAATATTGTATTTTTACTCCACTACAGTCATTTTAACATTATTAGTTACTAGTTACTTTTAGCAGGAGTGGACTATTATAGAAAATCAGTATGTAATAATAAATGCTGATGTATCATTTATAGATTAACCTCCTGTCACAATATAAAGCGTTAAAATCAGCTCCACATTTACCGAGTGCTGTTATTGTTCCATAGTCTGTAGGTAACAAGTTTTAGTCAGAATTTTCCCCTTCGACAATTTGTCAAACAAATCTAGACTAAACTTCTACATTTATGTTTTCACCGGCATCACATTCTACATACTTTACTCATACACACTGTACTTTAAGTAACATGTAATTTGGTACTTTCATATAAATAGAAAAAGTTAAAAGCATACTTCTACTTGTAGTGGAGTATTTTTATGGACAAGTACTTGCACCTTGACTTAAGTACGGAGTTTGTGTACTTAATACACCTCTGGTCTATGAGTCCAGAACCAGATTAAGCTTTCTTACTATAGACCTCCATTGTGTCTGAAAACTACTACTACTACTACACCTGAATATGTGACATTGGAGTAAAACACCTGCTTACAAAGAAACATTCTCCTGAACACTGTCTTACTTCAGCTGCAATATTTATGAATTCACAATTCTGAAATGTGAATTCATAAATATACTGCAACTGAGTTGGGTGACATGTTTCTTCATAGCTCTGTAGCTTATCTATAAACGGCTCCACAGACTAATATTTACTTTACTACTTTTCCTCCTTTAAGTCCTGCAGTATGTGCAGTTTTTTCACAATTTATTATAACTTAGCATCTAACATATACTCATCATCCACAAGATTAACACCACTTAGTGGCTTTAATGAGGTGTACAGGAGACTGTGAGCACTCTGACCAGTCTGCAGCTATGCAGCAGCATAAAGTAATGGCTGTTATTAGTCTGTGAAGTGGTTTCTTGATAAGCTACTATGCCCATATTATAAATGATGAAGAAACAAGTCACCCAGTGCAGTGGTGTGGCTCACTGATGTGTTAATAATTTTCACACAATGGAAGTCTATGGCACAGACAAATAAGCTAAATCAAGTTTGTGATTCACAGACGTTGCGATCTGTAGACACAATTTATTGTCATTAAATCACACCTTATCCTTTGACTTACTAAGAGCTTTCATTATTTCTTAAGTAATAAGCATTACATGACATATACATATACTGTACATGCATTTCAATGCAGCAAGGAATACACAGGCTTGTACATAGCAGAAACAAAACAACTGGCACAACACAGGAGAGCAAGCTCCTCAGGTCAAGACTCAGACCACATCTATGTTAAGCTGAGTAAATTGGTAATCATATCTTTCTCTCGCCATTTTTCTTCTCTTAAAGCAAAACATTTCCAAACCAGCCTCTGGAGTGTGTAGACTGCCAGCTTGGCATTGTAGTTTGCAAGGGCAAAACAGATCTCTGGTAGAAACACTGTAACATTGTTACCCAAACAGATGGAGGGAGTAGCCTGGCATGTTATTCTGAAAAGCAGTCGGACAACTTTGTCTGGACAGACAAAGAAGTTCGACTGGCTTGTTCCCCAATACTGTTCTCCATGTGTTCTGTGACAAAGCTGTTAACACCAAAATTGTTGTAGTCAGTTATTAACAATCTTACTGAGCATGTGACTGACAACCAGCGCAGCCACAGAAATCAACCGAAGAAGAAATGTTGTACTATTTCCTGTTCTGCTCTGTGCATAGTTTATAACTACAATACTATTATACTACAGTAATTTAGAAAAACCTGATTAAAAACACACTTTATGTGTAGACGTGGCAGAAAATTGTTTTCTACCTGAGGAAATCAGGTACTTGAGAAATCTGAATGTAACCTGGTTACTTAAGTGCATGTAACACACTGATAATGGCATAACAGAGCCTTTGTATACTTACTATGTAATGAAACTGAAACCTTTTCTCTTCCTGCAGGAAAGAAGTGCACTTACGGCCACAAGTGTAAATACTACCACCCAGAAAGAGGTGCCCAGCCTCAGCGGGCTGTGGCTGATGAGCTGCGAGCCAGTGCCAAGACCTGCGTTACCACAAAAAACCAGGGAGACACTGGGCTGGTGAAGAGTCACAGTGTGCCGGCAGGCAGCATTGAGGCCAAAAAAGGTGCCCCAAAAAGGCAGTCAGACCCCAGCATCCGAGCTCTGTCATACAGTGACGCTGAAGAGAAGCTACTGGCAAAGGGGAGGGCTGAAAGTCAGAAGAACAGTTTCTGTAGTGGTGGTGGTGGCAGCAGCAGCAGTTCTAGCAGCAGTGGGAGTACAACAATGTCCCCCGCCCCAGGAGGCCCCCCATCCAGTCTTAGCCTGCTCCAGGACCAACAGCCCAGAGCAGCCACTCCTCATGGTCTACTACCAGCCCCCAGCCATGAACTTTACCCTCACTGTGAGTCCCCAGACCTAAGCTACTACTCAGTAACGCGTGCCTACTCTGGGCTGACCCTCTCCTCTAGACGGAGCCCAGACTGTCGCTTCCCCAATGACACGGACTTGCGGCTGGGCTCGATGGGCTCCGCAGGGTCCGAGTGCGGCAGTGAAAGCAGTGTGAGCTGCAGCAGCAGCAGCTGCGACTCGTACACTGAGAGGCCGTGTCCTGGATGCCCCCCAGACACCTTACTGGAAGACAGTGTCCATTTTGCCAGTCCTCATAGTCGGCTGTATCCCCATCATGCCACATCAAACCATGAACTTTGTGGCCTTCATCCTGCTGATTACACAAACATCCAGCACAGTCACACATCTAATACTGGTGTGCACAGTTATCACCTGAGTGTGGCACGTGGCCAGAGCTGTGTTCATGATCAGCCACCACCAGATGCTCCCCCAAAGCGCCCTCTCTACCCCTTACCCCCTCATCTCCAGCACCGGCCCCTTGCTACACGCTCCAGCTGCCCAGGCGACTACCACTCTCTGCCCCAGTCCAACCCTCACCCGCCTGGCTCTCCTCTTGGCCGCTGCCTGGCCCCCACACGAGCGGAGAGTGTGTCGGACTCACACCTGTATGAACACCTTTCCGCATCACACCATCACCACCGACCAAAGGCTCTGCCCAGCTGGGACACATACTACAGGCAGCCACCAATCCCACCATCCCATTACGAGCCATCTGCCTATCAGAGCCTGCCAGACACACGACAGTCATCCTGGCACACATCTCCCTGGGCACAAGAAGGCTACACCCAGCACCACTCCTCACACCCAGCTCTCCACCCATCCCCAACACATTACCTAAACCACCCACCACCTCTGGCCCACTCTCCCCACCCACCTCATCCATCCAGCACTCCTCTCCCGCCATACAGCGCTCACCTTACAGTGCCCTCCCATGCTCCTCCTTCTTACATGCCGCAGCACACAGAATCCCCTGCACATAGCCGCTATGGGGACGCAAGGGAGAAGGTGTACGTCAACCTGTGTAACATCTTTCCCTCTGAGCTGGTGAGCCGAGTGATGGCCAGGAGCCCTCACATCACAGACCCTCAGCAGCTGGCAGCTGCCATCTTGGCAGAGAAAGCCCAAACAGGCTACTGAAGAATGGAAACGGAAGGTGAGGAACAACAGATGTTCCATATTCTTCATAGAAACAAGAAGATACAAACTGGAATGGGTTAGTTAGCATCAGCAGACAAACTGTAATTTGCCTTTGCAGTACTTGAAAGCATGTCTAAATAGTGGAATGCTTTTGGATTGTCTGCAGAGAGCTTTGTCTTATGACGTTAATGAGACAATACATACGTTTCCAGGATAAAAGTTGCTGAAGATAATCCAAATCCAGCTCCAATCACTGCACAGCAACAACTAAATCAACTAAACTTTAAGATGTGTGGAGAGAGGCAAGTCATTCAACAAAATCTGTAACTTTGACACAAAGTGCAAGAGATGGTTCTACAACTGCTCTGTTAGTTATTTATTTAGTATCTTGTGATCTTTCACATGCAGGACCTGTTACGCGTTAAATTCTAAAGGCACTTTTTTTGTTTTACAGCCAAATCAGAACACAGTTGGGTATCACATACATTAAATATAAATGACTATTTAATAATTTCCTCCACCTTTATGAACAGATTCTGAACTTTAGGGAATACGCACTATACTTACTCTCAGACCTAAAGTCAAACCGTGTTTGATTTTATTTTCTTTGCATGTATGTAGCACCAGATAAATGGGATTTTTTTTACTTACTTGAAAGTGTCAGTCACAAAGTGTCCGTTTTCAAACTTAATTTTATATATATTCCTGTGATTTTCCTTTGTCGTGTGGCAAATCCCCATCTGGTACTCCATTATCCCATGACTGTTTCAAACTACAATTTGACCAAGGTCTGTGTATTATATTAATGTGTGTCTTTTGTGCGGTTGTTTGTGGGGGGTTTTCCCATGTTGGTAAAAATAGGTGTCTGAAAGAGATGACATCAGTATTTTGGTCAGAGTTGTAGCTGTAGAGATGGGTGACCCTGTCGTGTGTACCTTAGTTTTAGTAAGGGACATCTCTCTCTCTCTCTCTATCTTTCTATCACACTCTCTCTCTGGCCCTTTATTTTGGGTCAACTCTGGTTTCTGCTTCAGACAGAGCACATCTCAGCATCAGTAAGTGAAAACATGTATGTATTGTAAATATATTTAACAGATTCCCCTGCTGTGCTTCTGGCTAACAGCATATATTGATGTCTGTAACAGATCCCAGCTGAATCCATGCTAGACAGAGAAAAACCTTGTTTGATACAAATTGTATCATTAACTTAACTCGCTGATGTTATATACAGTACATGGACTTGATCCGTATTTATCAAACTCTTGATGTATTGCTGTACAATGAAGTGCACTGACAACAGTTCTGTTCCAATCGAGATGTTCCAACTTTTACACTAGCTTTGAGACAATTACTTCATGTATGTTATAAAACAAAAGGAGTTGTCTGCCTTCATCTGCGCTTTTGGGTTTTGAAGCTGGCTTATTTTCTACAGGAGCTCCAATTAGTTTGTGCGTTAAAGATATTTTGGTTTTGGTGGTCGACATGACTACCAATATGAGAAATTTGTTTGTTTTTTTGGGTTTTTCTTTAACACGTGAAATTTGGCTTCAGCCCATTGCTAAGCATTTTAACTTAACCAGGAAATTGATATCCTTTGTGCAAGTAACCCAGAACTTTCTGCTTTGGTAAAATGAGAAACGGTGAATATTAACCATCTCTTTATATTATTATTTTGAGTGGACAGACATTAAGCATGTATAAAGAGCGAAATTTTATAGTTGGGTCAGTCCCATATCTCATGGTGGCCATTTTGAATGTCTAACACTTTACTGAATGTTCGCATAGAGCATTTGCAAACATATCCCGCTAGCTAACCTCCTGGCTACTTTTCCAGACAAAATCAAATGTGTAAAATACATTTGATATTTTCTGGACAAACAGCTAAATTCGTCACAGAGGGTTACAGAGTGGTTACTTGAATAAATTGCATGAAGAAGAAAACGTATAACTGCTGCGGCTACCTGTGCACTTACAAAGATACGAGGCTTTTTCTTGCAGTATATTGTTGAACACCTGAACTGTTCAGGATGTAAACTGCCTATGGCCTATTATACCAAGATGGTCCAAAAATTCTGACATATGCTGCACTTATAATAGTAGGACGTCAAAAATTGGGAATGCACATTAACAAGACTCCATTACTTCCTAGATATGGCTGGCCAGATTAACATAGAAATGTATACAGCATAATGATTATCATTCTTGACATGCTTGTTTTAATAATAAATAATGTTTGTCAGGTTCTCGCTGTAGAACATAACTTAGCGGACCAAACACAGCCCACCCAAAGTGTAAACAAAGTGCACAATGGCCACCAAGGAAGTGAAGTCTACATAGTGAGCTCATCTTACAACTCATCACAAGCCAGCTATATATAGCCCACTGTTTTCTTTTTTGTCCAACGTGTCACCTTGTACAAATACTGAACAATTGTACAATAACACGTGCTGTTGATGAGAGAGAAACTTTATGTGTATTGAAGAAGCGCCTTCTCTCTGGCCTCCTGGCACTGTGTGTCAGTGTGGCACCTGAGCGTGGGCCCAAAGTAATGCCTCTTCATGGCATTGTGCTTATGACACATCCAATACTCTGAACTATGTTCAGCTAACTGTTATGCATGTTTTGGTTTGTTTTTGGTTTCTGCCTGTTTGATTTGTGTACATAGCTGCGTTTCTGTCCTGGTAGTTTGTCTTGCCTTTACAGTGACATGATGCTAGTTGTTGAGATGCCTGTACCCAAAACTGGCTTGTTTTCAGCTCGTTCATGTCGTATTTCATATATATCTTAGTATTAGTTTCATTATAGCTCCCTTCTTTAACGTACAGTATAAAGTCAAGTGGTAATGTTTTCTGTTTTCTATTAACGGCCTAACACGTACTCCAAAGGACCAACAAGCTTGTTTTGGAATGAGTCCCATTTTACTGCAACACAGTTTGGTTTGGAAGTGTACTTGGCCATAGATAGTGATAATGGAAATCATTCATTATGATAGTGACAGTGCTGTACCTACCACTACACTGTAGTAAGATAAAACTTCTGTTTTAAATATTTATATTTTGCCATTAGAATAATTAATATGACTGATTATTGTACCATTCAGCTGTATCTGTGATTGTTCATTAAAGATGCTATTAAACATCTGGTGTCTGTTGACGGTATACATTGTTACTTTACACTTTCTCTAACTCATATGTACATACACTAGTTTAATATGAAATGTATAGTACAGTATACACTATACTATACATTTCATATCAAAACATGAAAATTAGTACTTTTACTCTAGTACATTTATTTCAACGTTGTAGCTACTGGTGACTTTTTAGATTTTGTATAAATAGCATATGACAAGCTAATAAAATACAGTGCATTACATTTTTCAATTTGACCCCTTGGGCTCCTTGTCACATTGCAAATCTAAAATTTTACCAATTCCAGCACTTAATAATCCCTGAATACAAAGTTATATTATTTAAAATTCTTTAATATTTATTAAAAATAAAGTCCTATCATTTAATTTACAAAACTATTCAGGTCCTGCAAATTTGGGTCCCGTTTGCTTTATTTATCCTTAACATGTTTACACAACGCAACACTTTTTTTATTTATTAATGTGATTAAATACAAAGAGATACTTGGATAAAATACAAAACCCTTCTCTACAGGACACATGCCCTCAGAACAAGGGTAAGATTCACTTTTTATGTGACAGTGACCTGAGGCGCACGGCGAACACAACTCTAAAGTCTTTTACAAGTCAAGGCCTGGACTTTCAGTAGATCACAGTTCACCAGGACTCAACTAATCTGACAGGTTTAGACTTTTCAACGAGTGAAGGAAAACACAAAAATTAAGATTAAAACTAACAATTAGTTGATAAATTGAGCTGTGGAACATCAAAACATTAATTGGTAACTATTATTATAAACTATTACAACATTAATTGTTTATAGTACTATGTTTTACTAGATTGATTGACAGTTGATTAAAGTAATTTTCTTTTTCTTTTTTTAAAAGCGCCCTAAATTCCCTGATTCAAGCAAATTTTTTGATACGATCTTTTATTAGTATAATAAAAGATCGTATCAAAAATATCAAATTATTCAGTTTATTATACTAAAAATCATTTGCATTTTGGACTGTTGGGTTATACTTCTAAAGGTAAAAGGTGTCAACTTTTGCCTTGGATATTGTATCTAGCATTTTTAATCTGACATTTTATAGACCAAATGATTAAATAATTGCGAAAGAAAATAACTTGGTGCATATGATACTTTCAATCAACTTTTGAATAAGTTAGGGTTAAGATAGTGTTTTGTTAAAATATTCGAAAATACTTTAGCATTTCCGAATATATTAACAAAACATTATACATTTGTTCTTTTGGATTTGGAAGTCTTTTGCAGTTTGAAGATGAAAAAAAAAAAAAAATAATTTAATATATTTTAGTTAAGCCTTTAATTCAACAAAATGTCAAAAAGTGAATAAGCCTAAATTCTTCACCATCCATTAAATCTGTGATACTGAAGAATACATCTGGGTCAAAACATGTTGAAAATTTAAAATTTTTATTTGTGAACCAATGAAATAGGAACAAATGGATTCCAGCCTATCTAAGAATACTAGCATGAACATAAAAAAAATAAGCGAAAAAAACAAAACCAAACCTCAAAACAGCAAAACATGACAGCTGGTGCCAGAGCAGGCATCATCAGAGATGCTGGGTTTATTGGAGGGGACAGGCCAATACCATTCTGTTGGAGCCTAACGGAAACCTTATAGATTGAATGTGGAGTTTGGGGGTGTGGAAATGTCAACAGGCGTTTTCCCCTCCACTGAAGCTGTCCAGTATAGAGATGCTAGTTTAGGGTCTTTGAACACAATACAATACAAAAATATGAGCTGGAAGCACAGGATCCTTTCTTTCACCTGCTATGGCTAACAACACTAACAATGGACAGTGAAGATAAACACAAAAGGCAGGCTTCAGGGTCTTGTTTTATACAAGTGCTTTAACTTTAAAACTGACTAAAAAAAAAGATCATCCTACACCAGCTGTCAAGTTTAGCATAACAAATAATATAAACATTTTTTATCATATTGTTAATATAAAAAAAATTATTGAAAACTTAATGTTCACTCTGTTAAAAAATGCTCCCTGGAACCTATTTTGCACCCCACAAAATTTAGAGTCAATTTGTTGTCTGAACAAACAATGTTGTTAGATGATTGAAGATTTCAGAGGAAGAAATTAGCCTATTCTCCATTTTACTTTTACTGGAGAGAGATTTGATCACAATTGTGAGGTCCTTTCACAATAACAATTACTCCAAGTCTCTTTACAAATGCACAAGTCTCTCAGTCTCTAGAATCCACTGCAGGTCAAAAGTCTGTCTCTGAGCAGACACTAAAGGCCATTTTACTTAAGTTACAGGAGGTAACTTTAAAAAGAGGTCTCACATCCAGGCAGCTCCGTACACCCTGTCTGTCACCACCACCAACTCATACCTCAGGACCCTGTCAGGTAACGTATATGCACAACTTCATTCTAATATTTGCAGTATTATTAAAACCACTTCCCTCATTGTTTGGGATGTTTTTTTGGACAAAACAAGAACGACCGTAATCACGTGAGCAAGAGCAGGAGCAGGGAGAGACCACAGAGTTAAACTAGCTATAATGTAAATAGATAACATAGATCTCCCTTTACCAACATCCAGCCACAAATCAACTAAACTTCGACTAAATGTAGCCTGCGCAGGAGCACTGCCCATAGATGTAACAGCAAAATTGTGACCTTATTTTTGGGTTTCCTGGAAAGGGAGACGAGTAGCACCCTGAATGTTTGACTGTCAGCCACCACTGCTAACATTACTGAGGTAGAGATTTGTCCCAAGTTCAGGACTGATGTTTTCATAAGCTCCCCAGTCAGAGAGGTACCAGGCCTCAGCGTCCACACCTGTACACATCCATACACTGTGTCTCATACACAAACAGATAAACAAACACTTGGACAGACAAACAATGTGGACACATTACTTATTCATCTGTTCCTCTGTCAATTTAATAACCTGGGTTCCTTTGTGAGCTGGCAGGCAGAGAAAACCATCTATGGTGGCTGGAAATGAAACACTGGGATGCAACTAGAAAATTTCACACATACACAGAAACACACAGCTAAACAACTACCAATTAGCTTATCTGTATAACACTTTTAAGCTCAAGGGCGATAGCTCAGTGGCACAAGCTCAGTACACTCTATCCCATCACCTCTGCATGTAAAAAAAATACTTTCCCTTTGTGACCTTTGCTACATTCATTCATCACACCTGCCACATGACAAGTGTCGGTGGCTCTTTTCCTTGCAAGAATCAATTGACAATAACAATTTTTATCCACTCTGAAAATATTGCTAATCTTCATATTAAGCCTTAAATGCAACTATTAAAATACTGCCATTTGTGTCATTTTATTTAAACATAGTAACATAAATTTAAAACAATAGTTTGACTTGACTAGAGTGAAATGACCTCAGTTCTCTAATGACTTAAAGATGCTAAGAGAATTAGCATATATAGCTTGTGATATGTTTTGACATGATGTTATACAGCAGCGTCTGAACACTGAATGAAAATAGTGACCTCATTTGTTCCCAATCTTCAGTCCTTATTTACAGTCTGACACTAGACCCAGCCTCCATGTGTTCGACAGAAAGTTAAAAAGGACATTATCAATATTACGAGTCAAACAAAAGCAGAGGAAAACAACTTAAAAACAAGGAGAGGACAGGTAATCTTTAACTGAAGACATTGAATACTAAAGCTTTGCATACAAGTCGTTAAGAAAAAAAAAAAAGTTACTTTCTATGGCCATGTTAGCTTAAAATAAAAATATCAAATTGTTTCCATTTTGGTATAACAGTTTTTCTTTTCCCCGGCCTCTAAGGATTACAGATGACTTTTGCAGCTCAATGATATTTGCTTGTTCAAGGAATTCCATATCAGGAAAATATCTAAACTTTAATAGTGGAGATGTGGGACAGGACTTTGGCAAAGTTTGAGCAGATGATTTCACAATACTGCCTGGTTGAGGGGGCTTGCTTGTTTAACAAGGACGGCAGTATTTCTTGGCCTTGACAAATCGAGCATACGCTGAGGGGAAAGTTCAGGAACAGATACCCCTGAGTGCGAGCAGACCGAGGAGAAGAGGTGCTGTTCTCACATGGACTCAAACTCATCAATGCGCTGCTTTGTGTTGCCCTGTCGGATCTGGCGCAGTGTTTTGTATTTGTCTCGACCTGCTTTCACATTCTCGGCGTGTAGCACATCGTTCTGCGTCTTCTTAGTTTCATCTCTGGCCTCGGACAATTCTGAACTTAATGTCTGAGAGATCAAAGAGAAGAAAGAATAAGAGGATGATGAGAAGGAGGAAGGAAGAAGAACATGAGAAAAGAAAGCAAAGAATAGAAAAAGAAATAAAAACATTGGGGTGATGACAGGAAAAGTTGCGGACAAGTAAAAAGGAAAAATGTGCCGCAATCATTTTGAAGTAAACATCTGTTGACGCGTAGCCACTTATTTACAGTCTCTGGCAATTTGTGTGTCAAAACTTGTTCAGTGTTTACTGAACAAAGAAATCCTTCAGATGAAGTGTAACAGTCCACATTATTTTATGAAGCAGGAGCACATATTCCATCGGCCAAGATTTTCAGCACGATTTTTTGGGAGGCCAACGCTGGCCTTATTTTTTTACTTATAAATTTATTATTGATAAAACTTTATTGATGTTTGAATTCTTCTTTTCATAGCTTCAGTACAAGTCCTGGCCTATACAGTAGCCCAGCTTAGATCTACAGCCTTTGTAATGTATTTTAAGTAATGACAAATATGAAATAGTTTAGTATCATCAGTCTGATCTGTTAATTACCAGTATGTCTGCTTTAAAGCCAGGATACAGTCTAAGCCAGCACATCTACTCCTGTTAAAAGCAGGAGTTCAAAGAAGAATGGACAGAGAAGTTTGCCTTATCTTACCCTTATTTGCCATTGCCTGGCTGGTCTTTCTTCTTTGCAACAAAACTGCTGTTAGAAAATAATATAATCTCATTGTTATTTTTGTTTGTGGGACGCAAATCTCCTTTGGTTTAAACTAATGAACTGAATTTATTTACCTCTTTAATCTAAAAAGATCGTTGAATTGAAATGGTGATTTTATTTATTTGAAAATTTTTAGACCTCATTTCAGCAGCAGGTTGCTCTCCACAAAGAGGCTGCATTCATTAGATTGTATTTTCATGAGCTTTACTTTGACAGTGGATGTTGGGACAGGTACTTCCCAAGGTTATTATCTTTTTGACAGAGAACTTTCATATTCAAAAGATTTGATATAACCTTTTAAATGAAAATGTCAGACGGCACGGCCACCAGGTTCCAACCCTCCCCTAAAGTGCCCCCCCACTCTCACCTGCAACTGTTGCTTGACCCTCTCGTTCTTCTGAGCTTCAGTGATGCGTGCCTCTTCACTGCGCAGGTCTAGCTGGCTGACGCCCTCATTGTAGAGCTCTTCGCTGGCCTCTGCGTGGTTCTCATCCTGCTCATCATGCTCGCTCTCAGCGTGGCCACTCAGAGCTGCTGGCACCACTGTCATTGCAGTCTTCAGCTCCTCCTTGGTCTTCTCCAAGTCATCTTGTGCTGACAGAGCCTGCAGGTGGGGGCACGAGGACAGAATTTATAACAGCATCCCCTAAAACCCCATAATGGAGTCAAACAAGACAGGTTAGAGAAACAATAAACTGGCAGACCCTCAGTGTTAAAAGCCACAGCTGAATGTCTGGGTCATTGTGATATCTGCCATGTGATGCACTGAGTGTAAACAAATCTGCTATTGATTCCACTGTGGCTGCCCACAGGCTTTTCCATCGAATAAGATATAGTCACACAGAGCAGATCAGTGGACAGAGCCGTGATCAGAGTCACCATTATTGTATCCATTAAGAATTGGAGCATGTATGCAAAACTACCTCTTAAATCAGAAATGACTTCTATAAGACAGAGTGACATATCAGCCATTGTACCATTACTATAATTAACATGTTTTAAACAAACTCAGCAGTCTACATAACTTTTTAAAATTAAAGGCAGTTCCTCTGACATTTCAATTAAAAACACTTTAAGATATCAAAATATGAATCATTTTCTATTAATTTCAATTCAAGTGCCTTTATTAGTCTTAACTACTGTATTTGTATTTGTTGTGTTTTAAAATATACTGACACAGACGAAAACAGAGTCAGTCACAACATGCATTGGCTGAGAAGATTGTTTGCGTGTTCAAGTCATTTCAGAAGACAGTGATGAAGAGTGCTGTACCTTGTGCTGCCATTCTGTGGCCTCGTCTTCTTTCTTTTTCTTGGCTTCCTCCAGGAGTGCAATCTTGGCTGTGAATTCAGCCAGTTCAGAAGCCTGGGATAAAATAAAGATCCTGTTATTATACATTCAAACACTAAGAGAGCTAGCAGAAAAGCTGTCATTTATATCACTTCACACAATCCCATTAAGTAATCATACAGAGTATATAGAATTGTGAGCACTGGAACTGCTCACACCATCAGTCACACAAAGACACGCACCAATTGCTCCTGGTTCTTCTGCTGGTCTTCAGCCTGTTTGGCCAACTCTGCCTTGGTCTCTTCAGCCGCTTGCCTCTCTTTCTCCAGCCTCTCGGCCTCTTCCCTCGCTCTCTTTCTCTCCTGCTCCAGTTCCATGGCACGACGAGTCTGTTCTTCAAGCTCTGTGGAAGAGCACAAACACAAACATGTTACATGCAACTTCTACTTTAAATCAGATTTAATACATGTTTCAAATTCAAACCAAAGAATGATATCTTCTGGCAGTGTGAGGTTCATGTATGTGTAGTATGATTTATTAATTATGTTTTAATTATGTACAAATACCAGTGTAAAATTATCCCTAAATATGGCATTGGACTTCAGAATCAATAAAAACTGTACAAACAAAGTGACAGTAAAAACAACCAAGTAGGGGGATAATGGATCAACTTTTCAGATCATTCTGGTCAAACAAGCACAAGGAATAAACATAATTGGCCTACTTATAGCTATAAAGAGAACATCTAATTTGATACACAGAAGGAGTGAAAAGGGAGGCAGCGACAGTTAATAGATGAACCAATGGAATGATAAGAAGGAGAATACAAACCTTGCTGAGCTCTCATCGTCTGTTCTTCAATCTGTTTCAGCCTCTCCATGAGCTCTTCCTTCTCGCGCTCTATCCTCTCCTTTTCTTTCTCTGCGTGCTCCCGCTTCTTTTTCTCATTCTCCAGCTGGGCCCTGGCAGGTTTTGCAATAACATGCTTCATATTACTTGAGCATTTGTGAGTGAGAAATGTCCTATAATTTTACTATTTGATAGTAACAACCACAGTGAAACACAGCAAATCAAGCACTCTCATACTGACCCGAATAAAGCTGAGCCATAGCTGCTGCACCTTTAACTAAATAAAATAACAACACACCTTAAAGCATGTGCATAAAAGAGCCAAGACTGCCCACCAGTGGAGAAGGTCTACAAGCTACTTTTTTAAAATACCAGCAGCCACTTACAGTGGATACATGCATCAACTAAACTATGGCCTAATATGCCTTGGTATAAATGTCATTTACAACAGTGAAGCACATGCGTTTGTGCATTGATTTGCATATTTTCAAGAGTCAGTAAAATTAAGGATAATTGTCCTAAATACTATTTGCAAGTGATAACCAGGTTATAAGGTATTATTTTAGCCCATATATTACTTTGGCACACTTATTAGTTAAAACATGAAACAATTATGTTTAATACTTAATTGCTTTTCTTGGAGACTTTTACAAAATAACAAAATGTGTGGTTGTGAGCGCTGCTCTACAGTACCTCTCCATCTGTTTGTGGTGCTTCTCCTCCCGGGCTTGAGCCTTCATCTGCTGCACTTCAATGGTATCGGGCTTTCTCCTCCTCATGTACAACTCGTGGTTACCCATACACAATGCCAAGACACGCTTGTTGATGCGCAGCCGTGGGGCATAAAAGACAAAGTCCTACATGGGTAAAAAGAGAGAAGTGTAAGGGTTTCCTTTTATGTGGCACATGAAATATTTTCCATGTTAATAAAACATTTATAGTTTTGATGAATTTGACACTCACAGGTGCTTTCTTGTCAATAGGTTTGATGACAAACTTCTTGTCATTGAAAGCAATGTTTCGAATCTCACTCCAGGGGAATCCAATCTTTGGTGTCAACCTGGAAAAAATATCAAGTTGTGGTTAATTTTAAAATGTTCTTAATTTCCCAATCCCATGAGGATATACAGTACAGGATGCTACAGTTAGTTGTAACATGTTTTATAACATTTTGCCTGCAGATCGTGCCTAGCACTAACTGACCACATTGAATGAAATTATAGACTGAATGGGTGTCTCAGTGTCAGTTTTTGTTTACTTTTATATTTTTAGTGAAGTGGGTATGCATACTGGCATTGAAACAGAAAGAGGTGGCTGACACTCACAAAATTTGATAGGATCTCTTTATTGCTGCCTACCAAGAGATATAACTATCCTTTGTGTCTTCCCTGTTACCTGAACAAGTGAAGATTGATGGCAGTTGTGATGACCAAGATAACAGACAGGAAGAGCAAAGCAGTGAGACAGTGAGAGGAAATACTACAGATGTTTGATTAAATCTGTCCTCACCCTTTCTCCGCCTCTTCTGCAGTTTCCACTTAAATAAATACCTTCAACTAAACATGTTACAATGTTAAGACATTATGCATCTTATGCTGCCACAGAATAACGATGATGTGTAGGCCATTACATTGTTGGCCCCTAGAGAGCACAGAAATATCCCAGTTAGTAACGTAACCTGATCACATTTCTTACCAATGTTTTAAGACCAGCTGTGTGGACACTAAATACACAATTTAATATTTCTGTCTCATCAGACCTCAGATTTAGGCCCAGCTAACTGCAGGTCTAAACACATCTGGACACATTTACAGTACTGATTTAAACCGTTTCTGAAGATTCTGCCTAAAACCAATTAATGTATCATCACCCAAACTAATAATGTCAAGTAGTCAGTAATTGTTTTGAGAGTTACAGTATGTGCGCTCCATGATCAGCAGAAGAGACTGCACAGAACCCACATAATTACCTCCCGTCTGATTCCCTTGCCTGTTGGTTTAGACTTAAGTTCTTGAAAATCTATTAAATATATTAAAACGTTACAGTCACTCATCATATTATTTATAAGCTATTTACAAAATTTCCAACAGCCTTTTTCATGTTATACACAAAGGCTTTGGCTCTGATTTTGTGCTAAGGCTGTATGACACAGCAGGTATATTGAATACCATTATGATGACATTATGGCTCATCACATTATTGGCAAGAATCTAGCGATATGATACGTATTATGATATGGGGGTTTACAATATATTGAGGTATGTTGTGACACTGTAATCAAGGTGACAAAATGTTTTAAAAACCAATTTTAGGAAGCCTGTCACTATCAACCCACTACCATATGCATAAAATCAGAGCACAAAATCTGTACATTCCTCTATGTTCTTTGTACAACACTGCCCTCTAGTAGTCAGGGGTTTAAACAACAAAACATGAACCACTGTCTGCCCTTCATCTTTCTATGAAAACTATTGATTCAGCTCAATTAATACAGTATAATAAAACATAATATTGCAATTCTCAAGTGTACTGATATTTTCCTCACACCCCTAGATGATCTGTTGACACACCTTTATCAGCAGTCCACAAAAAGACACATTTTGTAAAGACTTAATGTCTCATCTTTGCCAATGCTAACTCCTACTAAGTCTTAAGTCTTTTCTGCCAGACTACTACATGTAATATTTTATAGTATTATATTATTTGTCCCCAGAATGATGCATCACTCAGTTGTAAATTAGTTCAACAATGTGTGTGTTTGTGTCTTACTTGTCTTCGTTTTCATAGATGTTGAGGCCAAGGGCATCCACACCCAGCCACAGCTGTGTGCCCTTCTTGTTTTTAATCTGAAAGTAGTTGACTCCATACATCTCCAAGTCCTGAGCAATTTTAAGATATTCCATCATAGAGTCCTCTCTAAAAAAGAGGACAAACAGGGGTCAGAAGACTTTACACATTCTTTTTTTAAGAAACATTAAAATATCTGTGACACACACCTGAGCATTCCTCTATGTTCTTCGTGCCATGTCTGTATCCTGTCCTCCCATTGCTCCTTGGTCAGCTTGTGCTGCTCTAGGACTCTGCACACAAACGCATACACAATGACTTTCACATCAGATGACACAGAATTGTTTCCTCTGGAGGAAATTACAGAAAACTCTAAACAGGGAATGAGACCTGTTTTGACAGATCTGGTGTGAAAGAACTGAAGTTAAACCTCCCACAGTAAGTAGCAGCATGATCACTTTGGCTCACAGTACAATGTTTCCCCTAGGTTTACACCGATGACCCTTTCCTCTCATGCTAACCCTAGTGAACAGCAGTTCAAGGCTAAATCAAAATCAGGTGCCAAAATTAACACAGTATTCTGAGGCCCTCTTTAAGCCCCTGTTCTGTTTCTGCGCGTCAAACCTTCGTTCACTTTCTGGATTAAAACGTCTCGGCCACCGTACTTTCACAAGTTTTGCAGCGGTTATTGTGCAGTGTCGGGGACAATTAATTATCATGAATAATTAATAAAGTTAGCGCTGTGGACACCTGCAGAAATGCACACAGAAGTTCTCACTGTGGAAATGTTTATATAGAATCTTTTACGCAACGTCTCCAAATGCACAAGAAATAATTCTACATACAGCTGGAAGGTTCCAGACTATAGAATAGTTTATTTAATGCTAGAAAGATAACATCATAACAAGGAAAATGCACTAAAGTCATATAAACAGATGGTTTCGTTTGCTTAATTTCAGCTGTACAGTGGAAATATAATTGAATATTAGAGATATATATATATACATCTCTGAGTGCCGCTCCCAATTTGTGTTATGCGCATCGCGCTGCACCGGGGCCGGTGTGTGTGTGTTTTGGTCTTTATGTTTTAAAAGTCATATTTCCTGACGCGCGTGTCTTTGTGTGTACACATCGCGGCAGAAATCCGCCGCGTGTGACAGAGATCAGAGGAGAATTGTAAACGTGACCATAGAAATGACGCCGTCATGTAAATAAGATAAATAACATGAGGCTGTTTAGTTAGTTTGATAAAGAGAAGAGAGAAGAGAATGTACAGACTTGTTCTATAGGAAAGGAAACCTGAAATGACTTCTAATGTGATCTGGCGCTGTACCTAAAATAAAATAAACTTGACCGTCTTGGGGGGGCGAGGCGCCCCCCTTGTATAATGGTAGGGTAAACACTGCAGGAGAGCCATATGCTGTAGCTTTTGATATTTTGTGAGTGAGTGTGTATGTGTGTGTTTGTACCTCTGAGGCAGCAGTCTGTCATGAGAAAGGTAACCTGGCTTGTGGACATCTTTGTTGTAGTCTCCGTACTTGGCCTGCACAGCATATGATGCCAGTAAGACAGCTGTCTCTGGGGGACAGTAGTTCTCATCGTTCAGGATGGCCTCCTTCACCTGGCAGAACGAGAGGGGGTGAATGAGTTGTTATATTTATTCAACACTCTTACTTTTCAAATAAATTTCAATTCAGTTAACAATTTACAGTGTTTGGCAAACTTACATCAATTAAGCTGTGAAAGCTGAAAAAAGCTGCTAATGTATTGCACAATATGATAATCTGTATTTTTTCATTACAAATGTATTTTATTTTTTCAAATTCGTGTTTGCTGTTAGTTTTTTAGCCTTATTAGCTGTCTAGCTGTTAATGAACCTCGAAAATTTAAAACCTCATCCAAACACAATTTAGATGGTTTAAAGTATGATGATTTCTGTGCACATCAAGTACATTTCCATCCAGCTGTTACCCAGTGGAAACAAGACAAACCTAAAAAAACAAAACTCATGACGGGGTCATTTCTATGGTCAGATTTACAATACTCCTCTGATCTCTGTGTCGCGCGCGGCGGAGTTCTGCCACGATGTGTACACACAAAGACACGCGCATCAGGAAATATGACTTTTAAAACATAAAGACCAAAACACACACACACTGTGTGTGCCCTGGCACGGCGCGATGTGCATAACACACGCCAAATGTTGGCCAAAAAGCTTTTTTATGTTTAGCTTAAGTGGAAAGGTTTGTTAAATAAAACCAAAAGGTGACAAAGTATGATTAAAATAGACTTATTTAATAAATCATGACATACTTTATGTGACATGAATATCATTCAAGCTTTCAGTAAGAGAAAAATCCAAGCAAACAAAAACATCATGTTTGTGTTGGCCAATAATGAGACTTATATAATTAATTTAACTTGCAACTGTACTCCATCTTACTGTGCCAGTTACTTTTGCAGTGGTTTTATGGCACCTGACTGGACAATTAGCAAGTAGCAATTGTTTCTTGATGTGACCAATTCCAAATCTTTGCAAAGCAGTAGTGGAAACACACATTACATTATACCCCTACACATATTTTAGCATAATATAAAAGAAGTTTTACTTGTTGAAACTTAAAATCTTAGTGAATGGATTGTGAACAACTCGTTACCTGCAGGAAGAAAAGTCTCTGGGTGATCTCCTGGATTAGCTCCTCTGAGACATCCTCAGGGAAGAATTTAGCTCTGAACTTAAACTGTAGAGGATTCTCTTTCTTCACATCCTGCTGGGTCACCTAGAAAATAAAGACAAAAGTCTCATCATCCATCCACCCATCAGCAGACCATACACTTTGTATCACAGCTTGGCCACTCAGTGACTGGCCAGGTAGGATAAACTTGGCAGCCTGTAAATAAATTCTTTTGTGCTTTAACCAATTATCATTTGTGTCTACCTCACAAATGTAGCATACATCAGACCATAATGCATCGTAAAAGACCATTGCGAGAATGTGATAAGTATAATAATCCCAAAACAAGTCAGATCTAACATCTGGAGACATAAGCATAAACAAACACACACACACACACACACACACAGTCATGTCTAAGTATACATAATGTACTCCCTAGCCCCCTACCCTAAACATCACAACTAAATGATTAACCCTAAACTTTGACTAAAATGTCCTCCTGAGACCAAAATGTCCTCACAAGAATAGTACATGAACAAAATTTGTCCACACAAGGAAATAAAGATATGCACGCACACACGCACGCACGCACCACAGAAAAGAATGTGGCAAATCCCAAATAAAATAATATACACTGACACTAGATGAAAGGCAACCAGGTAAAGTGTAAATGAAGGAAAAAAACATAAGACCCTGCCAGGGAATTAAAAAGAGGAGCCAGAGAGACAGAGACAAAAGACTAGTTATGTGTGTTTTGATGGTTATGACAAAGAAGAAGGTTACGACAAAGGGAGACTGACCTTCTTGTTAAGTTTGAGCCAGGTGAGATAACCTTTACTGTCCATATACTGTAGACCAAAGAACCAGACCTCCCGTAAACCCACTGTCTTTACAACCTGAGAACAAAACAAAATGATATCTGAATTATTACAGGTGACACAAGCATCATTTTAAAAATAAAAACTGTTTCTCTGATAATTGACAGTGTAGCTTTTCTCCAACTTATTTGACTAGATAGGATAATTTGCCTTGTGGCTGACTGGAGCATAAGCTCTAATGACTTTCTTGGAGCTAGGATAATCATTCTTACATGTGCTATACAACTTAAATACATAGATCAGCCACAATAATAGATCTACATGGTGCTGGACAGGGGTCAGCATGGCCACTCTGACCAGTCTGTAGCTACTCATCTCCAAACACAAGCTGTGATGCACTGTGTTTTTCAACACCTGTTCATTATCGCCTGAATTGTATTTTTCCCATGTTGACATCTGTCCATCACACCATTAAAACCACCTGTTTCTCTTAATGTCTTGGATGATTGTTGTATGCCGATTAAATTTCTTAAATCCTGCTCCTTCGTTTCCTGAATATAAAAACAGTGTGTAATACAACTGAGGTGAATTCAGAAACTATCCAAAGCCATCTTCTAACACGCTTGAAGGCTGTTTGGCAGAAAAAGCATTTTGGAAAGAAGTGAGCAGGCAACATTTGTGGTCCTTTTTGCTCACCTGGTCAAAGAGCTGTTTTCCAGTGGTGTTAGGTTGGATGGCAAACTCCAGCTCTGCATCCATGGTGGTCACACGGACGTTGATCTAGAATACAAACAAAAAAAGTTGACTGTCATATTAACACAGGCAAAGATTTTACATTGAGACATCATATGCAATGCTATCTTCGTTCTCATTACAAAGGTTCCAATAACATTTCCTTGAACTGCCCATTTTTGTTTAAAGCAGCCATTTTAAATTGGGCTAAAGAGCCAACTTCTAGGTAAGTGGAATGACCAAATATGCCAGAGACAATTACTGCCACACTATAATATAATAACAACCTCAGCATTGCGCTCACTATTATTAGCACCAATCTCCACCTACACTACTGGTAGCAAACTCTGTTTTCTTTTTATCTTTGTGCAGTACAGTTTTTGTTATACACATATACATACAAACAAACATTAATACTCCCTGCTGAGGGTTCACAACTAAATATATATGAACATTTTGTTACAAACAGACAACTTATAAAAATGAGGAATGGTAAAAGAGGTTAGCAGTCACTGTGGTCCCATTAGACAAGAGCTGTACAAAACAGTATCTGACTAAGCAGATACCCTTTAGTTTTGGTTTTTTTTTTAAACAAAGTCATATATTTTCTTTTAGTTACAATGCATACTATTTGCAGTTTGGTTCAGGCCTAGACCCTATGTAATATTCCTCTCTCTTTCCACCACATTTCCTTTTTGTGTGTCTATCGAACACATGCAAAAAAAATGATTTATATTCTTCAGATTCACTGTCTAATCCTTGCATCTCTCCCTTTCCATCCTAAACTGCCAGGGTGAGCAGACTACTACCTCTTGGATATCTGCAGGGGTTGGAGCAAAGAATAAAACCCAATGAAATCATAATTGGCTGCGCCCTGTTAAGCAGCACAGGCAGTGGGCCCAGAAGCAGCCGATGACACAAAACAGAGTAGGGCTGACATGCTTCCTGTCACACCTACGTACAGGTTGAGATCAGTGGTGGTTAAAAAAACAGAAGACACACAGACAAAAGTGCAGTGTACTGAGGAAGGTTAGAAGCACAATAACAGAATGTGAAATTACAAAGTTTAGCAAGAGCGACAGAAGGAAAAAAAAGCGCGGAGGAGACTGAGTGCAACAGGAAGCGAGATGATCTGCAGTGTAGTCTCACTGAGATTAAGTTACAAGAAGGTTACTGTGGATGAGCCAACCATATGAAAATAGAGGGAAAGGAAAATGGACAACGAAAGAAGAAACTGAGGCAACGATCTTTCCTTTTCCTCTGAGCAATTATACACAAAACCTCAGGAACGCTTACTTTGCATTTCTCTCCCCTCTAATTTCTACATCGTCTTTCACGTCTTCGTCTCTTTTTCTCTTATTCCTATAATGGATAATCCATGAAACTTAGGTCTATACAGCAAATAGCTGGACTCCCCCTATCCACATGGAGCTTTGACTATAATGTATAGGACACTCTCTTCTCATTAATTACCCATGAAAAGTTGCAGCACTTTCTCCACACTGCAAGGCATACAATATTTATGTAATGTGCAAATGTTCATTTATGTATTCAAGGATAACCTGTACCCTACATGTTTATAATCTAACCAGGGTAAGGTTTTGTACCCACTTCGATTCACATTTAATTGAAAACAACAGCATTCAGCTACAGGAGCAATGCTGTGCATTCATTTCACTGTAAATAAAATTTCATTTTAATATCCAATTTTAATATTAGAGACATTATTTTCCGTTTTATTTTGTTTGTTCTGTACCAAATTTTTACTTTTAAATGTGTTGACTGTCCATCCTAACAGCAGGAAATTTTTATCATTCTGGGGGATGATACTGATCAAATGAAAACTTCTGCTAGTGCATACAATGCTTCATTAATAACTCATGTCCTCAAGACTAGGAGTGAATCTGGGATACTTTATGAACATGAGTGTGCAGGCATATTTTTCTTGGCACTCAAAGGAATGACTGACATCCAATAACATTAGCTGCTTTTTACAACTCAGCCTGCCAACATCATTTCAATGAGGATACCGTGAATTTTGATACACAGCACAACAAGAAAAATTGCTAGCTTGACCAGCTTAAGGTTGTGGTTTCACTTAGATGGAAATTTTTAAACACAAACAACAGATTAAAGATTTGTATAAATCTCACTATAAACTATGCTATGTATGTGCTACACAGACTGTAACGTGACAGAGCACTTGTCGATGAAAACTTTCACAGAAATAGTCTTTCGCATATGCCTTGATATACTCCCTGCCTGTGGCTCTCTGGCAAGGAGTAAACTACTGCTACAGTTTTTTGCAAATATGTTGCAGCTGTCTCAAGTAACATGGGTTACATGTCATCCGACACCAAGCTGCAATAAACTGGTACTTAACTGAACCCAGTTACTAGATGGAGAGGACAGTGCCATCATAACCCATAGAGTTTTGTCCCCCCTCTTAACTTTATCAAAAAGAATTGAACTTAATCCAAGTTCAGAGGTGTGATGTCACGTCAGCAAAACCTCCCTTTCGTGGTTGACTAACAGATGAATTCAGACTGTGTTGGTCTCAAGAGCAGCTGCCCCAATGACTTTCTAAGTATTTACGGAGAATGTAGTGCTGAGCTAGCATTCCCAAGTGAATGTCTAAAACATCCTTGCCCCTGTATTTGTGGGGGACTGCTAACAGCAATCAGCTGTGACAGAAGCAATCTTTGTGCTGCATGAGTGTTTGTCTGTCAAAACATAGCCAACCCACAGAGCAGAGATAGGTGGAATCCCGTAAGGACCAGACGGTCAGTTAATCCTCTCTCTCCTGCAGAGAGAGGGGGAGGAGGAGAGGGACAACACACAGAGACACTGACACAGCTAATCACACACTCCGACAACTGAGAAGTCTCGAAGGAGCGACTTTTGTAAGCCTGTCCTTATATGACACTGCCTGTCTGGTGGCACACAGACTGACACATAACAATCCTTAAAAGAACTGACTAGTTGTGTTTCAGAATCAAAAGGTTAGAGTTAGACTAGCAGTGCACTTAAAACAAAGAAGTATTTTGTAAGTTATCTAATGCTTTAGCAGGTAGAGGCATGTATACTGCCTGTGAATTCAGGTATATTTGTTTAGTGCTGTTACAACATATAAGGAAGACTGAAGGTCATGATTCAAACTGCCATTAAAAGTTGCTGAAAGCAGCAGGTAAAACCTAAAACTACTGTAACACAGGTTGTCAACTGAAAACGACTGTGCCACATTCTGGCTGCTCTAGTCTGTCTCTCTCTCTGTTGTGGTTACAATGCTCCCTGGAAACATTTTAGAGGCAGAGCATCTAAAGAAGCCTGTCCTACAGTAACTTCATTTGCAACCGTGTTTTTTGCAGACATATTTTGTGTTTGCATGCTTATTTTGTTTTTACACATTACCAGCTCATTAAGATGTGGTAACAGATGCTTCACTGTGGGTTGTGCTTTACTCTGTTTAATTACTGTACTAACCCCACTCCATTTTGTGCTAGTATTTACTAAAAAAACTGTATATTAGAAGCAGAAAAAACATCTGTCTCCTTAACGTCCTCTTTTTTCCATATCTTTCTCATGCTACTTACTTAAAAACAAGACATAATGATTTTGTGTTGTTGTGTTAAGCCAGAGTTAGTGATAAGTACATCATGATATATATTAAAACAATAATAAATTTGGTCATTTATATACATGCTTTAGACACACTGCCTGACGATAGGCTTTAGAGCACACCTGCTCACAGGGGATGGTCTCTGGCAGTTGCAACAGAGGAAAAAGATCACACTTCTGCATCTGGCAGACAGTGTGGGTAACTGTGTGTCTATCTCCAATCACATGATACTGAGGCCCAGAGGCAGCCAATGAAGAACGGAAGGCAAAGTTAGCAAAACATCTGACAAGTTCTGTTAGGTTTTCTGTGTTTTATCTGTTTTTCCATATATGTAATGGATAATGTGACAATTTGTTATCCCACCTTTATGTGTAATGTCACTAAATACTCAAATTGCATCAGAATTTAGGGCTATAAAGATGTACCATCATCTTTTGAGTGGTATAGTGAGGTCAACAGGTATCGAACTTGTATTGAATTCACGGACTGTATCATTTCCTCTTTCCTCTCTCTCTCTCTCTAGGTACCACTTTAGGATGTTTCTAGATCCCCTTCTACATTTCAGTCGTGAAGATCAGTTCTTACGCAGACGGGCCTCTTGTTAAATGTGCAGCTGTCTAGTTACTGTAAGCTGTTTAGAGAAACTTTACTGAGAGACGCCTTAAGACACACACACGCTTCAATCAGTAGAGCTGCTAATCAGGCCTGCTGGGCTCTGAGCAGCTGTCTGTCCCTCTGATTAACCCCCCTGCAGGGTGAGGCAGGCATTAGAGGGAGGGAGGAACGGAAGGAGGAGTGAGAGCGGAGGAGGAATCACCACTACCTCCAAACACAAACATTTATCCTTTGGGGGTTAGGGATAGTGAATATAGTGTGGAAAGCATCCCTTCACAAGAGAACAAAAAAAATCTACTAATCCATGCCTAGCTGACTGTTGTACAGACAGGATCTGAAATTCTTCCAGTGGCTTTACAAAATACACTTGAGAGATAATAGATGGGAAACGGAGGACCTTGCTTGTTCTTGATTACGGACCTAGCTTTTGTATTGCTAATGAGGTGAATGGTCAAACACAACTGGCAAACAGCACAAGCACTGAAACTCCTCCCTTCCCGTAACCTTCAGTGTTTTCCTACCTCTTAAAATCCCTCCTGAGCGTCTCCTGAGCACTACAACTAAATCCTACTTTCCCGTCTTCTCTCTTGATTTCCC
Organism: Sandelia bainsii; assembly: GCA_032362345.1. Classification (NCBI taxonomy): domain Eukaryota; kingdom Metazoa; phylum Chordata; class Actinopteri; order Anabantiformes; family Anabantidae; genus Sandelia; species Sandelia bainsii. The sequence goes on from JAUMHL010000013.1 coordinate 9,687,296, forward strand.
ATTATTGTCAAACTACGCTGAGTCCTTCCTTCCCTGACAGTCCTTCCATCATCTCTTCACCTTGCTTCTTTAGTTCTAAAGAAACAGGATGTTGACATCAACAGGGCCCCAATATACACAGCAGATCCCCCTCTCCAGCAAACAGGACAACAGACACAAGCTAGGAAGTCAGGGTCTCTTCCTGTGGGGTGCTGTCACTTCATAATTCCCCCTGCCCCTAGCCCACCCCTCCTGTGCAAACCAGAAGGTGTGAGGTTCATGTGGGGATGGGTTCAGCACACGTAACTGTACAATATGTTCACAGACTCCCTGAAATTGATTATATTTTACACTTTATCTGCACTGATGCTGGTGCTTTAAGATAGGGTTCTGAATATTTATTTCATAAAACAGTGAATCATTGGATTAATAAACTTTTTTGATTGTTATTGCAAAACCACTACTTGAAAAACAATCTCAGTACCCTCCCTACTAGTACAACAAACTCTTTTGTTACTCAACCTTGCAAATGGTTTTGTGCCAGATGAATGCTGAGACACACGAGGCCTGTTCCAAAAGTTTTCATGTCTGTTGACAAGTTTTCATTCTCTGGAACCAGTCCCAGAGAAGGTCATGTCAGATGGGCCCTGCTCTTGCTTCCTCTGTTTATTGTGTCGGTGCCTCTCTGCAACAAGCTGTATATTCACTGTTATTTATCGTCTGTGACAGAGATGTCGCTCTCAGCAGAGCTCCACTGCCCTAGGAGCTGTTTTTGGGATGATGCCGTGGTGGCTCAGGGGACAAGAAGGGGAAGTAGTGGATCACATCAGTCCTCGGCTATTCCCCTTCTGTAGCTTCTCAATGCAATGGAGAAATGCACTTCACCTGTGGCGAAGTCTGAAGCCCATCATTCCCAGATCCTAGAAAAGTTTCTGATTTCAGCTTTACCAACTTGACCTTGAAATCTTTTCATGAGAGAAACTCTAATCTAAATTTTGTTTTAATTTTATCCAGTATCCAGAGATCGTAAACTAATCATTCCAAACACCCACATCAGCTGTGTGACATTTAGTTTGTCTATAGAAACAAGCAGGCCACATGCCATCATATTTTAAAAATCTCGTACAGTAAAATGACAACTAATACTCTGCAATATCCCCAGACCCATGTGTCCTCCTCCCAAGTCTGTTTATGATGAAAAAGCAGCATGACAACAGTGGGAATCAGACATCCTTGAAGGGACTGCATCAAATTGGTTTTGTTTTGGCGCTGTTCACATCCTAGGAGTCTGGCATTCTCTCCCCCTTTAAGCAACAATAGCAGCAGTGTTGCAGTTGCAAGGCCCATGGGCCTGGCAGTTCACTTCACACTCTGGCTGTTGTTTACTTGAAAGAGGAGTATGAGGAGTGGGAGCAGCCATGGGGATGAAACTGCCACTTCATAGACTCCTCAAATGTAGCTATGGGCAGCAGTGTATGCCAGATATTATGACAACTAAAGAGCAATTGTAAAGAGTAGGTTTTATAGAAACATACTAGACAGGAACAAACAACTTTCATGTTTCTGATTCGTATCATATATATCTGAGCTAATGCTTAAAAAGCTGTAACACTACAACTCATTTTTTCCATCCAGCAGTGAAAGCGCCTCACACAAAGTGTTTTTTCCTGGCTTGTTCCCCTTGCAACTCTGCAACTCCTATGTCTCCGTTGAACACTGCATGATAAAAGGCATTGATATTTGCATGCCAACTCTCCTCAAGCTTCTTTCAGTCTCTTACCGGTTTTGGCATCTTTGCTTCCTCTCCTCCTTACACCAGACAGACAGAGAGGATAAATCCGTCACACGACGGGCAGCAACACCTGTATCACACAACGTGAAAGTGAAAGAAACTATTTTACCATTGAGCACACATTATACATGGGTGAAATAAATGGAACAAGCTGCATAGGTACGATTATGATTAATCCTTAGAATGTGGCAAACGTTATTATTTTGTAGACATTATGATAATGTAAATATCAAATAAATTACTTGAGGTGAGGTGGACAATACAATGCATAAAACAGAAAATAAAACAGTTTCAGGGGAGACAAGTTCTGTGTAGAAATTACAAAATGAAAAACAAAACTGAAATTAATACCCTTGCTAAATCTGTTAATGACTACAAGGCACTGAAACCCAGCCAAAGGAAGCAAGAACTGGTCTTGCATTCAGTCCTAACATGCGCTACCACTTTGGTTAGTGTACATACTATTCCAATTAATTATTTGGAGATTACTTTAAACATAATTACTGTGGAAGAGACTTTGCCAATTTAAAGTAAGGAAAAGACATAACTACTGGCGTTTGGTAATTACCTGTGCTGAACTCTAAAATCAGCCTGAATAATCCAGGGATTCTTTTTCTGTTGTGTGTACATGTTGCATCAATCAGATCTGTGTGCTTTACAATGGTGTGACGCACTTAATGATCGAGACAGCACCACAATCACAAAATCTATAAAGTGTTCAATGAGCAAATGACAGAGCAATAACTCAACAGAACCTGTATTAACATTTGCAAATGACTGGCGTGTCTTGCTAGGGTACACCTTTGCAAATGGGATGCTTTCGATCACTGGGTCTAGCAACATATTTTTGATAACAGGTCACCTGGTTGAACTGTCAGCCTGTTCAAACCTTCAATTTTATATATTTATTTTTACTACTACCTCAGGTCTTCCTCAATTCCTGAATATAAGGAGTGACTTGCCATGAAGTTGCCAACTACGTTAATCTTCACTACTTTATGTTAAAATGAATGAACTGCTCGTTGGTTGACCAAGTTAAATATTTTAAACACATTGTCCAATACAAGAGCATCAACTTGCTTCAATTCATGTTTCTAACTGAAGGAAGAACAAGGATTATCGTCACGCAAAATGTAAGCGAGTGTTAATCTGACAATAGTCAATGTCAGCGCCCTCAGAGGGAAAAAACTGCGATAGAAATTATGCTTGGTTAGAGAAAATCTGATAGGAAACCCGCTGAACATTTGTGCTGTAACGTCGTCTTCACGTTCCTCCAGACGAAGACGTGCCCACTTGTAGCTTGTAAGCAATTAGTTAGCTTGTTTGGCTATTTACCCGCCGAGCTGGCCTCCGTTACGTTGTAATTTAACAAATACGCTATTTCATAAAATTGTACTTAGTAATTATTACAGTAATGTCAGCCGACTTTTCTTTTCTAAATACTCATCACAAAGAGAGAATGTTTCCTGGTTGACGTTTTCAAGCTAGTGGGTGTAACGTTAGTCTACATAACGGTACAAACGTTAGCGCTGACACGCTCATAACGTTACATGTCAACTTTTAAAACCTTCAAAATGTTTGACATTCATTCACCAAATTTGCCACTAAAAATAAAAAGTAAGCAGATTAATGTAACTTCAGAGGCTGTGGTGCGTTTACAGAACGCTAAAGAAGCACAACTTCGAGCAAGTCAGCATTTATCTGGTGTCGTATAAAATATGAATTAGCCGAACACGAGGACATCCGCTGTTACATCAAACTTGAAGAGAAGCTCGTCTTTTAGGGAGAGGCAACTCACCGGAGGACACGAAGTGTGTCTTCAAATTGATAACAAAGCCTGGTGTCGTCGACTGTGACAAAATATCCACGATGACAAATTTGTTGTAGTTCCCGTCGCTTATCTCTCCGCGTCTTTACCGAAACTAATTACCACGAACATAGAAAAACCGTTAGTCTTCACGACCATAAGGCGATTTGGGGTGTCACTGTCGAGCCAGCCGGAATAAAATACTACGGCTTCCGCTCGTCACTTTAAAAATAAAAGCCTTTTTGAAAACGTATGAAGCACAGTGATAAGTATTCCACTATCAGAACGAAAATAATCAAATATAGTTAAAGAATAAAAGGTAGAAAATAATAACAATACAAATATAGTCTCACCAAAATCCTCTAGTAGTCATTGCACTACTAGTCTATATAACAGCGCTATCAAAAGCTGACATCAATGAAAAAACAGCAATATACTAATTTTGATATATGTTTCCAACTATTAGCTTGTAACTTTTACTGTGTTTGTTCTTCATTTCGAAGGAAAAAATGTCTGGTTTCCGGTCTTGTTTTCAGTTTCTGTCACAAACTTGACGCAAGTAAATTGTGGAGATGTACAATATGGCTGTCAGTAGAAGAGGAGTGGATGCAAGTTACGTGTGGGGTCTTTATACTAGTGTGAGAGTGAACATGTGGGTTGTACAGAACCAAGGACACTTGCATGCAGGGATCTGATATTGCAGAGCAGTTGTCTAGTGGAGGCTTCTAGTCTTCAGTATTTCTGAATGTGTTAGATCAGTGTTAGAGCTCCCCACTCTGGACCTCCTGGCAGACTGCAGATTAAGTTCCTCTGGAAGTTTTGCTCATTTTGCATAGAACCCACACATCGAGTCGGATACTACGTTGAAGCAATTCAGATTTGTGTGGACTGATCCAAACATCCATGCAGACAAACCAACACATAGTCATAATGTTTACTCCTTAAGTACATCTCTGCAGATGAAGTTTCTGCACAATCTGTGAAATGTGCAGCTTCTTCATGCTTTCCTTTGAGCCAACTACTGCATACAGTTACAGTTATAATTCAAACTGTTTGAATTACAATACTGATATTTCATTCTTTGGCACATATATTATCAAAACAGAAGATACATCAGGATCATATGATATCCTAATGGTGCAACCATGGCAACCCTAGTTCAAGACCACTGCAAAATGTTTGTCAAGTGAAAGCTATGCCTCATTGTTCACTTTTGCTCACTTTGTCACTTTTTTTCTACCACCAGATGTCACCATGTGCCTACTGTTGGTGTCCTACAGGAGTTAAAGACAGCTCCATTTGTTGGAACAGGGATTAAATCGATGAATGATGTGTGTCATATGAAGCTCAGTCTATCAATACAGCCCACAGTGGTTAGCAAATAGATCAGATTCTCAAGGATCCTGCTGTAAGACTTCAGCACACACACTTTAAGTGCTTCAGACCCAGTCACCTTGACATCTACTGTCACTACAATAATGTGGATTTAAGTCTCAGTAAATGCCAGTGACTATGTGTAGCTACTGGATCTCAGAATGTTTAAAAACCTTTTGAGGAGGAGGAGGCAGAGGTGAATTGGGTCCGTCCGGCTGATTGGCTGGATGGAGGCGGAGCTGCTCTGGCTTTGGGCAAAACGTGCAGGTAAGGACGCACCGTTTCACTATCTAATAATCGGCTACACAAAACGTTCACAGTTCAATGTTTGCGCAATATCATTTACATCTTAATATGATGCAGTGATACTTTGTATGTGTATCAATCAGTGTGATCTCCTAATAGGACCCGTAGCGCAGATAATTCTAATCTAGGTTTCCAATCACGCCAAACTCGGTTTTTAATCAGTCAATTAAATGTCTGCATATCAGTAGATGTTAAAACACATCTATCAGTGTTAGTGACCAAGAAATTTTTAATGAATACAGTTAAAACTGAATTTCGGCGTTCATCTCGTTCACTGTTTTTAAAGATACTTACTGTTTTGAGTACACACCTTTGTGGGGGCAACAAAAAGTCAGTTTTACCGAGTGCTGCTTTTTGTACTGACATCTGCTGATGTGTAATTTGATGTTTGACCAGGTAAGTAATGTGCACTGGAATGAGATTGGGATGGATGTAGAGGGGAACATTTACTCAACTGAAACCATTTCAGTACTGTTTTCCTGCATGATGTTCATGACGTTGCTTACTTGAGCTGCTCAAGGCTCCTTTTTGAAACATGCATTTCTTCTAAATTCCTCATTTCCAGTGAAACCCAGAACATTCAGATTTTTTTTTATCAGTTTCACTTTGTCACTCTGTACATGGATGGATTAATGAACAGGCCTACTGCCATAGGCCCAGGAGCCCAAGAGGTGAAAGAAGCAGTGGTCATGTGCTTGCTTGAAAAACACAGCATTTAAAGTTAAAATACATAACATGAACACAAGGAGAAGCCAGATAATCCCAGAGAGCAAACAAATGACCAAAAAGAGCTAAAGACTACCAAATAGACACACAGTGATATAAAAAAAAGCCAAAAGATCTATGTGATGAACAAAAACAGACAATAAACCATCTCAGAGAAAAACAAAATAACAAAATAGAGATGAAGAAATGAACAAAAGGAGTTAATTTCTCTCAGTCTGGAAGTACAGGGGCCTTCTGTGTCTGTCTGTGCCCCAGGAGCCATAATCCATCCTTGGTTCTATGCAACAGTATGAACATGGATGTGTTATTTGATCAGCAGACTGACATTTGCACCAGTGGGAAAAGTTAAAACTGAAAGTTAGTTTGTGCACTTTCCTTGAAAAAACAACAACAGTGCACTTAAAAACTGTTGACTCTCTTATTTTTGAGGCCATTTCTGTAAATTTGGCTGTTAGAAGTGTCACATTGTGTTGCATGTGGAACTTGTCTTGGTCTTTATTTAGCCTGGCATGTTACCACGTCACAAGATCTTGGTCCATATGAGTGAGGCCATGCTGCTCTATTGTCAAAGCAATGAAAGGAACAACTGTCAGAAGACTGGTAATTGGATACAAATTTTGTTTGATTGTTCTACCAGAAGTCACCAGGTGTGTGTGTATGAGAGAGAGAGAATCCATGTTATTAGACCACAATGGGTTTTGATACACATGTGCCAATAAACAGCCTGTAATTCAAAATTTTAACACCATGTGGATCAATTGTGATTTTACATTTAACTGATTGTTCAAAATAGTTTTTTTACCATCATATTTTATATATCAAAAGTTAAAATAGCAGGAGGCTGTGCTCCAGCAGAGATATTAATTGTTGGGAAACTCAGTAAATTTACAGTTTGACATAATTTGAGCACATACATTCAAATAAACTGCATAAACTGCTACACAGCTCAATTCTCACTTTAATAAAAATATAAAATTAGCTTAGTAATGTTAACACCATTGAGAACAGAAGTGTGTATGTGAAAGAGAGATACAGAGGTGTGGATGTTGTTATGCGTTATGCAATTGTAGAAGTTCTTTCAGTGCTCTTCTGTGTGTGTTTGCGTCTTTTCCTTTCGTCCCTTCCTCTCTTTACACTGCTGACCAAATTAAATTGACAGTACATCAGTTTGTTTCTGTTTTCATTATTCAGGCTGTGGTCTTTTATCAGCGTCCACTGCTCAGTATGTTCCCCATTCTCCACTGTCTTTAGACATAGAATCACTAATAATAATTTAATTGTTGCTTTAGTAATATTAAGCATCTCTTTTAGGAGCTGTGAAGTACATGTGAAGAGGACAGTCTACTGAGTTTTGGTGTCCCCGCAGGAAGGATGGGAGAACAGCCGTCAGTGCCACAAAACCTGGAGCAAACGCCGGAGGTGCCGTCGACAGCCAGTGGTAGGGATTCCTGCAGTATGTGTCCGTTTGTCACTTTGCCAGAAGGCTGTGTTGTGTTGTGTCAGTGGCTTACTTATTCTGTATGTGAGTCATAGACTTATATTGTGTCTAACAAACGCATGTGTTGTTGCACTGCTTTGCACCTCCTGTGCATTTACATCCATCCTTTATCAGGATTGTTTAACAGGCTTTCATCTACACCTGGCATTAAAATGAGCATCCACTGTGCTCATGACACATACTTAACTCTTTTTGTCTCTGATTACATATCCATCAAAATTAGATTTTCACGCAACTCGAAAAAAGGATAGATTACGATTAAATTAGCATCGTGATGTGGAATTTCCTTGTTTACGTGGTTTAAATTATTTAACTGTAACAGTTTTGACCAGTTATTTTGCTAGTGTAGACAAATACAGTTCAATCAGCCACTGCGTACGTGAGCATATCAGAGCGAAGGTGCATTGCAGGATACCGCTGTGTAGAGTTTTAATGTGGTTATGGGATTTTTTTAAATAATACAATCCTGAAAAATTGTGTTTTCAGCATTGTTTTTGTCTCTTATATGGTATATGTGTGACATTGCGTACACACTTAGCCTTACATGATAAATCCTTAGCAGGAGGCATTTGAAGTAGCCCACTTTCAGGAAGTTCAACAAAACAAACTTTAACCCAGTGGCATAAAATATAATACTGTGAAGTAATATCAGACAGTATTAACATCTGATTACACAGTATATTTGTGTAATTATCATCTCCCAACATGTAATACAGACAGTTCAACAGAAGGCGAGTATAAAAGAATTTACAAAAGAGACAAAAAAACACCAAAAACAGACACAAAATTACCACAGACTGTTGGAAAAAGACCAAGAAGACTTACACGATGAACAAAAATGGATTACAGCCTTGTGAGTGCTAATATCCCTTGTATGAAATTAGGCATGTAGACCACAAACAGTTGAAAAAATACCAGAAAGAGGCATGAGATGAACAAAAAATGACTGAAAATGATGTAGTGGTTTTGTTAGTTTTTTTTGTCTCATGGTCCTCATAGCAAAAGAGTTCTTGAGGACACAATCTACTCAACAATAGAATAAAGTAGTATCGGTCTCCACAGTTTCTAAGAGAGCACTGAGCTGGAGAATGGGCTTCACCCAGAAAATGGCAGAATAATTCAGTTTATTAATAGCATCATTAGTTTGGCTTTTTCAGAGGAGGCCACAGGTTTAGATTTGTTGGAATAAATCTAATAATGCAGAATGCCACATTAATTTAAAGTGCGTGACAACCTTTGCTTGCTACCTTTTAAGTTTAAAATGGGAATGTTTGGGTGATTGCGTGATGATAAATTAGGTGAAATAAGGACCAGTAGTGTCAAGGAGACGTCCAAACCCACTGAGGTTTGGACAGTGGATCTGTCTTCAGCTTCTCAGAGGCTTCTAATAGCTGAGCTGAGCTTCTCAGAAATCATGGACTTGATATGTAACAAATGCTCAAAAACAAGGCACAAACAGGACTTATCACATTATATTGGTAGTTTATTGATTAGATTATGTCAGTCTTTGGTTATTCTGTGACGTTCTACCGCTCTCTTGCTCTGACATCATCTAACTTCATTAGTTTTTGGCACCTTGATTCATTCTTTGTGCTTATCCCCAGTTAACAGGCTTAAAATCAGTCCCTAGCTGTGACATGGGACACACACACACATTTTCCAATTTAGTACAGTTAGCTTTGGGGGGGGGGTTATGTCATAGCCCACCCTCCACCCTCTCTTCCTGTGATAAGCGCAGAGCAGACATAGAGCGAGATAAACAATTCACACAAACCCAGCAGCTTAGTCGAGTGGGAGAGGCAGGCAGCTTGAAGAGGTCCCTCTATGAACGAGCTCCGTCTGATATCACAATGTCTCCTTTGGAGTTAAATCAAGAGAGCCACAAAGTGCTGGATCGACTGCTTCACAGCCTGTTCATATCTGTTAGTGTGCTGACCCGACAAACGCACCACAGCAGCAGCAATCGACCCATCTGGAGAAGAGGTTAGTGTTAGTTTTGACTGTAAAGACACAGGTGGATATTTTGTCTTTCTCGTATGACGTGTGTCCAGTTGTGGTCAGGAGTGTGTGTAATTGAAATCAATGTGCCAGGAGGACACAGGGCAGGATTTCCTATCACCACAGGGAGATTCCTCCTTCAGTTTTTCCCCTTAGTATTCTGCTGATGCTGCAGTACGTCCGCGCTAGTTTGGGTTACTTGGAATTTGACCTTAGGGATTACAGAGAGAAATAAATGTGTGTATTTCTATCTCTAGATGATGCAAATGCATGATATTTGAGGTATTATTTTGAAGAAATCAATGTGGTTACTTAGAAAAGTAGTTTACATTAGCTCAGTGGGTAGAGCAGTCGTCTCCCAACCCAAGGGTTAGCAGTTCGATTCTCGGTCCCAGCAAGCTACATGTTGAGGTGTCCTTGGACAAGACACCGAAACCCCGTAGTAGCGCTGACACAGGTCTAGCAGCTGTCCAAACAACAATTTCCCCAAGGGGATCAATAAAGTATTCATTATTATTATTATTATTATTATTAAAGGTCTGAAAATGCATTTTCAACTTGCTTTCTATGGTTCTAGTTTGGGCAGTGTAATGTTTCCAGCTTCCCTATATTAGAATATCTCTCTGCTTTTCAGCTAGAAGCAGGGAAATATTTTAAAGCAGATGTAAGTTTTATACCATTCACATACATTTACTCCCTAAACTAGAACCACAGGAACAAGGTGAAAATCAGTGACTTTGTCCAACTTTACCCCCAATCTAGGCTAAAATTAGCTATTTAAATATGCTAAGAAATGTAAAGGACTTTTCTGCAAAAACATGATTTCCTGTGTTAAATTAAAGCCAGAGTTTGCACCCTAATTGAAAAGTTAAGGAAGTTACAAATTCAGAAAAACAATTTACTCAGTCAGTTTAATTGAACAATAAATTGCCTGATTATGCGGCAGAAAATCTATCCATCATCTTAACCGCTTGTGCTCGTAAGGGTCGCGGGAGTACTGGAGCGTATCCCGGCCATCACCGGGCGAGAGGCGGGGTACACCCTGGACAGGTCACCAATCCATCGCAGGGCCGACACATAGAGACAAACAACCATGCACACTCACATTCACACCTACGGAAAATTTAGAGTCACCAATCAACCTAACATGCAGGTCTTTGGATGGTGGGAGGAAGCCGGAGCAACCGGAGAGAACCCACGCAGACACGGGGAGAACATGGAAACTCGTGGCAGAAAATGCCATATTTAAATCACTTGTAATTGTTAAATGCATTATTTTAAAAGTGGCACGCCAGGATTGAGTCCTGTGAGAGAGTGGCAACCTCAACATCACGTTGTCCTCATGTTGTGTAGTGTTGTTTTTCTCATCAGCAAGTAAGTTGTGTGTTTGTGCATAGTATCCTGTGTATTTGTAGTTGTTTGCAGACCAGCAGGGGCACTAGATGTCACTTTAAGCACTCTCTCAACTGTAATACTTAGGGGACAGCACTTGTTGGTGTTTGACCCTGGTAACTGATTACATAGAATAGCCCTTGTGAGTGGCTAATTGATAACTTAGTCTGGGTCTCCGGCAGCAGCAGAAATATGAGTTCACTGGCCACATACTTAATAAAGAAAAACAAGCAAAGAAATAGATTAGAGAAACAAGCACGCTATTAGACTGGTGTTTGTATTTACCATGTCTGCCAGCCTTTGCTGTGGCCTCAAGCCTGCAGAAAGGCAACAGAACCACAAATGCACCCAAACTAACAGACGAGGTGAGTGTCATCTTAATGCATGCGCATGTTTACTCTCTGTGATGGGGTCATTTTAAGGTTAAAGGTTAGTTCAAGTTTAGGCAGTTAAGGAAGCATTGATTGTTGTAAACTTGTGTTTAGTCAAGCGGCACAGCCTGATCAATATTTGTGCATATGAGCAAGTCTCTGACAAGGCCAGAAAACCGGACGGATCACTGGACTCATCTTGGTTTGTAGACATTAGATGGGTGGTTGATTTAGACTTTTTCTAAGCAAACAAAAAAAAATCCTTCAGGCTCTTTATGTATTTTAAAGACATCTGACTTTGAAATGCAGCTGATTCATTTTATAGCTACAGCAGCACAACTTGTCTATCTGATAAAATGCAAACAAGCATACACTAGGTCTGGTTTACTGTTCTGCACTATAGCAGCAATGTAAGCAACCATGAGTGTTTGTGTAGTTGTGTTAATGCTATAGATGGGAAAAACAGCTAATTAGATCTGTGTTGGAGGAATCACACTGCCAATCAGGTGCTCACTGGCCTTTGACCTGTTGAAGTTGTGCTCCTGTTTTTAAAAAGTAGTTTTATTTTGAAATGATTTTAAATCAGCAGTTTTTATTAAATCATATTGCATCCACGTTGTCACATTTTACCCTATGCAAACTAAGACTTGTAACGTGTAAGGTTGGACATTTTTTCCCGGCATATGTCCATGTATAGTTTCTATAGCAATGCATGTGATTATTCATATCCTGAATCTGGATTTAGTATACATATCCTGTCAGTCTTTTAGTCAGTCAGGTGTAGGTACACAGATTTCCACAGCAAGAGGGAGGAGCTGAGGAAAGAGAGGTGGTGTAATCACTCAAGAAACTTTGACAGGTGTGTGTGTGCATGCGTACGCAAACAAGAGACAGACGGGGAGGGTTTGGAAATACAAATGCGGAGGGCAGGATGAGACGGGCGACACTCTCCTCTCTATCTGTGGAGATGAAGACGGCGGGGGATGCAGAGGAGAGCGGACAGAGGGACGAGATGAAGGAGTACACAGGAAAACAGAAATATGGAGGAGAGAGGTTTGTCTGTATTTCACTGGGGGAGATGGAGAGCTACTACAGATACAGCACCTCCTGTCAGCAGCTACTGAGTGAGTTTTGCAAGGCTGTGTGTGTGTGTGCGCATCATGGAGCATTAAATGTGGTGTGCAAGGTGTGTCATGTTGAGTCAGTGTTGTGATGAAATTCATGACAATTTTTTTTTATTTCTGGAAATTCTTTTCTCTTAGCTGAGGTTGCCACATGCTGATCACAAGCATTTTGGATGCATGCATGATGATCACATGGTACAAGCGTTGTGTAACATAAAAATATTTTGCAGATGCTTTATTGAGCTCTACAAATCACCCTCAAAATAATTCTAGTCAAAGCAGTTTTTTGTCCAGCTGTTGACTTACTAAACTAAGATGCTTTCTGGCACAAACAATCAGTGACTTCGTTGTCAGTTTTTATTCATGGTTTTGAGTAGATTTTTTTTTCCATCCTTTATCCACAAATGATATTAAGCTGCACATGAAAACAAACTGACTTTTTTTTAATGCTTCTGATAAATGTTTGGACCAAAATTGTAGTCGGTGAAATAGTTGCTCAGAGGAGACCAAAGTGCATTTGGGAGTAATGCAGTATACTGCTACATCCTTATTTACTCAAGGTGGTTCAGTACAAGGTGGCAAAAATATCTGACAGTTTTTGTGTGTGTGTGTGTGTGACAGCGAAAGGAGGAGAGGTGTGTCTGTTCGCCAGTGATCACACAGACTTCTGGGTGTCTGTGCATGTGAGAGATGTGCAGCGTGCACTGAGATCTTCACGCCTGTCAGTGATTATTTTGGTTTATACTCATCCATTTCCTGTGGGCTTTGGTCTGTATTTAGACACCGTATGTGTATTTTTAGTAAGCTGTTGCAGAAATGCTGTGTCACAGACACAGGTGCTGCTTTTTCTGCTCCTGAGCTTATTCTCCTCGCTTCCGTTGCTGTATAAACTTTTGTGCTCGCAGTAGCTGGAAATAAACATTCATTATGATGGTCAGGGGGCTTCTTTGGAACTTCCCTTGCTGTTTTCCTGCCTTGTGATCCAACATGACTGATGATAGTCTTCCCCCTCTGTGGCAAAACATCCTCTTTCGTGGGTCATCTCATGATTTCTCATCATTTTAACTTTATTTCCCATGAGATCTCTCACTTTCTCTCTGCCGCACTCTTGGTTTCTTTGACATGTTTGATGCTTGGTGACCATCATTTTAGATGCGAGTGACCCTGACTTTTGCACACACTCCTCTCCTTCAAGCTGAGTCACGGAGGAAAAAAAACTCATTGAAAATCATTCAGGTTTTTTCAGTAGCTTTTTAATAGTGGTCCCTGCTGTGCACTAGGTGGTCCCAGGGCACCTTTTGGGTCAGGTCAGGTTTTTGGTGTCAAATGTAAAGATTGGCCCTGATATTGATCATGCAATTTGGCATTTCTTTAGTTAAGGTTTCACTTAAAGCTAAGTAAAAGGGGTTAAACTGCCAGCAGAGTGACTTAAAAGTCTCAAAACATGCAATTGCTAAATGTGAAAGTTTAATTTCTTTATTTATGTGGACAACACCTCTTATTCAGCATTCCTATAAATGTGCCAGGCAGCTAGTTTTCAGTTCTAGTTCCCAAGTAAGATGCATAAAACAGGTGAAGAAATACAAACTGAAGATAATAAGATACCCAAATCACAACAAAAGCAACCGAATCAACATGAACAAGACGACTCATAATGATGTAGAGCAACAGAAAGTAGCAAAATATAGTTGACCACGCCATGCAAGGCGGGATGAAGAAGCAGAACAGTGTCATTAATCACATTTTACAAGCATTATCCACACAAAGCATGGAATTGAATGTATAGCAGCTGTTGTTATGTCCCAGTACAGTTACATCTCCTGTCAAAGTGTCTGTAGCACCACTGTAAAATAACCAGTTTTACTGTAAATATCTTTGGGAAAAGAATATTAGCTAGTGGCAAACGTATGGCAGACATTTGAATATGAAATTTGCTCCACACAAGTACAAAATCTTCAAGCTATCAGCACATCATTCAACAACAAGTAGATCATATTGATCTCATTATCCCAGCAGTTTTTATTATTAATAAACACTGATATTGATTATACATTAACATGGAGTTCTTGGCATCATGTTGTAGGAAATGTAGATGAGGGTTCTTATAAAATAATAAAATATATTTGTTCCAGATATGTGTAAGACAATGGATCGGTGTAATATGGATGGTTTATGTATTTACAAAACAAGGCAACAACAAAAAATAAATTTATAGTTGTAAAATAATTTTGACATAAAGCGCTACTTACTGATGAACATAGAAAAAGAATATCAAGTCTGATACTTTAATAGTTAAAGGGCAACTTCTCTAATTTTCATCTTCCTTCCTATGGTTCTAGTTTGGAGAGTATATGACTCATGTTAAAACTTCTAGCTTCCTGTACTAAAATATCTCTCTGCTTCTGAAAAAGTCCTCCCAGTGATGTCATCTGGAGGAATCGGGAGGAGTTTTTCATCTAGAAATTTTAATTCAATTCAATTCAACTCAGTTTATTTCTATACTATTATTAATCCAATAGAATAATAATAATAATATATTGTTAATCCAAACTCATTCATTTGTTCACACCTTTTTTGTCCTTCTATTTATCCTCTGCTTCTTCTTTGCTTTATGAGTCTGTGTTGTCTTCCTGTTTACTCTACAATCGGCCAATAGTATTTGATCCTGGGGCAGAAGGAGTCAGCAGTGTTTTGTTTCAAATAAATAATCCAGCTGGGAGCTATTCTAGCTGTAGTCTGTTCCACATCCCTCGTACAGACACACACAGGTCTCTTTTACATCCCGTGTACACACACTGAGGGCTGCTCTGCATCCCCCCCCCCACACACACACACACACAGATGCACATTCACACTTCTTTAGATATTTTTACCTCAAATTTGATTTTAGAGACTTTGCATGTGTCATTTTAATCGATCCACACTCACACACCTGATGTACATTTCTACATGCATTTTCAATGACAATGCTGGTGTAACCTTTCTGTCTCAAATGTAAATGTGTAGGGTGGAACTGTAAATCAGTGATCAGGGAGTGAAACCGGTGGCTGTCTGAGCTTTTGAAAGATAAATCACTAGAGACAGAAGAGGAAGTCACCCATTATAAACCCTCCGTCTTTTCCTGTGCCACAGCCAACGTGCTCTATCATCTCAATCTGACATGATGTGAACACACACAGACTATGTAGGGCTGGAGTTTGAAACTACAATCGGCATGTGCACTTTTGTAAATTTGTAAAAAAGCTTTAGAATCAACTCATTGGATAATCTCAGACTAGACTGAGAGATTCATCTTTGAATCAGCCTTAATCTAATTCTTAATCTGACACATTGTCTTTCAGATCGTTGTGAAGGCAGATGACCTGTGATATGAACAAGAACCAATTTTACATTGCAAAAAAAAACAATTTTATGTTAAGTACGAGAAGATACCGTTTGTTAGTGTCAACAATTCCAAAGATTTCTTGTTTTGTTTTTGCTAAAGACCAAAATGAAGAATCCTTTATTGCTCTAGCAAGTTTTAGTTTTTTCAGTTCAGATTTATTGTTTGTTTTATTGGCTGGATAATCAAGTTACAGTGTTAAAGTCCTCTCTCCAAGCTTGTGGTGAAATTTAACCATGGAGAAAATGGCTAGAAACTTAAAACAAAAAAAAGCAGTAACCATCTTTGTGTTGTTGGTCGAAAGGAGGGATGTGAGGAGCTACTGTATTCCTTCTTGGTGTGAAAGAGAGTGGGAAATGTTGAATAAAAAGAAGCAGCAGAACAGCAGTTAAAAAATATTTGGTTTCCTCAGTGGGGCAGCATTTTATGAATTGAGCTCCTGATGGTCTATTCACATTTTCACCAGTCCAGCATCTCCCTGCTTCTGTGTGTGGCACACTAGATCCCCCTGCTGTCTTTATTTGCATCCTGTTTGTGTGTGAGTGTGTGAGTGTGTGTCTGTTAGAAAAGCAGTGGGAAAACAACTCTTTTCCCTTTCTCTGCAAGTAGATGTTTTCACAATGTGAGATGCGCTGAAGGTAATGAAATGTATGAAAATGCATTGAGAAACCTCAAAACTGTGCTTTACAGTGATGTGTACATAGGTTTTAAGACGTGCTTCATAAGATTGAAAGAAACACTGTAAAATGCTTTATAAACTAATTTAGGTTAATAAACTTTACTGAAAAAGGTTTATTATTACAGTATATTAGTTATATCCATCAATGAAAATAGCATTGACACCTTAGAAACCGATATTAGATCTGACTTTTGCTACATTTCTTTGGTTTTAGTGGAAAAACCCTTAATGAGGATGCTCCGATTGCCGTAACTCTGTTTCTTTCTGCACTTTCAGGACGAATAAATGAATGAAACTGTGAAAGGGAACGTTTAATTAACCCCACTGCTTTTTGCATTTGTTTGGTTTGTTTAAGACTGCCATATTCTGTCAGGTCAAGTTTTTCTTTGTGTGTGAAACCAGTGTGAAATCAGAAGCAGGGGGCGGACCATGTCAAACTCCGCCTCTCTGGCTGGCACAAATGGGGAGTGGGGAGGTGTGTGTATGAGTGAGTGTGTGTGTGGGCTGCGCTGTGACAGCTCAGTAAGCGGCTGACGTCCTCGGCTGTGGATGGCGGTATGGACTGCCTGAACTTTCATTGCGATGTTCTCTGACAGAATATGTGCCTCTTTGTGAACATGTAAGTGTGTGTGTGTGCGTGTGTGTACATGTGTTACCGGGGGCATACATGTGCTCGCAACGCAATGGCTCTAAACCGAGTGTCTCAACTCTGCCACGATATCACCAGGCTGTGGCTGCAGCTGAAGATGATGACAGGTACAGTGTATGTGTTGGTGTGTGTCTGAGCACAAAGAGAGAGGTAAAACAAAACATGTTAATTTAACATTAGTGTGTGTTGTGTGACTGGTATTGTTTTATAGTGAGATAAGACTGTGAGATTTCTGCAGGTGGTATCCTGTGTGACTTAAGAAATAGTATTCTGCAGTTCTTGTAGGCTCTGCATGTTTGTGTTTTGTGCATTTTTGTCCAGGTGTTATCACGTGCAACAGTAAACTGCAGTCTCACAGTTACACCAGGTAGTTTATGTCAGTCCAGTTTGTTGCCATGTTGCTCTATCTACAAAGTGCTGCCACAAAGTAAGGTCCCTTGGATTTAGAAAAGTTTGAAATGGGAACAGGAAACAGTGTTTTAAAGAAATTACAGAGCAGTGTGCTCCAACATGCTGCAGAATGTTACAGTCATCCTCTGATGACCATTAATATCCATGCATGGTCAGCTTAGAATTGGGGAAAGTGTTGGACAGATAAACAAAAACACACTGAAGTCAATATCACTATGTAGCAAACCTGCTCTGTCATATTATGAATAGATGAAAACCATGTAAACCACTTTATGAATGTCTTAAATGAATGAACATGACCTGACTTCAAGTTGATTCTTCATGTTGATGTTGATTCTTCATGACCTCCGTATTGATTTTGTCTCACTGCACAAAGATGCTTTTCCTGCCGATGGCGTTACTATCCATCAGACGCTTACATAATCCAATCTAAAGTGGACAGTGTCTCGTCCTGAGGCATTAACTGTGTGTTGAATTGAGATGTGTGCAAACGTGAAGTCCTCCGTACAGTGCACAGGAGTGCACGCTGACAGCATGTAGATCGCATTTGTCCCTTCAAACGCTCTGTTTCCTCATGTCAGTCAGGAGCAACGTTTGGGACAAAACCCTTTTGAGAGTTTGAATGTCAACATCTCCTCCCCCTGATTTCCACTCTCGGTTGTGTGTGTGTGTTTATTGGTTAATTTATTCTCCTCCTTTGTTTGCTTTAATGGTGAACCTGTGAACCACAGTGTTGGTAATAATCCATAGAGATTTTGTGATGCTTTTCTTGTGTTTGTACAGTGCAGCGTGTTTTGTTTTGTGTTGCTGTGCAAAGACGGTGAGCGTGTTTGCTCTGCTGGCAGATGGACTGATGTTCACTTATAAGCCCATAAAACCTGCCCAGACACATGCGCGCACATACACACACTGACACTAAGTACCAAGGTATCAGTCCAGCAGTGCTTTTTGCCAGGTTAAGATTAGATGGTGACAAGTCTCAGTTAAGCTCCCATAATGCAACCTGGGAAGTAGATCTGTGTGTGTGTGTGTGTGTGTGTGTGCAGGAATCATTTATCCTGCTTTTTTAATTTTGTACTGGATTAAGCTTTCCTACTTTACCTGTGAATGTATTTTATTCTGAAGAGGCCTATTTACAGGAAGTAGTTGGTAGCTACAGAACAACTACTGAATACAAGTGCAACAAGAGAACATAATCAATAAACTCAGTACACTGCAAAATTAGATTAAATCGATGGGGTGAATCTTTAATGCGTACACAACAAATCAAGCATTGATTTTTTTTTTAAAAAGAAGTAACATTCGACTCTACACCCCCCAGTAAATATAACCTATTGAACCGATGGGGTATTCCTTTTGATCTTGTTCTAAATTAATAGTTATCTACATTTCCAAACTTGCTATGCTGTATCAAAAAGAATCAAAAACAGCTTGCATCTTAGTTTACATAATCTGAAATGGATCTCCTCAAAGCTGGATTCATACCCTGGGGCAGTGTGCGCCAGTTCAGACCTCGCTTTTCATCTTGCCCTCTGTGCAAGCTTTGAAAAGAGGGATCACTTTCTTTTGAGGATTGCTGACCTTCTGATTATGCCCTACTCGACTTCGCCACAGCTACAACACTTATCCACTGATTAGGATCATATTTCTGTGCTCGCCACAGCACGGGGAGAAATCTAACTACAGTATAGTGTTTAACCTATATAAAACTAACTTTAAAGATCATTAAAAAAATCTACCAACTACCCTCAAAACCATCCTAAAGTGAATGTCGTACAACTTCAGTGACCTTTAAAACTATTACAAGAGATAAGTGTTGCTTCCAGTGCATGAGGTCATTTTGTAGAAAAGTCATGTCAGGCTTTTCCTACAGCTGCAAGTTTCTTTCAGGGCAAGTAAGAACACAGTCCTGCTGGATTCTTTACTTATTGGCTCCCTCCTACTTTTTCTGTGTGTGTGTCATTTAGCCCCTTTTTCTCTCCCCTCAGTTTCATGTTCTTCTTTGTTCTGTACTGACTGGTAGCTGTGGTCAGAGGCAGCTAAAAAAAAAAAAAATCTCCAGTTACATCCACTGGTTTTAAGCGAGAGGAAGGGAGGAGGACTTGGTTTTAAAGCCACAAGATTGCGAGCACATGCTCTTTAGTTTCTTGAGCGAGTTACTTTATTCATAAATTCCCAGGAGAGAACAGGTCGGCTGTACGCATTTGACCCAGGAGCAGGTAGACGTTTGCTGCCACTTTTGCTCACATAAAACCGTCTGACCCTCTTGGTGCAGAAAGGTGACACAACTATGAAGCAAAAGTTTTGGAGCTCCCTTAAGGTTGAGGCTATTTGACATCAACACACATGCACTGCATAGCAAAGGAAATATTCATATAGTTTAATACACAACAGCATTATGCATTTATTCATTTCCACGTTATAGAATAGAATATTATAAATTGTTTTCTATGTTTTGTAATGTTTTCATTCAGTGTTTGATGGGAATCCAGCGTTTGAGCGGTGGCATGTCTGTGTGTGATGTGACTGCAGCGCAGACTACAGACAGAGGCACAGTAGTGTGTTATTTTGCTTAGATGATGATGCCACCGTCTATTCAGTAGACCGGGGCCCACTGCCAGTGATAGAGTGCAGCCTCAAGCCACTGTTCTAGAGTTGTGTTACTGTAGAAAACTGTTGTAGAAAGTGAACACAAAGCAGCTGACAGGTTCAATAATCAAAGAGCATATAAAGTAAAAGTATCTATGGGTAATATAAAACAATCACAAATCTACATATTTGATTATTGTAGCCATATTGTGAATTGCTGAATTTCTAGAAAGTGACAGTTAAGTGTAACTAAAAGTGCATTTAGTCTGGAGTCCCCTCAGTGATCCCTGACTGTCCTGACTGCACACTGACAGCTACAGCTTCACATGAAGCCAAACAGTCGGGCTCGAACTTATGTGACCGTCAGTGACGTTTTAATGTTTGTCTGGTTGTTGTTTTTTCTGCTCCTCCCTAATTTAGTTTTGGATGGGGATGGGCACTGCACACACACACACACACACGCGCGCATGGACATTCCAGGCTACTGTTGGCCGTGTGACCCAGTTGTTGTTTGGCACGGTGTGTGTGTGTGTGTGTCCCCGTGTGTGTTCTACATACCCCACCGCAGTGACAGATGGGGCTTTGGTAAACCCTGACTATAATGCCAGATAACAGAGATAGGATTCCCTCACGCACGCACGCACACATAGACACAGCTGCAGAGCGGCTGGCAAATCCTTGCTTTTCTACATGCAGCCTGCATATGCACGCACACACACACACACACACACACGGATGCAACTGGCCATCTTTCTGCTGGCATTTGATACCAACACAACAACTTTTAACCCTCCGCCACACCCTCACCAGATTCTCCATCGTAGTGCCTTAAAGTCTACATTCCAAGTCAGTCCT
This sequence comes from Sandelia bainsii, assembly GCA_032362345.1. NCBI lineage: Eukaryota > Metazoa > Chordata > Actinopteri > Anabantiformes > Anabantidae > Sandelia > Sandelia bainsii. Next base: position 9,708,228 of record JAUMHL010000013.1, read on the forward strand.
TTCCACTTGGTGCATACCAGAGCGGTCCTCTTGTACGAGTGTGCTTGACTTGTATCCGGCTCAGGTCGGGATCGGATATTAAATACAATATGCTTAGTTCTAAAAGCATTTATCAGTCATTATCAATATCACTATAAGTCAATATCAGTTTCAGTTTAAATCAAACCTCTTTTCTCGCAGCAACCTTGGTGCTCTACACAAGAAAAATTATATCTGAGGCTAATTGATTTCATAATCGAAATATGCTCAACTTTACTGCACTATGTGTCTATTCCTGTGTGTTTTCCTGTGCACTGCTGTGTCAAGCTGTGTCATGCTTGTTTTTGTGTGCACAGTCAGACTCGTGCGCATGTTTCATGTGTGTTTGAGGGAACATCAGACAGCTCTGCAGCTTCTTGTAGCTTTTGAGCTTCGACCAGCCACCATCACTGTCAGCACTTAACCAGCGGAGAACAGCTGGTTGTCGCCTTTGAACTGACGGTGTGTGTCCTGCAATGAAAACCTGTAGGAACATGAGAGCAGAACAAAGGAGGAGGAGGTGTGCATGTCTGTCTGAGACGATGCTAGCTGGGTGTCCATCGGCTGTTCATGCTTTGAGTGTGTGTAATGGACTGTGCCTTTATGAGACTTAATTGGGCTTTGCCTCCGATTCACTTCCATCCGCAGTGATGTAACCAAACTCGCAAATTGAGTTACAAATGACACCGTGTCAAAGAGTGTCAGCAGGAACTAAACCCAGACTCATGCCTCTACCTGGAGGAAGAAAAGGTTCAAATCTGGAAATTATGCGGAGGATATACCTGCCAATAGGTATTTACAGAGTGGAATTTTCAAAACTAGGGAAATCTAATTATTGCTATTAAAGTTGAAAAGAAGATGGAAAATCAGGCCACTTTGTAGTGTACAGTATACTTTAGTTATCTGATGTTGTATATTTTACAGTGTGATACTGCTTTTGACCCCCTAACACACCGGCTATATCAGCTAACACCAGGCCAACACATTAAATATGTAGGCATGTGTAAAGAAACCCTGTCCTCCATTGCATCCTATTGAGACAAGAGCACCTCTACGCTTCTTTTTTTTTTTTTTTTTTCCGACTGCCTCGTCCCCCCCCCCCCACCACCACCTCCTCCTCTTTTCACCTCTCTGAATCCAAGGCTTATTCTCTCTCACACACATGCAAACAGGCGTTCAGCTGGGGACACTGATGAGCGTGGAATGGGTCCTTTTTAGTTCCCCACCGAGTGTTGTAGAATTCCTCTCTCGCTGTATTTGAATCCTGAAATGATGCATGTAAGGTGTCACATATATGCAAATGTCAATTAAGATACACATCAGAAATGGTGTAATATTTTGTTTTAATAGAAATATTGTTAGGTTATGCATCATTTTGCCCCTCAGCTAAGCCTCTGGAAAAAAAGGATGAATGAATTGGATAAGGGGTGTCGGGGCTTGGGGGGAAGGGTGCAAAGAGGTGGGGGACATTCTTTCTAGGCCCCACATAATCGCTATTTGTGTTAGCTGCGTTGCCCCACTTCCAATGTGAGTGAGTGTGTGTGTGTGTATGTTGTTCGGTGGGTTCGCTCGCAGCCTAGCCGCTATAGTTTAATTTCATTCATTCGACTGAGGACAAAGCAGGAAGTTTTAGAGTTTCAGCAGCAGTGAAAAGCAGCCTGACGCCTGAATGTCTGATATGTCTGCGCCATTCTCCCCTTCACACAAAGCCATGTGCAGTTTGTTTCAACTTGATGAAATTGTTGTTTTACCAGTGATGCATTTCCCACAGATTCATCAAAATCTGTGGGAACACATTGATATTCCAAATACAAGAACATATTCTTTCAGCATAGTGTTTGCTATAGCGTGAAGCATATTTAGTGATCTTTCCATCGGAATGATAACTGAAATACAGAGTGGAAGAGCTATTATTTCAACCCACCCTGCCATTTTCCTGGCTGGAAAAAAAAATGCACACTCACACACATTGGAAATGTAGGGAAATAACAGCAGCAGTTTGGGAAACACAAATGTTAAAGCATCCGTTTAGCCTGCTGTAGTTTGTCAGGTTACCAACAAGTCCAGGTTACAGCTGCTGTAAGTCACAGCTGCTGGGTTTAAATCTGGACACACACACACACACACACACACACACACACTCTTACATACTCTCTACATACAGTAGAGTGAGAGGCTGCTGCACATCTCTGGCTGTATTCCACAGTTTGGGTTTCACTGCCAGCTGTACTGTGTTTCAGTGCACCTAGAAACACACACTCTGACATATGTCCAAACACTTGCTCATACACAGTCTCCTCCATATTTACTATCATATACACAGTAATGTTAATGAACATGTATAGTGGAGTCTTGTTGGTTGAAGTTTATCCTTCAAAAGTAAAGTACAGGAAAGTACATTTGCTCTTTTCAGCAGTTAGAGTTTTCTACATTTAAAAGCATGTCCTATGTTCTCGTCTTTCTTTTCCTCTCTGGTTTGTACTGTAGTAGAAGCTAATTATAGCAGAGTTGTTGTTTTGGTTCAAAAAGAAATTACAGCCTGGTTGAGTGTGGACCCTTCCTTCATTCTTCTCTTATTTCTGTTTCCTTGGCTCCTTCACTACTTACTTACTTACTTTTGCCTTATTCCACTTTACTTTTCCATATATTTCACACTTTTTAAAATATTCTTGAAAAGATGATGATAATAATAATAATAATAATAATAATGTAGGCTTTCAGTAAATAAATGTGATTTTTGGTTGTGGCTGTGTGTGTATGCACATAAGCCAAGTGGGTCCTGAGTCGCTGTTCTGACATCTTAATGTAATCCCCTGATGTCTGGAGCCATGCCCAGTTACTTACTGGCATTATTACCCTGTGAGTCTGTTTGTGTGAATGTGTGTGTTAATAGTTTCCTACCTGACCATAGCTACATGCATTGTGTGCCACCTATTTAATCTGCCCTGTGCTAAGTGTGGACTACACATGGGACGCGAGACCTACAGTATGTGGTGTGAGTCACAGTCTAGCCACTGGTATGCTGACACACTGTATGTAGCATTACTGATGATCTAAGCTATTAATCTGTTGGGTTTCTTCATCATAGGGGGCTTGCTGCAGAAAACAACAGTGTCCTCCGCTCCACAGATTAGAGATAAAATGACAGAAATGACCAATAGGCACAGGATGTGCAGTTTTCTCACAGAATACCCCTGAAAAGATTATATTGAGGTTGGAGGATGCTGCGTGTATGGTTTAGTAGGATGTGTATTTCTTTGTCCCATCCACATCCCGCTTCTTGAAATTGTCCTTGCAAAAAGTTACTTGCTGTCTTTAGCTTTCAAAGTCAAAGGTGAGTCACAAGTCCATCAAGATTAATCCACGTCAAAGCCAAGTCTCCAGGGCAATTCATATGCTGTCAGTTACAAGTCTGTGTTTTAGATTTTTGAATAGCAAAGTCCAATTTTTTTCAATGCATATAAGTGTAATAGGTACTTATTAGAAAGGTCTACATATTGCTGTCTCTTTGTGTGTCTTTATAGTGCAGTTTTGATATGCCAGTTGTTTTGTTGGTGTGCTACATTGGCCAAGACAGAAATATCATAAAAACTATCACATGAATCTGAAAGATAAATCCTGCTTACTTTTCCTCCAGCAGCACCAGCAGGTCAACAGTCTAATATTTTATTTGTGACAAACTAATAACTCTCCCACATTACATCAGCTGTACGTTGTGCTTATTTCTAAATAGCAAATGTTTGCATGATAATGTGCTTAAGTGAGACGGTGAACACTTTATATACAGATGGACGTATAGTAGTGCATCACTCATTGGTTTGCATTGGAAGTGGTTTGCAGGCCAGAGTTGTTGCCAGGAGCCAGGAATTTTCAGATCACGAGTCCGGGTTGTTAGCTTTACTCTGGCTGAGACTGAATGCTAGTAGCTCTTGAACAAAAGTGATCTTATTTCTAGAGAGAAGATGACCCTTTTTGACTGGGAACCCATTGGAGACAGTATTTCTGTTGCTGCAAATAAACCAGCAAAGCTATAGTCAATCTGCTCCCAAAGTTAGAGCCTCATAATCAGTCAGCAGAGCTGCTCTCGAGGGGGGACTTGGGGGTGGATGGCTCCTTTCTAAAATATGAACAGTTTGTTTGCTTTGCACTTGGATGGCTAATTAATGCCTCGCACTGCCAGTCTCACCATTGCAAACCTTGCCACGCTTCACTCACACCGGCTGCACTGCCAGCTTCTGAATACACGCACACAGTGTTCACAGTGGTGCTGCAGTGCACACACGAAGGTGACAAGAGACATAAAAAAAACAACAACTCAGTTTTCGCTCAAAGATGCACAGACGATCGTACACAATTCCCTTTGTTGTGCTCAGCATATATGGGTCACACATGGCAACCAAATTGGTGGCGGGAGAAATTTATTTTTTTCTCTCCATCTCTGTCTTTCTCTGTGTCCACTTGTCTCAGAGGACTAAATGAGATTACTGTAATCCAGCTTGAGAAGAGAGAAGCGGAAATCCAAATGCTGTTTACTTTATCCCGTTGGTGTCTCTGCTGCTCTTTCTCCTCGTCTGACTTTCTCTTTCACTCCTTCCAGTTTTACCAGTTTTACAGTGATGACCGCAAGACTTAAAGTCACACATTGTGTATGGAGGCATCTAATAAACATATCTCCACCTCTTTCTCTCTAGATGACATCCTGCAGAGGGAGGATGGTCCTCTGTGTGCAGCAGAAATTGGCTCTGAACTGCAGAAACAGTTTGCCATCCTGCCAGGTTGGTCTAATTTCTTTGCCTGCTGACTATTGCGCTCACTGGGTATGTGGAGCGCTGAGCAAACAAACGTTTACTAGTAACATATTTCTGAACTGCATTTTTACATAAGTGAAAGTTCAAGTAGATCCAACATTTTGAAAGAGCTTAACAAATAGAATCAAACCAAACAATGTAACACAGTGAAATGATTGTTTGACTGCTTCACAAGGTAAAGTGGTGGTATTCACGATGAACTAGTGGCCCCAGGCAGATCTTTGTTTCCAGCAAAGCAGCATGGCTCAGATTAAACTGGGCTGTTGACAGACATACACTCTTTAGAATCTAACTTTTTTTGTGACTTTAATTTGCCCTGAATTTGGACTTTATCCAAATCTGTCTTTGTCTCTATTGCTTTGTGATATTTTTAGCATTATCTCAGTGTTTTGTTTTTGTCCAGCTTTACTAGATCTATTCTCCACAGATGATAGTGAAAGCTTGTTTTTTTTGGCTGTAGCTAAATTAAAAGAGTGTCTCTGACAGCATTTAAAGTACACGTAACGCAGATTTGTCAACCAGATTCCAGAAATAGCTTCACATTAAAGTGGCATCATGTGAAAAACTCACATCACTCTGCTTATTTGACAGGTTTTAAGTTTGTGTTTTTTGCTGTATATATGTTTTCTCTTTTCTCTTAAACATATTACAATTTTTGTGACAGTCAGATGACAGGATGTGACAGAGATGTGAAAGAATGGTAGAAAGCTACTGCTGAAAATTTAACAAGTTGATCTGGAGACATTAGTCACTAATAAACATTTTAAAATGTGCTGTTGGCTTCCATGACGACGGTTGTTTATGGTCATGTAATAATCCCCAAAATCAGGTTGTCATGATTTTGGGACACACATTCTCGCTCTAATCTACACCTACTTCTAACCTTAATTTTAAATCTAGTCTTAATGCTCACTCACTCTTTTGAACATTTTGCCAAAATGTCCTCACAACAATCTAAACTTTGTTCACACAACTATAAAAAGATATGTACACAGACACACACAGAAATTCATACAAAGCAACATGAAACAAACGTATGCACACAAAACAGCAACTACAAGCTTGGCCCTGTACTGTGTTACCATGACGATAATGCCTGCCCAGTGATGCCATATGCATAATTCATCACCACAGTGATCTGGTTTGCAATTTGACCCAACGACAAGAGACAGAGACAGTATCAGAAAAGGTCAGCTGAGAAAGTTTGGAAAGCTTTTAAACTACTTGTGTTAAAGACACAGTGATCAGTATTTAATGCGATATATATCCTGCTGCATTTGGCCATTCAGTTATATTCTATGATTTGTGTAATACTGAATTCTCATGTTTAATCCTGTAGAAACTTAAGAAAACTTAAATTAGTCAAAGTGAGGCGTTAAGGGGCTGAATACATGTGTTGAAATTAACTTATCTACCACTTTGGGGAAGCTGTGTTACAATGGTAATCTGGGTGACACTTATTTTGAAATTTGAAGAGATCAGACACTGACAGCTCTGGTGTCTCCTCTCTTAACTCTGTCTCTCCAGGTGGCCGCGACATAAATGGCAGCCCCATCATCGTCTTCCCAGAATTCCCAGCTTTCAGCGAGCTAGAGGATGAGGAGGTCCAAAATGTCCTCAGCTACCTCACCAGCATCCCCAGGTTAGCATCTCACACACACACACACACACACACACACACACACACACACACACACACCATCCTTTCTGCAGCTTAATTTGGTTTGACAACAAACAAACGGCGAAGGGAATCTGGCCAAACCGACTGTAATTGTCATACCACGTGGAGCCAACAGATGTCAGCACAGCACCACAGGGCTGCTACAAGGACAGACCTAGCCCCGCAAAAGACAGAGAGACAGAAATTCTCGAGCATGATTGCAGAAAACAGGATTTTGAGAAGCTAAAGCAGATAGCGATCTGCAGAAACAAAGATTTTTTTTGTTCATTAAATTCTCCTCCTTTATTCTGCTCCCTCCTCCTCACCCCCCCCCCCCCTCCCTTTCGTTCACCTTTTCTTTACTGCTGAGCACTGCACTCCCATCTCACACACACACACACACACACACTCGCACAATTAAGGGGAGGAGAAAGCATGGAGATGTATTCATTTGTATAGCTGTTTATGTTTATGTACGTGTGTGTCTGTGTGTGTGTGTGTGTGTCATGGCGGCCTCTCTGTGTATCAGATTTTTTTTTTATGTGGCTCATCACCTTTCGTACCCCCCCACCCCTCGATTCCCCTCCCTTCCTCCCCACCAGCTATTTGCACTCAGCTGCCAGTCGGCTGCACTCCGGGCTCTGATTGGCTGTGTGGGGACAGCAAAATGCGGGGCTAAGTCGTAATTGGCTGAGGGTGTGGGATGCGAGTGGTGGAAGAGGCGGGGGGGAGGGGGAGGGAGGGAGATGCTCTTAAGGATGTGAACGGTCACTTCTCTGTATCTGTGAATTGCGAACAAATGATTGTGGATACAGGAGCTAAACACGGAAACAGACGGAATAAGGATAAATCAAGGAAGATTGGGATTATTTATTGATGACGACAATGGAATATTAAGGATTTCTGGCCTCTTTGTCCTGGAATAGCAACATTTTTTCCAATTCAGTCGGCTTCATTCATGTGATTTGAATTTTTTTTCCAGTAGAGATGGATTGAGGATTTGCTGCTGCAGCATCCCCTGGGTAGTGTGTTTATTTTCTTAATGTTCGTGTGTGTGTGTGTTGAAAATTGGCCATTGGACCATCTCAGCCGTATTTGTGTGATGGCCCCTGTGTGTGTTTTTTGCTTTTTGCTGGTGTTTTGGAGTCGGGATGCATGTTAATTTGTCAAGCAGGATCTTTAGTGGAAATACCGCATTCACACGCATACACACACACATACGCTGACACACACGCATTAGCTTAATGAGGCTGCTACATATGGCACAGCCTGTAGAATGAATGGGAGGATTTTCACATGCAGACACACACAGTGCACACACGAGCCAAGGTTGCCATGGTAATCACAAGGGTCTCTCATAATCATCACTGATGACAAATAATGACTACAGACATACAGACAGTTGGACCAAGGTTCAACCTTTGCTAGCACTGTTTTTGACCCCTAAATAATGTTTATTCTTGTTGTGTAGGGCAACAAAGACCAGCGATTATGTCTAAATGTTTATAATATTTTTATGTATGCTGATTTATATTGTATGCTCTGTCACTTAATAGTAATCCAACCTGCAGACAGTTGATGGAGGGGTTTTAATTGACTCTTTTAAACAAGCAGTGGCTGGTAGCTCTTGTCTGGTGGACTAAACAATATTCATTTAACATTTTTATTAATACATGTAAAATCTAAAAAAAATAAACAACACGTCACTTGGACAGACAGGTGATGTCTAGGATATGTAGTGCACTCCAGGGCCAAAAAATATTTGTGAATTAAAGGTTTGATCAGTGTCAGTGCTTCGGATGGTTTCTCTATTTATTGTAGGCCCCTGTTGGAACGGTGTCTAATAATAACAATGCTCTGCACAGTAGTTTGACCAGTTTTCAAGACTTAAACCTAGTTGGCAAACACACATATAGAGAAGTGGTTTCCCCAGTGATAACGGCGTGTGTGCCTCTCTCCTGCAGTGTTGCAGCATCGGGAGTGGGTTTCATCCTGGTCATCGACAGACGACTGGACCGATGGGCCGCCGTCAGGGCCACCCTGCTCCGCATCGCAGTAAGATGCAGTGTGTTTGTGTGTGTGTGTTTGTGAAAGAGTAACTGTCCCAGTAGTGTACTGGATCAGGTTGTGTGTGTGCATCATGTGTTGATGAAGTAAGCCTGATGAGTACAAATGGCTGTTTTAGTGTGTGTGTGTGTGTGTGTGTGTGTGCGCATTACACGGGTACTGGTTTCATCATAGATCTATGGATGTAGTTATTGGTGTCTTTGTTTGTGTATTATTAGTTTTTTTATGCTTTGCACATAGTGACAGATGTTTTTATCTGTTTGGTGTGTTTGCTAATATACAAACTGTACAACATGCATATTTTAAGTTTAGTCAGTATGTATTCATTGGCTGTACTGGCAGTTAGGCGACTGTATTTTTCTTTCTAAATTGGATGAGGCAGGAAGGGAGTTAAAAATAGTGTGCTTTGCTGGAGTAGGTGGTGGGAGTCTCACAATGTGTCAACATATTGTGTGTGTGTGTGTGTGTGTGTGTGTGTGTATGCACATTAAGATGACATCTCGTTGGAGCAGAGAGAGTAGTCCAAACTGTGTGAGCCAATTTGTCTCATCCTGTAATTGTTTTTTAACCACCGGCCTTGTATTTGTGTGCTATTAGCCTACTAGCCTACTTCTTGGACAGGGAAAAACTTTCAATTCTCTCTAAGATGACAAATTGAAGAGGGAGTAGGAAGAAAGATGGGAGGAGAAGGGATCCAGGGAAATCATTAACAGAAAAATAAGACAGCAGAGAAGCAGAGCAGTGGAGGATTCACATCAGCCAGATTTTGACATGAACTGCTCTCTGAAGCCCTTAATCTGAAAAACGTAGTAAACTACCTTATATCTGGTAGGATATGTGTGGTCAGGGTGAGTTTTCCAGAAACTAACATTGTTGCGGCATGTTCCTTTGTGTAACAATAATAAAAAATACTACAAAAGAAACATCAATTCCATCTGTGAATCATGATTAACTGGCTCTGCCACCATGAGGAGGAAGCTTCACCACATCTGTTGTTAAGATGCCCATGCTGTATTACACCATTTAACATGTTCAATGTATGCAGATACATGCTAATATATGCTAATTGGACACTGATTATCATCAGGCCTAATGGTGTTTCCATGGTATCTGTAAGAAAATATCCCCACTGTGGCCATAGGTCATTATCAGGCACCTTGCTTTAGTAACTGAACTTCACCAAGTCACCTTAATCGGTACAAACACACACACACACACACACACACACACTCGAGACACTTGAAACACTGAAGCAGTCATCAGAAAGGTGTGTTTTGCTGATAGCAGGGAACTAATTAGTAGTTGTCTCTCTGTTTTAATTGGTGTTAAATCCATGTAAAAGATAAATGGAAGCAGGTGTATTTTTTTCAAGACAAAATATAATGATGGTTTTCTGAGTAGAAATTAAAATTCATTAGTAACACTTCACCAACTCTAAACCACAGTCTGTTTGTCTAATAATGTTTTATGCGATTGCTGATTGACATCAGTTGCGAGCAACAATAAAACTAAGTAAAGATAAAAAATAATCAAAATATAATAAAATGATGCTAAAGTAGATCACACAAGCAGGAGAAACCCCATGATGTGGAGAGGTAGTTGGAGTATTATTCATCAGCACAGTAGCGGAAGTTTCTCTGCAGGATCTCTCCCTCCTTCTCTTCACCTTCGCTCATGCTGATCACCTCTCTCGTCTTTTTCCACCCCTGTGCTCCTACTGTCTCTCTGCCCCCTGCAGTCATTGGCTGCTTTCCTTTCCACATGGCACTTTAAAAGTAACATTCAAAACAACAATATTTTCACTCATTTAATTCCAGTTTTTTGTTGACAACTGATATCATGGTGTGAAAACTGGAAACAAAGAGGGCAGTGGTTGTGGGGAGAGCAGAACACATAAAGACAGTGTGTGTGTGTGTGTGTGTCGAGTCCATGATGGCAGCAGGCAGCATTATAACTTAACCTGAAGGCATGAAGAGCAGGTGGTGAGAGGAGTGTCTCTCATTCTCTCCTCCTCAGTCCCGTCAGCTCCATACCCTCTGGTGTAGCCGCCCTTGTTGGGCACGCCCGCTTTGTCCACCAGCCAGTGACACACGGTCTTGCTGGAGAATGAGAGTTGTTTGTCTTCCCGTGAGATTTCGTATTCATGAAGGCCGTTCAAGGTCATCTGCAGCCGTGCTGAAAAAAGAAAGAGAGTCTGGCTTATTGTTTATTATCTCACAGTACAGACCTGTAGTTTTTGGTCTCGTGTACAGTGTTGTACTGCTAATGATGAAATGAGAATAAACTTTGACCTCTTTAGTCATGAATTGTAATAATTCCTGCTGACAATACATAGAAATTTCAGATGGAGGCTACAGTCTCATTTAATTGTCATAAACTGGGTGAATCCACATGATTTGCAGTGCAATGCAACACCTTCCTCTCTGGCCATCTTGGTGATTTAGTGTAATAAATATGCAGTCACTGGAGCATACTGGAGAGGAACATCACTGCAGGCTACAGATGGCACTGTCAGCTGGTGCAGGCTTGAATTAGTTTCAACAGATCATTGTCAACAGCCAAACACTAGCTAAAAAGCAGTTTTAGTACAGGAGCCTGCCACAAGATTCAAAGTGAACCTCTTTGTCATAACTGGGACATTTCCTATGTCCAAAAGCAAAAAAGCTTAGATAAAGGGGGGGTTTGGGCATGTGGAGGGGTTCTGATTTAACATGGTGGCTATCCAACTCCCAGGAGAGTAATGTGGATGTCATTAATAGGACATGACTGGAGTGGTTTTCCTCCCTGCTCCCTCATAAAAAAGAATACAAATCACCCAGATCAACAGCAAATGATATTCTAATCCTTATCATTTATTTATGTGCGCTTTTTATCTGTGAGAAGTGTGCACACACGTGTATCTTTAATGCACAAGTGTGCATGTGTTATGGTAAATTCCAGGTAATTATACCTGGAATTTACCATAATTGTAATGAAATTTAAGCCAATTAGTTTGGAAGTTTGTGCACTATTAAGACAATATTGTGGAAGAATAAATCAGAAACTTTAACTATTTGAGATGAATAGTAACTTCATAAAATCGTATTTTCAATATTGAAGGAAAATTAAATTAAATAAGCAAATGTGTTTTGTTTTTTTTCAGGAAAACGTTTATCACAGTAATTTGGTGAATTAATGCATTTATTGTGCACAAATATCCAGGTAATAACTTAAAAATTGAAAACGTGTTGTAGTTTCATTACAATTGTGGCAAAGTTACCAGGTAATTATATTTTATATCAAATTATATCAAAATTTCAAACTCATTTCACACTAATTGGTTGTTGTTTAATTGAAATTGTGGAACAGTTGTTTAACACTTAGAATTGTTATGTAAGTGACTAGGTTAGCAGAGTTTTCCGATAAAACATATGCTTGATGGCAAAGTGGATTATACATGCAGATCGCTGATCCTTATCCAGACTGTTTCCACACTTTCCTCTCTCAGGGCTCATTTCCGGGGAACTTACACTTGGTTCTTGTGTTGCGTCCCACTACCTTGTTCCAGCGGACTCTGTCGGACTTCCTGTTCAAGTTCAACAAGGATGAGTTCAAAATGAAGGTGCCGGTATGATTCGTACACTGCATGTACTAAATGTTTATCTCCTACACATAATGCATGTGCTTTTGTGATTGACTGAAATGTTATGTAGAGCACTTTAACATCAAATAATGTACTAATATAATGGATTGTGTGTGTCCTTTATTTTGTTCAGGTGGTGATGCTGAGTTCGGTGACTGAGCTCCATGCTTATATCGACCCAGGACAACTGACCAGAGAGCTGGGAGGCACACAGGAATACCACCATGACAGCTGGATCTCTCACCGCACCGTATGTGTACACACACAAACACACACACCATAAATATGCACATACTAATACATACATACATAATACTGAAAAGCCTAATTTGATGGGACTCCAATTCAAATGAAACCAGCTCATAGTAATAAAATAATACATGTTGCAGTGATGCTGTGCATGCAACGAGGCTCTGCAGCTTCTGTATTCATTTATCATTCTGTATGTGTGACCACCGATGTGTGCACCTCGCTCTCTCCTCCTGTTTTTGTACATGGATCCTCCCAAAGGCGATCGAGGCCTTTGCCCTGATGGTGAAGACCACGGCTCAGACCCTGCAGGCGTTCGGCACTGAACTTGCAGAGACAGAATTACCCAACGACGCTGAGGCCACCACTAACCTGCTGCACGCACACACTCTGAAGAAGGATAAAATGAAGGTCGGAGATGCTTTTGTGACTTTTCCACACATGTCACCTAATCATTTGTCTCGCGTTCTCTTCTGTCTATTTGTTCCATAACACTCTTTTAAGACGTCTGTTGGCGCTGCCAGAGCGCACAGTTGCTCCTAAAGCTTTAGTGTTTAAGAAAAGGATTTGTTTGATTTCCAGGAGGACCTGCAGGTGGCGCTGTCTCAAGGGAGACGCCTATTGGATTGTATCAATGAGCCTCTACAGACAGACCCAGAATACAGCATGACACATGATGAACTGGAGAATTTAGCTACTGTACAGAGGTAAAGGAAGAGATGAACAGATACATGAATAAATGAAGAAGTTGTTGCTACGTCATATTGCCCTTTTCTCTGCTTATGTTTCTTCCTCCCTCTCAGACTCCTGGGTCAGCTGGATGAAACAGAGACAGCGTTTGACGAGTTTTGGGAGCGTCACTGCACTAAGCTGGAACACTGTCTGCAGCTGCGCCACTTTGAACAACACTTTCGTGAAGTGAGTTGAGTCAAAACACAGGAAATGTAGTTGTTCCAAAAGTTGTTATTCACCTACATCTGCAACTGAGCTATGTAACGTTAGCAATGCACGTGTTTCATAGGTGCGTTCCCAGCTTGATGTGACATCAGAGCGCTTGTCGGGTTTCTCTGAGGTCACCATAAGCCCCGCCCACGGCGAACACATCCTCCGAGAGCTCAGCGGCCATGAGGACAAAGCCTGTGTAAGACGCACACACAAACATACATTCAGTAGTTTCACCCTGATGCATCCTTGAAGCGATGTGGCTGATGATATAATCTATGTCGTGGCCTGTTCCATCCCCCGGTCACTGAGTTATGAATGCACATGGATGTGAGAGAGAGGTAGAGAGGACCAAAGATGGACTGTAGGATGACTAATTAGTATAATGTAGGTGTCCCACTCCATCCAGCATTAAGTAATGAACACTGCACTCTGCCTACAGAAAACGGGGAGGAGGAGGAAGAGTGGGGGCTGTATTGTTGTCAAGCACTGATTGATGATCCACGGATGTGTTCTCACAAACCAGTACTCTGTTTTAAACTTTGTTTTAAAGGTATATTCATTCATGATGTGTTTTGATAGGAATTACTAGACCGTGCCCTGTCCCTGGCCTGTGAAGGTGACAGGCTGATAGAAAACGGGCACTATGCCGAAGACTCCATCAGGCCGAAGTGCAGCGAGCTGAGAGGAGTGTGTAAGGACATTAGCTCCACTCTCAGGAGCAAGAAGAGCCTCCTACTCCGAGCGATGGAGCTCCATCACTCTCTGGAGAAGGTAGGAGTGTGGGCTGAGTTGGATTTATGTGAGAGATTAAAAAAAAACAGTGTTATCGGGTTTTGTAATTCAAGTCATTCCTTCCCAAAAAAATGTTCCCCACAGGCATCACGGTGGTGTGAAGAGGGCATCTTCCTCTTGGCGAGCCAATCAGTAGACCGGTGTCAGTCTCAGGATGGAGCTGAAGCAGCTCTGCAAGAACTGGAGCGATACTTGGACACAGCGTCGCTACACACCCTCTCTGACCGCAGTGCCATCTACTGCCAGTACGAGGCGGTGCTCACTACTCAGCTCAGGGTCAGCAGGAAGTAGATTTCACAGATTGAATTTCATCCACTTTTTTATATTTGATATTTCCTACTGAATTCAAAGTTAACATTTGTTTGAATCTGCTACAAAATGTTTGGTTGGGTGTGGTTTCCATCAGGACCAGGTGGAGAGAGTTTTCCAGAAGCAAAGCTCTGTCGAGGAGATGTTTGAGAAGAGACGTGTCAGCCTGAAGAAACTCGCTGCCAAACAGACCAGACCAGTCCAGCCAGTGGCTCCTAGACCTGAAGTGAAGTCTCCGCTCTCCTCTCCCAGTAAGCCTGCATGGATAGATGAAGTGACATAAAGAAAGAGAGCAGCATATATTGTAGCATGTATCAAGACTTTACAGCAAATCAAAACTTTTCAAAACATTGTTTCCTGTCTGTCATTCAGATCAGCAGAGAAAAGAGAGGAGATACTCTGCAGATAACGCCATCTGCAAAAAGGTAAAAAGCAAGATTTGATTCAGTTTCTTTTATTCTTCCTAGTAAATTATTCTCTGACAAAGTTAAGAAATATTTTATCACAGCAAAAGTGGTATTGCTGTAAATTGACGAATATCAACGTGGTCAAACTCTCTGACTTAATATGTTTCCAGGCGGAGTCGCCAATACATAACGGCAGCACCAGACACGCTTCTCTGTCAGAAGAAGAAGAAAACCTGGCAGTACTTCGACGGTAAGGGTTCAAAGGTCATCCTGAGAGTCATAGATTATTTAAAAGCATAAAATAAGAATATGAACTTCAGTAATAGAGTCTCACCGCTGAGTTGGAGAGTTATGCTTACAATATAACTGTATTCGTTCTATGTGTCCAGTCACGTGATGAATGAGCTGCTGGAGACGGAGAGAGCGTACGTGGAGGAGCTGCTGTGTGTGCTAGAGGTGAGTGTTGCTACTGATTTATAATCCGTCAAGTCAGGTAGGCATCAGTAGTTCTCCAAGCATTAATTGGTGCAATAGGTTAATCACGTTGCTGATTTGTTGGCAAACCGTGTGTGTTATACCGAACTTCAGGGCTATGCAGCGGAGATGGACAACCCCGCGATGGCTCCGCTCATCCCCAGCACTCTGCTCAACAAGAAAGACGTCCTGTTCGGCAACATGTCTGAAATCTATCAGTTTCATAAGAGGTTTGCTTCTTTTAAGCAGTCAGCCTGCCATGAAATAAAATATTTGACTTAATTTGGGTCATTTGGGGCTATTCCTTAAGAAAAGAATATCTTGACTTTGACTTTTTTATCTAAGCTCTTGTCTTGTCGTTTGTCTCCAGGACGTTTCTAAAAGAACTGGAAGCATACACTGACTGCCCAGAACTGGTGGGCCGCTGCTTTTTAGAAAGAGTAAGCACTTCTTCCTAAATTGTGGTCTGCACATATTAGAAACAGTAAAAGTCGTTTTATTTTGGAAGCATTGCACCAACAGCTCATCCATCTAGCAACAACTTGTTAATGAGAGCTTTGTGCTCTGTGCAGATGAAGGACCTGCAGATCTATGAGGCTTACTGCCACAATAAACCTCGCTCTGAGAGCTTGTGGAGACAGTGCTCCGACTGTGCCTTCTTCCAGGTTTGCCTCTCACTTTTTCAAACCTTATAGTTGTAACAACAACAATAAACCAAATAAACTTTACCATTTTTTTTGTTGATTGTTGATTTGTGAATCAGGAATGCCAGAAGAAGCTGGAACATAAACTTGGTTTGGACTCCTACCTCCTTAAACCTGTTCAGAGAATCACTAAGTACCAGCTACTGCTTAAAGTGAGTTCTGTTCATGTAATTGCCCTCTGTCTCTCTCTGTCTGTCACCCTCTGTGGACTTATGTCTTATCTTATTCTCCACTTTGTGATTGCAGGAGTTGCTGAAGTACAGTAAAGGCTGTGATGGCTGTGATGACCTGCAGGCAGCTCTGTCCTCCATCCTGGGAATCCTCAAGGCTGTTAACGACTCTATGCACCTCATTGCCATCACAGGATACGAGGTCAGAGAGAAATGCACCGTTGAACCTATTGTGACAAATATGCTGATGCTCAGATGGCTGGATTGGGCATGAGTGGATTATCTCCTTCTTTCAGGGTAACCTGTCAGAGCTGGGTCGTCTGCTGATGCAGGGCTCCTTCAGCGTTTGGACAGAGCATAAGAAAGGTCACGCCAAGGTCAAGGATCTGGCCAGGTTTAAGCCCATGCAGAGGCACCTGTTCTTGCACGAGAAGGCTCTGCTCTTCTGTAAGAGGAGGGAGGAGAATGGGGAGGGCTACGAGAAGGCTCCGTCTTACAGCTTCAAGCACTCCCTCAGTGTAAGCTCCCACTGGTCACATCTGAAAAGAAAATATTTGTACAAAATCCTCTGTATACGCATCTGTAGTGAAGGATCATGTGTTCTAGCTCTTTGATTCTAATCTCTCAGATGAGCGCAGTGGGCATTACAGAGAACGCTAAAGGTGACAACAAGAAGTTTGAGATTTGGTGCAACTCCAGAGAAGAAGTATTTATAGTCCAGGTAAGGTCACAGAGCCTGCTTTAATCACAACATGAGTAGTATGGGTATTCTAATAGGCCAGTATAGTGATGGAGAAGGGCCTAACAGCATTTCTATAATTAAAAAGTAACTCTATCACTGTGGTTGTTATTGTTTGTCCCGTCTAGGCTCCAACAACGGAGATTAAAACAGCATGGGTGAACGAGATCCGCAAAGTTCTGACTCAGCAGCTCAAAGCCTACAGAGGTGCGAGGATACACACAGACCCACACAAGCTTGCTTTACTTCTTCTGCTTCTGTGTTTTTCTGCACTACAGTGAACTATTGTATGTTTTAGACGCCAGTCAGCAGAAGAACTCTGACTCCGTTTTCCTGAGTCCCACCAGCAGCAACACTTCTATCTCCCTCAGGTTGGTGGGAACATGCACGCAGCATCCACATGGGTTATATCTACAGACGTGGAGAAGCACAGCCTATGATTTTATGTTTTATTTGTAATATTTTCTACTTCTTGTCTGTCACAGTCCCTTCCGCAGCACTGGTCAAAAGAACCAGAAGAAGCAAGATGAGAAGAAGTCGGAGTCGAGCCCAGTCTCCGACACTAACTCCTCTTCCTCACCGAAACACAAAGGTGAGTGTTTGCTAAATGCTGAATCCTCACACACACACACACACACACACACACACACACACACACACACACACAGTCAGCCACGCAAAAGGTTTTATCTGTGCTTCAGGTTAAAGCTTCACTGTAAAGTCTCCTGACCGCTCTGTTCTTCATCACCTTCACGTTCATGGTTCCTCTTTCTCTCTCTATACCACTTAATTTCTTTTTCTCGGTTCCATCTATCTTTTCATGATTTCTTCTCCCGACGCTTCCTCTTTCAAAACCATTGCTTTCAGATGAACCAGTGACCAGTCCGACCACAGACAGATCCTCAGTGGCTAAAAAGCGTTTTACTTTGCAGGGCTTCAGCAATCTCAAGAGTCCAAAAGGTAAAATGACAGGTTAAAACGGGCACACATTGCCGAGTTTAGTTAGATTAGTTGCAGAGGTTGAGAGACTCTTCTTTAATCGCTGCGCACACACAGTCAAATTAATGAAATGACCATGGAAAAGAAATGTAATTATCGTAACAGTTGGAAGTAGATTAGGCCAATTATTAAAAAAGGACAAAACTATTAATGTTTCATGAAAATTTGGGGTTAGAAATTACTTTGAATTATTCGGAGAGTGGTGCAATTAATTAAGTAACTTACATAAATCACCATATTATTGTATATTTGCAAACAATTCTAAATGTGCTGTGGTTATAATAAAAGATACGTTATTGCCTCAAACAGATTTACAGTAGAACCTAGTGAAGCACAAAGTGAACTGATAACATCATAACAGCTTCTCTGTTGAAGACACTCTGCCTCCTGCTGGTAAAACACAGTATGAAACCATATTTTATACCATAAATTCAGGGTGTATCTAACCTAAAGTCAAAATTCTCCTGCATTATTTACACTATGTACACTGCTTTAGTTATTAAATGATATTGTGAAATTCCTGTTTCTCTGAGCCGGTTTTCTCCCCTCTCTCACTTTTTTTTCTTCTTCTTCTCTCTCTCTCTTTAATTTCTTCTTGCCTGTGTGGCCAGGCTCGGCCCTGAGCCCCGAACACAGCTCCAAACGCCACTTTGTCAGGAGTGACCCCACACCGTTTGGTTTCAAAGGTATATTCTCTGTCCCATTGTAGGGGTTGTCTACTTCTAGAGAGCCATTAATCATCTTCCTATCCCTCATTAATAGCACGCACTCCAGTCGTGTGTGTCACCATTATAGATTTCACCTGTGTCTCATGTAGAAGGATGAAACTGGGTTTGCTACCAGGTATAGCTGACATTAATCCACCAGTAGAGGAGGGTTAATGTCATCATATCATCTTAGATTCACCATGGCACTGTTGATGTGTGTTCTGTTGATGTGTCCATTTTCACTGGGGAAAAAGTGTGTGTGTTTAAGAGTGATTGGTGTACTAACTAACTGTGTGAATGCTTTGTCAAAGTGAAGAGAATATGATCACAACAGTAGACCATTTCTCCAGGTCTGCATCAAGGACAAAATCCCCTTTTAAAACTTCCCTTCACTGATGGACCAGCGAACCAGTTGTCTACATGACTGTCCAGTTATCTCACTGACTTGCTGGCTGTTTCTCTGTCTCTAGAGCCGGCTCCCCATGTCAGTCTGAGCAGAGTCAAATGGATGAGTACCTCTAGCCTTTTGCAGAGCAAGCGGCGAGGTACAGAGCTGCTCCGTTGATCGGCCACTTTGGGTGTTTGCTGTGCTTTGCGGTGGTCATGATTGATTGTAGTAGAAGTGAAATGAAGCAGAATATCAATGTTTGAAGTCATGTATGTATGTAAGACTTACTGTCTTATCTCCCACTGGAGTGAGATATTTAGTCTTGAGCTGGTGCCAGCCTGACAGGCACATACAGACACTACTGTTTTCACTCAGAAAAAGCCTCAGCTCTGAATCTGATGACAGTTTTTTTTTTTTTTTAAAGTTACCTACTCTACCTCAAATCAGTCATTTGCTTCCTTTACTCTTGGGTGTTTTGGGTTTTGGTGTTTGCAGTCAGAACAGTTTTCATGTGATTCAAACCTCAGTCTTTTGATGAGGTTTCCTTTCTGTCTGGGATCTATCTTCAGGCTCTGTTGATCTCTGGGATTCTGCTGGAGTCTGGGTCAATTTGTCATCTTTTGACAGAATAGATTTTGTGCTTTTGTGTTTCTCATGGGAGATGTGTGTGTGAGACTCTCTTTCCAAGTGGCTTTCTGTTTGCTCCTGGCAAAATTCACATTCACTCCTGTGTGTACAGTTTCTGTTCTTTAATACAAACACACATTTAGTCTCACTCATTTCTCATGTCCACTCTGATAAGCACAGTCAGGAAGCATGTTAAGGCCACATGGAGTGGGATTGACACATTTTCACCTAACTTTTCAGTCAAGTCTTATTATTCACGGGTTCATCTGTTCCCTCTTTTCCTCTCTCTTCGCCTTCTTTAGCGTGGAACAAGGCATCTCTCTCAGTAGATGCCTCCGAGGAGAATGATGGGTTCTCCAGCGCCGAGGAGCCCATGAACTCTGACCCCGAGGATGAAGTAGAAAAGAAGCTGGTGAGCCTGAGCTTGGAGAGTTTTATGAACAGTATATGCTTTATCGGTGAAGTGATTTTTCTGTATTTTGCTGCATCAAAGTTACTAAAAGAGTGATGATTGGTTATTGTTTGACAAGGCTGCTTTTGCACTGCTAAAAACAATCAAGATATGTTGCTACCTGACTCATTTAACCTTCCACTGATTGACTTTGTTGACCTTTGAACCCTGTAGGCCCCAGGAAAGTACACTGTAGTTGCAGACTGTGAGAAGGCGGGCCCTCAGGAGCTGTCTGTCAAAAGTGGAGATGTGGTCCAGCTAATCAGAGAAGGAGAGGAGGGACAGTGGTCAGTGGACATTGATCTTATTTCATTTGGTCAAACAAATAAAGCCCTTTGCTGCCCCTGTGTGGCACTACTGGCAGCATGATTTCTGTTTCCAAGGGGTCTGATTAGAGATATTAAGATATTTGATATTTCCAAACACAGTTTAGTGTTTTTGTTTAAAACTTAATCCCAAAGTAATAAAAAATAAAAGTAATATTATTTGTGCTAGTAAAGTAAGCTTTACTATAGGTATTTAAATTTGTTGTCACTTTTTGTTTCTTTGCAGGTTTGTGAAGAACCTTCGCAGCAGTAAAGAGGGCTGGGTGGCAGCAGCAAACCTCCTCAGCCTCATCTCAGAGTCCAAGTCATCCCAATCACTCAGCAGCTCAGGTATTTATATATATATATATATATATATATATATAGAGTAAGATATTGTCTTTGTGTTTGCTAATGCACGTTTATAGATTTTAAAAGCTAATTGATCATTAGAAATACCCTTTTGCAATTATGTTAGCACAGCTGAAAACAATGACATTTCAACGGGACCCTAAACCTTTGATTGACACAGTTGTGTTTTTTGGAAGTTGACTCACAGAAAACTCTTCATTGACACATTTGCGCTGTGGTTGCTTATGTTTTTCTCCTGTAGATGGCAGTGTCTCTGGGAACCTCAGCACTTCTTCCAGCTGCAGTGAGACATACACCAGCTTCTCCGACATCAAACCCTGACCTGAGATCAGTGCCCTGGCTTCATCTATTCACTTTGAAACATTTTCCAAGTGGAATAAGGGAGAACAAGGGACAGGGAGATAGAAGAAAGCTCTTATTGGGGATCCAACCAAAAAGTGTTGACTACACCCAACACTCACCTGTCAGTGTAATTGTAAATGTCAAAAACTTTATTATATTCTGATTTAAAACTCATTTCACTTTCAAAAATATCACAATTTCTTTAAACAAGACAGAAAAGCTAAATGTCTTCAACAGCTGGTCAGTGCTGTATTCAATCCTTAATGGTTATGTAGCATTAAAGTGGACACACTTAAGGAATATCTGCACTAAATACGAGCTGTCAGCAGCTTACAAACCTTCAAGTCAGCAGCAGCGGCGGCACAGCATAGTGACAGATTCTTGTGTGAAACTTCCACAGACACTATCAGTCTGGCATTTCACATGATTCACATTAATCGCACACTGTGAAAAGTGGCAGCTGGCTGCAACAAGAAAAAAAAATGCTTTCAGTACATGTTGGAGCATCACTGAACAGGCTGAATGTTCAGGGCATGTTACTGTAAGCATTGTAACATTTATCCCAGTAGAGTCTGCTGACCGATGTCGTCACAGCACAGTGCTGTATTCATCCCATATTGTTAAAATTAGCTTCCTTAAGTTATTTTTTGTGGTTTCAACTGCAAATTAAGAAACATAGTTAAATGTCTCACTAGGTGAATGTCTTCAACAGCATGACCTGGTGGTCACATGTATTGCACTTCTTCAGCTACAAGTACAAATCACTCACACAGACGACGGCAGCTTGAAACAAACTTTTGAACTTCTCCTTTAAAGAGGGATCGTACAACTCGCCTCTGAACTGCTCTGGATTTACCTCTCAGGACGCTCCAGGAGACATGCGGGCGGGCAGGTGTGACCGCATACCTGCTCATGTTGACTGTGTGTGTGTGTGTGTGCATTCTTACACAGGTGTGCTGCAAAACAAATGCTACATACACAGAAAGGCTGTTGAGCTGATATGGGGATGGGGATATTTAATTGTAATTGCAGAATTGTTTACAATGTGTGTGTGGAGATAATGGTGGAGTCAGTGGGAATCGGTAATTAGCGTTTAGTTAATTAGCGCCCAGGAGCTCATAATGGGTCCAAGTTTGACAAAACCCTGGTCAGACAAACAAACACATGCACATGAATCTCCATACTGTGCAAACCTATCCAGCTTTTATGTCATGCTTACTCACCTATTTTTGGTCTGCACAGCAACAACAAATGCGGACACAGTCCTCCTCACCCTCTGCTCCCAGCCCTGCTCAGGCATGTGACAATAGCCACGTCTTTACGAGCAGGGCTAACCGGGGCCCAGACCTGCTCAACATGTTTGCACCACCACCCCCAGAACAATATTTGTTTGCTTGACACAGTGATGTACTGAGGCATTGTCACAGTGGAGTAACAAAGTGGAGACTGACTTTGGGTGTGAATTACACAGCGGGGGTGGTGAGTGAGCAAAGCCCTGCTTGTCCATGTTTGGCCTCATAAATTAGCGGAAATGAGGTTGTTGGTGTAGATTGAAAGCATGCCTCTGACAACCACACTTTTTTAACACACACCACACACACCTGTACTGTTCTGAACACTGAATGACACCTTTTGTCTTAGGTTATTTTCTAAAGGTAAACAGGTTTTTTATACCCCAGTATTTCTACTGTATCCACAAGGTGCACTGTAAAACAATCTTTTCTCTCATCCTTGATGTTGAATGTCCAACAGAAAAAGTGCAGCATGCTCTTGCACTAAAACCAGCCACACCCTTTTATTATTAAGAGTCAACTATATTTGTCCACTGGCTTAACAAGCACTGTGGTTTTGTTCAATTTCACTCTGACAATGATTAGTGTTCTTGATTATTTTTCTTAATTTCTTTTTCTTGAGAATCACTTCAAATGTTTTTTTTCCCTCAAATCACAATTAAAATATCAGCATAAAGAAAAACTAAAACTATTTTATGGGCCTTTTGGTGTCAAACTGTGAGCTAAACCAGAGAGTAAAACGAAGCTGGTGTCGTGTGTTGATCTGTGTAAAGTTCTGTAAGACTAAGCAATGTATGTTACACTTGTACAGATGTGTCCTCTATACCTCACATTGTTTTCCTCGAGAGCACTTACATTGTGAAGAGGAACATGGTTTTTGTGAGTCTCTTTGTCTCTCTGTACATCATCACTGTTTGTGGCATGTTCTTCATAGCCCCAGTTTGAAACATCTCATGTCAAAGCCCTAAGGCAGGGAAGTATTTTTACTACTGTTGTGCATTGATGGAATTATTTTATTTTATTTTTTTGCCCTCTTATAAAAGCTGACACGGGCACTAAACTTGTCAGTGTTTGATCACAACCACACAATAAAGCTTATTGTTGTAATTATTTGTATTTTTGAATTGGAGTCTGGTGAGATGAGAAGGGTTATATTTTTTTCAGTTTCATTTTATGCAGCACATTGCAGCAACTACTTTCTTTATTTTCCTACTGTATATCTACTGAGTATGGTGTTGATATAAAGATATTATAATGAGACATCTGTATATATTTGTAAATATGTAATTCTTTATTGTATGTAAAATGAAAAGCAGCTTTAATAAAGTCCGAGATGTTTCCTCTAAGGGACTCGATGTATTTTTTTCAAATGAAAAATATCTTTTTTAAAATGTATTTATTAATTTAATTTATTTAAATTTACATGTATAAATTACTAATATTAACTATATATTTTAAATCCGGAAATGCTACTTCAACCACGTGATCTCTAACCTCCAATAGGCTTTTTCCAGTTTAGACCGTCATGATTTGGCCTGGGTTCCGTCCCAATATGTTTACTCTCCGACCTTCAGTCTCCTTTAATTATTCCTTTAGTTAGTGGAATATGTTTGTTATGACTCAAAATATATTTTAAACGTATATATACCGAATCAAATAGCATTTATGCCTATTGACATATAACACATGGCATATAATTCAGTGTGACATGAGGCAAGTCGGTGTGAAAGCCGTCATGTGAGAGGATGTGAACGAGACTCAACCGCGGCTGGAAAGATACAGATGTGTTAAGTTGGCAAGCGTGAGCCGAACTGCTCCCGGAAGTGTTGCTATTTGCACTATAAAGTAGATTTGTCCTTTTGACAACATCAAAGCGTAGACATATCGTATCTAAAGACAGTATATGAAGCACTAGTTGCAATTCTACCTCATATTTTAATTTAATTGTCATTATCATTTATGTAGAGTGCTCGAATTAACGTTGGTGTGAGTTTTATTTTGAAATTTTAAACCGGAAACGCCGAGGTTTTATCACGCTAACTCCACAGAAGACTGGAAAGCGACCAGATGGGATTCTGCACTGCCTTCTTAACAGATTCCACACATTTTAAATTGTATCGCTCGCATTTCAGTGGACTTTTCTGCCAACAAACAGCGCTGGCGTGACCACAGGCGCATATCTCGGAGGCTCGAGTGCGCTGTGAAACGGGACAGAAGCGGCCAAGACATTAAAAGACAGCCGAGCAAACATCTTCCCACTGTAAGTATCATTTCTACCCTTTACTGACGAAGAGCAATAGCTTCCAGTTAACCTAATGGTGAGATGTTACTGCCCTTGACAATCTTTGTAACTTCAGTCGGGGTAGACGCGTTTGAATGTCTGTTATGTTGGTACATGAAGTCTCCTCACAGTCCTCTTCCCCTGTTGTTTCTGAAATGAGGTAGACAACTGTAATTACCTTCGGAAATGTGTCAAACAAAAAGGGAGTTTAGCCCGGAGGCGAGAGGGGTGTAGCCTTGTTAAATCACATTGTCTGGGACTGTTTATGCGGCCTTATCTGCTATTTACTGGCGTCTGCGTTTAAAGCTCATATTCCTTTATACGCTGTCATTCATGGGGTCTTTAATTCTACATCAGCACATAAACAGTGCGACTAATTTGTTTTGGTTTTTTTCTTCTTCTCCGCTGCGTTACTTTAGACGGCCAGCGTCAGCCTAAGCACAATGAAAACAACGAAGCTTCCGGTCATACATTTCAAAATAAAACAGCTGACTTTTATTTGAAATATTACACAAAAAAAGGCATTTTATGCATATTATGAATTTTGTTGTTTTTTTTCCTGTATGGATATCGTATGCCAACAAAACCTAAGTAATTATGTGTACAGTAAATAATAGTTATTGTTTAGTTGATTAACATATATAGTTGAAGTTCAGTGGTCAGCATGTGTTTGAGTGTACCAGTTGCCAACAGTTATAATTGATAAATTACCTAGTAATTATCATTTAGGTGTTCTTTGGTGCCAGTATCTCTAATTACGATGATTTGCTGTTTTGGTCTGTGTTAAGGTGCATGGCTAAAAAATGAGATTAATGGTGAAGTTTTGGATGCAAAACTGTAATGGGCATCTTTAAATTCTTTCTTTTTGTAAACCAATTAATTATATAGTGAAAAAAATGATGTTTTATGAAGCCATATTGTCATTGTTATGTGTTATTGTTTATGGTATTTTATTGTGCAGAGTAATATTTTACAGATATGTGGAAGGCTGGGATATTATGTATATTGGTTTTCATGACTTTCTGTGAATTATTACCTTATAAAGTTTCAGTTCCATCTTGAGTTTTACTCAGTAGACAAAATCAATTCTTGGGTAACTTGATATTTTATTTAGCTTTCATGTAGAAGTGATTATCTGATCAACAGAAAACAGATAAACCTATTAAGGCATTCATCTTACTGAGCAAACATTTCACAGATGTGAATGTTTTCAGATTTTCTTAGTCTGCTATGATAACCCTTGGGGGCTTTTGAAATGTTGGTCAGAGGTCAACGTATATGTTCTAAATTTGCTCTGCTTTTATTTTGAAAGCAGCGCTACGTTTTACGCGGTGTTGCTCTGGGTTTCTCCATTTGCCTTGACACATAGACCAGAATCAGGTACAATAGGTTCCCATATCTTGTCAAGGCAGGACTGTCTGAGTGTTTTAGAAAAGTAACACATATTGATCCTGCACACGACTGCAGACGCCTACAAACTGCCCTAAACGAGTACCTGTATATAGTATGAGGGAGTGAACATTTTAATCCAGGTGTGTCAGTCTGTGTGAACCTATTGTTGAAAGACATGAATGTGCTTCTATGATGAATTGCCTCACTAAAAATAAACTATTATAATACAGGGGATAAAATTTCTCACATTTGAAATTTAGCAGAAAACTTTCAATTTCCCAGTGTTGACTTCATTTCACGTCCTGCTTGTACCTGTTTTTAGAGTCTCCCTCAGTAAATGATACTGATCAGAGCAGCTGGACATGCAGCTGGTGCTGGCTGCTCTAACAAAGTTAAAAAAAGAAGGAACCCTTCATATCATCATCGTTCTCGGGAATGGACTTGAAGAGGAGCATTCTTTCCAGGTTTCCTCGGAGGGGGCACCCTCTTTGTGGTCAGAGATGAGCTGTGATGTAGCCTTGTCAGTTCAAACACATTCTCGCTCATCTGTCTGGGAGCTGACTTTGTAGCAAGGCAATGCTACTTTTCAGAATAAAATCTGGAGCAAACCAGGGTGTTTTTCAGGACTTCAAAAGCTTTTGGATGTTTGAATTTCATTTTTACTATCATTTAGCAATATGTGATATCGGCTAATACCATTACTAATTGTTTACACTGAGCGAGTGTGTGAGTGTCTGCGGGTTAAATATCCTCTTTGCACATCCTTGAATACTTAAATTCCAGTTGTATGTGTTCATTGGGAGTCCATCATGAATGGCAGCGTCTACATTCCAGACAGTCGAGAAAAAATGTTGTCAAATTAGAGGCTGTTGACGTTCTTATTTTTTTAACCTACTTGACTTAATGAAATACTTGAAAAAAGTACCTGAGCGGTTTAAAAAGTTTCCACGAACTGCACAAAACTTCAAGTAATACATACCTAATTATGAATTGTTGAATCTGACATCACATTAAAAATCTGACTCGTACTGTGCACAGCATTTTTCCTGTAATTTTCTATGACAGCTGTGTGTAAACATTTAAAGTTTTTTAGTTTTTTTTTAAATGTGTAATCAAGTGCGTGAGCTTGATGACAGTCATGTAAACTACTGTGCAGTTAGTACTTACTTACTTAGTACTGACCTACATCGTTTTATGTCTAATTTGTACATTTATTGCAGGTAGAACGGCAACAAAATCAAGATATTATTAGAGTTCATTAAATAAAATAAATGTGCACTTTTATGTAAGTTATATGTAAGTCTGTAGATTTGAAATAGTTTCTTCTGTCACTCCATTGGATGCTCTGGCTTTATTCTCTATTTCTTTCTAATCCTCATTTAGCCTTTCATGATTACAGCTAAAAAAATTCATAAATTTGGCTTCTGTTATGTTCGACTTAAGCAGACCAACTACTGTAACCATGCGTGTTGAAACCCAGTAGGCACCACAGTAATTCCATTACATAACATGTAGTCAGTCTTAAGTTGGCTATAAGTTTTCCAGGACTCCAACACGTGTTATTAAATGATTAAAATGGACCCTTTAATAATCCGAGACACGTCGCTGCAGCAACCCAACAATGTTGGACGACAGAGTGGAAACATCAGACTTATGACTGGTTATTACCTGACACAGCTGTCTGAAATATGATTGGATGCAAAGGCGGTCGAAGCTTGTGCAAAGGCAGCTCCCTGCTTTTGATAACTACTTCCTCATTGCCAGTTGATCCTTTGACAAATATTGACTGAAGTGTAGCCACAAAGTGAAACAGAGGGAGCTTTATTGTAGTTTTCGACTTTTTCCACACATGTTCTTTGACATGCAGCAGTCGAAGGCACACCTTTCACCCACTTTACTGCTTGCCGTAAATATTGTAAACCTCCTCCATATACACTACTCACAAAAAGTTAGGGATATTTGGCTTTCGGGTGAAATTTATGGAAAACGTAAAAAGTTCACACT
>JAUMHL010000013.1:9736451-9767428 GCA_032362345.1 Sandelia bainsii
AAGGTTATAGTGCATTTTAGGTTCATCCTGAAATTTCACCCGAAAGCCGAATATCCCTAACTTTTTGTGAGTAGTGTTGCATATGAATAGCAAAAAGGAACAAGTAATGCAATGTTGGATTTCCTAAAATTGAATTTTCTTCAGAATGTTTCACCATATATTCCAACAAATGTTGACGACACATCAGTTAATGCTCCACAGATCGTTCAGATCTTTTTTTTGTGTTGAGAAATTGGCTCCTCAAGTCCAGTCTGACCTTCTGATGGTGTGTTTAGGAAATATTTGTGCACTTTGTAACTTGTGCGCTTGTTATGAGGCATCTCCGTGTGATAAATGCGAATCAGCAGTTTTCACTCTGTGTCAGAATAAAAGCATTAAAAAAAAAACATCACCTCAGCACAAAAAAATCTGGTTAATTGGTAACAACATGAGGAAACAGTGTTCTCTTTAATACCTATAATTCAACCCTTTACAGCCAAACTATTGCGAGTAAGTGTTGAGGAGAGTGAATACACTCGTGAGCTTTTCTTTATCAGGTGAAGACCTTGTGATTCTAATCTGAGCTGTTTCCTTGTTTCTGCTGGTATTGAAGACTCACACAAACCAACGCTCTTTATTATCATTTCGTCCTCTCATTCCTTAAATATCTCTACAGAGGATTTGCAGGTTATTTGCTGCATTATATCACTTTGATGCCCTGTGCTGGACGTCCCCTCTATGACAGCATTTTGGGTTTCATGTGATATAATTTGATTTTTCTAATGGAGCAAAAATTGTTGAAATAAATCCATCGTGCGGCTCTGAGTTCATCACTTTGTGTCAGCATTGTCTGGGGAAACCTGAGCGTGTCTGCTCCTCGCTGGTCACTCACAGCTCTTCTACTGCTGCAGTTCTTAGTTCTCCTGTTATTTGCCTCTTGATGGTCACGACTGTGCCGGGATGATTCAAGAACGACGAGTGACCAGCAGGACCACAGGTGCACGGAGTTTGGTCTGAGCTCAGGCCGTTTTGTGTGGTTATTATCAAATCTACTTTTGTAAAGACTGTGTCACTTTGATTGTGACTTGTGGTAAACTTTGAACGAAATAGACAAATATGCAAGTGAATGAAGGGAGGAATGGTTGGATGGAGAGGAATGAAGGTGGGAGTTAGGGTTAGGGGGGGGTGGTAATGCCAGTTTACATTCCCAGATGAGGATTACCAGTCACAAGTTCTTTGCTTCTCTGTTCCTGACCTGGCCTGGATTGTGAAGGCCGCTGCTGCTTCCTGAGTCTTTGAAATGCTCACACACTAAGTCACGGACTAAACTAAAATCTCTTAACTCAGTGTACAAAGCAAATTTCTTTGTACTTTTTTCCTTGTACATTTCTTCCAGTTCTTTTACCGTCTGTTGACAGCTGGATTGATGCTGTTGTGGTTTAACCTACGCTGACTTCTGCTTTTCCCATAACTGTGACTTAAGGAGCATTCACGAGGTTCTTGTTGACAAGACAATATGACGAAAGGTTGAGAAGTTAAAAATAACCTGCACAGTTCTGCACAGTGGAAATGCATTTTCCTTTATTTACGTGCTGCATGCACTGAGTGGTTCGTGCATGACACTAACATTTCCGGGACTTTTAAGCCGGCTAGCATTTGAGTCTGTTAAGTGTCAGCATGCCCATATTGTATCTGCAACAGAATGCTGTAGTAACCTACATCTGCTGCTACCTGCTCAACTGTTAATGCTCAAACAGTGTTTGACCTTCTGACAGCATCAGGGCAAAACACAGCCTGAGGCCTGCTCACATGTTGTGTAATAAACCAAAACTCCATTATTTGCATTATATAGTAAAGGCAGCAGCTAAATGGACCTAGGTTGCCTCAAATGTTGAATCTGCTAAACTTAATAAGGTTTTAATCATTTCTAAAATATTAAGAGCTGTTATCTGCTGATCTTAGGATCTGTGGACTCTTCAGTAGACTCCATAGTCCATAGTGCAACATGCATATTTAATATACAAACCCCATTTCCAGAAAAATAGATGTAAAATTTTTAATCTGTGACTTGTTAATTTATTTGAGTCTTTATTTATCTGACATAAATACAAAGAAACAAATTTCACTGTTGACCAAATTTAGATTTTGATCACCACCTATTAGGGACAGATGTTTACCACTGTGTTATATCACTTTCCCTTATAATTACTCTTTAGCTAATTCTGTCTTTAGTCGTTTGGGAGCTGAGGATACTGACTGTTGCAGTTTTGCAGGTGGAATATTTGCCCATCTTTCTTCAGCTGCTCAACTTCAAATCAGTTATTTTCTGAAAACAAACTGACAACGTAGACTCGTCTGACCACCAACTTTAGAATTATCCAGAATGGTATTATCTTTTATTGCGTTTTAGAAAAACCCAGATTCCTCTGATTTGGGGGGAAAAGTAGGTAAGTCTCTCATGAACTGACTACTGAACTGACTCCACACTGTTGTGAAAGAGAGAAGACAAAAACTGACACATCCTATTCACATGAAAAAGGATACTGATTATTATTCATTGCACCAGCTTCCTATTGACTGCTTTCATGTGGGTGTGTTTGTTTCCAGGCCCCAAGGTGATTGTGTGTCCATCATGCCACTATTTGGTAAATCCCACAAGAGTCCAGCAGACATTGTCAGGAGCCTGAAGGAAAACCTGGCCATCCTGGTCAAGCAGGACAAGAAGACGGACAAGGTAGAGAAGGATGTGTGTGTGTGTATGAGTCTGTTAATGCCTGGGTGTCCAGGAGCCTAAGGGTGACAGCCCTCTGTGAAATTAGAGCATGGAACATCCTGGTTCTGTCATCTCCTGACACTTCACTGTCAAGACAGTTTCCTCCGTCTCCGACATGCGCGCACACACACACACACACAAAACAAGTTCAGGCTCAAGTTCCAGCTTTCTCTGTCTTCTTCCTTCTCCACTGTTTATCTGTCTGTTCAGACACTAAACTCTAGATCACGTTTGGACAGTCCTGGTCCTCGAGGGCCACTCTCTTGCTTGTTTTCCAACCATCCTTGCACTCACAGTTTCTGATTGGCTGAACACACCTGATCCAGGTAATCAGCAGTGAACAGTGCAGTGATGGTTGGAAAACAAGTAGGACTGTGGCCCTCGAGGACCAGGATTGCCCGGCCCTGGTCTAGATTTGTATTTTTCTCCTCCGTGTCTTCTAAAAGCCTGTTTACCTCCTCCTCCTCTGTCCTGTCTTCTCCCACTCTTCCTCTCTGTTCTGCAGGCGTCTGAGGAAGTGTCAAAGTGCTTGGTGTCCATGAAGGAGATTCTGTACGGCAGCAATGATAAGGAGCCTCATACTGAGACTGTGGCCCAGCTGGCTCAGGAGCTGTACAACAGTGGTCTGCTGATAGCGCTGGTAGAGAACCTGCAGGTCATAGACTTTGAGGTAAGCAGAGAAGGGTTCAGGCTCCTGTAGATCCTCCTGGATCTACAGCAGTACAGGACAGTTTTGGAGGAGACGGCTTCTAATCTCTCAATTTAGCACTTATATGTTTAATTTGTGTTTGTGCTTGTTTCCAGGGGAAGAAGGACGTGTGTCAGATCTTTAACAACATCCTGAGGAGGCAGATTGGGACGAGGAGCCCCACTGTCGAATACTTCTGTTCCCACCAAGAGGTCCTCTTTATACTGCTGAAAGGGTGAGATAAACACACCACACTGTACATACTGGACACAGCCTGATGACTCGTGAAGAGGTGACACAAAAACTATCCATCTCTGTGTGAAGGTACGAGACACCTCAGGTAGCGCTGAATTGTGGGATCATGCTGAGGGAGTGCATCCGCCACGAGCCGCTCGCCAAGATAGTT
Source organism: Sandelia bainsii (assembly GCA_032362345.1). NCBI lineage: Eukaryota > Metazoa > Chordata > Actinopteri > Anabantiformes > Anabantidae > Sandelia > Sandelia bainsii. The sequence goes on from JAUMHL010000013.1 coordinate 9,740,298, forward strand.
CTCCATTCGGATCATTTCCACAGTTTCTTCAATTACGTGGAGATGTCCACCTTCGACATCGCTTCTGACGCCTTCGCCACCTTCAAGGTACGTGTTAAGTCATATCTGAGTCATTTGCATAGCAGCATTTAGAGCATTGCAAACTATTGGCTGCATGCTTTGTTTATTATCCAGTGTAACAAACACCCTGTTTTGCGAGCATTACTAATTACATTTTTACCCCTTCACTTAAAAAACCAAGACAAATAAAATCAAATGTGTCTGGTTACACACCACAACATATTTTCTGAGGACATTTATTTTTTGTCTCTCCAATTTGGTTGAACTGATCCTTTAAGATGGATTAGCAGCTTCTTAAGGCAGGATGAGGTAGATTTAAAGGAGAAAATCCCTAGACTGAAATTATTTAGCATTTAAGTCAAGTTATGAGCATAATCCCAGACAAATAAGCAGAGAAATACATTTTTCTAGAAATGGGCAAGACGTAGTTTTAAATGAAGATTTATTATCCTCTCTGGGCAACTTGTTTTTGATTTTGTTTCAGATTTTATATATAAGTCGAAACAAAAATGTTCAATTCAGGTTGATTTTCTACAACCAGTTTCTACTGAGGGAGAATGTTAAGTTTGACCAGTGCAAAAAGTGTTGGGGTGCAGAATACTACACAAACTTTCTGTAATACTTCCTGTTTTTCTTCACAGGATCTCCTGACCAGACACAAAGTACTTGTGGCTGAATACCTTGAACAGAACTACGATGCTGTGAGTGGACAGACTCTCTCACACACACACAAACATAAACACTGTTCAGGGCTCTAAATGACTGCTTGACTAAGAAGACCCCAAGAGAGGAAGCATACTGCACATAGATACGTAACCAGATCAGGTATCAGTCACTGCGGTGCTCAATGGTCCAGTCATGCATCCAAAAAAAGGTCTCTGTCATTGAACACACTGTGGTCGCACATGGGGAACCACAAGGTCTTGTGACTGTTCAATATGACCGAATGTATGTAGGAATGTATGAGGGGCCAGTTTCATAGGCAGGGCCCCCAGGGGTCTCAACCTGTAGAACTCAGCCCCACACAAAACCACCTTTTCACCTGGGTGATGTGCGTTGACAGATGTCTGTTTGTCCCTGTGAAGCCTGTGAGGAGACGGTGCTGTGGGCTCAATAGAGTCGATGTAATTCAAGAGCCTGCGACAAGGTTGAGCCAAAACACCGCGCTGATTAGATATTGGTGGCCTGCCCAGATAATTTTACAGTGAGATGTTTTCATGCCACTGATGGCCTGAGATCAAAATGTCACACCAGTATGACAATTTCACACAAAGAGCCTGCGTTTGCAAGTCTGCAAGAAGTCAAAGAACGAGGCGACATGCTCCAGTTCATCCACTTCCTCATTGTTATACTGTGTGTGTTTTTACATGTTTGAACACAAGCGTCCAACTAGATTGCTTTAGTCTGGATAATCTTGGATGATAAGTGTTAAATTTGTTCTTAAAGGTGAATGGACATTAGATATGTGAAACTACAACCCAGAAGTCTCCAATTCCTTTTCAGATGATTAATAATGTATAATAAGGTGTGTTTTTCATGTCATTGCAGGTGTTTGCAGACTACGAGAAGCTGCTACACTCTGAGAACTACGTCACCAAGAGGCAGTCACTAAAGGTTTGGCCTTGAGTAATATTGATTTACTTAGTCTGTTGCCATTTTGTCTCAGAAATCTTAAAAAAAGGCACGTTGGACCTCAGTAAATAGATTTTGGCTGTAAACCTTTGAAAGCTCATCAAATGAGAATTAAATTTGGACAAGCTCAGGAATAACGGAATGGCTGTGTTATGCTTAGCAGTATTTGTGGGTGGGAAGCCAGTGAGGGATTGTTTGTTAGCAGCTAAGGTACCAGATCTTATCGTTTAGCCTAAATTGAAAGCAGGTTCATTTCTGTCTAAATGTACACTTATACCCACAAATCAACAATAGAACGGACTTGTCTTTCTCTCATTGTTCTAATTAATGTCTCCTCCAGCTTCTGGGCGAGCTGTTATTGGACAGACATAACTTCACAGTGATGACGCGCTACATCAGCAAGCCTGAGAACCTCAAGCTGATGATGAATCTGCTAAGAGACAAGAGTCCCAACATCCAGTTTGAGGCCTTCCACGTCTTCAAGGTAAAAACACCAACTCTCTCTACATGCAACACAGCATATATGGATTAATTAAACTCTGTCATAGAAACCACAAGAAAAGAAAAACCACACCCAGACAGAGTGTGCACAAGCTACTTACCGTCTGATGAAAGCAAACGTGGTTTTTGTTTGGCTGCTCCTGTTCTCAGGTGTTCGTAGCGAACCCCAACAAGACGCAGCCAATCATCGACATCCTGCTCAAGAACCAGACCAAACTAATCGACTTCCTGAGCAACTTCCAGAAGGATCGCACGGACGACGAGCAGTTCAACGACGAGAAGACCTACCTAATCAAACAGATCAGGGATCTGAAGAAACCGGCCTCCTAGAGAAGCATCCCTCCCTTCCCCCTACCCCAACTTTTTATCAATAGGAAGAAATAGAAAAAAAACACATTAACAATAATGGTTATTCTATTTAAAAAATATCTTCAAGACATTATTTGTCTTTCATTTTTTTTCCTTGTTGGTTCATTAAAAACTTGTTCAAGAGTAGTTCTCAATCACTGATTTTTATTTTGTAACTTTTTTTTCCTTTTGTTTTCCATCTGTAGCACATAGTGCCACAACTCTGTTGGAGGCAGCTGATTTGCTTTGTTGGGAGAACCAGTGGTTAAAAAAAGGAAAAACAAAACAGTGGCCAAAATGGTCGAAACAGACTGTGACCCTTTCTGTAATTGTATCACCATTTGATGGTGCTGTGTTACTTAGAAATTAACGTGGGTGAAGAAGAAGGCTGATGAAGAATTTCAGCCTTTTATTATTAGTATTTTTTAAAGCTGTGTCAATGTATGCGATCAGAATCAGGCAAATATATATATATATATATTTGTTAGCCAAAAACTAATGCTCGGTTGCCTTCTTTTAGCCAAACGCCTCTTTGTTACTGTGGTGCCACAGCCAATGACTGAGCAGGTTTGCTAGCTCTAACACTAAAAAAACATTATACAACTAACAGCAAATACAGTCCTAAAAAACCAATATAGTGTCCAAAATGTAATGTTATGCAACACTACACAATCAATAACAGCTGATCTGGCTGTGCTGACAGCTTTCCAAGATCAACACTAGGCAAATATAATCTGTAGACGCATCCACTTCCGTTGGTCTAATTTACTCAGTGAGATTTAATAAGGCTGAGAATAGATGTGTTTTGAGAGCATTGGAGAAGAAAGTTGCCACCAAAAATTCTAAGCATATCTGATGAATCTCTGATAGAAGGGCCTTTTTAATTGAATCGGTACACTAAGCTTCAATTATTTTGATCACTGGTTCTCTTTGCTGGTGGCTGATAGCACTTTCTGTATGATAAAAAACGATGATTCAAACATTTTGTTTTGTTTGTTAATCTTAAGCTGATCACTGTTTTCACACTGCTCGATGGTATTTTGTTTTTAAACATATAGTTTCATTTCTTGTCGAGTACAATTTCTGGTTTGTTCATCTGAAGTGAGTCATTGTGAGTGAGATCACTGAACATTTGCCGTGTGGCTGTTTGTGTTTCACTTCTTTTCTTTCTGTACTGTAGCAAGTGATTTGATGTTGGTATTAGGAAGGAGGCAGGTGAGACGATTCAGAGGTGCCTTTTAAGTTTAGTGCTGTCCCTTCTTTTCTCTCATCGTTTTTTTGTATTTTCAGTACCTTCCTAGGGGGAGCTTAATTAATATGTTGATGAAATTATGCTCTGATAGAGCATATTTGTTGTGATTAAGCAGTGAACCTTTTAACTCACCATATTTGAGTTATGCTGTCAAAGAAATTTTGCCATTGTGTACAGACCAGCATCACACTTTGATTTTGTTGCCAAAGTAGAGCTGATTCAACGTTTGATTCACAAACTCTTCGGAGAAAATTGCAGAATGAGGACAAACGTCATCTGTAAAAGGTTTTGATGGTGAAACGTAACTGTGAAAAATCCACATGTAGTTAAAGGACCATAAAATGTGCAAACTTATCGAGGATAAACACTACTTTTAAAGCAGAGTTGGTTTTATATTGAAAGAAAAACGACCATGTTTCCATTTTCTTAAAAAAAGACGCTGCCACTGAAGTCAGTAAAAATCCAGAATTTATTTCCTAATTGATATTTGACGTGCATCCATTGGGGTTTTGTTTTATGTCTGATGGAGCTGTAACATGTTAAAGTAAAGAAAATTCAAGCTTCTTAATTTGGAACTAGTTTAGCTGTCTCAAGCTAAATACAGCGACTCAAACAGAAACAGAAACAAAGTCAAACTAACAATCATAAACCTGTAAGTTGCTGTTTTGCTTTTTTTCCCATCTGACATAAAACATACACCTACATACCAGCTGTTTTGGATGTCATAAGCTGTGACAGTATTTATACTGTTATCAGAATATAACATGAGGTGCAAACGGAGAGCAGCCATCTTTACCGTACATCACACTTGTCACTTGAGCCAACTGCTTTTTGTTTTTGCCTGTTTTACAACTGAAACCATGAGCGACTGTGGTCAAGCAAAACTGCACATTATCTCCTCACACTGATGCTGTTGTACCACATTCACAGCGAATAAACAGATGGGAATGCACATGTTGTGTGTGTGCTCATTTGTAACCTGTTGATAGGCGTGTGTATTCATGCATGCTGATGTACCGCTAGAATAGTGCAAGTGCATAAAGTGCAAAAAATTAAAGCTGGAAATGAACATACTTCCTCAAGCTCAGAGGAAAGCGGTGTAAACTTCGTCATGTAGCGTTCAATCAAACGCCTGAATATCACTGGTAAATGAACTGTCACTACTTGATGAACAAAATCACTGGCACCTTCTACCTTGATCCGGTGCCGGACGCTCAATTCCTATAAACCTCACACCTCTACTCATAATAAGGATGCAGCTGCCTCTTTGTCTTTGTCTATACTGATGGAATACATGTTTCTTTCAAGCCTGAAGTGCAAACTTAGTGTATTTTACTTGAACCCAATCCAAACACCTTACATCATGTCAATAAACTATTCAACTATATAAAAATAAAATAACATCAACAACTATATATATCACAGATTATATTACCATTTGAAATATATTATTTTTTGTGGTTTCCTTACATTTAAACATTGTCCATGTACTCTTTACCATTATTGAGGCATCCATCCTTTCTTCGTGCTCTCCCTCTGAGGTCAGCGTGTGCAGCGTATGCTTTTCAGCTTCTCAGATCTAGAACTACTGTTTCTGAGAGAGTTCCTACTTCAGTGAGCCCTAAAGGACTTGGTGGACCGTCCTCCAATCACACGGCATGATTTGAAGCAGCTCGCTGCAGTTCAAGTATAGCATTGTAGGTGTAAATACTGCCATTCTCCAACTGGAAATATCCAGAGATGGCATCCATCAGTGTAGTTTAAAACACAAACATGCAGGGGGACACAAGAAAGGAGTTAATGCATGTTCTGATTACATACAAATCAATCTCCCATAAATGTGCCTCAGGGGCAAATAAATAATATAAAATTACATGTGGCACAGATTTGAGCTTGAGGGAAGTCAGGACTAACATCTGTTTCTCCCAGTATCAAATCTGTGGCGCATGAGCTAAAAAAACGATTCTGGTAAATCCATTCATCCAGCAGTCCGTCCATCCCCGGCTGATATTCAGCTGATAGTAGGTGAGTCATGGGATCTGCTGGTGCACAGCTTCTTGTTTCGGTGGCTCTCCTGCTCAGTCTGCCTGCTGTGCTTCCCAACATAACCGTCTGGAACAAAAGAAACTACTGTTAAAGTACGAGGTCAGGCTGGTCTTTTTTTTAGGATTTCCAATTTCAGAACATGTATTCATTTATTTTTCTAATTTACCAGTCTAGAACCAGAACCATACAAAAGACACTTTAACACATAAGCTGCAACTTACTGCCAACGTGTGGAGATGGTGCAGAGCAAACTGAAGGGCGTCTCTGCCACTGTGAGGGCAAAAAATGTAAGATAAGGAATTTGAAATGTAAGCTAAAAGTTGCTGAGTCAAACAAGATTTCTGTTAAGGTTTGTTTCTACTCACTATGAACTTGCTGGTATCTTTCAAGCTGCTGAACCTCAGGTAGGAAATGTCTCCCTTATCTTTGTCCCTGTCCTGGTCTGTGGTGTAGATGTGTGAAATGCCGGCTCCTCTGATCAGTGGGATACACTCGTCACACGGACATTTGGTTACAAACAGCATGGTGGGCTCCCCTGGTTTGATGTCTCGATTCCTAAACACATCGCATCAGTAGGAACGTGTCATATTTAGAATTACTTTGTGTTAAAGGGCATTTTCCAAAAAAAAGAGAAAAAAGTGCCTGCTCGTACCTGAAGGTGAGGGCGTTCTGCTCTGCATGGACAATAAATCTGTACTTGCGTCTCTGTCTGTCCTCCTGTTTGTTGTCCATCTGTGGGTACTCCGCGTACTGTGAGCCTGCAGGGTAAGCGTTGTACCCACAGCCCACCAGGTACAGACCACAGGTTCCGTCACAGCCAGCCTGAGACAAGAAAGCAGCTCAAAACACTCCCATCAAAACTACCAGTGAAAAGGGAAACAGGTTTGTGCTATATGCTCTTATTGGACACATTCTAAACAATGAGAAATAATAAGGAGAGATAATCAAATTATTTTTACAGATTTATTTTTACTGATTTAACTAAGTTTGTTTTTGAAACTCAATATTTCAGGAGAAGACAACGTGTCTGTATCTTACAGCATTACTAGTAATTATCTTCAACTGTATCTGCTTTTTTGCATCCTGCCTACGGCTTCAGTGTGTTCATTGAAACAATGGAGACAGTTAGCATAAAGACTGGTAACTGTGGGTTGGCAGTCTCTTAGTTGGCAGGGCGAACCCCAGGGTTGGTGGTTCAACTCCTGGTTCCCTCTCATTCCTGGCCACATGTGGAAGTGTCCCTGGACAAGACACCATCAACCCTGACTCCTTGGTGTCATAAGGGGGCAGCCTGTCCACAACTATTTCCCCTAATGTACCAATTATTACTATTATTATATACTGTAGTGAGCCTGTCTCTGCATAAAGGAAAAAATATTACTTACTAGAATTAACATGCTGTATCTTGATTGTTCAAGTTGTATGAGCGTAAGAACACTCAGTTTGGATTTGTTTTGTTTCGATTTTTTTAAAACCTTTGAATAAATATGAAGCTCTCACTTCTTATTTAGCATATGAGCATAAGAGTGGCAGCAACTTTCTCATATAATTGTCAGTAATTTTTTGTGAATTAAAATTTTAAACTATTCCTTCAAAAGTTTGCTGTAAACACTGTAATGCATTTTCTGCTTTGATAATTATGTTTTTTTGCATTAAGATACTCACTACCACAAAATGTAACGTGCAATAAAGAGGAGAAAATTAACCACCACCACTGACAAATTAGTTGGACTGGTTTCAGTGCAGTCAGGTGCATGACTCAGAAGTCAGAAACCATTACCTTGACACACTGCACCTACTTGCACTGGAAACGTCAATGTAATAATGAAATCATGCATAAATTGATTTATTAAATCCTATATAGAGTTGAACAAAAACAAGACACAAACAAGTCAAATCAAACAGGAAGAAACATGGACTCACTGACTGTCCTTTGGCCCAGATGACAGCACCCACGCCAACTTTAGGGTCCTCTGCAATGAAAAAGAGTTTTCCATGTGAGAAAAACCTGGTGACAAATGGTAAATTCTATCAAGAACACTGTCTAAAATGTTGTAAAAGTACTTTCAGATTGATAATTAGATAGTTACAAAAGCTAAACTAATTAGAGATGAGCATGACACATTATCTGGTTAAACTTGAATGTTCAGACAGCTACTTGTCAGCTTGAAAAACACATCTTGACTCATTGCTTAGGCCATTTAAAAACAGTTTTCTCCAGATTCTAGTGTTGGACGAAGATTTGACTGTTAACTGCCACATTCCTCTTTTACCTTGTTGACTGAACTGACTTTAAGCTAAATGGTTACTGCTTAAGGTATTTCTGATTGGTTTTAAAACCCCCTTGAGTACCATGAAATTGTTTGTGACAAGACAAAGAAGACCTGTTCTGTAGGAGAGCAGTCTGGCTTGGATGATGCAGTGACGAGCTACTTCTTGGGATAGTTCCTCCTCACAAAGGGGCAGTGAGGTCTTGGCCAGTGATGGATCACGGGCTGAAGACTGTTCCCTGGGTCACAGAAACAACACAATCAATTCTGAATAACAAATGTGGATGACAGGTGCATGGAGTTTCCATTCCCAAATAAATTTACAAAATTTAGAAATGGGATTGGGGGCTTAAAGAGTATTTTGAACCTGTAGAAGCCGTGGTTCTTCAGTGGAACCCCAGCAGCTACTGCAGCCAGAACCTCCACAAGCTCCCTCATGTTGTTTCTCAGGCTAGAGAAGTAGGGCTCCACACAGAAGTTCTCCAGATGCATTTGAGTCAAAATCTCCCGGTGCTGCTGAGATGTTGTGACCAGAAACTGTGTGGAAAAATCCTTCAGCTGTCTTGTTCGCTCTCTGAAAAGAAAAAAATATTTCTTAATCATTTTTTGCAACTGCTGAAGAAGCAAAGATGTGCAGGGACAGTGTGGTACCTGTTGAAAAGTTCCTCTGTATTTATCTCTGGTTCGTCATCAGTCACTCTCTCCATGAAATCACACTCTCTGGACGTCTCGTCTACAAACTGAGCCAGGCCAGGTGCCAGCGGCTGCAGCAGCACACAGATGTGAGGGCGGCTGTTGGACTTCAGCTTCTCTGTTGCTATGGCGTCCAGTGTGGCCTCATCTGTGATGCCGGCAGGTGGGCTACACGTGTGGGAGTTTGAATGATTTGCAGAGGCGGACCTCAGCATGCTGACCTCAGGGTCTCCAGGCCAGAAGGAGATCTGACTGACTCCAGCTGGAGAAGAGCAAACAGCATCATCAGTATTTCTTCCTATTACTGGTAGTTACTGGAACTTAACTTTGTCCAGTGGACGTGGAGTGAGTGAAATGAGAAACATGGTTCCAAAGTTCAGCTCAGTGCTGATGTATTTAAAGTCTAATAAAAGTCAGCATTATGTATTTTACAACAGTGTGGGAACACCCGGACTGCATACTCAACCATCACTTTACCATTAACTACAGCCATAAAAACAATCATTAGGCCAATGTGCCAAGTCAGTTCTAGGTGTAGAAACTGTGAAAACATGGTTAAAGACATCTGAAATAAGTCAAAGTAAAAGCAAATGCTTGATAAATTCCTATGCAACAAAAGTCAGAAGAGTATTTAGGAAGGTGTTATACTGATCTCTGCAGACATTGAGGTTTACAGTACATTGTTAATTGCTTTTGACTAAATATTTCGCATGTTGTTTGCAGACATTTTGTTTTGCATCTCCCCAAACCTTTTCTACCTCTTACTACTCGTTTCTCTGTCCCTTCCTCTCACCATTAATGATCATCTTGAGGCAGGTAGCGCAGGGCCTCCTAGAGAAATACAGCTCACAGTCAGCCAGGTAGGTACCATGTTGGATGATGGCTGCCTGTCCTGCGTGAAGCTCAGCTCCTGAACAGTGGAGTCCTATCACCTTACTGTCCCGCACCACCACCAGACCCATCCCACGAATCTGGAAAACATCAGATTCAAAACTATAACAGTAGTCGACAGAAAATATGCTCAAGTGCTAGTACATTAGCGTGTGAAATGCATGAACTAGATAGCTTTGCACATGTCATTCTATGGAGTCTCTTTTTGCTTTTACACCAACCTGACTGTGCTCATCCTCTTCAGGTTTCTTCTGAGGGAAAAGCTCCATCCACAAACTCAATAAGGTAAACAGGTTTACCTTTGATAACCTGGGGCCATGACCTGGTTGAGAGACAATAAAACAAATGACATAAGCACGATTTCCATGTTTTGCTGCCAACGTGCTTTCATGTAGAGCTGTTATTACACTTGTTGGCTTGAGGCTGCGATGTACGTGAAGGAGAGCAGGTGCCACTACTGATGGGTTAAAAACTGCACCTAAGTCACCTCAGGCTGTATCTATGTATTTTATCACTACTACAAAGACGAGGATAATTTGTGGGGAACAAGGTTTGGAACAAATCATGATAATGTCAATTTTCCTCTGCTATATTTCTCTGACATTTGTCTGAAATATAGTTAGAAGATTGCTAAATTAAACATATTCAGAAAGCGATTGTATAATGTGGAATTGCATTTGCAAATGTCGCCACTATATTATGCTGTATCGGTAAACGAACCCTCTCATAAATCAGCTGTTGTTTGACATGACATAACAAAACCTAGCTAGACCATGAACGTAAGACAGTTCATCTGGCTCACCTTGTACTCTGCTTTCAGTCTGGGTGCCACTGTCTTTCGTATGTCGTTCTGATCTGGACTGTCCCGGATCGGCTCGGTTCCTTGTCTCGCTTCCTTCCATTCAACCCACTAGTTTGAACCAAAATGACATCTAATAAATCATGAGCAACTGGCAATATGCTGAGTTCAACCAGAATTAACGTTAACCTGAGGGAAGGTGCACAGAAAGACAATTATTTCCGGAGTTCGCTTCCAAAATAAGAGCCGACCTAACAACTCAAAGCATTTACAAAGCCAAAAAAAGGGACAGAAAAAGTGGCACGTACGGATATATTACCAACATGTTGTAATGTTTGCACAATATATTTCTATGACAAACTATCCTGACAGGCCAAGCTTCAACCAGAAAGCAAATTTAACGCTGCTAAATTACGATAGCCTCGTAGCTAAAGTTGCTAGTCTAATGTAGCTTTAGCCTTCGTAAAAGTATATTTAACAGACCAAACTCACTGTAAAACTGCTACACTAACTTAAGGTTAAAGTTTTAGGTTTATCTCGTCATTTATCCCGTGTTGGTGCATTGTTAACCTCTTATTTCGAAGACAAACTGGCCTAACTTCTGTACCTCACCCTGTTGACGGTCGGCAATTTGACAATATCCGGGCTATTTCCGCGATGTTCTCTGACGCGAACAAGTGGGCGGAGCTACGGTGATACGTTGGTCGAATGCGCATTTCTCTCACTAGGTGGCAGCACAGTAACATCTTATGTTTCATCATCATCAACATAAAAGTACTGTTTTCCTTACTCAATTTAATACAAAAATTAAATAGCGAAAAAAAAAGAACATTTTAATCATTCTAATAATCGTAACCCAGCACTGAAATTTTCCCCATCGTACCACTAATACAAATTGATGTTATTCTATTACAGTCTGATCTAATCCAATCATTTTGAATATGTACACAAATGAGAATAAAATAAGCAGCAAACGACTCAGATTTGGGAGTTATTTATTTCTTCACAGAAACATATTATTATCCCCATAAGTAAATATAAAAAATAATATGTCACAGTAGTGCAACAACTAAAGAACAGTATTATAAATCTCAATATTGTAATGCTGATCACCTTAAAGTAAACAGTCAGTTAAACCAAGCTACCTGCAGTTTTATGAACTTGTCCCACGTGTGATACTTTTTTTTTCTTAAATATAGTAAGAAAACAATACGACTGGCTTCAGGCTGCTTGTCCCATTTCATATATATAAAAAAAAGAAGAAAACTGTAAACCTGCTTCTCATTCCAATGAAAAATTAACACAGGAATCTTACCTCAATGCATCTGTAACTGCTTCAAGCTCAATGAAACTGTTCTCTAATAATAAACACAGACCTTACTCAAGTTCAAACCAAATTCAAATGGTCCTACCAAGCATCTGAGTGCATGAAGAAACAGAAACCTAACAGAGGAAACAGAAACTGATCTCACCAGTCTTGACGTCAGCTGACCTGGTCAACAGCATTGTTGTCTCAAACATTTTCCCACATCAGCATTAATACTTCACAGCGCCGAGTGATACAGCAGAGAGTAGGAACGATGAATCACAGGCAGCTTTTGGTCATCATAAGATTCTAAACACACTTGTATCTAGGTAGCATTTCGACCTGTTCATATTGCTTTTGCTTGCACTGTGTTGTGCAGTGTTGTCCATTTGTTCCATTAACATTAGCAAACGCAAACAGATGAAAGCAGTCACTCTGAACCTGTTTGTTGAAGAAGGTCACAGAGTAATAAGTAAATACACTGGAATATAAAGCTTCTCTAACATAATCAGTGCCTTAAGATATATTTTACAACTTTTACACATGCAATGAAAGGAAAAAATAAACCCGTGTAAAAGTGCCTCACCCTTGCTTTTGTAACATTTAAAGTGCAGCAATCTTTACCTCAGTATTCTACAGCATTTTAAATTCTTTAAACTATTACGGTTATGGTGAATGTGAAAAAGAAAGCTACTATAGTTTCTTTAAGTGCCAAAGAACAACACATTACGTCAAGCAGAAAGAACTTACCAAAAGACTTAAATATAAAAAGCTAAATATTTTACATCCCATAATGGTTTCCAAAATGTAGAGAATCCCAGCTAAGAGAACAATAAAAATGACAAGTGCCTTATAACAACCTACAGTAGAATGTGGGTCAGCTGTGTATGTTGATGCTTCTCTTTATGAAATCAATAGTTAAAAGAGTTCAATTATGTTTTGCCTGAATACAAAGACAAATGAAAGAAATGGAAAGCAGATTCAACTCACAGATGTGTTTCTGTATAGTGGTATTACTGACCCCTGACCAAAACAAAAAAAATCGCTTAGCTAAGCAAAAACAAATTCAAGTATACGTACAGTACGTAAAGAACACAATGCGACAGAACAGGCGCCATCAGTTGGTCATGTGACTCCCCAGGAAGTGGTCAAAGTGCTGATTTCAGATCCACATACTGTATAATGCGGCTTAAACTCCAGTCCACAATTTTGTCAGTGATGCTGCTTATGTGCCAACATAACAACAGTAAATATGTAAATCCACGCGTCAAAACAGAGCCATCGTTTTCTCCTAAGAATGTGATATTTTTAGTGCAAGGATGTGCTGCTACATTTGGAAGCACAACCACATCCACTTGAATTAGATTAGAGTTTATGCTTGTTAAATGATGAGAGTACCACATCAGTTCTTGAAGGCTCCGCAGCGGCTAGCTCTGATGATAAATTCCTTGAGCATGGCTCCGTCCATCTGCCAGAAGGCTCCAGTCTGAGTCACCTGAGTCAGATGGTTGACACAGAAGCGGAAACAAAACTCTTCCAGGTCCTAGAAAAAAAGGTAAATAATGAAGCAGGATTAGAAAATACAAAATATAACATCATGTAACATACAGAACAGAACAGAACAAACCAACATGATCTCTGTGGAGAATACAATGACGCAGCAGCAAGACACATACAACAGAACAGTACAGGAGTTATTTCTAGAATAGAAGTGAATGCGGTGTTGTCCATGCAGTTCAATTGGGGTACACTGGGTGTCACTTTATCTTTTGGTTAACACAGGAGCATTAAATTGGCTGTTGTGAGGCAAAACAGAGGCAAAATATTTTTGTCAGGAATGCAATGTAATGTTTCTGTAACTACAAACCATTAGACTTTAACCTGTCATTATTGTATTATTATTGTGTAGAGGGTGTCTGTGTATACTGGACCTCTGCGTCATATCGTACAGCAGCAGACAGTAGAGTGAAGGCGTTTTCAACAGTGATTCCTCTCTTGATGATCTGCTGACACAGGCGTTTCAAGCGGTTTTCGCAGTAAGACGTGGCCAGGTCCAACAGGCCTGCAGCAGTCACACAAGCACACATACGGGTAGTGTATAAATGCATTTCTATTAACACACAAGCTGATAAGATATGAATGAAAGAACAGAGCATGTGAAGACTATATGTGTGCCAACCGATGGCGTCCTCGGGTGAAACGTCGACATTGTCCGTGTAGAGAAACTGCAGGAAGGATCTGTAGACGGGGTAAGGGAACTGGCCAATCTCGATCACCTCCTGCTGATCCTCTGTCCACTGGGAGCGAAACATGAGCCGGAAATGCTCACACCTAGTTGAAACAAAGCAGCTCTGTTTATACTTTATGGATGGCCAGGTATTCAACCTTAGTTTCTCTTTTTTTAACATACAGACTAAAATATGGCCAAAGCCCTGATGGTTTATTTATTCTTTAATCAGATCTTAATATAATAAACGCATTAGTAGTAGCAGTCCTACTGTGCAAGGAAAAAGCAATGCTATCATTGATTTGACACGGTTACTTTTTAGTTACATCTATGTTTTCAATGCACATGAACACACGCACCTGATCTTCAGCACAGCTTTGTGAACGTGAATGTATTTGCCGTCAACGCTGAATTTCAGGTCGGCTGTTTCTGGATTGTCAAACTCTTTCTTGAGAGCCTCGGCAACTGTTAAGAAGTCGTCATGCTCTAGAACAAAACACAATAAACTGAGCACTTAATTTTTTTCTCAACAAATTTCAAAATAAAATCTAAAGTACAGCGATAATGTACAATTCAATTTATCCCCATTCTACAGTGAACTGATTCTCTCACCCATAGACGCGAGCCTCCACATGACCGAGGGCGTGGCAAAGCAGGCGAAGACGTTATCGGTGTTGGTGAAGTGTGTCAGGTAGGGCAGGACGATGGACTGGCCCCGACACTGACCCCACATATACACCTGGAGGATAAACATTGTTATTAACATCACAATCTTTCTGACAGGTGACGTTTGACATGTCACAGTAAAAGATCATCAATAATACAATTATAAAGATGGATGAAATGCACAGCAGGTATACCTGTCCGCTTCGAGTCTTGGCTGCTGAAGTATGTGTTGAATGGCAGGCAGCGACTTCTACAATCCTGTTAAATCAGAGTCGATATGTTAACACACTGCCACACAAGCACCATGTTTTATATAGCAGACCTAATCCTTTTAGATGAGTCATTTTAAGAATTGTATAAAATAGTGCTTTTGCTGTGGTCGGATTCGCTCTGTAGTTTCTGTTCACAGAATAGCAGAGGTGTCTCTTTAGCCTACTACTGGCTACTTATGAGCAGAAGTGGCTGAAGTAGAGAAGGAGGAAATGAGAACAGGAAACAGGAAGGTGAAGTCTTAACAGGATATGGGAGAAATTTCCATGTCTATTCTCCAAGTACAAAGACACTGGTTTCAAAATGCGCTTTAAGTAAACTCCCTTCCTGCTCCCCCTACCTCTCTTTGTCAGCCATGATCTGTACTGGGCTGAGGTGGTTGCTTTTGTTTCCAGTTCCCAACTGGCCGCAGGTGTTTGCTCCCCAGGCATACAGCAGCCCTTCGTCTGTTAGCGCCAGGCAGTGGCTGTAACCCGATACAATCTGGAAAGCAGGGAATACTTTCAGTGCTACAGGGGCTGCAGCGGCTCCAAATTACCTACTCAATTAAACCATCACACACGAGTGCTGTGGTTCGTTAGAAACACGGACATAATTACAGTGAGTCACTAGCAGATGAGTCATGTTTGGAAACAACTATGTAATTCATTAATTTCATTTTCCTTTGCATACACAACAACACCTGACGACATAATTACGTTAGGTTGTTGTCTTACCTGTTGAATACACAGCCCTTGGAGTGTAGGGAGGCGGCAAGGCGTCAGCTGGTTTCCATTGTTACCAATACCCAGCTGTCCATTACCATTATAGCCCCAGCCATAAACCTAGATAAACATAAAACACTATGAAGTTCAGGTTATTCCCACAAGGATCATTACCACTTCATGTAATGCCATCTTCACCTCTCCACTGTCACCCAGAGCAATGGAGGACGTCTGCCCACATGTGATGCCCACTGCCGTCTTGCCCTGCAGGCAGCCGGTGACTTTCCTGGGGTAGGGCTGATTGGCTGTGGAGCCTGAACCAATCTGGCCACAGTTATTATAACCCCATGCAAAGACCTGGAGAAGCAGAAAGGCTGAGTAATGTTATTGTAAAACTGAAATGCATTTCACAATTATTTCCGAGGATCTGTAAAACAGACTTGTAAATTTTAGCATGTTGTTGTTTCAGAATAGCTTTTAGGCTGCAAAAAAAAAAAGAGCTCCATGTGAGTAACCACCAAAACATTTTATAAACCTACAGAGAGTTTTCTCATCTCTAAACCCACTTTCATAGTCAAGCTCTATTGCTCCCTAAGGCAAGAGTTCATGTCTGCTAGGTCTGTCTAGATTAGCTTAGCATCGAGACTGGAAATAGAGAGAAACAGCTGGTCTGACTGACCGGCAAAATGCACCTTCCATCACTTCTGAAGTTCACTGATCTACATGTTATATTGTGTTCGTTCAGTCTGTACAAAAACGTACAATTAAAAACAAGTTGTGGTTTTGCGCCAGATGTTTTTTGGCAGAGGTGTTGGTGCAATAGGTAGATTTTGCTCTTTGCTTTCTCTGCCTCCATTCTTTTTGCTAAGTTAACCAGCTGTCAGTTCCACTTTCATACTGAATGGACAGACACAAGTGGTATCGATGTTCTCATTTAACTCTCAACAGGAAACAACATAAGCACAGTTCCGAAAAAATCTAACCATACTATTAAACACAACAAAGTGGCAACATGTAAAACAAAATCAAACAAAAATATATTCAAACTGACAAATTTTGAGGGGAAGTTGAATTAAATTGACCATATTAAGGTCTTAAATAGAAGCTTTAATCTTATCAATAAATCATAAAAGTTAGGTTTACATTTGAAAGGCTTCTAAGATTGTTATTTCCAAATGCCCACAAAGAAAACACCAGTACTTTTGCATTTATTAGCAGTTCTAGAAACTACATAAAAGCAGATAGACAATTCAATATTCACACTGTGAAATGTGCAACAGTTAGTATCATTAACATGGAAACAGCCTTTCTGCTTGCAACACACACAACCTAATTAGCTTTAATGCCTTGAGGTTAAAAATAAGCTGCTTAATGTGATAATAGCCGATTGGGACGTGGCTAACTCAAGGTTTTTAAGTCAGCCTTCTAAAACTAAAGATACATAAACTAAAGAAATACAAACATCCTGGTGAATATGCTGTTCCCATTCTATGCTAAACGTATCTCATCTTTTTCTTTTAAATTATTAACTTTTTAGGGAGAGATTTATGACACAACAGCTACCTCGCCATCCTGTGTGAGAGCCATGGAGTGATGAGAGCCACAAGCCACCTCTTTCACTTTCTTGTTCTGTAGGTTAGAGGTGATCAGCACTGGGGACAAGCCCTGGCTAGTATTCCCATTCCCCAGCTGACTGTAGCTATTGTGCCCCCAAGCAAACAGCTCTCCATCTGTGGTGAATCGACATAAAGATTACACATTGGGTCAGAATCAGAAGAGTGAACAACTAATAAAATAGTTACAGGGTTTATAACCTACCCTCAGTAGCCAATAGGACGTGGGGTCCGCTGCCATAGCTCAGGCTGATCACCTTCTTGCCTCGCAGGAAGTCTAGTTTCTTTGGTATAATGGTGCTCAGACTGTCTCCTGTACCAAGACAGCTACTGCAGTTGAATCCAAACACAAATACCTGCGAAACAACACACACACAATCAACATTCCCAAACATGCCTCTTTATGTTATTGGGGAAACCCAAAGACACTTCACAAGTGATTCTCCATCAGGAACATCTTAAAACCAAAGAGACAGGGGGGCTTGGAAAGGCATGGTGTTGTGTCTGTTAGTCCTAGTACTAAACTTTCAAAACTTTAGATAAGTAAGTATTTTTGAAAGAGGCAGGATGTTCTGGTGTCTCACACACACTCGTCACCTCATTTCCATGTGTGATGTAGATGGCTTCATTAGCAGAGGTTCCAAAGATACAGGCCTGTCGGACTGTGGCCAGTTCCTCAGTGCTTAGCAGAGAGAATAGGGGCCACTTACTGACATCCACCATGGCTCCTGCAAAACTTAGCGTTGCTTGCTTGGGAGGAGGAGTCAGACCTGTCGGGGCTGAGCAGGGAGGTACAGGAGGACCACATCCAGAAGGGGGAATGTGAGGAGGAGGAGATGCTGGTGGAGGTAAGGAGCGAGGAGCAGAACCATCCCTGCTGACACTTTAGATGGGACAAGATGAGAAGCAGTTGTCAATTAGTCTGCTTTCAACAGAAAATCACTTTAAAGACAATTTTTTATTACCAGTTGACAGGAGGACAAGTACAAACATACAAACACAGGTTGAATCAAAATGACACGCAAAAATAAATCCAGCTGTTTGATGTTTGCTATTTGTGTATGAAAAACAGAAGACTTTGATCAAACTAAATTTCTTGACCTGCAGAATCACTGCTTTAAGTCATGACTAGCTCATGGATGTGACACATAGCATGCAGTAAAAGCAGCAAATGACGTATTACAGTAAGGCCTATTTTCTTCCTATACTGTACTTAGCAGCCTTGAATTTCTATACAATGTAAGTCAATTTAGTTTCTTGTTGCTTATAGATGAATGACAAATATCTCGTTAAGATGCTATGACTCATGACTTTGCTTAACCAAATCCACCTTTCACTTCAACTTCACACAACACCAATATAGGAGAATATATCCCTATTTCTGAACAAAGAGTGATGGTCAAAATGTTTTGATGAAACTTTGTTGGTTTAAAAAAATGCTAATTGTACTGATCACCAGCCTCTAGACGTAACTACAAACGTGAAGTACAGCACTTCAGAAAAGCTGCTGAGTCATTTTATCATGACATAAGTGTTGCTAATAAGCAGGGGAGCGTATAAATTGGTCAGTTTTTGAATGGAGTTCGGTGTCATGTCCTTTCTCTCGGGACTAGCCAAAAAGTGTCATATTTAGCTATGTTCGATACCTAAAATCGCATTATGTGAGTCAAAACGTGCTGTATAAACCAGATGTAAAAACGTCATCTGGACATTTAGTGAGACATCACTAGCAGCTAACTTGAAACGAAGCGTGTGGTAAACAGGAGAAGCTAATAGCTTAGTTAAGCGCTTTCTGCTCTTCCTTCCTACAGCATCGCACCACGAGTCAACCGGTAAAACAAAAACAGACAGCAACATAATTTAACTATATAAACACCGTCGGTAAAACACCTTCATATGCGAAATGTAAGCTAGTAACATTAGTAATTACCCAACTTGAATTGTTGTCCGGTGTTGTCAACAGTTCAGCCGCCTTATCAAACTACACAGATACCGGACTATTCTTCCTCGTCGACTGTATTTCTGGCAGACTACACGCTGCGTGGGCGCATTGCTGCCCTCTCCGGTCATTAATTAAACTGTAATTTTGTGGGGGAAAAACTTTCCTTTCAATTTTTCGTTGAGCAGACTTTCATTTATAATTTTTGATTATTGAACAAGACAATAAAAACAGCTATAACAGGGGGAAAAAAAGGACACCAGAATGCTATTTCTTAATTGTGGCATTGATGGTTGCAGCTATTTCTCCTAAACACATTTATGGTCTCCAATCAGATTCCTAAAAATATAAAAAAAAGGTAAATACTATTAAGACCTTTTAATAATAATAACTGATACTTTATTCATTTCCTTGAGGAAGTTCTTGTGGACAGGGAGCCTTTAAAGTGCCAAGGGTTTAGGGTTAGTGTCTTGTCCAGGGAGACTTCAACCTGTGGCCAGGAATCAGGGGAACAGAGATTTGAACCACCAACACTAGGGTTTGTAGACAACTGCTCTACCGACTGTTCCACAGTCGCTCATTTTGTTATTGATAAATTGAATTCCCATCTGGTTTTATTGTTCAGTTACTTGATCAAGAGTGGACCGATGGTGTAAACCATGTATCATTAATATCATGTCATATTTTAAATAAGTTTGATTGCTTATGCAATTCAACTAATTGAACTTAAAAAGTGAAAATGAAACAAAAAAACCAAAAATTTTTAACATGGAAATAAAAGAACAATCCTGCAGTGAGCAATCAAGCTCCCAAATTCTTTTATTGTAATGACCTGCAGGTGGAGTAGTACTGTAAACTGTAGATCTAACCATCAGTGCCTGGACACACAGCGTAATTTGTGAAGGTATTACCATTATACAGGGCCAGAGAATAGGGTTTAAGCATTAGGGTTTAATGTGGCATCAGTTCAGTTTTCATGATTTAAGGCTCTATTACACTGATATTCATGAGTGTCTGCAAACACTAAAAATTGTTAACATCTCAGTTTAGTGATAATGGACTCTAGTTGACCACCAACAGCAGTTTTTTCTAGTTTAAATTAGGTAAATCTGCTGAGTCAAAGCTTTCCATTCAGCCAAACTGGATTGTACAGCTACACTGCTGCAGTGTTCTCTTTTGATTTAATTTTCAGTGTACTAAGATTTCATTCAGCAGAATGAGACATTTTTAGTTACTGTCTATTTTCTGTTCTAGATGTGTAATATAAATAGATTTTTGTAAAAATATAATGACATATGCATGTCTCCGGATACCACCATTCAATGACAATTTGCCTAAACCTCTTGCCACTGCACAGGGGATCAGACCAGCCTGGCAAACCAGGATCATTTCCAATTTGGGTTGTGCAGCAGTAGTGGTGTTACAGTCTGTTCTGTGGCTTAGTGGGTATTATATGATATTACCTGGGCACAGGCCATGTTGTGCTTTTCTACCAAAGCTGCAGATCAATACATCATCAGGTTTAGTGCTACTAGCCCCCACTGCACATTAGCCTGGTGTCCAGTACTCCAACAGGCATTCAGTCAAGCAATTTGCCAGTAACTAGTAGTTAGTGTGAATATATAGTTAGACATGTGTTCTCATTTATAAGGCATTACATTTTTATTGCCATTATCTAGAAGGTATCAAGTATTTTTCTTGTGAGAGAAGCTAGAAACTTGTTCTGAGAAACACTGAGTTCAAAAATGAAAAAAAATAGTGTGGGTGTTTTAATTGAAAGTCACCCCCTTTTCTTTCATTTGCTTTTTCTGTAATCCTTCCACCGTCACTTTCAGATTTCAGACTTTTTCTTTTATTTTCTTTCCCTGTTCTTCTGTTTTCCCTTCTTCTCATGCACCCTTCATCTTCCCACACTGTCTTCCTCTTTGTTCCTGCATCCTTGCTCTTTTCATTTTTCCTTCTTTAGTGCTCTGCTTCTTCTTCCCTTTCCAGCTGCACCATTACTGTACACACACATGCAGCTGTGGCTGTTTGCTCAATGAGCTGAAGCAGCTCTCTGTGCACACAGATGATATTTTGCCCCTTGATGACAGCAATCCCATGCTGCAGCCTTGAGCTCCTCAAAACAATACAAGTCGTGAACAGAGTGTGAAAAAAATCTGCCAGGCGTCATCCTGCAGTAATGACTATGTGTGTGTGTCTCTCTTATGTATGTGTGGTTTTTGTTGTGATCCAAATGTCACAATATACAAGACAAAATATGCAATATACATGGCAGTTTCTGAGGACCATTATTCTGGACCTGACTGCCAATGCTGCAATGCAGCTGATAACTGAGTTTAAAATAGGAAGTTCAGTATTTGTGTGATTGGTCATTTGTGCCACTGCAGAAATTCACTCATTTGAGTCTGTGCCTGGCAACTTAAATATGCAAATGCTTTGCAGCAATATTAATACAGCTGCATGTAGCTGCTGACTCAAAGATGAAGGGTGCCGTGTGCAGAAAATTTTAACTTTCAAACACCGTTGTCAGATTAGCTGTGATAGCTTGATATGATCATTGTGGACAAATGAGACCATGGTTGATATTTTTAGTGTGATGTATTTCATCCTGGTTTGTTATTTCTCAAAGCTAAGGCTGCAGTGGCTTATTCAGCCACCAGCTCCTTATTTTGAAAAGAATAATGTTGGGAGTGTCTTTTCCATTGATCTTTCACTCTTTCCAACACTGACACTAACAAAACAGCAGCTGATCTATTTCTGTTTGGCAAATAAAGCAATCCATCTGATTCTCCAGCAAGCATGATCAGTGGCTCGATGAACTACTGCAGTGGCCTTAAGGTGCAGCAGAGGGGATGAAATGATGATGATTAGGGCTTCATCAGTGGGTCGTCTGCTGCCTAGAAGAGTAGAAATATTTATGCTATGTACCTTTACTGCATATGTAGCCTATAGTGTGGAGGGCAACCAGAGCACATTGGGTTGCTCAACTTTGGTTTGCCATATAATGATAATGATGATGAATATAATAATAATAATAATAATAATAATAATAATAATGATTATGATAATACTGTTTACTAATAATAATAAACAAACAAGATTAACACAGGAAAAATAAACATTAATACAGGGGAAAAAAAACACATCTAAACAGAAACAAGAACAGGTTAACTTAACTAGAACTTAACTACAATTAACTAGAATTCCTCCTGAAAAAATATATAAATTCCTGTTGTTGTTACATGTCTTCATATGTCACATTTTCTGGGCCTACTCCTTCATTTCTGTCGGGTAACAAAGGGGATTTTATTACACTGCAAACGTCAAAGGCACTTTACACGTTCAAGTCCTTTTTCCACAGTAAAATAGCAGTTTTTGGGTTTAGTTTCTTAAATGGACTGATTTAAAGGCAAATGAGGCATAAATCTATCTAGAGAACGGACGGTGTGATTTAAAAGCCTTTCGAGACGCTGCCGCGCTGATTTTCAGACGTTTTCTGTCAGCGGTATCGTCATAGACGATGTAAATCTGTAAAGTTTCTGTGGTTGTTGTTGTGGGTTTTTTTTTTAAATAAGAGCTCACGTGCGTGTCGTTAGGATAATTAAGCCGTCCCGCGCGCGTCGACTTTAATCATCTACGAGCGCGAGACTGTCTACCGCCGAAAATCATTTATGCCGCTTTTTCAATATTCATCCGCCACACTTAACGGAGGGAAGTGCCAATATAAAATTAGAATAAATAGTTTGAAAGTTATTCAGCCACATCAAAAACACAAAGGAAACAAGTAAGACTGAACTGTTTCACACAGGCCAAGGTGACGTGCAACAGGTGTGTGCGTATAGGGAAGGCGGCTTTAAACTGTCAGATTTCCAGACGGACTTTGGAGGAAACTCATTCTGATGCGCTTGTAATGAAGCAGCAGTGAGAGACGTAGCGGTCTCGTACCCAGACAAAAGACGCCACCTCCACCGCCCCCATCAACCAATATGTTGCAGGTTATGGTTCACATCCAGTTACTTCAGATACTGACGGCGTGGGAACCACGTGTCTACGTAACAGCAAGCAGCTCTCTTCAGTGGGTCTGCATCAAGCAGCACAGACAAGCCGGAAATAAACCTTTCCTTCAGAACAAAAGTCGAGGGTAGGCTAGCGCTACAGTTCGGATGCTCAGCCAAAAGTAATATTTTACGGACAGAAAAGACTCTTAGAAGTCTTAATATTAGCCTGATTAAAAGAAAAAGTAACATATAAACTAACCCTCTGAATGTAGTAAGAAAAGATTTTTGTTTGATTTTTGAACACATTGACGAAAATATTACTTGGTCTAACTAATAGCACAAGGGCATGTAATTTGGAGAAATATATATTATTAAAATTATATTATTATATATTTGAACTTTAATTTACTTTACATTTGGAGTTTCATTTGGGTAGCCCTATTTCTTTGATGGAAAGATGGCTTCCCTAAGACAAAAAATGTTAAAACAATGCTCCTCTCACAGCAACATGGAAAGCATCCTCGACAAGTACAAAAAAAAAATACTATTGAGGTCTTTTCTTTTGAAGGTGCAAACCGGAATTTCTGTCTGGTTAAACTGTTCAGACTTTGTTGCTGCTGGGTATAGACAGTCAGTGCACCTCCTCGCGGCCCAACAGCCGTCGGTCGTCTCGAGCGCAGCTGAAGAAGACGCTGAAGCGCGGGAGGACCACGAGCCGGAGCCGGTCTTTTCCTTCTACTTCTTCTTCTGCATTTAGTTTGTGGAGGGGTTGAGACAGCAGAGCCATAGTCCAGCAGCTCCCTTTCATCAGCAAGGTGAGGAAGAGGAAGGGGAAGAGGAGGAGGAGGAGAGAGGAGAGGAAGAGGAGACAGACACCAGCAACAGCAGTATCTTGGCGCATTGGAGCTTATGGATTATTAAGAAGTGGAGGCCGAAACGCGGATGAAACATTCATAAGGACTTTTTAAAGAGAAAAACATAGAGTGGGATAGTGCAGAGATTCCCTACAGTGATTCACCTGCCCGGTCCAGCGCTGCATGCGCTCTCACTGACCAAAGACCAGAGGACCTACGCCGCTGCTGGAAAACCATTCTGCATCTACCTTGTGCGTGTCTGAGTGTGTCTGAGTGAGTGTGTGTGTGTGTGTGTGTGTGTGTGTGTGTTTGGAAAGGAGCCCCCCTACTGCAGTACTTGCCTGGGGTACAGGCAAGTACACCCTCCCTCCTCCCCTCCCGGACGGACGGACGCACGCATCGACCCCTGCGATCCCCACTAATATGCAATGGTTTTTTGTGCAGAAGCCGACAGCTGCCGCGTACCGCCGACTTCACGCTAGCGCCGCCGCATGCCTGTCAGCCGCTGCCGCTCCTCTCCCCGCGCCGCGCGGCAGACGACGCCATTTGAAGAGGAGCGCTCGGGGGGTTTTCACGCCGCGGCGGCCGGGCGGCAGCAGCGACCGCTCCTCCGCCGCTGACGACCACCGGCCGCTGGGGCAGCCGGAGGAAGAGAGCGCGGAGAAAAGCGCTGCAGCGGTTGCTCTTTTCTTGCCGCACGGGGACGACGTCGACGCGGAATACGTGCGATTCCTGGTCTCCGGGCTTGTGGAGGAGCCGGGCGAGAAACCGGGCGACGAGCCGGGCTTCCTGCTCTTATTCTTGTCTATGGTGCAGATTGGGGGGGCGAAGCACCGCCGAACTGAGCCCAACAGCTGTCCAGCACTGCTGGCATGCAAACAGGGGGGCGGATCAGCCCCCATGCGGTGGGTGAATTTTAGGCTGCCGCATCCGGAGCGCCTCTCGTCCCCCACCTCCTCCTCCTCCTCCCCCCCAGTCTCAGCCAAATCCATGCGGTTTATTTGGAACAACATTTTCAGCAAAGGATCGCATATGCTGCAGTGTCTTTGTGGCAGGAGCCTCAAGAAAAACAAGAACCCAACTGGTGAGTTTGCTCTGTGTGTGTGTGTGTCTGTCACTATGTGTGCCTCTCTTTTTGCGCCTCTACCTGCGTGTGTGGGGATGATAGAGAAACACTTTGTTGCGTGTCTGAGCGCGTGCGTGCCCCCCCCCCCCCCCCCCCCCTTCCTCTGCAATCGCAGCTGTGCAGCAAGTGAGTGCGCTACAGGGAGGGGGTGGGAGGGTTATGATTGGAGGGAGGGGGTGGCAAAACAAGGAGGCGACGTGATAACTTATTAGTACAGATCTGACTACAGTGCGTGCGAGAAAGCAGAGATGCTGCAGAAAATCAAGTCCAATGCAGCATGCAGAACCTTTCAGGCTCCAGTAACCTGCATGATTAAACAGCACATGGCCGTATTTAGACTTCCAGTGTGGATATGGGGTGTATACTGTGAGGTAAGAGTGGGAAGAGTCTCTTGTTTGTTCTTATGGTTGCAGACATACCAGTCAGACTGTGCGAGCACAAGCACCTCTTCTCATGAGACCAGGCTCTGAACGTGATGCTATGTTCAGCAAAGCTCAGAGCATCTTAGGGGACTGACTTGAAGGAGTCATACTGTTGATCATCAGCCAAATACAGCAGCAGCATCTCCATTCTTTAAGGTTGGATTTGCGTGCACATATTCAAATATAAAAATATAAAATTCAAATATCAGGGCTGGGACACCCAACTGCCACATGTCTCTGGTTGTGTTCATCAACAGGGAGCAGAGTGCAGACACAGTATAATTAAGAGTGAAATTCACTTTAATTCAGCAGCAGGTCTTTAGATTCTCTTAGTCATGCTCTCCAGAGAGCACAGGACCGATTTAGATTTGTTAAAGCTTTGACCAGTTTGTTAGCTGTTTTCCAGCAGCCACTCTGGGCGGATTGACGCTGGCATCGGCACAGAGAGTGGACATTGTTGACATTGTTGGTATATTGACATTGCATCAAAGAGTTGGCTTCTGCATCCCTGGCACAGTGTTTAGAGGTGAGCAGCAGGCTCCACAAGGCCGAACTTGGAGTCAGATGTTGTGTTTTTTGAAAGTTGGTCCAAACTGCCCATCGTCACCTTTTGTTATGTCTGAGGTTGGAATTATCTCAGTGTTATTGTCCAGTGTTCATGTACTTGAGAGGAGGCCTCACAGCAAAGTTATTTAACACTTCAGTGTCATTTATATGACTGTTCCACCAATCAATCCACAGAACATACAAACATTTGATCACACGTAACTTCCTCTGTGTGGTGTTTTGACTGTTTATAAGACGCAAAAGTTTTCATCTGTCAGAGCTCAAATGGGAAACATAAATAATTTAACCTTCCCGAACATTGATGTCACATTTAAGAAGTTCAATTAAAAACGTTTTTAAAGTGTTCTTCAAAATTTGTCCTTCTACCCTGGCTGCCACAATGCTAAATGTTCATTATGTGTTGACACATGTTGGCACATGTATAAAATGTTCTTTATACAGAGATATATTAAATATTGGAATAACCAGAGAAAAGCAAAACTACAAAACTAAAAACAAATAAAAAGAGAGACAGAGACATTAATGCTGGTGTGTACTCTCTATCACTGAATGCTAAGCAATCATATTTTCTGTTGTTTGAGCGATCACAAAGCACCGCCGCTCTGGTTTGGAGCTGATGTGTTAAAAGGACAGACATGCAAAAAATTCAGCACCATGGACAGCACCCACCACCTCCTTCCTCTGTGTTGCAGCGATTTTGCATGTCTGTGATTAGCTGTGGTCATTATGTTTCAGATATTTAATTTGCTTTGGTGGCTCTAAACAACATCTGGCTTTAGTTTGCTTTGCATAAAAATCACTTTGTACGAATGTGTTTCTTTTATGTGAAGGTGCAGCGCAGATTTCTGCACTTGCAGTGATTTATAAAGATATACACTACTCACAAAAAGTTAGGGATATTTGGCTTTCGGGTGAAATTTATGGAAAACGTAAAAAGTTCACAC
>JAUMHL010000013.1:9767528-9785977 GCA_032362345.1 Sandelia bainsii
TTTAGGGAAGGTCACATTAAGTTCACCTGTAAAGGTTATAGTGCATTTTAAGTTCATCCTGAAATTTCACCCGAAAGTCGAATATCCCTAACTTTTTGTGAGTAGTGTATGTATAATGACTACCAACCTCACAGATACAGATGTATAAGAGATATGACTTGTAGTTTAAGTTGTAAATAGTGTCTGATGTAACAGTGATTCACCATATAAACAGTCTATGTCAGGCTGGTTGGTTTTTTTCCCTGTGTAAACACACTAAAGAAAAAGATACAGTATATGTGTGCGCTGTGTCATTGTCAAGTAATCACTTGGAAAACACTAGAGCAGAAGGCGCTCTGCACCAAAGATGAACCATTAATCTCGCAGATTAGAGGTGAAAACAAACAAAACAGAATCAATATTGGCATGTTGGTGCAGGTGAAAGGACTAATTTGCTCCACAGAACTGAACAGTTGTACCAGCTGCAATGTTTTCATAGCTTCTTTTCATTGCCTGCCAAAACACTACAGCCTGCAACTTGCACAGTGTCACATGAGTGGTTGTGCTGTTGAGCGTCCTCTGGGTCTCTGTTTTAATTCATTTTTGTATTGTGCTCCTCTTTGCATGTGTGTGTGGGTTGATGAATTGAAGCTTGAAGCTAGAGAATGTGTGCACTCCTGTGATACATAAACATAAGCTCCTAACTCATAGTTACCCTCTAGTGTCAAACTCACTATTTTGACGCAGAACATCTCTAAATGGACAGAATTCAAGCCACAGTTTTGTGTTCAGTGCAAACTACAGTATATTACTGTAATTGTGATTTTGAGAAATTTATATTGTAGTTCAAAGTTTCCATAGCATTTGCAATTTCCATACAATGCATGTACTGAATGCTTAAACAGTTAAGTTTAAAAGTTCGACGTGGACTGGAAAAGGAGTCTGATACATTTTAACTCTAGGTTTATTTACTAGCTTTTTTTTTTTTTTGAGCTTTCAACCGCATTTCATGGTCTTCATCAGTAGATGGAGTTGGCTCGACTGTCATCACCTGACCTAGAATTTCGGTCCATTGATGTTGGGCCAACTGTGTCCACAAATAAAGGTGTGGTTGAACGAGCCAGAAAAAAGGCTATTAATTGATTCTTATTTTTTTGTCAAACAGTAGATGAATTTTAACTGACTGATTTTCACATGATTATTTAAGTAAAAATACATACATACATATGTAAAACATTTGCCTTTTGACCTTTATCTTTAGATTTACTAACTAAGACGACCACCCACACCCATCCACACACACACACACACACACACACACACACACAAAGTGTAAATGCATTGAAGAATATCACTCCATACAGTACACAATCTTTGAGGGAAACATCTAAGTTTCCACCAGCATCCTGCAGCCCGGCTCATAGATTTACAGCAGCCGGCAGCATTTAGCTGTCACTCTCTCTTTTAATTAAAGAAAATACATTACCTGTCTCCCTTGGTGTTTTAGTGTGTATGTGTAACACAAAAGCAGTTGGTGGCGAAATATGGACCTGCTGCACATGGG
Organism: Sandelia bainsii; assembly: GCA_032362345.1. Lineage (NCBI taxonomy): Eukaryota > Metazoa > Chordata > Actinopteri > Anabantiformes > Anabantidae > Sandelia > Sandelia bainsii. The sequence goes on from JAUMHL010000013.1 coordinate 9,769,072, forward strand.
GAGGAGGGAGCATTTTGTTGACTCAGCGTTTGTTAGTGTTTTTCCTCTGAATCGCACAGTTTAGTGAAGGTCCATTGGGAGGGCAGTAATACAGCTTTGTTCATTGTGTGTGGATGTGTGTGTGTATCAGTATATATATATTCACCGAGAACCAGATATAACCTATTTTTCTTTCTATTATTTTGCCAAGTAAGTGTAATAAACTTGTTGTATCATAATCAGATGGATTTCTATTTAATATCTAAAAATTTGCAAAATAACAAGACTTCAGGAAGGAATCATTGTTTAAAGCCAACTAAGACTTTGACCGAACAAAAAGTTTTATTCTGTAAGTTTAACAAAAATATATATATTTTTTTTGAAGACCCTGAAATGTAACAGAAGGTTCAGAGCAGTTTCTTTTAGAAAAATCTGTAACTGTGTGAATGGACTTGAACCAGCATCAGCCTCATTCATTGTTAAAAGGAATAAGGCACAATGTTACTCAATGTCTTGTGTCCCTTGTGACGTGACCCACATAGAGACTTTCAGCCGTTATAGCCCGCGTAGGTGTGCAGGCCTACGCACACACACGCCTGCGCAGCTTCTCTGGAGAGTTGCCATTAAGGCATCATACTTTATATTTTATTTAAACACTGGAGTATAGTAGTAGGCTTTGTGCCAACTCAGATCTGTCTTTGTAAGTGAAAGGCCCACACACACACAATACATATTTATTATACTTTCAACCCTGTTGAGAAAGACATTTTATAGAGATCTGCCCACAAAATTCATTTTGGCAGATTGGTCAAAAGTATTTATCTGTAATATTTTCCTCAAGCTTTCTCAAAGAACATTTTTGCATGTCTTTTTCTCTGCCTCTGTTTCTGAGTTGCGTGCTGTTACGTTGTCCAAATGTGATGAGTTGACAAAATAGTGACAGTCATAGTGATGTCTGTCCTCTAAGGGCACATAGAGGATTTTGGTGCAGTACTGTAATATGCTCATTATAATGGCCTCATTGTCCAAACACACTGAGTCTGCAGAAAGACATTATGACTTTGCTGGTCTGACCTGCTTTCGCCTGAACCCATCATGTACGTCATACTTCACACACACTGCACAGGAACTGCCAACTAATCACACTGCTAATGCACATGCAGTGCAGTGCAGTGACATAGGTCATCTTACACAATCACATCAGGACAAACCAAACTGAACTGAAGTTTTTGATAAAAAACAAAGAGTAAAAAACAGCCGTTGTACACTTGCATAGCTTCTGTTGATGTCTTATGCACACTTTAGTATAGTTTAGTAGACTCCTCATTTCAGATGTATTAACTTCACCTTACTCTCCACTATCATCCCATTCCTCCATCACAGGACTAAATGACTGAAGGCCTGACACTCTGTGGTCATGAAGACTTCTGAATGACTAGCCCACCTGAAAACCATCACAGGGCGCCTGCTAGACCCGCTGGTCAAATAGGTCAAGTGGATGGTGATGGTCAACACAGGACTTCACCTTATCATGCAACACATCAACTGCCCTGGGATATACATAAGTATCCTGTCGCTGACTTCAGCGTGGCATTCAACACTACATCTCCATCTGTCAGCAGAGTCAAAAGAAGCTGAAGCTGAACGTCAGAGACCTCTCTCAGCACTGCTTCACCTCATCATATTCACCAGCTTTGTGTCAACTATGGAAACCTTCATGTTTTGGGGATCTACTAGTTCCCACTAAGACATGAAATGTGGACCAAAGTCAACTGCATCCTCAAAACAGTCAAATAGAGGAAATATTACTGACAGGTCTGGACAAGAGCTGGTCCGGTCTTACTCCACTGTCAATAAGCCTGTTCTGTGCACATCTATCACACATATTTACTGTATATTGTTGCTTGAAAGACATCAGTAAGTGGAAAGAAATCCCTTGCATGTGTTGGCATACTTGGCTTATTCTCATTTAGATTCTAGTCATGGCTGGATTAGCATGTTAAGAGGCCCGAGGGCAAAGACTGTGGTTATTTGCCACCTACTGAACCTCCTACTCCCAGTAACCATCCCCAGGTGTCAATTAGTCGAAGCAGAAGTAGTAGGAGAGAGTGCACCAAAATGACTAAAACTCCACCCGTCCATCAACGTTTCCTTACATGTCTCAGCTGCAAATGTTTAAGCACTAGACCCTGGAACTACCATCTGCTATATGACTGTATTTATTTATGTATTTCAGCTTTGAGAGAACAGTACTGAGGTAGAAGGAAACTAGTCCAGTTAGTGCAGGGTGTCACTGTCAAAAAAAGGGAAAAATATGATGAGAAACCAGTGCTGTTGATTACACTGTTGATTCTGTTCTGCTGTGGGAACACTGTAATTTTCAAAATGAAGCAATGAGCACAAGAGGAAAGGTGAATGAGGGAATGTGTGTGTCTGTGCGTGTACAGGCATGTGTGTGTTTGGACAGCTCTCGCTCCAGGTTTCTGTCAAGAGACAGTGAGTGCTGAGTGTTATTTTTCCAAGTGCACTTAAAAAGCAGCAGGGCATCAAAGGCTCCCCTAAGAAGTGTCGACTGGATGATAAGAAGCGGAGAAACACTTGACTCAGTCTCTTTCTGACTCACTGCATAAAAAGTGTTTATTTGGAGAGACTGGAGATGCCCTGTAAACATAGTCACTGTGTTGTAATGCTACAATATTGAAAGGTGATACTCTACAGTACATTCTTCCTCGACTAAGTAATCCCAACTAAAGGCACACTTACTAGTTGTGTCAGTCATCTGTAGGACTTGAAGAAAGCATAAAATTTAATTTTCTGCCAACAACAGTAACTATTACTATTTTTACAGAGCTTTCAACTGTTATTATGTAGTTTAAAAATAAGCTTAGTTTATCTCATCTCTGTCTGGCTCCATTTCCATGCTTCCATGCTTACTGCTTTCTGCAAATACATTTTGGCAGAACATCAGTTCCACTGATTAGAAAAACAACACCATTGCTTATTTGTTCACATTATTATGAGGACTTGTGTTTTTGTTTTCCAGTCATGCTAAAAACGACTGCTCGCTCGCAAGAGCAACGCCTGTCGTTTCAGTCGTATTCAACTACTGGTTCTACTACCTAAATAGAAATTCAACCAGTTGGTGTTTCAGAGTAAAACTAAATCTAAGCTATAGATTTGTGATGGGGTGACATTCTACCTGGTAGTACAGTGCTTCAGTCCATTTTTTTAGTGCCTCTTCTCCTTATCTCTGTTCTCGACATTGTTTTGGCTCTCAATCCCACACACCTAAGCTGACTTTTAGTCTTTTCCTGTCTGTGTTAACCTTTTACCTGATGACAGGCTTGCATGACATAATATGTCCCACTCACTGTGTGTGTGTGCGTGTGTTTGTGCATCTGTGTGTGTGTGTGTGAGGCCAGTTTGGGGGAGTCAAGGCAATTTAAGAAGTGAGTTTTCCAAAGAGCCTGCTGGTGTTTACAGGTACTGTATGTCTGTGTGTGTGTTAGTCATGGACTTTGAGTTTATACTGAGGATAGCAGAGAGGAGAATAAAGGCTGCTTTAGGCAAAGCTGAACCAGGTAAGATACTCTTTACACTGGAAATGTGTCCTGAGATAGAGTGACTTAGGCCACGTTGACATAGACTTTTCACTTTATGTGAACAAGGAAAGTAACTTAATACTTAAGAAAGCTTAATAAGTAAGAATGTGAGTTCTTGCCTAAACAGTACTCTGCAGTACAAATAAAAATACTATTTAAATGCTTTCCTCAAGTTGGACTACTCAGTATATACTCTAAAATTAACTTTACCAAAGTACAAATGCTCCACTAAGAAACTGATTTCTCTGGGAATCAATCCTGATTAAAAAAAGTATTTTAAATAGTATTGAACTCGATGCTGTTGATAACGTGAATGTTAGTCTAGTCTAGTTCAGCTTTGTTCCACATGTGCCCCATAAATAACATTTCTCCAGAAATCTAAAACATTCAGGCCTTTTTAAATGTAATTCATGTTCGTAATCAAAGAGAGAGAACAACTTCAAAAATTCATTTTGAAAAATCATCCAATGTTAATTTCTATTCAAAAACGGACCTTCTATTTAATAGCACTTAAAAAGCAAATGGATTTTTAAAAAATAGGAACAAAAAATTTTTTAAATAAAATGTATGTTACCATATCAACTTTGTAAATGATATTTCATCGGGATGTTCACCTTTTATTTGTTATCAGTGAAGAGAGGTATGAGCATAAAAGTATGTTTAAAGTACCAAAAGTGAAATAACTCATTGTGGGCAATCTAGGATCTTACTTATTTGTGTATTAATATATAAACATCACTGATGTTGCAGCTGGTAAAGGTGAGGCTTATTGTAACTAATAGATGGTTAATCCATAATATTTTATATTAAAAATGAACATCTGCAACGCTACTAGTAACTACTTTAAATACTCAGGTAAAGCATAAGCGCTTAAGAATGGTAAATGTACAGTACCTGAGTATCCTTTGTTACATTTCACTCCTAGAAAAATAGAGAGCAAAATAATAACACACACTGTGATTTATTTTACCTGTGGGTTACAGGTTTACTTAACCTGAAACTGATAATATAACACACTTATAACACACACAACAGCACTACGCTAACTGCTCTTCGTAGTGGTTGACAAGTCAGGCGTCGCTCTCTACTATCTGTCTGAAGGACAGTCTGTGTAGTTGGGGGATCGGGGGATGGGGGTAAATAGATGATGTCATGCCTGCCACTAAAGCTTCCTTCCTAAAACACTTCCTTGTCTCTTGTTCAGAAAAGATTGGGAACATGGCACAGTACAGCCAACATACTGTGTATCAGCAGTTCAGGAGAACATTTAAATAGCCAATATGATCAAAACTAAAGTAGTTTAGATGGATGGACTGAAAAGATAATAATGCAAAATCATTTAAAGGATATGACCAGTGCTACTTTTAAATTTTTTTTTGTATTCAAACACAGTAAAGACAATCCTGTCTGTAGCACTGTGCCCTAAGCCCACTGGGTACAACACTGAAGACGTAATTTCATTTTAGAAATTTGAGTCACTCCTCAGCTGCCTCTGCAGTGTCTAGAAAAAGATGCACAAACGGGAGTAAATGGTGCATTTGTTGGGGACTATTTTTAGCTGTGGATTAGCACAACTTTGTCTCTAGTGAGTATTTTCAGCAGCAGGATGGTGTATGTTGGAGTGGTACAGAGGAATAAGCTGTGTCAGACTTGTTAGATAGATCAATTTATTGTTGGTTTTGGTTCTTTTTTATTTATTTATTTTGACAGTTGCAATGGTTCAGACCGGTATGAAATACTCTCTGAAAAACTTGCTCTTGTGCAATTTCATGCCATGTTTGTAACATATTCTAATGCGTGTTAATACCCAGTCATCTGAAATCCATTAGCCTGTCCTCTCTAAGGTACTAAATAATGGACACAGGCAGTGAATGCTTATATAGTATTTGTCAATGCACAGTTGTAGTAGTTGTATCCCCCTCACCTGTGAGAAGCGATGCCCTCGGGGCTGTATTGTGGCCAGGTTTAAATTAAATGCTTATGGTAGCTCCACGGCCTCAATGGGATCCTCTAATGAACCGTGCTGCTGAATGGTTCATGTCGCCATTGTCAGAGGGATTTCTATACACGCTGCTTTACTGCAGGACTGTGAGGGAAACAGGTTGTCAGAAGCCTCAGGAAAGCATCTAGATCAGGTGCTATTTTAAGAGTTCTGGCTTTATGTGCTGCCTGATGTCACTTAGGTCTATATATATAACACATGAAAATCTGCTGCTTATTTAAACGTACGTGCTGATAACTTGAAGATATCTCTTTAGCTTGATTTAAACCCAGCACAGACAGAACTCACAAATAACCACAACAATGCAAATATGCTTTTCTCAACCATCTACCACCTGGTCTTTCGTCCTCCTCGACGAACTGTGTGAACTTTTCTCTGCGGAGAAGTGTGAGGGATAACACGTTTTTTTCATTCCACAATAGCTGAAATTAGGCATTTTATTACTCAGACGATGGCTGCCCACGAAGTTCTCACCCAGCCATGTGCACGACCGTGGGTGGCACTGAAAACACTCTCTATTGTTGAGCCTTGAATGCTTAACAAAGTTTAGTCTCTTGTCACATTGTCAGCCTACGCTCTTTATCCCCGTTATTCCAAACTAATGTTGTGTCTTATTCAGTCAGCTGCACGTAACGCGCGTTTGAAAGCCGAATAAAGCTCGCTGCTAAAGAAAAAGAATTCATCTGTCATCAACAGCAACATGCTGAGCTCTAATCTCCTTCGCTGGGAAAATCTGGAGCAGACCGACAGTCGACATATTGCACGTTCTTTAATATGAAGCCAGAGTGTTGTGAAAGATCTGCCAACACAATAAAACACTGACCTGCCTGAGATGTGACTGATTTATTACAGAGAGGACAGCAGGTTACAGTGATGTAAACATCTCAGAGGCATGAGAAGAAAATCAATGTCGTTACTCATTAAAGGGCGCTGTAATATGCTGAAATGTACTGCTGGCAGAGGAGCAGGCTGGGAATTGTGGTGTAGCTTAGACTGAAAGCTGATGGGAACCATTCAGTGTGAGTCTGGCTCTGTGAGTACACAAACACACACACACACGCATATAACTTATAGTCTGCAGCATCAACAGGAGTTTGATTGAGTTGGTCACAAATCCTGAATCTTGTACTTCCCATTTTCTCTTAACTCAAAAGCAACACAACCTAAGATACTATGCGGTAAATGTTAGGCCCAAAGTTATAGTAAACACTGGTTTTAAGGGTTTTTATGAACATATATTGTAACTAATTAGTACAAACTTTACAGTTTCTTCCATCTCTCCATTCTCCTGCCCAAACTGTTGTCATTATATAAACATTTTCATGCAACTTCCACCCAGCTTTGACTTTCAGCACCTTCTTAATTCAAACTCTTGCTTGAAGGCTTTTCTCCTTTCAGTCTCTGGAGTTATTTCCCCCCCCTCATCCCCATACTTCCACCCTCTCTCTCTCTCTCCTCTTCTCCCCCTCCTTCTCATCTTTCTCTGTAGTTTTTCTGTGACTTTTTGGGGGGGAAAGATCTGGAGCGCTTATGTAACCGCTCTGACGCAGACGACTTCCATTTTCAGCTGTTATCACTTTGCGTCGAAAATTGCCACTGATGACTTGAGTCTCCTGCTGTAGCTGCTTCAGCGGCCGCCTGTGACCTCTGACCTCCCTGGAACATGGAAAGTTGGAGGGAAATGCCTCAACACAATACATACAAATACTAGCGTTTGAAAAAACAGTGTGAGGTTATATTCCCACAAACGTCAAGCAAGTGAATGCAGCGTTTTCCGTCTCCTTTCCCATTCTCTGATAATGAGCTACTACTTTAACAGGTAGCCATAAAGGATGAAGTTAAGTTACAGCTGACAAGACGATTTCAGACCCGTCCAGTGTTTTTTACAGTTGGTGACTCTGGGGAAATGGCATGACTAACAGGAATTGACTTTCACCGTTATTGCTTCACACTTCAAAGTACCAACAACACCAGACTTTTTAGAACAGCATTTCCTGGGAATATCCCCTTGAAATGTCTCTGAAGCTTAACCGAGAGCTTTTAAAAGCAAGATCAATAGTAGTATGTGAGGGGTTTACCTCCTATTAACATCCAGGTCCTGCTGTTGTGAGCAGCCTGAAGCACTTAACCTTGATATGCAGACAGGTCTCGGGAGATTAAAAAAAAAAAAATATATATATATATGTCATGTATTCGTTCCAGACAGCAAGGCTAGGCCAGCAAGTTCAAACAACAACAGAAAAAAAAGTTAAAGCACAACAATACTACACTAAGTTGTGATTAAAAAGCATTTCTTCCAGTATTTCCAGTAGCAAGAGAAAAAACTTGTTTCACTTAGTGAGAGCACGGTTAAGGTTTCTATAATTAAAATTTGTGAATCAGTTAATGAACACATGAATTTGTAGATAAAATTCCTCAGCACAGCATAAAACGTAAGATCGTTGTTAGTCACAAATGTGTGACTTGCATTGTGAAATTTGAAACATTAACTTCTTTCCAAAATTCACAATTATTGTCAAATAAAAACTTTTTTGACATACAATTAGCCCTCATAGTTTGCTCAGTTCTTCTGACAGTGTGTAACACATTTTGAAATCTGGCATTGGTACATATTTTGTACTCATACCCAGCCTTTCCAGACAATCTGAAATTTTATAAGCTTCTTTAACTCCTGCATAAAATTAAGCCACATATTTATTCCATCCTGGCCTGGACTTGCATGTATGCTTTTTTTCCCTTAAACTTTTCTCTGCTAAGATTCAAATAATTCACAATCTTATCATACATTATACATAAACCTCTCGAGAGAGCACCAAGTGGCAAATCAATATTGCCAAGACTCTTATCAGTCAACAAATTATAATGGTCATCTTCAGTGAGACTGGTCCAGTAAACCCACTGGTCCCACTTTGTCTTTAATTCATGGCTAATCAGCTGAGGTAGACTCTCAGTATCTCAATACCTCAGTTATGGCCAAATTCTACAGAATCTGAACTTTATCTAAACTATCAGGCGCATCCGCTGTACATGGTCCAGTCAGGATGTTGGATGCCATGCATCACTAATGTATGTATAGTTTTCCTTTGGTAACTGCACTTCACTAGATAGAACTAATTTATTATTTTGACATTTTGTATACATTTAAAATTACAACAGTGTTTTCTTTATCAGCAGTTTTACACCAATCAACCTCTAGTCTAATCACACTAATTAATGGATCATATTTTTTATTTCAAAGAATAGCCACACACTATTCCCATACTTAAATCTGTTGTGGGCTCTAATACCCCAAAGAAGGTCTCTTCTTCTAAAGCTCATCCAGCACTCTGTCCTGGTTGGAGACACAACTTTAATAGTTTATGTCAACCGATCATGTCGATACTTCAGCAGATGGCCCAGTCACACACATAGGTAAAACCAGAGCAGAGGCTCATACATCTCACCCACCTCGTTACACAGTTACATTTACACAGTTATTTTAAAAGAGCTACAATAAACGAAAATGATCCAAAACGTACTAATCAAGCAGAAATAATAGTGTTCTCTGGTAGAAGGGTGAGTCTCACTTAAAAGCTTTTAGAAGTGAATATATCTCTGCACTCGTCAGTGTTGTTCAATGAGTCTGGATCACTGGAGGCTTCGACAGCGCCTCTCCACATTAAGACACGTTTTGGAGCATATTTCTAATAAATTACTTGAAAAAAAGCTACACACAATGTCTCACAAATTAAAGTGTGGTTTTGTCTTTTTCGCGTGAGTCTTTCCAGATCATCTGTCCATTTACAACATGGTGAATGTAGCAGTAGCGCGCCTGTCTCTTTTATCATAATCAGTTTTCTTGTCCTCAATAAGCATTCAAATTTACCCTTGCTCAGTTTAATTGTTGTTCAGTTGTGTAACTAATATTACGGAGTCAGATCACGGACTTTATGACTCTTCTTGTTGTGCGTCTTTTAATCTGAAGTCTCACTTCAAACTAATAAAGAAACTTCGCATCTACTGCTTCTAAATTACACGTATAATGATGCACACAACTCTGTCTTCAGTTGCTAGGTTACAGGGTCTGGCTCATCTTTCCTCATATGTGATAATAAAGCTTTATTGATTAACAAAAAAACACATGTATTGCTGTGGTACACAATTTTCTGAACTTCTTTGTGCTGCGAGCAAGAGCTGGGTAGAAAGACAATTGGGATGAGATAGGAATAGGCAGAACTGAAAGAAAAAAAAAAGAAAGAGGGGAGGGGGGGTCCAAGACAGTAGAGACGGTAGAAAGAGATGAGGGGGTTGTCAATGAATAATTCAGTCACTCCTTTCCTTTTCTCCTCCGCCCTGCTGAGTTGGTGATATTACAAAGATAGGAGAAGAGAGGAGAGGAAAGGAAACAAAGAGGTTAGAGGAGACAAGAAAAGGAAATGAGAAGGAAAGAGTGGTGGGGACAAGGAGGCAAGAGGAGGTTATTTTTCTGAGAAGCAAAGTTTTGATTGTGTCTTCCTTCCTTTGGTAGTTTAACAGTTTGATTGCATATGTATGTGTAGTTATGTGCATGTGTTTTGCACATTTCAGCAACTGTGTGTGTGTGTTTGTGTGTGTGTGAGAAGGAGAGAGAGAGAGAGAAGGTAAGGCAACCTATTGACAGAGCACAGAGATGAAGTCAGAGACGCAGTAGGATGAATGTAATGGATGCTCAGATGTGTGTGTGTCGGTGTGTTATCCTCTCAGCATTCAGCAGGTGTTCTCTCCCTCCTTTCGGAGACCCATCTGCGTCACTAATCACTCGTTACCTAGGTAACAGTGGTCTTCCCCACGTTTGGGCTTCTGTGAGAGCGTGTGGGCGGGTGTCTGAGCGCGAATTATGAGTCATCCAGCTCAGTTCAGAGTGGCTATCCTCACACTCCAGTCTGGGGAACACCCACCCACATCTGTTACCTCCCTGTCTGTCTCTCTTTCCCCTCCTATCAGTAAAATTGCTCATCTCCCAACTTCTTTCTCTACTGCTGCCCGGACCTAAAGGTATTTCTGACTGTTTTACTCAAAGTACACTCAGTTGTCAGGGTTAGGATTAGGCACACTTACAGTAGATAAAACGTGCTAATGTTTTAGTTTAATGTGCATTGGTTTTACCTTGGTGTATCTAATAAACAACAAATACAACAATTGAATAAGTATTTAAACATAAATGTAATGTCGACCTGTTGCTGACATTCATTAGAATGAGCCACCACACTCTCCATGGCTGGGCAGACAAAGATAAGAGCGCCACCTACAGAGATGCTGTTTCATGACATCGTCTCTGGGAAGTCCCAGTAGTGAGTCAGAGTTTTATGCGGTGTCAAACCTGGCAATCTGTGGCCTGGATACTGATGCTGCTCAGTTGTTGTTCATCAAGAACATATATGCAAACTCTCTATTTTTATGTTTGTGTGCAGATTAAACATATGTGAGGTCACCGATCAGCCACAATGTTAATGCTGTAGTGGACACGGGTCAGCATGGGCACTGTCAGCCTGTCTGCGTTTAATTTTTTCCCTTCATTAATGTAGCGTAGAAACACTGGGCAGTAGAGAGTACCTTTCCAAAAACAAGTTAATTTCAGCACAACTCCTCTGTTGTACTGCAAATCTAATCTAGTTCGTGGGCTTCTTGGTAAATGCACAGGAGAAAAAACAGTCAACAGTCATCTTCATCCTCCCACACCCAACATGTTCAGTACTTCTCTCAAGGCACAGTATTCTACAGTTTTGGTGGTTTGGTGTCAGTACTGTAGAATACCTCCTTTCCCCCCCCCCTTATTGGCGTAGGCAGCGTTTCTTTCTTGGTGTTGGAAACAAAAGGCTTGAAATGTCAGAGACAGTTTGGCAATCAGCATCTCAGTGTTGCTGTTTTTGGCTGGTTCACTGGGTTTATGCACGCTAAAGAAACATCTACATCTATTGCAGTGAGTGCCAACATTTTTTAACCAGGATATGTCTGTTTCCTGATGGGACACTTCACTTTTGAGTGTTTTTAGTGTCATTTATTTTTGTGCACATGCTCCTTATGCGCCCCAATAAACATACAGTAGTGATGTTTTTAAACCTTCACCAGTAGTGTGGCTATAAAGGGTTTTTAATACATCTGTTCAGCAAATGTTCCAGCAACTTGAGCTGACAGGTGCAGTGCAGTGACATCTTATAAAGACAGTAGGTAAAACTGTGATTAAAATTCACATACATCTGTCTTAAAGTAAGGATGTGCTGTAAAGAAATAGTGGTGCAAAAACTAAATGTGAAAACAGGTATTAATGAGAAGGAGCGTGATAGAGGAGTGTGGTTCCCTTTTACCCCCTGTAGAGGGCGCTGCTGCCTCTGTACAGACCCAGAAAACACTGTGCAACCCTAAAGCCTTAAATAAAACTGTAGTGTGCATGTGTGTGTGTATTCTCTCAGGAGAGAGCTGGATGTTTGATGAAAGCATGGAAAATGTAAAGTTAATTACTCTGCATATTTCTACTTGCATGATTTGCGTGCGTTCTTGTGTTTATCTGAGATTGTGTATGTTCTCTCACAAACCATGCACCATAAAAACAGTGGTTTTGTGTGTGTGTGTGTGTGTGAGAGAGGGACGGATAGTGGAATAAGTGGATGAAAGAAGGACAGGCTGCAAAGAATTTTCCTTTTGAAGTTTAAGAGCTGGGATGTAGTAAAAAGCTGCAGAAGATATGAATTTTAATGTAAATGTAGCTTTGATTTATTCATAACTCCTTCACTTGGTCTGACCTGGATAAAACAGCATGCACACCGACTCTTCACACACACACACACACACTTACACGCTGAAACACTTTTATTTTTCCATTTCTTCCCCCCACTGCTGTCTGGAAGAGAGAGAGAGACAGCAAGAGAGAAGTAAGAAACTGAAAGATACTGTTGTGTCAGCAACATCAAGGACAAATAAAGGAAAGGCTGGAAGATTCTGGTTTTACCTGCTGTAATGGGACAAAAGATGAAGATCTAAGATGACAGAGTGCTGCTGCTGTTGTGTCTTTGAACCAATGTTAAAGTAGCAAAGCAAAGAAAAATATATCAGTAAGAAAGCTATGATGGCACAAACATGTCTTCAGTTCTCCAAGATCTGACAAGCTCTTGTTTGCATTCAGAACTTCATTTGTTTATTATGCCGTTTACATGAGAAGCATCAGACTTTTATCTCATCTGTGCTGCTGCTGTTGCTGAGTTCTCACGCATGCTCTGGTGCCACCTAGTGGCCACGATAAAAAGGCATGCATCATATTGCTGTGAAATCTTGGAGAGGAAAAAAAAACTAAGAAAAAGTGACTCGTCACTGTCCGTGGTGCTGAAATGTTTTCAGCCAAGTGACGTCACGCAGCCTCAGCGCCACATCCGATCATTTTTTAATCCGCTGCCCTTTTTAGAGCCACTCAACACAGACCAAAATACTTAACATAAATAATGAAGATTTTTTTGTTATTTTCAATAGATTTAACACAAATAATTCAAATACAATAGAAGCAGGCCACATATGTTACTACTAAGTTTGGGGGAAAATGATTGTGATATGTTGGATAAGAATCAACCTATTAGACTGTGAGATATCTTATCTGCAGAGTTGACATTTGGGACCGACAGTGATGGAAACGGTTCACATCCTTAAGGGGTAACGGTGTGATGAATACATTTCACGGCAGCCTGTCGGTCACATTCTGATATTTCGTGCTTGTGCCTGGTTGCTGGTTGCAAGGGAATCATCACGGTGTCACTAAAGACTAATTTGAACAATAAATATCCAAATGGATCAGTCAGACATACAGTATTTTGCTCTCTAGTTTTTTAAAGCACACACAGTCTCAGTAACACTTGCTGCCAGAATACCTGTAGGGGATCACACTTTTCTAAACTGATGGATTCAGTGTTGCCTGGTGTGATGGAGGTTCCACTCTGCCCCTCTAAAACCCACACTGCCAAACCTCACTGTTATTTTTCATTATTCATTGTAAGGGCAGATTGATTGGAAAAGGACTATAGGTTTTCTTTGATATCGGTTTCCCTTAGAAGAAAGGAAAAAAAAATTGCATTTCAGTGGTCTTTGTGTCCAGCTGGGTCTCGGCACAGCTCTTTATTGTGCAGACATGACTGACCTACATGCATCACTGGAAAAGACCGATTCATTCTGGCTTATGAAATGTAGGCAAAACTTCCACTGGAGTATTACCTTTATAAAATAATAGCAGTTAGTCTGACCACAACATTTGAACATATTTACTCAGTGCACACAGACAGTAGGGGTGTGAGGGACGAGGTAGCCTTCAGAAACACACATGTATGTGATTCATTCTTTACTTATGTCACGGTGAAAACAAATCAGCATGACAGGGATTGAAAATTGTTCATATGCTGTGTTTCTACAAAAGATAAAGGAACAATGTAGAAGGCAGAGCTGCAGATGGGATTTTCAAAATACCAACATAGTTCAGACACAAAATAAAGCCTGGAATATGCTTTCATTGTTAGAATTTTTACCTGCCCCACCCCTGGACTAAACATAGTTCAATTTAAAGCCCCTCTCTGCTCAAAAATTGTCACTTTAATGTTTGACCTTCATGATGTATGGGCAGAGTCTGGCATTAATCTTTCTTTAGTGAAAGCTTGAAATGTCCAGCACACGCACACTGACAATGGACTGGAGACATCTTGCAGCCAACATTTGATATGAAAATATTTCTTCTCAATGGAGGGATGTGAGAAGGCCCGAAATGCAATTTTGAGATATTTGAAAAGGGTAATTAAATGTTTTTTTAAACCATATCAGACACAAATGATCATCAAAAGCACAAATACATGGTTGAATGGGAGCTTTATGTTAATTGCACTAACATACGTGGAACATACATGGAATTAGCATATAAAATGAATAAATATCCATAATATATCAAATAAAATATCCATCACAGAGATTTTTTTAAATATTTGTCAGTTTAACCTACAGAAGCTGTTTTACTAATATTTTTTACTAATTTGTGTGTACATATTTCCTATTTTTTCTAGTTGTATTCTAATAAAAGGACTAAGAAATATATATACATATATATATATATGTATACACAAATACACACACTAAAATATTAGTAAAAACAGCTTATGTAGGCTCAAGTGACAAATATTGAATTTCTCTGAGGAATCTGGGAATCTGGAGAGGTCAAGGACAAAACTAGGACAGGCATTTCTTCACTGAGAGACCAGAAGAAGTCCGGCAGGGACCTGGCTCGGCATCTGGAAGCCATGTTGATCCTTCCATAGTCCAAAGAAGCCTGATAGAAGCTTTGTCTTTCTAGTTTTTTTAATCCTATTGTTACTGGAGCCAAATGAGAAGAGAACAGTGTTTCACTAATTGCTCTGTCACCTACGCTTCAGTCGAGAATGACACCTGCTACCTGTTACACCCCCACCCCACCCCACGTGAACCCCTCCACTGGCCTGTTGCGAGGATGACAAGTTGTTTTTTTGAGAGCGCGTGTGTGACCGCTCGCTCGGCGCGTGGCTCCATCAATGGTGTGCTTCCACACTACGCTCGAGCTTTTGAACGTCAAACTAACCAGAACGACAATGACACGGACTTCCGGTCATTACTTTCAAGATAACAATAACCTGTCAAGGAGCGTGTAGCTTTGAAGTACAAGCTGCTTTGCATGTAGCCTAATATCCTCTGTACCACACGGCTTTTGTCGGCCTGAAATGTCTTTTTATTGCAGCCTAAAACAAGAAACTAAAAGGTCAATGTTGAATAACAGCAGTTACACCATAAAAGAGGACTGAAGGGCCATTAAGCCGCACAAGCTAAAACTGTGTTGTTGTGGGAGAAATGTAATAATGCAGCAAACAATCTTAACACAACAAGCAAATCATAAAGATAACTATATGAAGCCACTATATTAAAGATAATATAGGCCATGTTATACATTTTGAAAAGGAGTAGCCATTAACGGGTGTGCTGTCTAACATAACGTTATGTAAACTATGAGCTGTTTTTTTTAAATTAAAATCTGTTTTTGAATTAAAAATGATAGGTTAGATCAAAATTGGCCCCTTGGTGGCAGCAACAAGTAGGTAGAAAATTGACGAAGAACGTTTAGGATATAAAAACCTACATTAAATTGTCAAGAGGAAAACATTTTCTCTGCAAAGTGACGCATTAATGTCCACAATCCACTGGGAAATAACACAACAATAATTATTCAGCTTTCACTTTGAAAGACACACCGCCCTCTTTCCGGTTATGCTCGCGGTGACTCGCGCTGGTTTCACGCAGCTGGAGAGTCTCGCGGCGGCAACGCGCGCCCCGCGCTTCTGTCAGCGGAATACAAACGGAGGTTTTTCAAGAGGAGAGGACACAGTTGCTTTCTGAGGCAATATTCTCCTTTCTAGAGGTGTTTGTTTGTCTCGTCTGTTGACCATGGGAACACAAACTGACAAACGGCGTCCGGTAAAATCGGTTGGAAGTGCCGTTCAGTGACAGCTGCTGTTTTCTGACTGACAGACAGACCGGTGAAACGTGACGGACAGGTAAACCTCTGTACGGTTCAAATAAATGGCCAGGGAAATAACGCTAACAGAAAATATGCTGTAACGTGAAGGGCTATGGTTTATTTTGGACTTTAACGCGTTGTGGCTGAAGTATGGGGTCGTTGTAGCCGGTAAAGCGGAGACTGGAGGTTTGTGTCTGGTTTTGTCTGCGCTCCGGCCCGTTCCGGTGGACACAGCTGAAGAGACTGGAGACACGGACGGAGACAGGGCTGTGTTTGTGTCGGCTGAGACATGGCAGCGGCAATCGCCAGTGGTTTGATCCGGCAGAAGCGACAGGCGAGGGAGCAACACGCCCACCGACCGACTGCCCACCGGCGGCGGAAGAGCCCCGGCAAGAAACAGGGGCTGTGCAATGGGAACCTGGTCGACATCTTCTCCAAAGTCCGGATATTTGGCTTGAAGAAGAGGAGGCTACGGAGGCAAGGTGTGTAGAGGAAAAAGGGGGAGAGGGCGGACAAACGCGCATATGCATGTTCACACACACAGACAAATATATTCATATGCATATGGGTGCGCGCGTGGAGGAAACGCACGCACACACCTATCTTTACGTACGTCAGTACACCACCACTTACACGCGCACACGCCCTACTTGCTGCTGGTGCCCACATATACCGTCGCGTGCGCTCATACACGCGCGCACACCCCAATCATGCATAAACACAGGCTGACAGGCTCACCCTGTGCTCGGGGGGGGGGGGGGGGGGCGGGGGGGGGGGGGGGGGGGGGGCGGCGGGGGGGCG
>JAUMHL010000013.1:9785987-9815544 GCA_032362345.1 Sandelia bainsii
ACCCCCCCCCCCCCCCCCCCCCCCCGTCCTCTGTGGTGGCACACACACACACACACTGTCATGTCTTGTAGTGCCCTATGGTTCAGTAGTTTCCAAGTACATCCATTATTGAAGCCGCAGATTAGTCTAGTCTTTCTCTGTCTGTCTGTGCATTTCCACCTCACCGTCTCATTTTCACTTCATCATTCCAGCTCCATCAACAAGATCAGACTTTGTCTTAACTATTAGCAAAATGGCAGACAGCAGCAAAACTACCACCCTCTCTTATTTTGAAATTACACTTTGCTCCATGTTATACTGACTTTTCTTTTTAGAATAAAAACCAGGAACCGTTTTATTGTGTTCATGTGGAGGTCAGAAACTGTAAGTCAGACATTTCCACCATTCACATCGCTCCACTCACATCCAAACACTTAACATCACTGTTAAATCATGGGATGGATGCTGCCGTCAACACACAGGGAAGTGATTAGATATGGAAGTGAATGCAGATAATGATAATGTTATGATTGGGTGCCGTGGTAAGCGTTCAGCAGCAGAGGCGATAAGTGCTGTTGTAATCAGTTGATTGTGTGAGAAACCTTCAGGTGACGGGAGGGAGGGATGAAGGGAGGAGAGACAGAGGCAGGAAATGAGAGGAGCGGAGGAGGAAGAGGTGGAGAGGGCAGGCGAACGTGAGGAGTCATGTTGATGGGAGTTGGTTTTGATCAGTTTGGTCTGAGAGCCAGATTCTGGATCTCTCCTCTTTTCTGCTCACCATTTCCTCTCTTCCTCCCCTTTTCCTTATGTCACTTCTTCTTCCTCATGTAGCTTCAGTTCTCCTGAATTTTACTTTATTTTCTTTTTCATCTGCCAAATTTTCCCCTCGTGTCCTAACATTTGACCTACTTTCCTTCCCTTTTTTGTCTTTCCACCCTTCATCAACTACATATCCACAGGATCATCACTTCCTGTGTCCATCTTCCCTCTTCTTATCTTCTGTTTCCTCTTTGCCATGTGTTACCCTTAGTTCCTCTGTATTTCCATTCCTCCGCCTTCTTCCTATGTTCACTTTGTCACCTTTTCGACCTTACTACCTCACCTTCTCTTCCTCCTTTCATTTCTTCACTCTACCACTCTTTCTCCTGTCATCCGATCCTCTTTTCATCCCTTCCTTCAGCTTCATCTTACTTGGTCCTTTCCAGCCTCCTCTCCCCTTTGCTCGCTCCTCTTTCACCTTTCTTTCTTACCTGCTGTCTTCCTTCTCATCTCTTTCACTCACCCCAATCTTCCCCGCCTGCTTTAGATCCTTTCATCCCATCTTTCCTTTACCTGCCTCTCTTTCCTTCATGTTCTTCCTTATTTATACTCCCCCTTTTCTTGCCCTTCTCCCCTTTTGTCTTTCTTGCTCACCTCCATTCTCCCCTTCATCTCCTCATTCTTCCGTCCTTCCTCCTTTCCATCTGAATTGTCTCTTCCTATCCTTTTATTCTTTTTTCTCACTGGTAAAGCAGAACCCAACAGCCTCCTCTCCGTTTTGTCTTTTTTTTCTGCTCCTCTCTTCATGTGTTAGCTTCTCTGCATTTTTATTCCGCTCTTCTCTTCTCTTTGCCTCCCTTAACCCTCTTCTTCTCCTGATCATTGGCTCACCCCCCCCCTCCACATTACTTAGATCTTTTTATCCCTTCTTCCAGCTTCATTATACTTTTCTTCTTTCCTACCTCCTCCTTTCCCTCCTTCCATCTTTCCCTCCTCTGCGTTCCCAGCTGTGAGAGCTGCTGGTGAAAGCTTGGCAACGTCCACATTTTCTATGCTCTGTCTGTGTGCGAGAGATTTGCCAGCATCTCGCACTGTCTTCCAGAGGTTTTGTGAAGGACAGGCAGACCCAACTCAAACTCATCTGCAGCCTTCAATACTCCATCAAAGATGTGGTTCAAAACAGCTGAAATTTGTGCTTTTATCAGCTGAAAACATTGAAAAATGTCACATGAGTCTCCCTCTGACATGATGGAGGCTCCTTCTTGGCCACAGCTAGTCTCTGGATGTTGTTATATCTGAGCGCGTGGGAGGATTTTACTCCTCCAGTGAACTCAGTTTTACCTTGTCCGATTCGAGAGTGTAAGGACAGAGGGTGTTGTTGTTGTGGAGCAGCTTGTAAAGATCATATTTGACATTTTACAATGTTAATTTTAGTTATTTTGCTTTCATGCAGGTGTGACGCACCTCCAATTGTCATTGTGTTTGAAAAGTTCCATATAAACTAGAGTTCCCTACCAAATTAACTTAAAATAACTACTGCAAAATATTTTTTAATAGTTTTTTTCTAGTTTCAAACATCATTTGAGTCACAACACGAGCCAGGAGATGTATTCTGATACATGCTGCCACTGAAATGCACCTGCTGTAATATATCCATATCAGACAGGGTTTTAAACCAAACAGAAAGACAGATGTAAATGGCTTTGAGGTACACTCTGTGCTGTGCCTCCACGTCTTATTCAGTAACACTTAAAGCACAAACATACATTTTGCATTATGCTTTATAAATGAACATGTCACACATGAAAAATGGAAGAAAAGACATACTCTAGTAAAAGATAAGATGCAATAAATCATGTTCGTAGCTGCTTGCTTCGACTGTACATTATACAAACAAGCAGGGAGAGAATGAAATGTGACTGATTTCAGTCCTGTCTGCAGCAGACAGTGTGTTCTGATGTCTGCTCTGTTCTGACAGACGGGTGCTGGGCAGGTAAACTGTTATTTTGAATCATAAAGCAGCAAGAAATGCCACAGCTGTCAGTTAGAATGATATTCACTTAATGCATGAAAATACACTTTGTTGCATTTGCAGAAACAAGAGGAAATACATAGAGCTGTATGTCTATGAGGGACAAGTAACTATTGTCATTATTGATTAACACTCTATGTCAATTTGTTTTTGATTGTTTCCTTTGTAAAATCCATCCAAATTTACCATGTCCCTGAGGTGGTGTATTCAAATGTATTGTTTGTCTGTTTGTTAAATAGTTATTTATTGTGCCATGCACATATACCTATGCAGCCCATATTGCCTTTTACAACACCAAAAATGTGCCTACTGCAATGAAACATATGTTAGACAACTACATTTTTGACTAAATGGTGTAGCACTTAAATTATTATGTTCTGAGTAACAGAACAAGAGCCTTCAATCACAGCTAAATCACACAACAAACAAAGGGAGACCATTAAAGCTTCTAGTTAATGGCAGTGTACCTGAATGTGCTGTACGTCTGCATACAAAGATCACTGCTTCACATAAGGCTTTGCTTTGGAGCTGTTTTTTCATCAGAAAAGATGCTCTTGTTTTGGTTGGCTAACAATAAAAACCCACAGATGATGTAAAGAGAAAAGCAACAGATCTATCAGTGTAATGCAGTATTGTTCTCAATACATGAAATCAGTCGGTGCACAGGAAAAGTTGTGTCCAATGGCTTTGGGTCTGCTCCTTCCCTGCGTTTTGCTGCCAGGTGCATCTGTATACCTCAAGGGCCCGGCAGAGTGCTCATTTCAGTCCTGGCTCCTGGAGCAAATGCTACGTGTTCTGGCTCCTTACCCGAGACTAGTTTGTCATGAATGTCCCTGCAAGGAGCAAAACACCTGCAGACAACAACTGTACTCTGTGTGTGTGTGTGTGTGTGTGTCAGTTCCAGGAAAGTGGTGGGACAGTTCAAGTGTCTGTGGGGCTTCTTCTAATTGAGGATAACTAGGATCACTAAAGTGAATGCTGCTTATGTGCAGTGGCTGGGAGCTGAACCACAAAAGTCTCAGTTTGTTGACGTTGTGTCCTGTTTTCATCTATGGTCATGAACTCTGCGCAGTGACCAAGAAAATGAGATTATGGATATGCCAGAATGAGGATTCACTGTGGAGACAAGGAGTCTAGTTGATGTGGGAGAACCTCGACGTCGAGTTGCTGCTAATTCACATACACTGCAGTTTGTCAGGCACCTGGTATTTTAAATATGTCTAAATCAAATACTGCATGAAAATGAGAAAAAAAATGTATTATTGTTATGTGATTAGAGAAGTAATGTGAATCAGCATTCAGTTAGAATATGCCGTAATTTGAGCCAACTTGCCTCAGATGTCCAGCAGTTCCCCCGGGGGGGAACACAAGACTGGATAAATAAAAACACATCTCAGCTGCTCTGTTGCTATGTTGCTACGTGGACCCGACCCAAACACAGAGCTGGAAAATGGATGGATGAAGAATCACTGTTGGTATAATTGGCTTCTTCTAAATCCAATGCCAATATTAAGTCTCTTTGTACTGTGTATTAGTGATTATGAATTATTATGAATATTCAGTGTGGCTCAGCTATAGATCATTGATCGTCAGTGTTTCTCTCAGTGTGCAGTCTTGTTTAGACTGGAAAAGCCTCAGCAGCGTTGAAGCGATGGACGGCAGCTATATGTGGTGTAGACTTGTATAAAATCTGAACATAATGTCTCATAGGTCAAATTCATGTTTAAGATTTTATTATTTATTAGTGTAGAGATACAGTATAATCACAGAACCTCATTGCTGCCATGTGTGATGTGAAGGACATGCACTGTAGTTAAACCAGATCTCATTGAACAAGACTTCAACAAGAAATCTGCTCTCTTCAGCACCCGAAGTCTTTCTCTAATCACTAATCACTCTGATGTGCATTCAGCTGCTGCTCGTGAATTCTTCACGTGGGGGCTTTTGTGTTGTGAGATGGTGTGTGTGTGTGTGTGTGTGTGTGTAGAAGAGAGAAATACTGAAGGACTTTCATGCATCGCTGGAATGAGACACCCATGATAATTTTTCATAGATTGTATTTAGACTCATATTGAGGTGAATTTAACTTGTCACAATATAACTTGTCAAATACGGTGTAGCTGCTCGACAGGGTGACTGATTGAATCACATCGTATTATGATGAAAATATAGCTCTGAGTATGCGTGTGTGTGTGTTTGTATGTGTGTGTGTACGGGGGAATACCCTTCCACTGGAACAGTCTGGAATCACAAGGCTGTTGCTGTGACAACGCGAGAATGGGAATTTCCCTAGTAACAGACAGGATGTGGAGACACTGGGAAGAGTGGGAATATCACCTTGACAACTGTGGGAATGTCACTGTGGCGACGGTTGGCCTGGTCAGGTTGGAGAATGAGTAAATGGATAACTGGATGTTAGATGGTTGAATAGACGCATAAATAGATGATGAGTTGATGCAGCAGAACGGTCTCCTGTGGTGAATTATTGATTTTTCAACCATTAGAGCAGAGAGTTATGCAAATACCAACAATAACACCATTTATGACTGTAATAGTTCTCAGTATGTAGAGCATAAGAAATCTTTATCAGGATAATTGATATAACATAAGATAAATGTTTTTTAAACACATCAGTGTGTTGTATTTCCTTTCATTTTGTCTATTTAATTATATGGAAATCAGACATATTTATACAAATATTCATCTAAGTTGATACTACATCCATAATAATTGTAATTAGATATATTTAGTTTATTGTCTAGCCTTAATGGGTAATAAAGAATAGAAGTAATAAATGTTGTTTGCCTTGTACTTTGTAAATGGTCTAATGTGAAAAATCAAAAGTGTAAATCAAAACTTTGATTCACAGTTGAGAATGCATTTTCAAAGTGTTTTAGTTAGTGTGGATGGTCGGGCGTGGCCTTCAGTGCTCTCATCAGCTGAGTCACAACACGAACCTGGAGAGGTTTTCTGATACATGACGCCACTGAAATGCACCTGCTGTAATATATCCATATCAGACAGGGTTTTAAACCAAACAGAAAGACAGATGTAAATGCAAAGCCAGGCTTTGAGGTACACTATGTGCTGTGCCTCCACGTCTTATTCAGTAACATTTAAAATACGAAAATATACTTCACATACTCTTTTATAAATTAATAAGGCACAGATGGGAGATTCTAGACTATTTCTATATTCTAGAAATACATTAGAGACTATAACAAAACATTTCCAGCAGCTTCCTCAGCTTGTGCGTCACACATACAAGGACAGAGAGATTGAAATATAGGCAGTGTGTTCTGATCTGTCTGTTGTGTTCTGACAGACCGATGCTGGGCAGGTAAACTCTTTGAAACTGAAAGAAACGTGGCAGGAAATGCCACAGCTGCCAGCTGGAATGATATTTACTTAATGCATGTAGCTATAGACTGTGTCGTCCTATATTTATAGAAAATGTGTGTGTGTGTGTGTGTGTGTGTATTGCATCAAGTAGAATATAAACCACAAATATATCTAAATTTACAGTACTGAGATGATCAGTGTTGCATCTACATGTGATGCACATTTAACTGTACTTACTCCTAATGGTGGGAAATCGCTGCCAGCAAATTTTAATAGCTGTCTTTTAATCTAACTGAGATTTATCATCCACACAACCACATGGCATGCTAAGTAGTGTGCTGGGAATTTTGTCAGTTTGAATGCTGGTTAAAAGCTCCTCTTCCCTCCTTCTCTCCTGCTGCACAAGATGGATCCTTCACAAAGATGGAAAACACCACCCTCTCTCTGTCTCTCTCTCTCTCTTCACAAAGTGGGTCACTCTTTGCTTTTTTCTCTGTGTATAAGGATGTACCTTCACACATTCATTCTCTTTCTCTCACACGCACATGATCAAAGGGGATTCCCACTCTGCTTATGCTGAAGCCACAAAGGCAAAGTCCCTGATGGGTGATTTATAGAGGAAGAATGGGTGTGGTCTCATGTGAGTGTGTGTCAGGAGCCATATTAAGTAAGCAGTGTCAACATCCAAAGTGTGTGTGTGGAAAAAGTGTGCAAACTACATGTGAAGTTAAGAACACTGATGACAGAATGGAAAAAGCCTGTCTGTACCTGCTAAAGAATCGCTGCTATTATCGCGCCTCCTAACCCAGGTCGAGTCAGGCTTTGATGTGTCTTTCTGTCATTCTCTCTTTTCCCATCGTTTCTCTAGTGACTCAGTCGGTCTTTGTCCTTCAGCTCCCTGCTGTCTCTTTTCTTTCTCTCTTTCCAAGCAGCTGTATTTCTTTAGATATTTCATATTTCATTGCAAGATTCAAGAACCAGGCAGCAAAAGAGCAAAAGTGACTGTTGTTTCATTGTAGCACATGAAATAGCTAAAAGCACCTGCATCTGGTTCCAAATATTAACAAAGATCTGTAACGATTATGTGCTTCTGTTTCAGCCATTGTGGATGCATCATAATCTGATGATTTGACTTCTGTAGATATGGACCTACACCTACAAACCAACATGTTGTTCAGTAGATAATTAGCAAAATGCAGCTACAAAGCCATACTAAGACTGCTCTTTACTATCAAAGGTTTAGAAATAATTTATCAATATTATTCGAGTGGAACACTGACCACGAAGGAAGGATTAGTCCAAGAATCCTGTAATGGATTGGATGTGCTTGACTAGGCTCTCTACAGGAAATCCCTCTGGATGCGACAGGGTCACAGGTGGTCACATTGTCCTTCTTGTATCTCACATGTGGGCTCTGGGATGTGTGCCGAAATTAAATCATGGCAATGAATTTGTACATAATTTATTTACAAAGCTGAAGCCGGCAGCACAATTTCAAGTTTTGCCTCCTTTTAGTTTCATTTGCTTTCATTTAAGGGCTGTATGATGTATGGGATGTCCTCGTGTAAAGATGTTACTCAACGTTTTTTGTTTTGTTTTGTTCTCTTTGTCTGTCTGTGCTGGTAGAACCACAGCTGAAGGGCATAGTGACCAGATTGTTCTGCAGGCAAGGCTTCTATCTTCAGATGGGCCAGGATGGAAGTTTGGATGGGACCAAAGACGACAGCACCAACTCCTGTTAGTACACACACACACACACACACACACACACACACACACATGCACACACACACTTGCAGACACTGACCTAACCACATGGGACTTAGTATAATACAATAGTTCTGAATCCCAGAACCTAGCGATTGGAGCTCTGCTGACTTTCTGCCCTACTTCAGTCAAATGTATTCACCAGGATCCTCATTAATAAACACAATGTATGTTAAAACACTTCAACCATTTCAAAGAAAAGCAGCATTGTGATTTTTTTTTTTTGACAATGAGTGAATGTTAGTGAGAGCAACGGGAAAAAGAGCTAAAAGAAAACGAGTCAGTGCTCAGAACAACACAGAGTTGCAGCCCAAACTCCAAATTTCATCATAGCGAAGCAAAAGGCATGACGGTCTTTCCCAAGGCTGAATAGTTATTTAGAGACGACGCAGTGTGTCAGTCCCTTGAAGAACCTTGAAGAAGGTTGAGAGAGACTTTCTTCTCACTGTGAAAAGGAGAGACCATGTGATAAATTCTAGTTCATCTTAAAAATAGTTGAAAGGTTAAATAAATTTGAAAAATTCCTCAAGCTACATCATGAAGCATATTGATCTAAATGACACTTACTGTATTTTCAAAATTGTTATTGATTGCAGGGTAGAAGCAGTTTGTTTATAATAGCCCCACTAGGGATGTTTCGTGCAGAGCAGGCAGCGTGTTTTCAGAGAGCACCAACTGTTTGAGCAAAACTGTGGGATTTTATTTCTGCACCGGTCACTGCCTTCAGGGAGGAGATGCAGATGGACGCCTTACATGATACATGTACAGTATATTCTGATGTGCTTGTCTTGGCGAAAATCGAATGCAAATCAGTATAGACTACAGCAGACAACTCACTGGTCCAACGGAGGAACCAGCTCAGCCAATACGGAAAGGACATCACACATTGGCTGAGCTGGTTCCTCTCTGCCACCCGCCAATGTCCCACTTGTTTACTATGATTTTTTTTTTTTTTTTTTGGCAAATGCCTCTACATTTAATGTCTGCCAGAGTGTACACTCAATGTAGTGCAGTTCACAATTGTTTACAAGCTTCTTCTTTTCGTTTATTTGTCACTGTGTCTGTCTGAGCCGTGTTCAGCAGAAAGGGGACTTCAGTGACATTTTCCTGCTGCATCTAAAAGGACGCTTGTTACCATCTCTAATCAGCTGGGTGCATATGTTTATGTTAATGAAGCCTGGCCGTGATTGTGGTGGTTTTAGAAAGCGTGATATTTATCAAAGATGATTACTTGCAGGTGTACTTACAGACATTTGATGCGTTTCACTGTAAAAATAGGTTGTCAGAGTGAGTTAACAACCATTTCTACGCAACCTTGATTAATGAGGGCTTAAATAATCAGTACTCAGCCCTTGATTAAAATGAAAAACAGCAAATATCACATTCACTGACCTTCATTACAGATCACTGTTGTGTACGATTTTAGAATATCTCCATTACAATAAAACAAGTGTAAGTTTCATTCTCTATTATGGAATATTATACCATGTAAAACTGGTATCGAATTACAATGATTCTTTAATGTACTGACTAGTGAGTGAATTAAACAGTAGTCGACATATCACATCAACTCCAAATCTGATTCTATCATCATTTCAGCTGATCTCTTTGCTGGAGAGAGCAACATGCATGAAGAGTCAAGCATGTTTCTTACAGCCCCATTGTCAAAACATGGATAGAAATTAGTTGTGTACGCTACCATACTCACTGTTAGACAAACTGAAGAAAAATTCCAAAGCAAACAGTTGGCAGTGATGTCTGTGGATTATCCACAGTAACTAGGACATTGTTTTAAGAAAGACATGCTGCTGTGAAGGCAGAAATCTCAGAGGTGGATATTTCAAAGCCAAGCATCAAACTTGCAACATATAAACAACAACAGCTAAATCATAGAGTCACGAGCTGCAACAGCCAAAATATGAGTCAAGTCAGCAACACCTGACACAATGACACCATCAATGATTAATGAAAACATCCCAAAACTGAGACATTGTAAAATAAATGATTTTATAAATGAGACACAGAGAGAGTGAGGAACATCTCAAAACAACATCTACAAGCATCCAAGAATCATCTAAACAGAATGTGTAGAAAATTCTACAATAATTTTACAATTGTGCCCTCAAAATGCTTCCTTCAGACGGCAAGAAAGACAAATTGTTAACTACAACAAATCTAAAAAGATTCAGGACAGTAAAGGGGCTGCAGGAAGTGAACAAAAACACCAGTGACACTAGCATTATCTTTTAAAGTCCCTGCCTAAGGCTATAAGGGTGTGATCAGCTGTCTCTTTAATATCACTGACTGCTGTTGTTCAAATAACACCGACCTGAAGGAGCCAAGAGCCTTTGAACAAAATAGACAATACACGGCCAATATGAAGATGTCATGTTCTACGTTACCTTGGTTAAAATATAAAAAATATGCCTCATTCAAGATATATCATATTCATATTCATAGGCTGAGTCTCAATTTTTTCACTTGTGCTCTTGTACAAGTGTTCTGATTCAGTAAATTGCTTGCTTCAGCTTGATGAATGCCCTGTATGACTAGAGCTGTCACAGAGCTGAACAGTGACAGAAATGAAGAGTGAATTGTTTGACATAAAGTTAGATACAAAAAAACACATTTGTAGAAGGGAAGTAAATCATAACTCATATGGGAGATGGAGGTTGGGATAGTTACAGAGATGGACAAGAAACTATGTTACAGTGTCAGGTGCAATGAAGGATGCGCCACATATCACACAGTTAAGTTTAATTGTGTTAATTTTACGTTAAAATCAATAATCTGTTTTGGGTGCTGGAGAACTGACTGACATGTTTCAGACAAGACACAAGTCCTCTGCAGAAATTAATAGGTTACTTGTGATTGGGAGAATCCCAATTCTACAGACAATTGTTTTTCACATGTGAGGTTTTGTTATTACAAAGAATATAATATAAAGACATGAAGGTGAATTATCAGTAGGATTGAGAGTATGATGAGAATTTATATATAAAGTGCATTTTTTCAGTTGTTCTGCAAGCATCCTCTGCTGCAAAACTCCGAGTTGAAAAGCCCTGCAAGCAGCCCCACGGGGCCCGGCTTCTTCTTCACCTCACCAAATAAGCAAAGTAACTGAGCAACAGACGAACATTTCAGTTCTCGGAGCACTGTGTGTTGTGAAGAGGAGAAGCGCACACATGCACTGGAAACACACACATGAACTCAGTTTGTCTGTTTTTGTCCTCAGCTCTGTTTAACCTAATTCCCGTGGGTCTGAGA
Organism: Sandelia bainsii; assembly: GCA_032362345.1. Lineage (NCBI taxonomy): Eukaryota > Metazoa > Chordata > Actinopteri > Anabantiformes > Anabantidae > Sandelia > Sandelia bainsii. Next base: position 9,797,134 of record JAUMHL010000013.1, read on the forward strand.
GTCGTGGCCATCCAGTCAGTCAAGACTGGCCTCTACATTGCCATGAACGGAGAGGGTCATCTCTACACCTCGGTGAGCGAGCACCAACACGTACACACACGTGCGCACAGAAACAGTACGTATGTAGGATGAACATTCAAGAACGAGCGTTTTATTTTATTTTGACATGCTCCTGCTCTTTTGTGAGGAAAGACTGCCTTTGTTTTCAAAAACAGGTTGTCGAGTTGGGCTCATTTCTAAGATGAGCTAAGATGGGTGATTATGTTCACTATCAATTTTCACATCATTTGGTCTATTAATGTCAAAAAAATTTAGTTTCCACTTAAAGCACTCAATAACCTCTTTAAGTTGATTGTTTGATCCAATTTACAGTCTCAAAAAGTGACTGTTTGACAGTTTACTGTCATAGAAGACTCAAAACACTAATTAATTATAAAATATTTGCATAAAAAGTTACTGTCGATCAACTAGCTATTAGTACACTGACAACAGGATCGGAGCCAATGGCTAAATAGTCAGTGTCTCATAAACATGACATACTTAACTTTTGTTTTCTCATTACGCTCCTCAGAATCACTGGGTGATTTTAGTCCAACCTCTTACTGTAGTTTCTCAGGGTATAGACCACTGCATCCACCACATCCAGCAACCCGTGTTTGACTGCAGATCCTCTTCTGCTCTGTGTGAAGGGCGGCACACCAAATGAAATAAAGTTGAAATCCTATAATGTACATTATTCTAAATAATTGGCAAGGAGAGATAAATTCTTAAAATTAATTCAGAAGTTAACTGGAAGCATAAGATCTGAGATAGAGAGATACTGACCTGATGTTAGTGGCTCCAAATGAAAGATATTTGTCAGTTTACAGACAAAGTATGCATTAACTAAGCATGAGTTCTTTCATTATTTGTTAATTGTTAGTTGTTTTGTCTTTAAATGCCTTTCCAGAAGCATTTCCCCCCCGAACATAAAAGATTCACAAAAAGAAAACAAAATAAAGTCATAGTAAGCTGCAAAATAAAAATAAAAATAAAAGTCTTCCTTAATATACATAAGAACATGGAAGATGAGATTGATACCAAAAAGATGGAGGTGGTGAAGAGCAAGTGGAGCAGAGGAGAAAGGGGAAGTGAGGTGGAGGAGTCGGGGCCGAGATGAATATGAATTATTTCCATGCTGACTCTGGAGAGAGAGTTCACACTCTTCCACTGACATCTCATCTCCCTGACATCGTCCCTCTATCCTCCACTTCCTCCTTTCTTTCTTTTTTTTTTTTTGCACAGACGGAGATGACAGGAGCAACAGAGGAGGAGAAAGAAGGTGATGGGAGATGAAGAGAGGAAAGGAGGGAGACAACAGGAAAGGCAGAGAGAGGAGAGGAGAGGAGATGAAAGGAGGGAAATGAAAGGGAGAGGCGAGAGCAGTAAAGGTGAGGCCAGGACACATGAAAAAAAGAGGAGGGAGAGGGCAGAAGAAAGAATAGATCTGAGTGGAGGCAAAAGAAAGGAGAGTAGGATGAGAAGAAATAGGACAAGGGCAAGGAGAGGAGAAGGATGGAGAGAAAGCAGACCAATTGTTGTAGACAGACGGGAAAAAAGATGCAGAGGAAAGATGTTGTAGACAGTGGAGGAGAGAAGACGAAGGAGAAAAACAGATGGAGATAAAGAATTAAAAGAGTTGTAGGGAGAAGAAGAAAAGCTGGAGAGAGAGAGAAAGGAGGCAAACGGTTGTAGACGGGGGGAAAGAAAAGGTAACGATGGAGAGGGAAAGAGACGAAAGAGGAAAAGGATCGTGGACAGGGGGAGACAGAGGAAGGAAAAGCCTGTGGACAGATGGGGGGAGGAAGAAGGAAAACGGCGGCAGACAAAGGGATGAGAGGAAGGGGGAGTAATCAGTAAGAGGAAGAAAGGGGATCTGTGCTGCTCTGCTGGGCTTTCTCAGCCTGTCGCTGAAAGTCACAGATGCATGAGGGCTTCCTGTAAATAATTGAAGAGGGGGAGTCCCCCCCTACACACGCACACACACACAGAGACAGACACACAAACAGTAGAAATCCCCTGTAAAGCTGTGTAGAGGGAAAGTGAGAATGTTTGATCATGTATGTATAAATTACATACAGAAAGTCTAATTTATCATCATGTCAGTGCTGCTTAATATTAAAGGTCCTGGCTGGTGTAGTGTGCTGTTGTGTGTCGTAGTGTGTGGTAAGGATGATTATCATGATACTTTTGATCCTGGTCTGAACCCGAGAAGTTATGTTTACCTGAATGTATTTTAGCGATTGATCGGTTCAGGTTCACACTGACTGAGCAGCTTGTTTTATGGATGCAGTTTGGGTAATTTTTTATTCTGCCAGGTTAGTTATTGTGGAGGTGTCAGGAAGTTGATACAAATCAGATTCTCAGTCCTGGAACTTCGACCAAATGCGGCGCGGTTGTCAGCAATCTCACCCTCAGAAGAATTTCTATGTTACAATATGTTGGTTTGAAAATGTTAATACATCACCTGTATCTGTTTTTGGGTCTGTTTATTGTAGTTGAACTGTTGTGACAACTGAAGCAATCCCACCTGTCCACATGACCAGAAGTAAAGGTCCAAACACATACTAAAGGAGCACAATAAAATAGCACGACATTCTCGTATGAACAAGCATCATTAAGTAAGAACATTTTAAGCACACAGTGACTACACTGCAATTATTCTAATCAGAACACAATGTACTGAATACTCGGTACACTTTACATGAAAAGGTGTTGAGTAATGTGGCAAATTTGCTTTTGGTGGTGGATTTAATTTGTTTCCTGTCTCTTATGGATTAAAATATTTGTCTATAGGACAGTGCTATTCAAGTGTTGTGTCCCTAATAGATTAAAAAAGCATTTATTTTTAGTCTTTAATATAAGACTGCCAGAGCAATTCACATGACTTCACAGCCCATGCTGTGCATTCAGAACCCCAGATAAATGTATCTCATTGCCACTGTGAAGCCCAGGTGGTTATATTTACTTGCAAAATTCGCGTGTTGAGATATCATGGCTCACGTTGCTGATCTCCACATGCATATTAACAAAGTCAATCTTAACAAAATATGAAACGCTTAGAGATTTTAAATAATTTAGAGTATAATAGTGCTACAACTTATTTTTACTTTCAATGGACATTTCAGTTAATCACGTTTTTATGAATTGTCAGAAAAGAGTGAAAGATGCATATTACCGTTCAAAGTGGTGCCTTGAAATTCTAAAAATATTTAATAATATGAAACATAAAAAGCTGCAAATTCTCACAGTGCTATCAAGATAATTTTTCATTAATACAATAATGATTTTCTGCCTGCCTCTTTATGAAACATTTTATTTAAGGGGATTTCCTTCTATAGTGCATTCTCCATGCAACAGAGCTAGTTAAAGTAAGTCTTAACTTGTTCCTAAATTTATGCTGCTCTGCTTTCAATGAGATTCTTTATCCTCTTATATAAATTGTTAATGATATGCTGCAAACTTAGTTATACATGGTAGGTCTGTCTTATTAATCCCAGATCCCAAGCATCTGGCAGTGTGGGGTTGTGCATGTACGTACGTGTGGTGTGTGTGCACGTTTGAGTTTGAGCGTGTGTGCGTGCAACTAGCAGATGGCACAGTGTGCAATGAGCTGCTATGTGATAATTATGGAGCATGCTGGGGAAAGTGGGAAAAAAAAGTGCTGATGAGTTTGGGACTTGGTGTGTGTTTGTGTGTGAATGAGACTAGGAACGATGCGAGTGTGTTCCTCTGCAGAAGTGTGTATGATACACACGTTGGTGTGTTGTGTATGTGTGGGGGTGTATCAGGGTTGTTAGGTAGACGTAGGTGTTAACTGAGAGGTGAAAGTGGAAATTGACTTTTTCATTAAAATAATTGCACATTGTGTAATGTACCACTATTGCTGCTACTTCTACTTCTTCTACTGCTAAAGGGTAGGAAAAAATAAAGACAATATGATGTTAGGGGTAAAACAACGCTCTGCTGTCAAGAATAAAGGCTGCACATTTTTCGTAGATACAAGCAGCAGTGGTACCAGTATGCACCAATGTGGTCGTGAGATGTATCTAAATCATGACTGAGGTTCATGCACAGCAGTGGCTTCTCAAAAAAATCTGCTTGTTCTTGAAATCTGAATTGTGCTGACTGTCCACCAGCCAAGATTAGAAATGGAAATGTATTCCTTCATGCCAGCTCCTGTGAGTCAGACAGTTAGAGCCCTGTTCTGTCTGCTCGAGAGGTCCTGAGAGCCCAAACACCCTCAGTTCAGTTCCACTCTGCATCCATCTATTCATCCTCTTGTTGCTCCTCTTGATTCTTTGCTGATACTTTGTGTCCTTTTTCTACATCCTGCCCTTTAAGTCCAGGTATCTTCAAGTCGCAGAAACAAACCCAAAGTACTGTAGGGGCCAGCAAATAGCCTGCGGTCAAATGTGTTCCTCTACTAAAATGATTTATCTCCCTAAAGAAAATATTTCTTTAATTTAAAACAAGTTTTAAAAAATCTAGCAGTAAATTGAATTAATTATCATGTAATAATTATCATCACCCTCATGCAAGCCCTTTAGACAGCTCCTGCTCCTTTCAGTATCTATGAAATGAAACCATCAACAGTATATGATATCTTGTGCCTCATGCATGGTAAAATTCTACGTAGTTTAATAGAAAATAGAGTTAAAACACATGATATAATGTGTATACTTTTACTGAGTGATGCTTCAGTCAAGTTTAAAAGCAGATGTAGTGAATAGACCCCTGTAGGTTATACTGTATAATATACGAACAAGAACAAAACACATACAGTCTCCACAGCCCCAGCCTTGAAAATATTTTTATATTGGACATAAAGTCTTTAAATTAGCTGCACTCAATTTCAGTCACTGATTTTGATTTATTCAATTCACTTTAAAGCTTATGTAATTTTTCATTTTTTGCATGCAAAACAGTTAAGCAAGTATCAAAATATTTGCAGATGATTTCAGTTGCATTTAATTTATTATGTCTAAAATCTACATAGAGAGACTCATCCTTCCCTACACTGTTGATCTTTCCTTTGTTTCTTTTTCACCTACTCGTTTTTTCTCTTCTTCTGAGCTATTGCCTGTTTTCTTTCAACACAATGTCTTCAACAAACATATGGGTGTGTGTGCTGTACCTATGTGTGCGTGTGTGTGTGTCTGGCACACGTACGTGGGCGTGTACTTCCATTCATATCACAGTTGGTACAGCACTCAGACAGAGTGAGTCCTGTGATGTCTACACCCAGAAAGATGAGAAGGAAGAGGAGTGGCAGGGAGAATAAATGTTAGCCATGTGAGTCATGACACAAACACACACAGACACACACTTTTTCAGGCGACTAGAGAATGAATTAGTGAGCTGCGGAGCCTTTTCAAAGGTGCCGCACAGTGAATCATGGCATTGAAGTACCACAGTATCACACTGAAATAGCAGATCTGAAGTGATGGACAAGACTAGTGTCCACTGATGATAGTGGTGTATATGTAGTCTTCCTCTATTTAATTATAGTGCACAACTTTTGTTTAGCAGATGATTTACTAATGTTTTTACTTGACTTGAATTTATCAAATCTGCAAACTGCCATTTCATCACTAACATGGTCATGTCATACTGTGATGGTGCCAGTTGGTTTGTCAACCATCTCATTCATTCACTGAGGCCACTGTGCTGGCAGTCGAGGTCCAAGCTGTTGGATTCAATCAAACACAAAACCGAAATTCAAACGTGACATGGTTGACTCCATTGAGAGGGAGGATCAAATTAAAACTTCCAAAATTGTAAAATCCTTCCTCATGGTATTATAAAACCCTGTGCTAGTGCTCTTAAGTCTTCAACCCATAAATCTATTACTCAAACTAGCCTTTATATTTGTATTTATATATATGTAACACACATAAATATTCGTTAACAGCCACATAATCTAGACCCTGAGACAGAAACTACATTTGGCTGTTTATCAGAAGTTGCTCAATGTCTAATAAGTATATAAAATGTAAGTAATCAAAGTTCATATTTCACAAGGTGCTCGGGATGATCCAGCACTTCAGTGTTTCCACACCGGTCTCTAAGGAGTACCTGCACTTTGAGTTGTTGCTATAGCTCTAAAACATCTGGTCCAATTAATAGCCACACATTTTCTTAATGGGGTAACTGGATCAAGTGTGCAGATCTGAAGTGACTGAGGACCGCTGTGACTTTCTGTGAAGATGCCGAGAGTGACTCCGATTTATGCTTTGATTCAGTAGATCTGGACTGGAGAACATCCTTTCATATCCCTTCTCTAAACATGCTCTTTAATCTTTTGTTTTCATGTTCCAACGCTTTTCTTTCCACTCCTCCTCTTCCTTCTTCTCCGTGGGCTTCTTTTCTTTAGAATGATTTGTTTACCCACAATTCCCATGGGTAATTAGTGCTGTGATAATAACTGGTGTTGGAAACAAACACACCCACTCACTGAGCAGCGCACACAGACTGACACGCACACCAACAAACACACGCACACATATACATTCAGATGGGGAAGAAAAACAATTCACGTTGAGCTTAGTCACATTAAGTAATGTTTCAAGTAGTGCAACAGCAATTGCACCCCTACTTTTAAATGAGAGAGAAGAAATCTGAGCAACGCCTCCTTATGTTTATGGATAATGAAACTGCAAAATTGTGATTGTCGCTAATTAAACAATTTTGATTAGTTTTAACCAAAAATGAAGTAAGAATCTAACACTGAGTCATACTGTGTTACTGTTTCACAAAATTACTGTAGGTTTGAATCAATGATTCTAAGCAAATAGTGATTAAAATGTGAGTTTTATCTGGAATAAAGTTAATATCAGTTTGTTTAATTATACGTGATTTTGCATATGTTTGCCATACTGTTATATATAAATAATATTCAGGATATTGTTGCATTGATTTAAACAGATTTTGCCCAGAAGGAAAAATTTTCAATTCACCAGTTAGTGTTCAAGTTCAAGCCGTCATGTATGAGCTGTGGGTAGTGACTGGAAGGATGAGGTCACAGATATGAGCAGCCAAAAATGGGTCTCCTCTGCAGAGTGGCCGGACTCAGCGTTAGAGAGAGGGTGCACAGTTCAGGCATCCAGAGTGAACTGGGGGTAAAGCCGCTGCTCCTTTGTGCCAAAAGCAGTGGCAGTGGATGTGGTTCAGGCATCTTGTCAGGACGCCCTCCATTGCAGGTCTTCTGGGTACATCCAACTGTTAGGAGTTCCCGGGATATACACAGAACACAATGGAGAAATTACATTAATTACATTAATACTACTAGCTTTTAAAATTTTGGGGTCATGTAGAAATTTTCTTGTTTTTGGAAGAAAAACATATTTTGTCCAAACGTTAATATTAACGATACAATGGACAAAAGAACACAAATTGAAAAGCCAATAAATTCAATAAAATAATTGTTTCTAATTTTGTCAAACGACCATAATTACTTTAGAATTTGCTAGATTTCTTATTTTATTACTTTTGTATTTCTACCTATTTCATGTATGTTTTTGTGGAAAACAAGGAAATTGACCCCAAACCTTTGAACTGTAGCGTTCAGTAAAAGTGAGGTCTTGTTAAATGAAATCTTGAGTCCGAGGATTTAGGTTGTCTCTATGCTAAACAGGAGACTTGACATGCGATTATAAAATAGTGGTTTTAGTACTTTTCATTTCACTGTGACTGAGAAAAAGATTATTAGTATCTACATTCACACACTTTCAAAGCTGACAGGAGAAACTGCCAAACTGACTTGGTGTCAGATGTCGAAGGGAGAACTTGCGGCCTCACAGTCACACACCCGATCAGTGGAGTCACCTGCCTGAACCCTTTGTCCTGCCATGTATTTCTAGCCACTCATCCAGTTCCCCACAACAAGACTTGTTCCTCATTGTTGGGATTACAGGCTTTGGTAAATTGCACAAATTTAAAAAATGTGCTTGAACAGTAATTATTAACAGTAGTTTATAGTTGTACTGTGAATGTGCTCCTACTGTGGTACCACTGGTCAGTTGGTTGCCAAGTTTTGTAATTAGTGCAATCTAGTGCTGTGCCAAGAGTTGAGAGTGCTTTTCCCAACTCTGTCTTTGAATTCCTTATTTTTTTATTTTGTTTTATTTTTTTTATTTTTTTCCCATCTTTAATGGAAAAGTGGTGAAGTGCTGCCTGTATCAATTTAGTCTTCTTTGGAGCAGCATGTTGATCGTGTTAATGGGCTGTTCTCAAAAGATAACAACACATGTGTGCAGTGTGCTCCCTTCCACTAAATCTCTGCAAAGCACAGAGAAATGACAGAGCGAGAGGGGAAAAAAAGGAGAGTGATGAGAGAAACACACAGATAAGAAAATGGAGGGAAAGAGAGAGAATCCCCTGCTGTTTTTCCAATCAGAAGGCATCGTCCTCCTCACTGGGTGATTTATTCGCTCTCCTCTCCTTCATGTCCCAATTTCCACCTCTCCACCTCGCCCTTCGTTTCTTTCATTCATTCTTTCTCCCTCTGTTCTTTCTGTGGGCAGCTTGTGAACATAGCTATTTAGAAATGACGACAGAAACACATTCAGGCGGGCTGTGTTGTTAAAATGACTCACCTGTAAGGCTGTGAGGTTTTCATCTGAAGCTATTCTTACAGTTCACTTCTCGTCTCTGAATTCAGCCAAGAATAAATGTTGCTGCCTCAGAAGAGACATCAAACATCTTTTATTTTAAAAGCACCATTAAATGATGTATGACCTGACTGACCAACACTAATAAGTGCTCACTGCACACCAGAAAATATCATCCTCCTTAAGAAATGAATAATGAACATGGGTGCAGGTCAAGACTAAATATATATTATTAACTTAATTTAATCTGGGGATGAAAAATATGAAGCAGAATACCACAGTCTTAATATAAATCAAAACCATTCTCATCAAAGGAGAAGATCTGATTAGTGTGTGTGTCAGTGACATTGTCAATAAATAGAGCGTTCATTCATTATCACCTGTCTTGTTTTGTTGCCAGCCAATCATTTAGTCACATTTCATATCCCAGCAAGCCCTGCTGCACCGCCCTCCATTCATCCCCTAGAGCCACAAGTGTGTGTTTGTGTGTGTGCCAGTGTCTGATCCCTCGCAGCTGCATATTGGTGCCACCCAGCCCAGACCTTTAATAAATGTCTTCCTACGTTAGTGCGAGTGTATAGGGTAGAGTGTGACATATACTGTAGCATGTTAAATGTTAAATTACCAATGCAGGCGTGCATGTGTGTGTATTTTTCTCTCTCTCTCTCTCTCTTTTGCAACCCCCCCCTCCAAAACACACCCGCCAACCCACCCACTGACCCCTCCCTCTCAGCGCTGGTTGGTTGCCACGGCTACAGTGTCGCCTCTCTTCCTCATGTTGCTATGAGACTCGGACCGACAGACCTGAGCTGAATGACAATGTGTCTGTGGCTCTGGCAAGAGACCCACAACAACCAATAAGAGACAGTCTAGACAAACACTTCTCAATCTGGGGACAGGGGACCTCAAGGGTGATTGTTTGGTTTGGCAGAAGCCTCCTCAGTCATATGAGGAGTAGTTTCCTCATCAGTCTCAATGAGAAAATTTGTACATTATTGTATGCTGAATTAATTAGAGTTTCTTCATTAAAAATGTTGACCCTACGCACGATGATTCTTGTCCTGCAAGGAAGAATACAAAATAATTGTAAGATTACATCACAGTAGAAATTAATATGGCTCCATTAAAGGCTACATCAGTCTACATTTATGTATTAACAATGGATCAGTGACCATGAGTAAAGTGTTTCTGAAAGTGATAAACCCACAGAGAAGTATCAACAACTCAGTAGTTTCCCACATCTCTATGGCACTTTTTAAGCCTCTTGTAGCTCATTGTTTTGGTTTCACGCAGCTGTTTTCAGCCAAAAATAGTGAAATAATGCTGAAATTTACAGACTAGCTACTAACAGAGGAAGGGAATTTAAATGAATTGATGAAACTAGAGCTAAAAAGTGAATATTGGACTCAAGTGGACAGAAATATCCAAATTATCTACGTGATTGCCAGTGGTGCTCCGTGTCTACAGAATGTGGAAGTAGGTAAGTAGGTAGCTGCCTCGTTTGACATAACCTATAAGGTGAAATGTTAGTTGTTAGTTGCAAATATTCTGCAGCGAACAAATCAATTGATCCAGCTGAACTGCAGTTTTAAAAACAGGGACCAGTGTAGACCAGTTATATATTGCACAGACCTAGATATGTTTCTTTACATCTATCTATATGTTATAAACTGTATCTATGGTGCTATTGTCTATACGGTAATCCAGAGATTTATTTAAAAGCCTTATATCTAAGCCATCATAAAAGAAAACTAGTTTACAATGAAAAGCTGCACTTAGAAATTATATTTCACTGATCTTAGCTTTTAAATATACAATATAGGCCTATATTAAGCTTGCTGATATGTAATCAGAAATTTTAAACCTTACTTCTGAGACTACCTGGATTCTGACCTCCTCAAAACAAGAATGTTTTATGTCAGGTTGCTTTTTATACTTGCTGTGACTCAGTAGTGCAAGCGGACACCAGGGAGAGACGATTTTCCTCCCAGTAAGAATAACCACTTGTTTCTGTGGTGAAATATGCTCCGCTGGAGGCGTGGGCATCCATGAAAAGGAGTTTTGACACATAACGGCAGTGCTGATTTGGGGCGGAGGATGAGATGGTCTGTCTTACGGTCGGTCTTTGTGTCAACATAATCAATCTGCTTTTTTATCTGTTTAGTTTGTTGTTCGTGGGCATACAGAGGGAGTGTCGGGGGGAGAATGACACAGGTTAGAGCAATACATCATTCAGTCAGTGTTGTGCTGCTCCTCTCTTATTATTTATATCAGATGTCAGATCACTCCAGTGTGATGTGAGGAGATTTTTCTCAATAGGTTTGATGAGATAACCTGACTAATGATGGATTTCTACACCAAATGCTGTCTGTATTACATTGTGCTCATTTAATCATTTAATATTTTAATAATACATTTTGTAAATGATGTCATTAACAAGGTCAGTGTACTGTGGAGCCGCTAATGTAGTTGTAACTTTTTCATCAGTCTCAGCATCAGTCTGTGATAATGATGGTTTAAATACTGTTTGAGCATTTTTGATCCTGGCAAAAGTCACTATTCATGCAATTCAGTCTTTTAACTACACTGAACATTTAGATTTTGTGGTGTGGTAAAATAATGTGACTGAAATGTCTTTATGTGTCTTTGTGCCCCCTCAGGAACTGTTTACAGCCGAGTGTAAGTTTAAGGAGTCGGTGTTCGAGAACTACTATGTGATCTACAGCTCCATGCTGTACAGACAGAAGGAGTCGGGCCGGGCCTGGTTCCTGGGCCTTAATAAAGAGGGACAGGTGATGAAGGGCAACAGGGTCAAAAAGACCAAACCAGCTGCTCACTTCCTGCCTAAACCTATAGAAGGTAACATAAAGTGAACTCATACAAACAAGGGTTTATTTCAAATTTGAGTTGCTATTTTTAATTTGCTTTAATTTACAAAACGCCACTTCCACATTCTTCTCTTTTCTTCCTCCACTCCTCTAGTTGCAATGTACCGAGAGCCTTCGTTGCACGACGTAGGGGAGGCGGTGCCTAAACTCGCCGGGGGCCCGCCTTCCAAAAGCACAACCAGCGAACCGGTGGTCATGAACGGCGGCAAACCAGTCAACAAACCCGACAAGGAGGAGACATAACCCCGCCCCCTCACTTTTACCCTCTCCCTGGCCGACCGGAGGCCAGAAAAAGCTAGAGACTTGTCCCACTGCTGCGCTCTCAAAATACAAAACTACAACAAAAGGTAACAAACAAACAACAGTTCTGACTGGTCAGCAGTGGGGCCACACACCTCACCTCTGTCCTTACTGGAGCAAGACAGGTGTTGGGAACAGAGGGACAGAGCGCTGCGGTTGGTGGCGGGGGAAAAGGAGGAAGAAGATGGGCCAATGCCAGCCAGATAACTTTGGGACTGGGACTGTGGCGTATGGGAGACAAAACAACTTCTTAAAATATTACAGAAAACACACAAAAAACTGAATAAATGTCGTCTTCAGCGGTATTTTTCTGTGACAATCTGTAAGAATGAGGCTCCCTTTTTCCTCCCTGAAAGTACTGTTTTCTGTTGCCAGGTATACTTGCTCTCTGGTGGCTTCTGACACACACACACACACACACACACACACACACACACACACACAATTCTCACAAAAAATCGACCTTTTGGAATTTGATCTTCGAATAAATAAAGAACAAATTAAAAACATCAGCAAACACAGCATAGAACACCAAACTCTGATAATTCAGAGAATGCTTAGTCATCGATCAATTAAGATTTGGCACAGGACATTGTGTTCTAAGCTCACAATGACGTGTACTTGAAAATTGCCCTGGGCATTACACAAACCTGCTGACCTGTCTCTAATTTTGAACATATACTCTATATCTGCTATAAAGAGAGAGTTCTTCTTTAACACCACATAGCTTAAAGCATGTTTATCTTTTCAGTATTCCTTTATTATCTGTTTGTTAAGTGGTTTATTATTCTGCGCACACAAAGCACTAGTGATTATAGAGCTACGTTGTTGTACAGACACAAAAGAGATTTTAATTTCTACCTCTCTGTCTGTCAAGCTTTTTATTTTTTTTCCCTGTCTCTCTACAACCGCTATTATTTCCACATCGCTGACACAAGCGTAGCACGTGTGGAGAGCTTTTGGAATCACGTGGCTTAAATCAGCGTGTAGCTGAAACCGGAACGATTTCCACAAATTCCTTGTTTGTAGCAACATGGAGCGTTGCAGGAGGCAGGCTGGTGTCCACACAGCCTGGTAGCAGTCAGTGTTTACATGGAGTAGCAGATATTGTATGGTATTGATTGTGTTTAACGGACTGAGGGCGAAACCATCGATCAGATGGCGTTTTCGGTCATGAGGAGTGGTAGTAGTTTTTATTTCTGTTGCCTTCCCAAGTACTTGAAAATAAAGGAATGAGTGAGGGTAATAATGAACAGGGTAAATGATTTTAAAGCCACTATGTGTAGAATTCCAACGTCCCTGTGGTACCTTTAAAAAGGCCACTGTGGGAGGTCCACCTGGTTCCTAGGAACTCAGATCTGGTCTAGTCAGGTCAGGTAAGGACCTGGTTAGAAGAAGTATTCAAAATCTTCACTAAAGTGGAAGTTCGAATACCACAAAGAAGAGTACATCATTTCAAGTAAAACGGTCTTCATTCAAATAATACTTAAGAAAGGTTCACAAACACTGTATTATCAGCAAAATGTACACGGTACATAAAAGAAAATGGCCTGTCTCAGTGTTCATTATCATATTAATAGATTTATACTGATGAATCAATGTGCACTTATTATTTTACTATAGTTGATTGTAGTGGAACTTATTTTAAACACACTGTTGGTTTAGTCCAGTGCTAGGGGTCAGGACCTGTAAAGGGATCAAATCCTGACTAATGAGGAAGAAAAGCAAAAAGGTTGATTCTCTCTCCAGAACTTCCTCTAATCTGTGCTGTTTTTTATGGAATATTAAATTATTGGACCTAGTTGGGCCTCAAACACATATTTCAGTGAAAGCATCTGAGGGGTTAGGACTTTGATCTGTTTGGAGCAAATACTAACCACTCAAATGTTTTTTATGGAAGATGTGGTTACTCTCCAGCACTGGTTGCAGTCTGAGCGTCAGTATGTTTGAGATCATCTATCACTCACATGCTTTTTCCTTGCAGGGAAAAATAAAATTTTTTGACACGAGATGGTGTCTAGTTCATTACATTTATTTGTCAGGGACCTTGTCCTAAGGACATATTAATCTAATACAGAGAGATGAGATGTATTGTACCAGATTTAGCCGCTGGCTAATTTCTAATTTGAAGTAAAATTACAATTGCACATAGTGGCTTTAAATTAGCCATCACAATGGCCTATAAAGTCAGTTTAGATTACTTAAAAAGTATTGTGGCTTTTATAGAAAATAATGAGCACCACACACAAATGGCACAAAATGATTGCGATGTTCCTTCAAATCAAACTGAAATAAGGGTTCGTGTGCAAGGTGGAGAACTACAAGGCAGAAAATTAAATGAAAATAAACCAAATAGATTCCCATGCTTCAACCTCTCACTGTGACAGTCAACATGGCACCAATCTGTTCTGGACTTGAACCACGTTCAACACCGAGGCTTTCTGTTTACTTGTCTGTCTTCGACAGCAAGAGTAGACGGCAATTAACTCCTCAAAAAGTTACAGCAGTAGTCGCTCGTGTCACTGAGGAGATGTTAATACTGTGATCCCAGACTTCATATTCGTGTCAGTGACAATGAGGTAGACGCACAAATGAATATATTTAGTGTCAAGCACAAACTGTGTCTTGCGTCTTGCTTTGACTCCCAATTTTGTGCAAAATAACCACTTTGCATTTTAATCGGATCTTCATCTATGAAGATGAATGACCTCCACTGACACTACCCCAACTGCAGAGAAACAACAAGCCAAAGCAAAACTCAAGTCCGTGTGATTAATACTCACGCTTGTTCCGACATCAAACAAGCACTAGCACAAATTAGCTGCGTTCCCCAGCCTCAGCAACAGGTGTGTGTGTGTCTGTGTAGCAAGTGAAACATTGCACTGCTGCACACAAATGCTCTAACGTGTTGTAATGTCGTCCCGCTGTGTTGTTCAGAGGATACACTCTGCAGCTGAAGAGACTGTGAAAATACTGTACTAGACAGCTCACAGTGTTTCTAATTGGCATATCGCAGAGCTTTTCCACACATATACCGCATTTTTCTCTCCTACTCTGATCTCATTAGCTGTTACTTGTCTTTGTGCTCACATTATGTGAACTTATCCAGTCTAATGTGCCCGATGTTTGAGACCAGCGATTAAAAAAAAAAAAAAAGTGATTTAAATGCGTGTGAAAAGAATTACAGATTCATGATGCATTTAAAGTTTAGCATTTAAAGTTTCGGTGTCACCAAACTGTAACTGCAAAAAGTAGTAAATGTATTACTGCTGTGGGTTGATCAGGAAGTGTTATTTGTGCTGGGTAGTACTGTAGATTCTTGCTATGTGAGTGCCTCTCATTCCCAGCCAAGCTCAAGCTGTGAGATGCAGGGTGGCTGTAGATTTATGCTAAATGCTCAGCCTCCCTCAGTCTCAGCAGGGTTTACCCAAGATTTCCAAATTCTCAAACTCATGATGCTTGACTTCAGCTCTGTCCTGTCTGATGTGATGTTAAGAGCAAAGTGGGATGGCGGTGCTGATGAGGAACACATCTTTTGACCAGTGTTGTGCTTGTCTCACATTAAAGAAATGTGGATGTAACATTTATTGACTAATTGTTGTGTCACACTAGGGTTTACAAGCAAGAAGATTTAAAAAAAACTTCCTTTTTATTTTCAGTGTACCCCGTGAGGTCTCAGCTGCTCAAGTCTAAGCAGAAACCTTCTAAAAAGCCATTTTAATGACAAACGCAGGATGTTTTTGTACTTGATACCATCGAGAACAAGACTCCAGGACAGCGGCTGCTATTCGCTGAATGATTATCAAGTAGCTAATTTGTTCTTCGCTCACTGCTGGAAGAGGGATAAGATCAACTTACAAAAAGAACCAAACCGTCCTCTGTTCAGAGAAACCCAGCTTGTTAGATTTGCATCCTGTGTGAAAGCAGCCATTGAAGATCTGTGACACATGCTCAAAAATAAAAAATTAATGATGGTTGATGCCAGAGGAAAATGGCCTGGTTTCATGGCTTCTGACCAAAGACAACACTAATAGTGTTTCCAGGCTGGTAATCACAATTCCTGGTTCAAACAACAAATGCGCAATTACTGTCAGCGTCTCCTGAGAGATTTCTCTCCACTAGTGGTTATCCAGGTACCAAGGCTACAATTTTTAGATATCTAACAGTGTACTCTGCACAGGAAGAGAGCAGCTGATTTAATTAGAAGCGAGCAATCACGACAACCTGGGTCACTTTTTATTTCTGCACACAAGCACCAGTCATGCTCTCATGGCAGGCACACATGTAGCCATCTTACTCTGTCCTGCATGAGATGCGGCTCTGACATCAGAAGGCACAAAATGGACACAAGACGAGACATAATAGGACATAAAGGCTTTTGTGACCTGGCCGCTGCAGTGCAGGTGCTCTTAAGAGGCACAAGAACGTGTAGTGGTTCACACTGGACTCATGATGTAGCTTGTCTCCCTCAGGTTTTCTTTTGCCGTTTCTTACTGCCGTACCATTTTATTCCTCGTACAAAAGACTTGCCTTATAACATCTGAATCTGAAAACGCGCTCTCCACCCAGCTGTTTCTTTCTCTGAACACTCTCATCCCACACATGCGCTCTTCCTGTTTTACTTTTCAATTATCCTTTGATCCCCAATCTTCTGTCCACGGTAACTATGCTAGCTTTCCCTCGCTGCTCATCTTGTAATCATGCAGCCTGATAACGTATTCCCAGCCTCCTCTTTTCTCTTCTGCAACCCCCACCTCCTCCTCTCTCTGTTTGGACTGTTTCCCACTTGTTGCATGGTTTTTAAAAGAGGAAAGATGACGCGGGTTGATGCATGTGGTAATGTAGGAAATGTGTTATCAAAACAAGTCAAACATTTACAGCTTAGCACCAGTAAAACTTTACCTCTGGCTCATCTCTGTCTCTGGTTTGCACAGGTAAAGATGCTGCAGCAACTTTTGGTATTTGTTTCATTTCTACATTCAAATCTTAGACATTTGTTTCCCTGTGGCAGTAGAAAACAGGGCACAATGAACAAACGATCCATTATTGCATTATTGGAAAAGAAGACTCGAAATTATTTCATAACACTAACATTGTGACACTAATGCATGTCTTGCATGGATGTTTAGGAGCATAACACAGTGACAAGTATTTGGAACAAATCTAACACCAGCTTTCATTTTTCATGATTTAAATTTGCTTTCATGGAAAATAATTTCTTTTCTCAGACTAAATGCATTCTTTGTTACTTTGTTGCACTTGGCTTTGTATTTTTTACTTTTTTTTTTTGCTGCCAGCTGGTTTTTATTTTCAACAATCAATGGTTAATGATTTTTATTGTCAACCATTAACATATTTCATGAGTTGAAAAAGTTTGAGTCTGGAGATGACAGTTACACTACAATTACATATTTTTTAATTGTTGCAAAGGCAATTTTCATTAAATAAACACATAGCATGACCACAGCCTGTTGGATCTTACTAGTGCAAACCATGCTAGCTGTGCGCCAAGAGCAAAATGTGACTGGTGCTTATTATAAAGGAGATTTCTGTCTGTCAGTAAACGTACAGTTACCTTTACATTAATATTATGCAAACAGAGTTTGTCTGCACTGTACAGTTTGTGTCCAATCCATTGTATACTGTACACCCAGAAAACAATGATATTGAATAAAAGATTTATAGAAAGAAAGCGTGACTGGACTCATTCTTACGTTGGCTGAACAAATTCAGGGGTGATATCTACTGAATATAGACATCACCCCTAAATTTGTTAATCTGTTGAACATTCTCACTTTCAGGATTTCAGTGACCTCCAATTGCCCGTCCAGCTTCACACACACTCGGAGACACCTGATGGGCCCTAGATGTGCAAAAGAAAAAGAACAGGTAAAATACAGGAGCTAGCATAAAACCCATCATTTTAATTGCTATTGAGTTTTTAAGCCATTGCATACAATGACTGAACTGAAATTCTGATGCAAAGATGTGAAAGTGTAGTGTGAACCACAACAAGGTACACAGAGTCCAAGATAAAACTGTGCACTCCACTGCGTTTAATTTTGTTTTTCTTCTTGCTCATTTCTGACAGCAGAATTTGAGGAGGAAGAACACATTTTCCCTTTATTTGCTTCACACCACATTTCATCATTGGTGAGCAAGAAACACAACAACCGTGCTTAAGATCTTCTTGTTTTTGTGTTAATTTATTTCACTTGCACAAATATACTATAGTTCAAAACTATAGTAAATCAAACAAGACAAATCACACACACACACACACAAACTAACTGCTACACAATAAACCAGGGGGCTTTTGAGGAGCCCTTGCTTTGCCTGGTTGCTAATTCAGCCTCGGAGATACACACACACACACACACACAGAAATAGCAGCAGACGATGATGGAAGCAGCTCCACTATTAGACAGACCTGTATAGACGGAGCTGGAGAGACAGTTCAGCAGACAAATGAAGGCAGATTGACAGGTAGGAAGAAACACACATCTCACACACACACACACACACACACACACACACACACACACACACACACACACACACACACACAGATC
>JAUMHL010000013.1:9824480-9851979 GCA_032362345.1 Sandelia bainsii
CTCCATTTGTGGATAATGGCTCTCAACAGGTCTGGCAGTAATCAGGCCTGGGTGTGGCTGGTAAAATTTAACTCAGGCGTCTAAAAAACCGATTAACCGCAGTCACTTCATGTTTTAAATAGGGGGGAATTACTTTGTCACATAGGGGCCATGTAGGTTTGGATAGTTTTTTCCTTAATAAATAAAATCATCACTTAAAAATAAGTAAGTAAATATGCAAAAAAGTAAAAAATCAGGAAGGGGGCAAACATTTTTTCACACCACTGTATGTGTGTAATAGAATGGAAACTCCTTTTGATGTCATATAACCCCACAGGAATATTACAGAGGACAGGACATTCATGTCCTTTGTGGTAGCTACCGCCCTGCTGACATGTTAGTCTCGCCGCTGGTCTTTCAGATCCAGTAACCATGAGCATAACAAGACAGTAGAAACGTCCAAGCCAACACTGCACTGTCATGTCTCTCTGCAGCATGTTGACAGGCAGCTCCACTGTCCTGTGGACACTGAGGAGCTACACCACCTTCCACCACTGAAAATCACTTGATCAAAGAGTAACGGCAGCTCAGCTTGAACTGTTGACATGTTGTCTGTCCTTTGTGTTGAAGACTCCCTCCTGCCTGCGCGGTTGACAGCCCACGGAGATGGCCTGTGCTGACTTTAAAAAAAAAAATTTCATATAAAGCAGAACTTGAGGGGGCAGACGCCGTTCATAATGACAACTTGAAAGTGTTCTTACTGTGATATGAGAAAGTGGATGTCAAGCTCTGACGTTCACAAGTAAAAATATCTGCTTTTATACTAATTGTTTTCCAGCCACATTGGAGTTTCTATTGTTAAATTAACATTTTTAGTGAATAAAAGTAGATCCAAACAATGTTTCACTGCTTCATCCAAGTAAGAGAGAAATGGCTGAGACAGCTGAGACAAGAGTATCTCAAAGAAACCGAGAGTGCCAGTGGATGGTGCGGGTGTGAGACTCGCTTAAAATTCAAAATAGTGAACTACAGAGCAAAGCTGTCAAGATGTGGATGTGTGGAGGCGTCAGGTAATGCAGGGAAGAGGAGCGGAGAGGAGCCTGAGAAAAGAAAAGAAGTAACTGCTGCAACATCAAGAAATCCAGCCGAGCTGAAGCCATGCTCACCTGCCCATGTTTTTGAAGCTGCTGAAAAGACGAGACAGAAGAAGAGAAGCTGGAGACAAAGACAATGCAGATGGAGATGTGCTGATGAAGGACTTCCTCTCTTTGTGGGCTGTTTCTGTTGAGCCTTCCCGCACTTGTCTGTTCTTTGTTTTTTCTGTTCTTGCTTTAGTCAGCCTTTCATATATTGTCAGCTTCTCTCACCGTGTTCTCTGATACCCTTCTTTCTTTATAATTTCAGCTGTCAACAAGCACCAAGACTTGAGTCTACTGAGATGGAATGACTTCAGTTGTGGCTTGTCTTCATGTGCTGCTGGTCAAGTTTTTCACTGTCTGATTATATTATTGCACTGCAGTCAGTTCAAGCTTTGATGAGCTGCCCAGACATAAGCTGGAACAAAAGTGTGGAGCATAGTCTAATTTTGGAGCACCAACCTAAGACAGTAACAACCATGATTCCCAGAGCTTCTGTTTGTCTCACAGTTAATTACTAAGAGAAAAGTTTGGCCTGGATGAAGGAACAGTTACTGTATCTACAGCCGAGAATAGTTTTCACACCTTCTTCTGTATCTGGACAAAGCTATAAGAGATACCTACGACCTTCAGGCCTATTTAATCACATTAAAATCCTACAAACGCAAATGTCCAATTATTGCAGCACATCTATCCTTAAGACTCTCGTTAAAGCAAACTGTGAACAAAGGAGGCGGCGGTCTCGGACACAATGCAAGATTTTTCAATTTGCACCTTTCAAGGACAAGAAATCTGCAGATGTAGCTCCTTTTCTGTTGTGTTGCATTCATACTGAAGTGTTTACGCGTGTCCGCATTGTGTTAGGCTGTTTACAGCAAACTGTGGGCCCCGCTGGCACTCAGCGGAGGGAAAAGTAGGATGAAAAGAAGAAGAAGTAACAAAGAATTCATCCTTTTGACAAGATTCTCTTTAAGTACAGCTGCAGCCAAAAGCCTTTAAATGTTGATCGTGTACAAATGAAGATCAGGGCTTGAGTCAGTGAAGCAGCTTTACTACTTTAATGTCATACACAGAGAATAGGATGAGGAGCAGCGAGAGGGGGAATTGTCCTCGCTCACTGTCACCTCCGTGACCACGAGCCCCGAGGCTGGACAAAGTGCAGATGTGGCTGTTAGGGGGCAGCTGGATCTGTTTCTCAGGTGTTAGTGAAGGTTCAGTGCAAGTATCTGCACTGAGATAGAGGACAGAGCACACTCACACACACACACACATCTGATACACATCATGTGTTTCAGATGTGTGTGTTTCACAAACATCGGAAGAGTAAAATAATGTTTAAATAGTAAAAAAAAAGAAGTAGTTTTATTATGTTTTGTCAAATATCCTGCAATAAGTCCCCTACCCACCACTGATACGTGCTCAATAAACAGACAGCAGGTCAGTTTATCAGAGAGGTCATGCTCAATATAAAGGTCAGCAGTGCAAAGCTATTTCTGTCGAGAAAAAAATGACACGAGGGGCACTGGGAATACTGGGAGAAATGTCTTGACAGATCAGAAGCCACTTTGATGTCACAGACTAATGCACCGATCACACTATCACGTACAGATAGGGAGAAGGGAAGATAGGAAGAGAGACACAACGAAGATCCATGCGGTGTGTTTGTTCCAGCTCAGCAGTCAGGACTGTTGCTCTCTCGGCTCAGTGCTCCGGCTTTCCAGAATGACAATTTTATCAAAGTGTTATCCACAAAAGAGAGAGCCTGTTATGTATATACTGTAGGCCTGAAGAGATGGCTCTCTGGACAATTGCACAGATGCCCATATACACAATACACACTCATGCACCGACAGCAGAGAGTCATACAACTGAATGGATCGTGAATCGTAGACAGAAATGACAGAACAGGACTAAGTCCTCCAGGAATAAGAGGCTTTGGTGACACTGTATGTCTAACAGGACTTTTCTCTCCTCCCAGAAGAAAGATGAAGGAAATGAGATGCTGTTACTCCCCCTAGTGGTTCACATGTTGCGTAGTTCAGTCTAAAGTACAAAAAAACGAGTGGGCGTAAGTGTGAAATCAACTGTATTTCAGCATCAGCAGCACAGCATGTAATTACACTCTAGAGCAGTCGTGTGTCACTGACCCCGAATGATAATGATATTTTAATCTATTCACAACACAGTGGATTTTTTTTCTCATTCAGGCAGTGTCATACTTTACTTGACTATTTCAATTTTGTTACTTTTCATTTTACTTTAGAACTACCCAAAGGGAAATATTACACTTTATACTTCACTACATTTATTTGATAGTCTAGTTTCTTTGCAGATGCAGATTCTTAGTGCAAAATATGATCAGCTAATAAACGATGATGTATTATTATGGCTGTGATGTACAGATAGTGGTTCAAATCAGCTCCACCTTTACCAGCTGCAACATTTGTAATGTTCATGCATTTGTGCATCAACTTTTATCATAATCCAATAACATCCATTCTGCATAGAGGAATAATGCAGGAGTTTCTATAGTTTCATACACACTATAGTAGATCTATAGTAAAATCAGCGTTCAGCTGCTTGATTAGGTAGAAATTCTTCTGTAAACTTTGAAATGATCAGCTATTATCTTTTACCTATTGCCAGAAGGTGGCAGTAAGTCGAAGCTAATTCAAGTCAACCCAGAGGCAGAGCTGCACAGTCACACAACTGCTAAAAAAAAAAGAAAGAAAATCAAACACATACTAGAAAACATTAATAAAAAGACATTTTATTAAAGAAGAAGCGGGACGGTTTGTTTCCCTATAGTCTGTACATTATGTGCTATACAATGTAGAGGAGACACGGACAGACAGTACAGGAGTGCTGACCCGGGTCCAGTTTGGTGTTTCGAGTGGCGATTCATTTCTTCTCACACGTGTATGAAGGAATTTCATTGTCAGAAAGCAGTTTACTGGTCTACAGACCGTATGCAGCACCAATTTGTTTCACTGACAACAGGAAGAAAAGTCAAAGAATCAAACATGGAACATTCACTGCACACACACACACTCGTGGGCAGTTATACGTTCATATGTGCACAGTGAGAGCAGGACTGATGCTAGTGAACTAAGCTGCGAAGTGAAAACATTTCCCAGGAAGTAATCAGTTCCACATGAAACATGTCATCACTTCTAACACAATAGAGACAAACAACACAACCTTGAGCCCAATTGAGCTCAAAATGTGAGGAAGGTTGAGGTTCTTCAAAGTTTCTAAATGAAAGTTGGTGTGTTTTTAGCCTGTGAATCGCTAATACTACATTCACTGTGTTGTTTAAAAATACACGTGTGATGTCTGTTAATTTCATTTTTTGCTTTTAGAAACACCTGCCCTCTGTCAGAGCTCCTACACGGCGAGATCAACGCTCAGACATGTTCCTACGGAAATTAACAAATAACGTGACGATACTTGACGCTTCAATCCCGACAAACATTTTAATAGCAAAAAGCATTTAAATGTGAACTACTGAGAATGTCCAGTAAATAGTCATGTCCTGGCACAGCAAAGACAAACAACTACATTCTGACTGAATCCAATCAAGACTCTTTTCTTTTCTCTTAATGTTGGAATAGACTTATTTCTGAAAATAAACTGCTCATGTTAACATCTAGAACCAATAAATTCTTTAAAGCTGGACTGTCATTTTGAATTATTTACATTTACACCAATAGTTCCTGTCCAGTGATGAGGAGTGAGGTCGTTGTGGTTGTCGTGAGGATTGCTTTCTTTGACATGATCCTTCTCGTACAGACATAAAAGCACAGACTGTAAGCAGGGCAAACACAAGGACACCACTCTTAACGACATTCATCATATCAGTCGGTTGTCAGTCAAGGTGATGTCTTAGTGGTCTGAAGCGAGAACCTTTTTTTTTTTTCTTCCTATGTTTCACAAACCTAACACAAACAAACAAAACTATTTGGTTAAAATCAACAAACTGGATTTTAATAAATGAAGCAGGCAACAAAAGGGACTATTTGTCTGTATGAGCCACTTTTGTCTTCATGTGTGACTTTTAAATCCTCTGTGATTGGACAGCTGACCTGACGTACTAAAAAACCCTGGATTTTAAAGGAGGACGTTTGAGGAACTAGGGTTAGGCCGATAGACTAGTTTTAGTGCCTCATGCTGTGAATGCCAGCTTAACGAGAACAAAGCTCCAGCTCCACAGAAACAATGGCTCTTCTGGAAAACCTGGGTAAAAAGGATCAAAATGTTTCATCATTTTAGTAACTGCTACAAATAAGAAATTGAAAAATATCAGTATCGGACCCATATCGGTCGAACCCTAGTGAAAAATGGAAAGCCACAGGTGTTAACATGTACAGCATATATACACACACATCCATACATTTTTGCATAAACTCTATGTACATACATTATGTGTGTTGGGACTAGATTTGGCAACCACGCAGAGAAAAAAAGAAAAAGGGTTTGTTTCCTCTCATTAATAAGGCATGCCATGTCAGTTGGCCCTGTGTGAGTCATGGAGCTCAGTCTATCAGCAGCGTTTTGTTACCTCAACACTTCTCCTCTGTTTACTTTATAGTTTTGCAGAATTCGTGCTGAATGTTGCGCAGTCTGTTTAGCGTAGGTTCACCCTGCAAGACACGGGCTCTGAAAAGTTTGATTTGCTTTGTGATCCCGCTCAGCTGACTTCACTGGAGCTACCTGCTGTGATGTCATCACTTGGTGACCGCCACTGCTGTGAAAGGCGAACATTTAGAGCAGCGCTGGATCGCTCCTCCAAGGCATGACATCACCTGGACGTGGAGCGCTGAAAGTCTGCTGGTCAGCCCGACTCTGTGATGTCACAACTGCCCACTGTGATGTCACCTCCTCTGCGCCATCATCTGGAGCCCTCGCTTGTCAACACCGTTGTTGTCATGTCAGATATTAGACGGCCGTCGACCTCGGGTAGCGCCTAGCGAGGCTCTCAGTCTCGGCTCTCTGGCCCTGTACAGGAGTAAAAAATAAAAATAAAAAGATTTACACAGTCATAATAAAGATCTTAACGAATTTTACTAAAGAAGTTTCTGCTGATATTTACAATATATGAACAATAAGGAGTTACAGTAACTAAAGGTAGACTTGTCCAGGCTGAATCAGTAGCTCTTTAAGTACAGGGTGAAAAATACTGCATCAAGTATTAACCGAATCACTGTTGAAGCTGGAGCACCCTGGTAACCTTTGCTGCATGTCATACCCCCCTCTCCTTTCCCTGTCTACATCTTCACTACTCTCTTTAAACTAAAGGATAAAAATATAAAAATGAAAAACAAATCTTTAAAAAAGGGTTAAAATACACAACGGGTGTGATAATCTGCATTTAAAACGTTCCTCCAGCCTCATGTTGCTCCTCGCTTCGCTACAACTGACTGATTTCAACTGCATGGCCTCCACTTCACTGATTTCCACTGGTGCTGTCTGTGACTTTGTGTTGTCTCCAGCCCACGCAAAAATTCACACTTTGACCAATTACTGGACTTGAACTGAATCTGAAAACAGTTGTGTAGCAGGAAATGAGAAATGTGTGAGTAGCTCACTGCAAACACGTCCCGTCACAGCCTTTGCCAGGATGTGTGGGGCTTCTAAGCGATTCAAAGACACCAGATCTCATCAGCATATCAGCATTAGTTGTTACTAAGAGGAACTAATTTAAAGTCACTGTTTAGTCATATTTGAGCATTATTTTATTATTACAGTTATTATCAGTAATTACCATCACTTATGAATCCGCTTGCTGAAAAGTCTGGAAAACTAAAACTGGAAGAGACAAGAGACTTTTGAGGATGTTTTGGTGCTGACTGAGTTTTAAAAGGCAAACCTGTAGTGTTCATTGAAGTCCAGCCTGAAGCTAAGGAAACGCAGACTCTCATCCAAACTGGTCATCAGCAACACCAGGAACTGCTGGACGATGCTCTGAGAGAAGAACAGGGAGATCACAGGGGGAAAAAAATAAGACTGCATTTAAAAATGCATCAAACGCAAGTAAGTGACAGCTGCTCCTGGTGGAGGCTCAGGCTGGTACCTGGTAGAAGTGGGTGAGGATGCGGAGCTGCGAGCGCATCTTTGGTATGCTTTCCTGGAACTCCTGAATCCTCTTCTTCTCCTCTGCTTCCTGTTCGGCCGTCACCCCCCACTGACCCTGAATCAGCAGACAGACACAGATTAAGAAAGGTAAGTCACTGTACTTTGTGTTCCCATCAGCCCTCTCATTTTCTCATGTCAATATAGCACATCTGTGGTCCAGAAAGTTCTATTTGTTCTTCTGCATCTCTGCTTCTTACCTCCTCCTCTCTCTGCTGCTTCTTCTCTTCATACTGCAGTCTGAGGCTGAGCTCCTCCAGTGCTGAGCGGTACAGGGAGTCCTGCGCGTTCTGAAACTCGATGATCTGGTCAAATATGGCCCTCAGCTGGTTCAACAGAGACTGGGCAAGCAGACAGAAACGTAATTCAAGGATCTGCATGTGGAACAGAATGGCTGAACAAACAAACAAAAAAGGTTTGTTTTGGTGTGTTACCCTGCTGTTATTGTCCAGCAGACATCTCGAGATGATTGTGTCCAGGAAGACTTCATGAGCAGCGATGATGTGGTCGAGATCCTGAGCCTGCTGCACTTTATTCCACAGCTCGTCCCAGGAGCACTCCAGCACCTACACACAGACACACAAATCTTCACTTTTCTTTTCCTGACAGTAAAAGACTTTGCACTTAAGTCAGCCCATCTAAAACCACCCTCATCAGTCTGACTTTGACAACAGTTTCAGTGAATTGTTTTGCAGTTCGGCTGGACTTGAACCAGCAACAGCGTAATTCAAAGTCACGCAGTGTTGCGTTTAGCAGACGCAGCACATCGTCTCCTGCTGTAATTACTAGTTGTTGCTGAGGTTTTTACAGCCTGTGATGGTAACAGTGCCGCTAATGCTCTGACCTCAAAGGTGATGTAGTACTGCATTTGGTGGATGAAGTGGACCATCTCGGAGGCCAGGATGTGACACTGATGCAACACGCCGGACAACTCTGAAGGTGAGAAAGCACAGTAACATTACAACGTGCAGGTTAAGTCCTAGTAATGCAGATTAGAACTATAATATCACAAAAACAATGACAATGATGGTGCACTTCAAAGAAACAGAGATGATAAAAAAGGCTGTTGAACTGAATAAATGACTTTACAGACATTATGAAGATAACAAGTGTTAAAAGAAAGAAAAGATGGAAAAACAGGGATGTAGGATAAAGATTTTATGCGTGTGTATGTACCAGGCATAGTTTTGAGCAGCTTTGCATTGCACATCTGTCCTTTCCAGATGTCAGTCAGTGTGTACTCCATCCTCTTGGCCCTCCACAGGAAATTAAACACACGCAGGTAGTGGCCCATACATTCCCTCGTGAACACCTGAAAACAGGAGCAACACGTGGACACTTAACATACACATACACATACGTCCATGTGCATTCAAAAGTTCTGCAGAAGCAGACAAATACACAACGTGTGTGTTTATGTGTGTGTTACCGTAGCAATGGGTCCATCAACATGGTAGTCCAGGCTGAAAACATCCCAGCCTGTGTCACCAGGAGACACCTGGGGGGCAACAAAAGACAGATGTCAGAGCTGCAGCGAAGCATCCTCGCAGACAGACACACTCACTCATACAGACACACACATTACCTCTAGCAGACGTACATCCAGCCTCTTAAGAATCTCTGCATTGTCAAACTGGGCATTGGTGGCTCTGACCGCCGTCTCCAAGATACCAGTCAGGTTGTGCTGGTACAAAGTGGTGGCAGGACGTACCAACTCTGGTCTGGGACAAAATAATTAAGACACAACAGGATGAAACATGATTTTTCCCCCTCGTAATCTAATTATATATACAATGTAGCACATGTGTTATACTGTAACAGACAAGATAGTGTTTATTTAAAGTGTGTCGCTAACTTGAGCAGGTCCATGAGGTGTCTGATGAAGTCTCCCTGGCCCAGCAGCAGGTATCTCCTCATGGCTTGCAGATGATCCAGCAGCTGGTAGTTGCGGTTGAGAACGTCCAGCAGGTATTTGCTGGTGTCAAAGTAGGCCGCATCGATCTTC
Source organism: Sandelia bainsii (assembly GCA_032362345.1). Taxonomy (NCBI): domain Eukaryota; kingdom Metazoa; phylum Chordata; class Actinopteri; order Anabantiformes; family Anabantidae; genus Sandelia; species Sandelia bainsii. The sequence continues at coordinate 9,833,733 of JAUMHL010000013.1, forward strand.
TCCTGGAACGCCCCCTCCAGGTCTGACAGCAGCTCGGCAGCTATGAGAGCGGATGTGGACACAGGAGTGGAGCAGGGATTCATTTTGGTTGCAGAAAGTGATGCGTTGTTTGTGTTTTGTTTTGCTGGAGACAGACTAATTATAAGTCATTCTTGATGATTCACTAATATACAGTAGTAGTTTGCATGATTAAAAAAATTAAGGCTGTGCAAATGTGATGTCCTTCACCATATACAGTAAAAGCCGAGTCCTGCAGACTGAATCAATAGATTATGGCTAAGTATACCTCTTTCCACTTCATGGCCAGAAGGAGAGTAGGACAAGGCCACCGAGTGGTAAGAGCATCGATCACTGCCAGTCCACTATCCTATGTCAATCTAACTGTTTCAGTACGATGATGAAATTTTAAAAAGAGGCTTCTTATTGGTCAGTAAAACAAAACAATGAAGAGAAGCATAAAAACCAGCAATAGCAATCTAGCTTCTATACATATTTTATGTGTATTGCTTCTTTTTAATGTTCTCTGTACCTTTGACTGACATTTTCTAAAAGATCATTTCCCCATTTTGTAATGCAACAAACACAAACACGCCGTGAAAGTAACTCCTGTGCGTGCGATATGCGCGACATGAGAGAGGAGCCGAGACTCTTACCATCTTTAGGTGTGTCTCCAGACTTGGATGCCGGTGTGATTTTGCTCGGCGGCGTTCTGTCGTGACAAACCTGATGCAGGAAGTTGATGGATTTACCGATCAGCAGAACCTAGAGGGAGGAGACGAGTGGAACAGAACATAATAGTCAGTTACAGGGGGGCCGAATTTTGGTCATCACACAAGTTGTAAGTTGTTGTGTTGTGTATGTATGTATGTTTGTGTGTCTGTGGTAGGAAATAAAAAAAGTGTGTACATACCTTGCGGGCTTGGTCCATGGTGATGAATGAGGGGATCATTGACTTCCTGAGGGAGTACTTGTCGTGCCAAAGACGATCCGTCTTCACGTTGGGATCTGATGCTACAAAGAACTACACACACACACACACACACGCGCACAGTGTCTGAGTAGCAAAAAATAAAATAATACACTTTTTTTGTACATTTTTTATACAATTTGTACTACAATTTCTGTAGTATTTCTACATTATGGAATTCATTACAATCTCCAGGATACTGAAATAGCCTGAATGAACTCTAATGAAATTTCTGACAAGAATAAAGCGAAGAGTCAAACTCTGGAAGAATACAGTGGATCTACACTCTGTGCCAGAGGTTTTCATCCTACGTCAGATTCAGTTAGATTGTCCATTTACTTCAGAGGCCGCCCATTAGCTTCAACTGGCTTTTTAATGGGTATGCTGAAGGCTGCACGCTCTGTGTATGCAGATACATATCTGAACTGGGTCCAACTGTCAGATACTCTGTGAATCCATCTCTACTAAGCACCTTTCCCACAAACTATTAGCCGAAAGAAGGCTCAACAAAGACAGAATTCTCTGTGTATTTAAACGCAGCACTTAAGACAAGAGTCCAGTGATAACTAACAGTTAGTGCTCAACACATAAATACTGGGTGTGAGAGAGAAACAGAAAGAGAGAAAGGGCAGGGAGAAGTAAAGGAGAAACATCCATCACTTGGTTCTCCATTACACCACTCTCATCAGTCCTCATTTAAGAAGTCGTCCTGCCTCTCCTCTGTTTCTTTATTTCTCTCCCTCTCTCCTCACAGTAATGTTCTTTCTCATTGGGGTCAAACCTCCGAGCGGGTGAACAGAACAATTACCAAAAATGAGCAGTAAATTCCCAATGGTTCCTCTATGAAAAATACCTCTAGAAGCAGCATTCATCTCTCCCAGTACACGTTTGGACACATAACACTACCTTTATGCTGATTACAGGCGACTGTGGTGCAGCTGAAAAATCTGATTATGCCCATCTACGCACCTCGTGGTAGGTGTCCTCCAGCTCTCCGTCATAGATCCACCTGTAGAGGAAGTTGAGGATAGGGTGTGACACCAGGCAGAGGATGTGTTGAACCAGCGCTCTCATCTGTGGGTCTCCTGTTTTTCCGTAGGCATGGACAGCTGAGGCCAGCTCGCCCCCCTTCCGACCTGAACACACACACACACACACACGAGAATAAAACAAACGTTGAAGGTACATCCTATTCACCCAACACTAAGATTTTCTAATGCTACATTTAAACTAGTGTGTTATGTTATTCCACCTCTACACACACACACACACACACACCCACCTTGGCAAAAGTCGACAAGGGCAGCCAGCGTCTTGAGCCGCATTTTGGGGTCATACATCCAGACCAACAGCCTCCTGAGAGTCAAACTGTTCTCCGTGCACATGTTTACACCCTGGTCATCCTCCAGCTGCAACTACAGCGTGCATGTGCGCACGCACACATTGAGTGATAAGCGGGGAAAAGTGTTTGCCTTCATTTTTATAACCATCTCTTTCATTATTTGAACTTCTGAGCATTACATGTGAAGCCCATGTTTCATTTGTGTACCTGGGAGTGGAGGACAGACAGCAGCCTGTAATACTCCTTCAGCTCGTGGTGGAGTGAGGCACAGAAGCTCTGAGGGAGGAGGACAGAGATTAAAAGATATGTATTTGAGAACATATGAAAAAAATTATATATATAATTAGTACACATGAGAAACGCAGACACACCTGTCCGACCAGTCCAAAGGCCCGATCGACACTTCTGGCATCAGTGTATTTCCTGACTTTGTTGTGGAGCCAGCCGAGCTCGGCCAGTCTGCTGCTGGTATCCCTCAGGGACTTGCACAGAACCACCTGCAGAAGCACGGCACATATTTCAAAATTTATTATCATGTGTATCTTTTATGCGTTATGCAACTTTGAATAAACAGGACATGTTGGATTTGTAATAAAACACATGCAGAGATATGTTAATGATAAATTTGAATAAGCTTTTAGCAAGTATGATCCATCAGATTTTTAAATTAGCAAGCTCTGATTAGGTGAAATCATGGACACACTACAACTGGCACAGCCTCCTGCTGCTCGTCTTTCAGCAGGTGACGTGTTCACGTTTAACGATCCATTACATTTTCATCTGCTTAACTAAACCTCTTATCCAAAGAGCTTCACAGAGAGGTTAAGTGGCCAAAGAAGAGTTCAAAATATCTCCATCCTTGACTCATTTATCTCTGCTCTCAGTGGCTCCTTCTCCGTCAGGATGGTGACAGCAGATTGACCACAAGTCTATGTTTAGCACCACAGACAGAATAAAGGACAGGTTACATCTAAGGCCTTTCTATTGATGATATCACAAGACGGGGCGGAGAGGGGAATAAAATAAATTGACTGACAGGACCAAGGAAGGAGCAGAGAGAAGAGGTCAATGTGGCTCTAAGCCAAAGAGATTCCTATTGATCTGTTGAATCTTTCTTTTAAAGTCCAATCAACAACAACAGTCATATCATTTTCAGCACCATTTTTTCCTCCCTCCCTTTATTCACCTGGTGATGATGGTGACCTGAACATTACTGCTGATCACTCTGGCTGTGTGACCTGCTGAACTGATTATAAGGCTTTACAAATTTCGATGCAGGTCCAGGTACCTTGTTGTCTATTTTGTAGCAGTTATCCTGGGCGCTCATCTTGACGAACTTGCCATCGATTCCCTGGAAGACATAGAGGATGTCGCGCACCAGTGCCGCCTCGCTCACGTCACCTGCACAGACATAAGATCAGAAACACAGTTTGTGCTCACAGTTAAACAACTATTAAACAACATGTTTTGAGGGACACAACCTCTAACTTTGTGTTTATGAAAGCAACTGTTGTTGTGACAAAAGCAGAACATTCATGACATCGTGGTCAGGCTGTTATCTGCAGGGCACACAGGCACCAAGCCATTCTGGGTTCACACAGGTCACTCACCGGCTGCGTCACCGTCTCGCCGAGGACGGACCACTCTGGTGGAGGGAGCTGGAGGTCCAAGCAGGGGTCGAGTGGTGGGCGGGGCCAGAGCAGAAGACGGGGAGGCGCTTACGGGAAGTGTCCAGGCTAGCCGAGAGCCCAGAGACTGAGCAGCTCCTGCTGCAGACTGAGGGGGTTGACTGAAAAACACACATCCACGCACTTACTGATGTTGTAAGCATCAAACCTTTATATTAATGTCATTATATATTTTTGTGCATGACATGCAAGTGTTTTGTCCAGACTCAAGTATAACCACTTCAGTTTAATAGAGACTTGAACAAACAACACAAGCACATGAGCCTCATTTAGAGGTCATAATGACTCCTGGCAGCATGGTCAATGATGCACTTGATATATCTCATGATGATAAACTTGATAAAGCCAATTAAATAACCAAGCCCCCACAAAAAGAGAAGACGGTTTATAAGTGATGTTTTGGCCTTTTGTGACTGAAACGGTGAGACCAGACAGCTCAATGGTCATTTGGATCTGAAGGACAGCTGCATTATTAATAAGGATAAATGGAATTAAGTGGCCGTCTGATGTCTCATAAAACAGATTTATAAAAAGGTCAGGGTGAAATGCGAGCTCATTTTCTGGCGCTAACTGATGCTTGATGTAAATTGATGGATGCTGGTGCTAATTGACAAGGCACTGAGTGATTTTACAGGATGACCATGTGATAAACAGCCTTGTTTTCTCCAGAGTCTATAAACACAGCAGAGAGTGGTTCAGGTCTGAAGATTCAGCTGGGTTCTCTGATGTCTTCATTAAAGGGTTATTTTACCATTTAAAGACTCCAGTGTGTTTGTGTGTGGAAGCTTACCCAGCCAGCAGTGACTGTGGTGTTGGCGTGGGTCCATTGAGTGTGTAGACTCCCATGCTGGAGATGCCGCTGGTTCCCATGCTGGTTGAAAGGCCCGCGGTTCTCTCCCCGTAGCTTAGGGCCAGACTCTGGGGTCGGGTGCAGTAGAACGGGGTGGAATGTGCGTCCCTGGGGAGGGCCTGAGCGAACAGTGCCCCATAGTTCCCAACCTGGGAAGTACAAGGAGACAAAGAAAAAAATAATAATTGCATTTTGACCTTATGCCGTGTGAATGAGATCGAGTGTAAGCAAAAAAACAAGAAACAAGAGCTTCTAGTGAAGCCACTGAGACAGTGTGTGAGAGTGTGTGTGTGTGTGTGTGTGTGTGTTCCTCACCCTGCTGGATGGTTTTCGAGGGTCTTCAGAGAGGCTGAGCAGCAGGTAGAGAACAGACCAACGATGCTTCAGAATGCTCTTAACAAACAATAAATCATCATTATAGTCAGTTTAAGACACCGTAAATAAATACATAATATTTTTTTTTTTGTTTTCTACACTGGTCAAAATAAAGTTTTGTGAGAAAGGCCAACCTGCGTCTGCAGTTTTCTATGCAGCTCTGAGAACAACGCAGCGTCCGCCTCTCTCCTCTGCTTCAGCACTGCAACAGTATCGAGACAAAATCTGTTAGCTGCGACGTTTGAATGAATTACAGAGGAGATGTTTCCCAAAGTCTCCAGCACTGATTAATCTAACAGATGAACACGCTCTGAGACCGTCACTCCCTGCAGGATTTTGTACAGGTTTTTAAAATAGCTTTTCATTTCTTACAATGAAAAAGATGAAGCCTAAAATCTATTTGGAATTTCAACATGACTAATGATGAAACCCCAGAGTAAGACAAACGAAAGCAGGAAATGAATTACTGAAAAATGTGAGATCCATCTGTGCTCGGAATAGCTGACAGAATGCAGACTGCGCAGCTCGCTCTCTTCTGCTGCACAAAGAAACCTGTCACTTCACTGTGAACAGAAAAATCTCTATAGTCTGGTGTTTATGAAACCTTTATCATTTTAATGGATTTTCAAAGTTGAGCAACCTCAGTAATCCAAAAAGGAGCTGAGTGGCTGCTGAGAGACAGAGTATAGAAAACTAACTTCTGAGCTCCATAACCTTAAAAAATCCCTTATTAGAGTTCCAATAAGTCCACCTTAAAACCTGGGATAAAAAAAACATTCTTTACAGGAAGTGATTTTTGTTTTAGCTTGGATCAATGTTTCCCCACTAATGGTGCTACTTTGGATACTATGAAAGTCAACTGGGATTTGCTTTTACGGTGCAGTGGCTCCAACATTAAAAAGTAAAGCGCACACAGCCGGGGCAGACACATGATCCCCCTGACAGAAATGCAGATCAGGTAGATTAGTTTTTTGAATCAGGGGAAATGCTTCAGAGACAACACAGAGGACTTTACTGTAGCTTAATAATGAACAATGAGCTCCTTGCCTGTGTTAGTTCAGGATCCTGCAGTATGAATGTGTTCTCACTGAGATAAAATATTTGTCCAAATGCCACTTACATTCTTTCTTGATCTTTTCTGACACCAGGAACTCATCCCGTTCAATAGTGGGGGCGTAGTTGCTTCCGATGACTCGCACTGCATACTGGAACTGGTGGGCAACGTCAGCTGGAGAAAATAATGTAGACATAACCAACAGTTGTGACCTGAAAACTGTGTGTGTGTCTGCTGCCATCACCCTCATTTTCCCCACACTCTGACTTTGGATTCAAAAATAAAGCTTGTACTCTGCTAATATTTCCTTCAGGATTGCCAAACTGCAAAGATGTGAAGATGTGTGTCTTTGATCACAGGATTTAAGCTGCAGTGGCGTCAAAGTGATGCAGGAAACACAAGATCATACTGATAATTTTCCGCCTTTGCCGCTATCTCTGATCAAACATGCTAAGCTTCCACTGAGGTGCCCTCATCCAGCAGGGGCCTGCAGCTAGCACAGGCACAACTGCATCCGATAACCATGCAAACAGTGTGCTGTTCGAAAGCTAACTGGTTAGCAAGCTCACCGAGATAAAGTAAACAGCTAACCACTTTATCAAACCGAAGGTAACAGTGTACTACAGTGACAGCAAGAAGTACCATGAAGCTGCTAAAGGGGATGTGCAGAGTCCGTTAGCCAAAATGACTGGCTGACAGTTAGCCCCGCTATGTGTCGTTATCAAACACAGCTAAAGTGATACCTAACTCAACTAGCCTCTATTATTAACTAGTCCGATATTCAATTAGCTGCTTTTGTAAACGCAAGACCGTTAAGATTTTAATAATACATTCTCTTCCGTTCGGCACACATCGTGAAGCAGTAAACTTAACCTATTTTCTACTACTTAAAATACAGAGCTGAGCCAGAGCAAGCAGTGTAAAAAGTTTAATTGCTGATAAAACCAGAGCTCCCTGAAGATTGAATTATACGCCGAATTAACCAGTAGACGACAAAGATTCAGACACTGTCTTTACGTTAGCTGTAAAATGTGTACGATCACAAATGTGAAGAGCAACAACAAAGTGTCGACTTTTTGAATGAGGTTCGCTCTGACATTTCCTGAACACTGGCGCGGAGCGTGCTAACGTTCACTGATGTACCTTCGCTTTTCCCCGTTATTCTGCAGCAGAGGCTCTGGAGAAGCACGTTGGGCGACTTCTGATCCAGTGTCGCCATACTGTCTGTGGCTAAACTTCCGTGTGTTGTCCAAATATATCAATGAATGACACTGAGTAATATTAACTAACTCCAATCTCTCACTACCAACAACGCCATTTTGACAAGGGAACTCAAGTCAGCGCGACGCAGGAAGAATATGACGACGACTAGCGCCACATGTCCTTCAAAGTAAAAGCATAGAATTTCTCGTTTGTTTCGTAAAACTTTCCATACCATAGAATTGGAAACACAGTCATAATAAGACAAACTAAACTAGAAGGTAATTAATAATACAGGGAAGGAAGTACAAAAGTTTAGATAAACAATAAAAGTTAAATTAGAACAATGCCAACACATACATGTAATTACTCAAAAGGTCACCGTTTCCACTCTTCTGACTGACAAATTAAGAGGCTACTGAAGAAATCACATGTGTAAATTATGTCACTTATAGTCTACAACATGGGAGGTACATACTGTAGGTACTTACAATGATTATTCTCTTCAATCAATTGCCTACTAATAATAGCCACTGGTATTCAGAATTAGAAGGAGGGTAGGCCACAGAAAACTAATTACCAAACTGAGCAAAATTGATTTTCAAATAAACGAATTTATACACATAAACATAGATCAAACACAGTTGGAAAACTGTTATTAAAAAGAGAAAATAGGCTACTGACTAGTTGAAAAATTAGTGCATACCATATCTATAATCTATGATTTGTGTCAGAAATTTTATTATTGCATGACTACTTGTGCTGTGTTTTAACACATTCTATGAGATGAATACATTTAAAATAACCCAATGGTTAAAAAAAAGAAAAAAAAAAGACCTAAACATACATTAGTACAAACTGAAATATCAACAGCTGCAGTTTGAGTCATGTATCCTCTTTGTTTGTTCTTTGTTCACAATACTCAATTTAAAGAAATGTAACGTGCATTTAATCGTGAAGACTACAACCGGATGTAGTGGTTGTTATTGTCGTGACTTTGACGCTGGTGTTTCAACAGAACCCGCCGAAAAGCGTCTCAGGAAACAGAGGTTGGACAAGTGAATGAAAACATTTCCCACCGGAAACATAGCACCATGGACTGTGGTTCTGACCCTTAATCTGACCTCTCCAAAAAGTTAACTTTTACAAAGTGGTAGCTTTCATATTGTATTAATAGTTTTTACTAATTACTGTAGCCTTATTGTTTAGTCTCTCTTAAAATGAACACAATAATTTAAACTTAAGTAATTGCCTTTATTGAAAAAGAAGATGATCATTTGAGTTAAATAGAGACGTCTATGGGATTCTTCAAATGATTTCAGCACCATCTTAGATGGACAGCACCGTTGGTATTTCGGGGTGCTGTAACGGTGCCCCCACCCCCACTACACACACACACACACACACACACACACACACACACACAAACACACACACTGTAAAGTTTATGCACTCTCGGTTATTATACGATTATAGTTATTGTGGCGTCTTTTGTAACATGCACTGTAAAAAAAAATAGATCAATCTCCTAATTAACTGAAACGTCCAATCAATTACGCCCACCAAAACACCACCGTGCGCATGCGCTCACCTCCGGTCAGAGCCACCACCTGGCTCCCGTGACGTAGATGAAAGAAAAGCTCTTTTGGCCGCGGCGCGAGAGAAGAAGATTATTAGTACGCGCGCGTGCAGAGAGAGGGAGCGCGTGAGAGGCGGAGAGGCTGTAAGTGAGTGTCGTCCCAGCCTCAGAGGAGGAGTGCGTTACTTGTCTGTGCCTGCGTGAAGTGTCCTGAAACTGTAGTAAAAGCCGCACAGACAACCGCTCCTCGGTTAAGCCTGTTGTTACAGTCCTCCGTAGGTGAGTTCAGGCTGTTGCCGGACCGAGCCTTGTCTTTTAAAATTTAGGAAGAAGCGAAGGGAGAAAAAGTCATGGACAGAGCAGGAGAATTAACAAGAAGCTAGCGCCTCCAGTAAAGTAACCTTTGAAAAAGCGACTCCGAAAGAAGAAGTGTCTGGAGAGGAAAGAGGAACAGGATGGGGATGGATTTCAGCACTTTGAGGACCCTCATCAGCAGATATGTAAGTTTTTACAGCATTTGTGTCATTTATGTGTTCGCTTTGTTTTTTTTATTATCCCGGCTGCTTATTTTTCGCAGACCAAACTCTTCACGTTCTCAGAAAACGAGTGAACCTTTCTTGCTACTGCTCTCAAATTCCGTCGAAGCGGCTGCTCATCCGGATTAAGTTTCACTCGTGAAAGCGACTCATGGGGAAATAATGGGGAAACTGCAGAGAGTTTACATTTGTCCTGAAATGTGCTGTTTACTTCCACATCAAACTGTGGAAGTTGGAAGTTACCATTTCGGCAGAAGTGCGTAATTCACTAAATGACACCAAACTGCGTTCAAATTTTATTTAATTTAACATATAATTAATTTGGGTTGGCTACGGTGTTAAAACTTATTAAATCTTACTTATTTAAAATCAGATTATAAGAATAAAAGTGCTGTTTGGTTGTTGAATGAAGTCGATCCTCACACATTGAGGAACATTTTTGTTTGCTGATAATTAATGATCTGTTAAAACATTGTATTTTTCAATGAAATTTGGCACACATCAAATTTGATATTATTCTGTAACTGAAAATATTATTTCTAGTATTATATTGCGTACTGTTACACACCAGCACATACCTTCAGTCAACAAATCACACTGGCACTAGAATAAGTGAAAGGTGGAGTCACCTATTATTATTGTTTCCAGTCATGACAGAACATGTCAAGAGATGCAGACACAGGCCACTGACAAAACCTAAATAAATGTTATATTATTTTTGTCAATAGCCAGAAGTGTAAAAAAAAGTTAAATCAGTGGTAAGTGGCAGCTTTTATTTTGAAAAGTCTTAACATGTTTTACATCAGATAGAATAATTTGATGGGTCTATGCTCATTAATTTCTAATGGAGTACCTCCTGTGCCATTTACTCTCATTTGTTGTCCTATGTCTTGTTGTTGAACATGACCACAAATGTAGCAGTCAGTCATGAATTATGTAATCTAGTTGTTTTTTCCCTGCTAGTCAAATCAATGGGCAGCAGTGGAGCAGCCGGCCTATATGGCTGTGGGTTGCATTAGGCTCCACAGTAATGTGTTTGACAATAATCAAGGCAGAGCAAGCCCTGCTCACAAGAGAACCAGTGAGGTTTATTCCCCGGCTCCATGCTCAGCTGAATCTTAGACACGGCCTCCCAACTGTTGCAAAGGGCTGATTAAATACAAACGACGAAGGACGAAATGAAGCCTTTTATAGTAAGAAACATGCAGAGACAGACCTGTGGCTAGTAGGATGTGGGATGCTGATGAGGTCTTCTGCTGTAATTGAGCTGGATAACTGCTTTAGACAAATGAGTTGGGGTTAAATTGATTGTATCGCTGCAAAAAAAAACTTAGATGCAAAGAGACTGCTGAATACTTAGGACTCAGGCAAGGAACATTTATCTGTTTGTCAATAGCAGGCTTTTAAAAAATATCAGTTAATACTCTGCTGTAGTGGCATAATGGAAGATTCACCTTCTGACCACACCTGTAAAATAAGATTATTATAGTCATTCTTTATGTAAAAGCCCATTTGACATGTAAATAATTCAGCTGATCATGTTAAATGTCAGTGAAGGAAATGAAATATACCTGTTAACACTGCTGCTTTTTAGCATACTTCTAGACAATATTCCATGTTTCTTTATCACTCCACTTTCCTCCTTTGGCACATGTAGATTTATCTTATCAGAAAATCGACTATAAGATGACAGCTGTGACTCACATGTAGACAGACTTATAAACTGAACTAAATAAAGCTGGATCTGTGAAAACCCCTCTTAGGATATTAAGCTGTAAAAGTTCATTTATGTGTCTATATAATATGAAACGCACGCTATAAATGATACACACTGAGCACTGCAAAGGTGTAATCTTAAATTTAATATATATCAATCTGCGTCTTCACTGTTCTAAACATCCTTAAAAATAACAGAATATGCACATAAAAAAGCCTCAAACACAAGAACTAGTAATAAATCATATTAATTGGTTATTGCCTACATTACAGTTCTAGTTTGGTTGATACATGTACATTATTGGTATTATTGCTATATTAAAACATCCCTCTCTTTCTATCTGAAACATTCCTCCTTATTATGTCATCTAGAGCAGTGGTTCTCAACCTTTCTGAGTCACGACCCCCAATAAAACATTCGTTGGTGTTGGCGACCCCCGAATCCTCCCCCCACGTGTGGGTCGCGTCGCGTCCCATCCCGTTAACACCCCTTCCAACCACCCCCGCTCGCCTCTCGCTGTGACTCACCTTGAGACACCTCCTGCTGTCCCAAGTCTCAAGTCTGAATGTTTTTCCTGTGCAGCCAACGCTCCATTTTCATCTCTGCAACAGCTGCTAGCAAACACGCTACAGCTGTTGCCGGTAACATCAACGTCGCCGTTTTTTTTCCTTTCTTTATTTTTTCCGCTGTGTGTCAGAACAGATGATTTAACTGTACAAACTCAGTTGATAAAATAAAGTCTGGACAAACATTGAACTAGAAAACAAGTAAAACGACTTAAAAATCAATTTCATTAAAATCCAAAAGTTATTTTGTAAATCTCAAGGATCTGGCGACCCCCCGAAATTATCTGGCGACCCCCATGGGGGTCGGGACCCCCAGTTTGAGAAAGGCTGATCTAGAGGAAATGTTAATTCAGAGTATGTAACTAGAGTTCTGGAAGAGCAGGTTGACCAAGACTACAGCCTTGGTGAGGAACCAGATGACATAATCTGAACTTAAAAACTCAGCTGAGGTCATATTGTAGACACTCGACACCAGCTGTACTGTTGCAGTTTTTTGGTCTTGAAAACCAGTTTCTCGAGTAGTTGTCATCTCTGATAAAGCAAAGTTTGTTACGTAAGCCTACAGTTCTCTTTCAAAATGTAACGTGGAGAGTTGTATTCGATTAAATGAGTAAGAAGAATGGCAGTCAAGGCAGTAGTGCACAGTGATCGTGCTATTACCTTCACTCAGTTTAACCTTTGTGCATTGCTGAAAAAATACTATTTTCATCTTATATTATAATTTGTAATATTCAAATGTTTTGAACTCCCCTCTGCAGAATCAACAGTTGCCGTAATAGTTTGGAGATGTTTTTGTAGAGGTGAGGTGAAACAGCTGGGCAGCATTCATCTGCTGCTGACTAGTCTGGTTTCCTGGACAGGAAATGTCTCTCTCCTCTCTCTGTCTGGCTTCCTGTCGCCTCATGGTGGATTAAGGGGTTACTGGTGTTCACTATACCTTCACCCACTTAATCCAGTTTGCAGCTATACTTTCAAATCTAAGCCAGTTGCTGATCTCACGCTGCTAATGTTCTGATTAGTGCATCGTTCAGTCAACAGGTTGTACATGAGGCATTTTAACTGATCTTTGTGTACATGGCGAGAATAAACTATCAGAGTGAGTGAATAGTGGCTGGTGTTCATATTGTTGTCTCTGTGTTGTTACTGTTACTTCATGCAGCCCAGTAAGTGTGGAGGTGGAATACAGTAGTAGTCAGGTGATGCAGAGGGCAGCAGATCACATGAACTCCTTGGCGCTGTCTGGTTGTCAATAATTCATAAGCAGAGTGGCTGTGATGCAGGCTGATGTCTGAGTAGCTTATTGTGGAATCTTCCACAGCAGGGCTGCTCAGTGTGAGGTCTAGGAACACCCAGGGGTGCCTGATGGGAGTCCTGGAACAAGGGGTCCACAGGGAAATGAGGAGTGAATAAATGTCATTAACATTAAGTTATGCTGATATACTGAGTTAAGAATTCAAATGAGTTACTGCTAGTCAAAAATATACTTGTGAATTATAACAGTAGTTGCCCCCTAAATGCACTGTACATTGCCTGGATGTGTCTGTGTGCATTGAAATCAGTTCAGTCACGTCATGTTGCTTGTCAGGACTCTGAGAAGGTAGTCTTTTATTTTGAAAAAAGGCCATGTTGCTGTGAAGCTTTATTATGGCTGTTGAAGTGTGTTCCTGTGTACGCCAACGACAGCAGGTTTCCTCTCTGCCTCATGCTAATCATGTACCACCCACTGGTCCATACTGTTCACAATCCACAAAGTGCAACAGGGTTAACCTGTTTACCTAAAGGATTTACAGGCTCTCACTAAGCTACTCGGTCTTGGGATTGTTTCACTGCTTTGATTGTCTGCTGCTTCACTTTTCAGCTACACTCAGCAGTGTCTTGTGTTTGTTTATATGAAGATATTGTGTGAATCAAGTTTGAGAAAAAAAAAAGAAATTGATTGGAAAATGTCTTCATGGCCAATAGCAGAGATCATTTTTTCACATAGTTAAAAAAAATGATGATACATCCATAAACGTGGGTATAAAGTTCCTGTATCACTTGGTGTAAAAAAAAGTTATTGGCCCGGTCACAGTGCCCATACAGTACCTGCTGAACGGTGGGAGCTCCATTAAGGGTTTGTGTGCAGTATTATTGACAGAGTATTACAGCCCATTGGACAAAGAGACAGATGATGGATAGCCTTGGGTTAATGGTGCATAGAGGCCTCTAGCCAAAGAGAGCGACACCGATGTAGAGAGCAGGAGAGTAAGAGAGAGGTGTTGTTTGAACTTGGATCATCATAATAACATTGCTCCAGGTTGCCAGTGAAAGTGCTGAGGGGGGCAGGTACACCTTAATGTTCTCCCTGTCTGAGGGAATGATAGCTGGTCTGCTCACTGCTGGAACACACCATTCCCCATGGTCCTCATGTCGGAGAGAGAAGAAAAGTGAAGTGAGAGGTTACACCCCCTCTTCCTCACTGCTGACGCTGCACTCTGCAGACATAAATCCCCTCTCTCCCTCATCCATTTAACTCTAACATCTCCCTCTTATCCCGTATTTGCTTTGTTTCCATGCTGTTTGTTAGCAGGCAATCATTAAAAACAAACTAGTGATAATTTGGATTAATGGCATGGAATCTCTTTGTGACGATGCCAGTGGCAGGAGCTGGAGGCCATTTTCCTGCTGCAGACGCTGTACATCCAGAAAGAAGTTTGAATTCTTTGGAGCTGATTGACATTGCTTCACATCACAAGGCAAACTTCTAGCTCGCATTGAACAGTGTTGTCTTGAGCGAACGCCTTCGTGCCTTAGTTCTGTTTGCCTCCTTATTTCTTAACTTTGCATGAATTTGAATGCCACTGCTTTGACTGTGCATGTGTTTACTTTGAATTTAAATTATGCAAGTGTTGAGATGACTTTATAAATGAGCGCAAACGACAATGCACCGAACACAGCTGTTGTGAAATTCAGAACTTACTTTAAAAAGCAAAATCTCTTTCAGCTAGTTCTGGTTGTATATAGAACTAATTATAGTTGAACAAGCTGAACACAAATTGAAGATGAACAATGAAAATATTCAAACATTATTCTCTACTTTTCTTTGCATTGACTTAAATGTTTCCTGAGATAAATCAGATCACTGTTGCTCTGAGCTGTTGCTCAGGCATGTTTTGCTGCCATCTCTGTGCCATCTGCAAAAGATAGTGATAACTATTTTGCACTAGAACAGATCTGAGAATGTGGAGCATGTGTAAGCAAGAGATGGACTTATCCTTGTGTGCACTCATCTAATATTTGTTGTGAATAATATGGAATAGTCAGTGTATTTCCATTCACAAATGGCAGCTTTATTACAGAGTGTTGAGCTTCAGTTTCGCCTGAGAGAGATTTAAAAGCTTTTCAATGACATCCAATGGGAGCACTTGCTAAGCCACTTTTGCAGCTCAAACCTCTGCACCAAGTGTTAGTACAGCAACTACAAAAGATACTTGTCTCTTGTCTGAAAGGTGCACTTGTTGCCAAGAGACAAAATACAGACCGGTATTATTATTGCCTGGAAGTGTGGATATGGAGCATGGTAGAGAATTGCTTATCCAGGTCCAATATTAAGCTGAAACTACTGAGCACTCAAATGATTACTGTAGCTGAACAACACATGCACATGAAATTGATTATTCTGTGACATTATCAATGCAATTGGCACCAGCAAGTAGAGGACTGTGATCATCTCTGACCAGTCTGTCAGTCGCCTGAACAGGGCAGCAACAAGTGATATAATACTGAGCATACACATTACAAACGAGAGGCCACTTGGAAATGTGTGTGGAATTGAGATGGCATATCAGAATGGCCAAAATGGGCTTAATAGCTGTCTTCATTTTGGTTTTGGACTTTAAGTTCAAGTGGTTTGGGTCATCTGATTTAGTAGCAGCAGTAGAGTTCTGAAAAGGCATCAGATGCACAGGCTGTGAGAAGTGTAACCCAGGTGAACATTATAAATAATGCAGCTATGGTCACATAAATATATTTTTCTGAGTGTAGCATTACTCAGAGTGACCCAAATGACAACACTAAATCGTTTAAAGGTGCTACATGTAGCATTTTAAAATGTATAAATAATTATCACATTAATATTTAAGTGTAATTGCCACAAACAAAAGAGGCCACCCCAGTTTGCAAAGAATTGCAGTTTTTTTGCTGTGTGTGCCACCAGGTTGAATTAGGCCATGAAACTGTTGATTTATAGCAGAGACTGACACAAACTCAGGAATGCAATGATGCGTAGGTGTAATACTCAAGCTCAAGCTTGCAAATGTTTCTTTTCTTTATAGTATTGTTGTTGTAACACCCTCATCCGATGAGTCAAGGCCATGCAGTTGCAATCTGCAAGGCCAATTGTTGAGGTTGTTGCATCTGCATGTGACTCTTGGAACAGCATCATCATGGGGATTGCAGTGGTGCAGCAGAGTGGACTTCAATTATGCAGTTGTTTTTTGTTGCATTTGTATATGTGTAAGGAGGAACTGTTTTTGCTGTAAAGTCAATTTCCCCTGAAGTTTTAAGAGGCCTTTAAGTTTCTAATACGGGAAATACAGGCCAGCTACAGGAGCATCTTAAAAATAGTTGAGGCTAGCACTAGTGGGAGGAGTGGAGTCGATGCAGTGCTCAGTCAACTGGACCTCATCCAGAATTTGTGCATCAAACCAGCATGTGGTTCTGCCAACGCCAGGGGCGAACTGCATTTGTGTATATTTTAACTGCTTTCTGTTGAGGGAGTAATTTGACTTTGTTTCATGATCAATTATTTTGTCTTGCAGCTGCTGCCATTTGAAACACTGAGTGTGTTTAATCGCAGTGTATGTACAATGCTTCAGTCACACACAGTTTAAAAAATGTCAGACTTGTTATCACGTCATCATTACATCACTTTCAACAGATGTTAAATGTAAGGCCCATACTAAGATCTCATTCACTAGAGCTATTTCCTTCATTTTACTTCCCCGGTCAGGTGACTGGTCTCACGAGGTCCATGTGATGCCTTTAGGGTCCCCTGATCTGTCCTGTGATTTTTACTCACCCTCTTAGAGGAGATATTCCCACTTGTTGCTAAGGATTTTCAGCAGCTTATACTGACCTTTGATTAAAAAAAAGTGAAATTATTTTCTGTTGCTGTGTGGTTCCTATAATGGACCATAACACAGCGTAGCTCAGTATAATACTGTGAGAGAGATGAATGAAAAGACGAAGAGAATCAACTGGTGTATAGGGTCAGTGGGAGAAGTGAGAGAGGAAGATTGTTAATCTCATTGTTATTGAGGAGATAATGAAGAACAGACTGACCATATAGTAATATTCTCCTCTCCTGCACCCTCTCACACTCACATTGAGTGTGTGTGTAAATTTGTCTTCCTGTAGGTGACATGGAAGGGCAGCAGGATTCATGGAGATGTGAGATAATGAGTAGGACAGAACAGAAAACTGAACTAAATATCAGGTCAAACAAACATTTCTTTCATTGTGTCATTGATGTCTTTTTACTGGCAGCCTGTTAAGAAAAACTAATATAGAGCAACAGAGTTTCAAAAGCTTCTCTAAACCGAAAGAGGACAAAGAGATTTGACTTTAGTTCTTTGCCAGTTTTGCCAGGTACTGAGGAGTAGGGATGGACATTTTAAGCTAAAATGCTATTCAATATTTGCTGGGAACTATTCAAAAAATATTCAATACCATAATCATTGCCCATCCCTACTGAGGAGTCAGTTCAACTGGCAAACAGATGGAAAAGGAATGGATATAGATCCTCCAGTACCTGGTAGCATAAACCCAGACTACAAGATGACTGTAGTTTCTATATTAAAGATAAAGCTTTCATTTCCCCAAATATTTCACTGCCTCGTTGCCTAACAGCAAAGAAACTAAAGTTCTGTCTGGTTATGAATGGACACTAAAACCTTCTGAGGAGATTGTTTGTATTGCACTGATGATGGACATCATGAACCTTGATATTAGTCACTGTAAGAGAGACTTTTATTTTCCTAGATGTTACCCTGCTTGACAGTCAACTGGTGGAGTCCAAAGTCTTTAGAAATTTTTTCATAACCCTTTCCATCCTGGTGGGCACCAACAGCTCTTCTTCTAAGATATTCAGGAATATTAATATTAATATTAATTTAAAAATATAGAAACCTGTGTTGACAAGATCATACGTTGACCGGTGAATATCCAGACTGAAGAGAAAAAAGAACAACAGGTAACAAAGATCAAAACAACAACAAGGAGCAGCAGACGAGGCAATGGGCAGGTTGGTAGGACCCGTAACTACAGCTCCAAGGCCGAGGATACCTGCAGAAAGATACAGAGAGAGAGAGAGAGAGGACGAAGCACAACTAGG
>JAUMHL010000013.1:9854800-9874375 GCA_032362345.1 Sandelia bainsii
ACTTAAATGCCCTACTTTCATGGTATAATATCACTGTAGTGTGAACTTTTTACGTTTTCCATAAATTTCACCCGAAACCCAAATATCCCTAACTTTTTGTGAGTAGTGTAATAAAGAAAACAAAGAAAGCTGTATTATTTTTTACTATTATTCATTAATTTATTAATAAATAAATCATTTCAAGTCAAGGCCCACTTAATGTCTTAAAAATATGTTTTGGCTTAGCACTTTAGCGCTTTTTTGTCTATAAAGTTAAAGTGGAGACAAGGGACCGTAGAAAATAGATGTCAAACACTCTTTTACTTTTTCAGCTTCACATGAGTTTTGCATTTGCCAGATTGATCCTAAAATGTCAGCTACATACTTGGCGTCACAGGCTCATCGCAGACCACTTCTGCTCTGACTTTTCCTTGATGTTCAGCACTAAACACTGTGCCGACTGTTTCCCACACAGTGAGAACACACTGTCATGGTTAAAGGTTGAAGGGTGGTGTTTAAAGGTGGATGAGGAGGATTTATCCTTATCTCATTTGGTCTGGCCTGTTGGCCTGAGTGAGGCTGAACAACATAGTGACAGATGGGGAGCACAGCTGGTATATAATCTGTGACTCAGGTAACGCACACACACACCCTGACTGTCACACACATTTATCAGGACGTTTATCAGAATATCACTTACACATATGAAGATAACAGTATACTGTTAGTGTTACAGCCCAGGTGAACTAACATTAAATCTTTAATGCACCATCTAAATTAAATGCTGTATAATCTATATAATCTTCCATATCATTTGAGTTGTGTTTTTTATTTCTCTGCACTGTGGATGTACATACTGCAGCAGTCAGTGTCTTTTATTGCCTCTCAGCCTTACCAGCTGACGTAAAGCACAAGATCTGCACGTGCATATAAAACACAGGATAGTACATGTTCGCTGCTATTTTCAGCCTGCTCCAGTGCCTTTTTTAAACTTCGAGTCCACTGGGAGAAGCCAAGAAGAAAGTGGTGACTTTGGAAAATGCTCTCTACTACACTCTTACACTGAGAATAAACACAAGCACTGCTAGCTAGACTGAGCATCTCTACCTGCAGCTACAGTGCAGTAGTCAACAGGCGCACACACACACACGCACACACGGTATGTTTGTATGTAATTGTTAGTCATTTAGGGAAGAGGACAGGATTTCTCTTATCTCCATAGCTCAATGGCATCAGAGAGATAACACACACTGTGTTCACACAGGCAACCCAGATAGATGACACACAGTTGAAATGTGAAAGTGTGTGAAGGGCGCATGTGTGTCCAAGAGCAGTATCGCAGAGAGCAGGTTGCTGACTGCAGCTTTTTTTTAGACGTATTCTCAGCGCTGCCTGTTGCAGCAGGAGATAAAATACTGTGGGATTGGTCATCGGTCGAAACAACAGCTCAGCCTATAAAGCTGCAGACAAACAACAGTCGTTTGTGTGTGTTGTAGTGATTCCTCTTTCCTGCACGCAGTGTCCGGTAAATGTTATCTTCACTTTTCAGGCATCATACTGCATTAACCTTTAATACTATGTTGATGGTTGTTTCCTAGAGTCTGCATTATGTATGATAAACATCCACATAATACATCCACACTGAGCCAGCTAAATTTAAAAGCACATCTATTCCTCTGTCAATTTGCATAAGGCAAAACTCCTTCCATTCAACAGGAACAAAAACAATGACACAGGAGTTACACAAATAATAAACTGTATTCATTAGTTTTGTGAGACAGCTTCTCTCAGTGCTGCGACACAGCAATTATCAGATTAATAGGTGTTTTTTATAACCCACAATCAAAAGGCTTTTTATGGTTGTTCAGTAAATGTTCACTACAGTTTAACCAGCTGAGAACCATCAGACTGTCCCACTCTGTACCAGATGCTAACTGTCTTCCACTGTTTCTTTCTTAAGAAATGATGGAGAAGCAGAGATTCTGACATTTTCTCCCATACTGAGTCTTAACATCTAAATTTGCTTAAATAAATGACTTAAATTAGTGTAAATTAGTAGCGTAAGCTCATACAAGACACCACACAACATTTATAATGATAATAATCTTGTGCTTGGTTAATATAATTAGTGCACAGTATTCTGGCATTGCTTTGCTGATGATGTTTGGATGTGTGTCTGCAGAACCTAATCTAATCAAATGAGAAATTTACAAGATGTCTTCAAACGTTTCTGTGACATTAGGTCACTGCTGCAGGCCTTCAATGTTCTACATGAATTATTGTTCTCGGGTCTTTTCTAGCTCCTGAATATTTCAATCCTCTACGTCTCTAGTGGCCCGGTTGAGGTTGAGTTTGTATCAGGAATTGTGTGTCTTCTGTGTGTGCGTGCGTGCGTGTGGGTGGGTCCTGCTCTTCCTGTTTACAACATGCTCCACTGTTCCTGGTCACAGCGAGGGTTCAGTGTGTGGTTCTAATGCATTTTATACTTAACTGAGAAACTGAAATGCTGAACAGAAACACAAGCACTAGTAGTCTCACTATATCTGTTATACAGACACAGTTTATTAGTCAGGGATTTAAGTGTCATTACCTTTATATTAAGTTAAAGGAAATGAAGAGAGGTACAGAAAATGTTTTTTTTATCCTTAATTGTAGTATTATTCATTCTGTTCTTTCTGTAGTTGCAGCTATTCCAAGGAGCGTAGATAGTTGACACTGTCTATAAAAAAGGGAATTTGTCTGAAGCCAGCATTTTGTAACTGCAGCAATTTCCTTACCTGCAGCCATAGAAATCCTCAGTACCCACTTATCACTGTTAGACAAACCTTTAGGCATAGTTCCAAAATACAGACAGAGAAATGAAACCATGCCCTTCACATTAAATGCCCCTTTTGTCCCAAAACAGTTGACTATATCGATAGGGCAAAATACTTGTACTTCTTCAACACTGAATGCAATTGAGTATGAGAACTGTGGCACACAGGAAGCCAAGCTGTTGCACAGTCATTTAAAATGTGTGATTCATTTTAAAACAGCGTTCAGACTGTTAGTTTCACTTTTTTTAAACACACATGTCTGCTCAGTGCACCTAAGCCTAGACCTACATCCTAACTAAAACTAAGAAACTGACCTCAGCTGTAGTGTGGATGGTTGGATGAGTCTTCTGGATGAAGTAAAAGAATAGATGAAAACACGCACACACACACACACACACACACACACACACACGTACACCTGACAAGAAGAATAGGAGAAGTGAAGCTTGTCTCAGCGTCTAAATATATCCCGTGGACCATTGACTACAGAAGTAACATTGTGTGTCACTGTGTTGATGTGTACCTGCTCTCATACATGTTTGATGTTGCAGGGATGTGTTTGCCTGTGTGTGTGTGATCCCTGAAAGGCTCCCTGCACATTCTACTAATGTGGCTTCAAGGAAAGTGGATGTGGGTGCTGAGTGAGGCAGACAGACACAAAGCCAGCAAGCTCTCTCCATTCTTCCCTCCTGACCACAAATGTTTCCCTTCCAACTATAAATACACCCCTGAAACCTGCCGCGTCCTGAAACACAAAACGCCGCTAAAAGTGATTATCAAGGTCCAGAATAGCCCAGAGTCTCCAGTTACATTCAAAAGCTGAAGGCTCGAGCCCATACAGTTCACTTTTATTCTATAAGCCCAGCTTTTATTTTGTAAAGATGCTATTTTATTTGATTAAACGCAGACAGGCTTTCATGTAAAAAGCTTGAATCCGGATGAAAGCTAAACATAATCAATATGAGAGAGAACGTCTGCTTAGAGGCCATTCAGGTTGTGGTGAGCGGTGGAGAGAAGAGAGGTGAGAAAACCAATAAAGCTGCATTACAGACATTTCAAAATGGAGGAGATGACAGTAAGAGCGGAGGCCCATTGATTGTTGTTCAGTACAATGCAATGTATCTGACTGATACTGATCAACATGGATTTATGTAAGAATCGTAATCGATCTTACAGTTCTTTTCAAACTGTATAATTTTAGAGCTGTCTTTGCATGTACGTATACTGCACATCAGGTTATAGCTCACAAACTTTTACTGGTCCTACCAGGTGTTAATCAGGAAATGTTTTTTTTATTGTACATCCTGTCAATTAACTGTATGTTGCATCTGACTAATAGCACCCCAGCATGTATACATGGCTCTGTTCCATATGTGGGCAACTCACAGGAAGTGTGTGAGGAATGTGTTAGGTGAAGCAGACGGCGCAGGCAGGTGGGAGAGAAGAGGAGGAACATTAACACAGTGTGGGCGGCAGAGTTGGCAAGCCATCCGTGCTATCTGGTTTTCATCTCCTCGTTTGCTGTGAATTAGATAGCAGCCAGTTAGTGCAGTCCCTCTGTGATATGATGGATGTGATGCTGTATGTTTACTTTAGAACTGGTTGTTTAACCTGGACTGATTGTAACAACACTGCATGTCTGCTGCCATTTTAGCAGCTTCAGCCTCAATACTGGCCTTCAGGATGGTAAAGAAGAGCAGTAAAGACAGTGAAGTAGCGCTGGTGTAATGTGTGCATGTCTTTTTATACGTATCAGTTTTCCTTTCCAATTCAATTTCTTTGCTATCCCAGGGAAATCTGGAGGTCACAGGATATAAATAGCTTTCCATCTTAAACAAGGTAATCTTAGAGCAGTTAACCAGTTATTGTGTGTGTGTTTGTGTGCGCGTGCGTGTGTGTGTGTGTGTGTGTGAGAGAGAGAGATAGTGTAGGAGAGACAGAGTATAGAAACTGGGCCACGCAGCCTCTTGACACGGAATCTCATTCACCAGCCACAGATTACTGTCACCTCTTATTAGCCTGTGCGATTGTGTGTGCTGCGTGTATACAGACTATTTAGTGATTAATTAAATGACTGACACTATGTTTATTTGTTGTGGTTGCTGTGATTGACAGAGGTCAGTGTAAAGCAGAGGGGGAAGAAAAAGTTTAATTTGGTGTCTTTAGAGGTTAGCAAGCCACTACTTGGTCTCAGAGGAGAGAAAACAATTCTTTGACAAACAAGAGAATCTCATGATTTTCCAGGGCAATGCAGCTAAACTAATGAATAAAGGTGCGAAAGAGAAATCACTTCCAACATTAAAGTTATTCTTATTCAAATCTGTGTGTCTATGTTCTCTGCAAACAGGGGAAAAAACAGTTCTCAAAAGAACAACAGCAGAGCCTTAGCACAGAGTTATTTATGTTAATGTGGGGGAGTGTGTGCATGTGTGTGTATTGTACATTCCAGTCACAATCACATGCAGGTTTGTGTATCCGTGGTAACAAAAGCTCTCATTCATTGAGGAGAAAAATATTCATTCATTGCAGCCCTGTGAATCTGTTATTAGTGTGTAGGAGTGTACTGAGAGGCTGTGAGTGTGTTGTGCAATATTTATTTACTGTATATTCCACCAAAAACCTCCATTCAAAAACCAGTTCTTCCACTTGTGAACCATAATGTATATTACCCAAACAGTGCTATTCAAAGTGAAAATGTGCACTGTCACACACACTCATTTTGTTTTTTGTTTTTTTTTTCCCCTGCAGTGTGCTGGTGAGGAGAACTGGGTGGACAGCAGGACGATTTACATTGGACACAAAGAGCCTCCTCCAGGAACTGAGGCCTTCATACAACAAAGATTTCCAGACAACAGGATAGTGTCTTCCAAGGTCAGCAAAAGCACCCAGGCATACACACAAGTATAGTGAAGTTAAGATGCGTCTCAGAAGTTTTCTTTTTCACTGTTCACAACCAATTATGTGTAGAGAGAACAGCATACACGAAAGGACAGCACAGGAAGGAGCAGATGGTTTTGCTACACAATTCAACCTGCTCTTTAGCTGTGTAGTGAGTAACAGGACAGCATCCTAGAAAAGACTAGACTCAGTGAGTGAGGGGATTTTGTGAAGGAAGACAAGGTGATTTTAGAAAAGTGGAAACCAACACTATATGGTTTCAGTGATCAAATATTGTATATATTATATTATTGTATATATTCATTAACTATATATTGTTCAACTGAGCTTGACACTGTCTTGTGTTTCCAGTACACATTTTGGAATTTCATCCCCAAGAATATGTTTGAGCAGTTCAGGAGAGTCGCCAACTTCTACTTTCTCATCATATTTCTGGTTCAGGTAAAAAACATTTCTCTTCTCACTCATATAATTATATGTATACATATAATTACTCGTATAATAATGTGTGTTACTTTAGTTTCTGAAAGGTGTGCTTCTATGCTGTAATTCAATTTTAAAAAATAATTTCTTCTTATATAGAAATAGCAATATAGCAATACCATTTAGATATAGTCTTCTTCCCAATTTAATTCAATTCTGTGTGTGTGTGTGTGTGTGTGTGTGTGTGACTTCAGCTGATCATTGACACGCCTACTAGTCCAGTCACCAGCGGGCTGCCGCTCTTCTTCGTCATCACAGTCACTGCCATTAAACAGGTGAGACCCAGAGGTCTGCACGACCAGTTTAATTTAGCTTCATTTGGAGGTGGCTGTGGCTGTGTGAGGTGCAGCAGGTTGTCCACTAATCACAGGGTCAGTGGTTTGATACCTGGCTCCTCCCTTTCATATTGCAATATGCTTGGACGCTGAACCCCAGGTTGTTGCAGCACCTTGCCTGACAGCTACACTGTCATTGGTGTGTCCTGGATTACTAAAGACTTTATAATTCAATTACATACGGATGTATTATCATTGACATTGAACACTAACGCTAGTGAAACCTACACACACCTCATCACTTTTACATCCCGCTCTCTCCCTCTCTTCTGTCTCCTCTCTGACAGGGTTATGAGGACTGGTTGAGACACAAAGCAGACAACGCTGTCAACAAGTGTCCTGTCCATGTGGTGCAGCATGGGAAAGTGATCCGCAAACAAAGTCGCAAGCTCAGGGTGCGTGTGTGTGTGTGTCACCAGATAAATCACTGTTACCTCATATTACATGAACAAAGCTTTGGTGCATTTGTTTTATTGTAGGATTTTCATGCTATTAGGCTGTGTCTTTGTGTGTGAGTGTGTGAGTGTGTGCGTGGTGGGGTTAGGGGGGGGCACCATTTGAAAGCAACTCAGCTTTTAAAATCTCTTACATTAATGTCAGTTATGTAATACATTCAGAGAGTGATGTTTTTGCAGACACAGAGGATCAGTTACAGAGACCATATGTTGACTGCTGGCTGTACTTGAGAGGTTTGCAGGTGGTAAAGCAGAAGGTTAGCTTGTTAGGAAAACTGCATTAGCAATACTAATGGGATCTACTAAGAGTCATGCTATCCTCAAAGACTCTACATTAGAGTTTGTTTTTAACTCAGATGCTTTTGGAACATCAGGTACATTTAATGTCAGCCCTGATTTACCCTTCAATTCTAATGGATGAAATATATATCTCTTATTAAGTAATTTTGTCCTACTGCAGTTCACAGCTTCAGTAGTTTGTGGGGGTAGGGACAAACTAGACAGCAGCTTGAAATAAATTTGAATATAATGCAAACTCTTCCAAATTGTTGATATAAGCAGACACACATTGAGATAAAACAGACATGAATGAACCCAGGATGCCTCCCTGTGTTTGTCTCAGGTTGGAGATGTCGTCTTTGTGAAAGAAGATGAGACTTTTCCCTGTGACCTTATCCTCCTTTCTTCGTCTCGAGACGATGGAACCTGTTATGTTACTACAGCCAGTCTGGACGGCGAGAGCAGCCATAAGGTGTGTGTAATTAAATGCATGAGATTTAATATGATAATGACAATGTCATCTTTTGGTTTCTTATCTCTTCTGATAAACATACAACTTCCATCTTCTCCTGCCTCCTTTTGATTTCCTCCTAATGTTCACCCCTCCTTCCATCCTAGACATACTACGCAGTTCAGGACACCAAAGCCTACAGGACAGAGAAGGAGGTGGACTCCATCCACGCCACTATTGAATGCGAACAACCACAGCCCGACCTGTACAAGTCTGTACAACACACACACACATGCTCACAGAGTTGTCAAAACACTCTTCTCACACAAATGTCTGGAGCATGTCTTCACTTGCTTTATCTGTCCCACACAGATTTGTGGGCCGTATCAACATCTACATGGACAATGAACCAGTGGCCAGGTAACCTGAATCTTTACATACCACAGAGATTCATGGACCTAACTGTAAAGATTTCTAGTACTTTGGTTTTTAAAAAATAATCCATATTATTGCAGGATTTAGTTGTTTTATGAACTATTGACCTTAAAATGAAAACTTCACCGTGCCACTGAAGTCTAAATGAGCCGCTGTCTGTTTGCAGGCCGTTAGGATCAGAAAACCTGCTGCTCCGAGGAGCCACACTCAAGAACACTGAGTACATTTATGGTAAAATCACAAGACATATACATATACCTGTATATGTTGGAAAATAGCAGTTACAGAAATAGTATTATAGCAGTTTCTATACTATAACCATTTTAAACAAATGTCTTCCTTGTAGCGGTTGCCATCTACACTGGCATGGAAACCAAGATGGCTCTCAACTATCAGTCCAAGTGTCAGAAACGATCTGCAGTAGAAAAGTAAATTCTCTTTCATTTTCATATACATATTATAAACTGTTTGTGAAGGAGAACCTGTTAGCATTTGAGGATCTTTGTGTCTTTCTGACGCTGACTTGATCACTTTCTGTTGGTCTGGCGTTAACATGCGTCTTGAATCCAGATGGAACTGGCTCTACTGTAGGCGGATTACATTAACACTTGGTCACTGTGTGTGCCTGATCAGCTCACTGGAATTGTATGCATCTTCCTTTTGCCAGAATAAATGTGGCTCAGAGTAAATTGTGTATCTCTGCTGTTCCATATATAAAAGTATCTATTCTGACAAGTACAGTGTGTTACTATCCCAACAGTGCCTGTGGGGTGGTCTGCACTGTCTTTTTGAATGATTGTGCTTTTGTTTAGGTTCTATCTGTGGTGCCAGATATTTTTTTTGTGTGTTAAAATGGCCAAAGCTGGTTAGAATATTTGTAGCTTCCTTTCTTTTTCATTTGTAGCTTATTTAAATCAAAACACTGTGAACAAACACTCTTACTTACTTACTTATTGTCTCCCTGTATAGGTCGATGAACGCCTACCTTGTGGTCTACCTGTGCATTCTCATCAGCAAGGCCGTCATAAACACTGCACTAAAATACGTGTGGCAGGCCGACCCCAACAAAGACGAGCCCTGGTACAACCAGAGGACGGAGTCAGAGAGACTGCGACACGTCGTGAGTCTGTTAATTAAAATCCTTCAATCCAAACAAAAATCTGTTTCTCTCTTAACCTTCTCTCACTGTTCGCCTTCCTCCTCAGGTGATCCGGGCGTTCACAGACTTCTTGGCCTTCATGGTTCTTTTCAACTACATCATTCCCGTCTCAATGTACGTCACCGTGGAGATGCAGAAGTTTCTGGGCTCCTATTTCATTGTGTGGGACGACGAGATGCTAGACGAGGAGCTCGGGGAGAGAGCTGTGGTCAACACGTCAGACCTGAATGAGGAGCTGGGACAGGTATTTCTCTCCACTGTTTCTGTAGTGAAGTCATTCTGTAAACCTCATTTTCCAATTTACAGCACAGTTGGCTATATAACAACTAACATTCCTGTGTTGGTCAGAGAAGAAATTTAGAGATAAAAATAACATCAGCTGCTGGACGCACTTGGGATACAGAATTTTAAGAAATTAGAGTTAAATTAAAACACAAAGCCAGTGTAATGAATTACAAACACACCGAGTCCTAGAGACCGAAGAGCTGCAATAGCGAGGGGTCAAAAACAATAGCAGCTTACATGACTCATGTAGCTTCAAATAGTTCCATGAGGTGATTCAGATCCTTTGTTTCCTCAAGAGAAAAGCAGGATTTATCTGCAAACCAATATGGGCATTTCTATTTCACTGTAAATAGGCTAAGCAAGCACAGCCTTAATGTTATAACTTACTGTAATATAAACTTCCTAATTACAGAAAAGTTAACAAAATTACTTTTCCTGACTAATTATAAAGCCTGTGCTGCAGATGTTTGTACAAACATTCATTTACATCTATAAAATACTGCATTCTAAAAACTTTAAATAAATAATCTCAAACACATTTTGGTGATAACATTATTCTTGCTGATGAAAATTAATTCAGATTTACTCTGTTTTCATATTAGTCTGTTAACCAGTGTATGAGCACGGATGCTGTTTGGAAAATACTTGTAGTCTCCATGGTCAAAAATGTCCTAACAGAGTCAATTGAGACGTTGTCACTCACTTTTTTCTCTCTCTTTCCAGGTGGAATATGTGTTTACAGACAAGACAGGGACCCTAACAGAGAACAACATGGAGTTCATAGAGTGCTGTGTGGACGGACATGTCTACGTGCCAAATGTTATCTGTAACGGACAGGTAAGAACCTGATGGATGGATGGACAGGTCTTCACACAGGCCTTTATGATCTTGTGCCAATTTAGTTTTAACTTGTATTCCTGTCATTTTCCACACCCTTCATAAAGTACCTATTGTAAATGTTGAGTATGTTTTTAATCAGATTTTCTGACCCAGTTCATGTTATAATTAGCAGCACAGTAAAATAATATTTGCTTAGTTCCTTATATTAAGAACATGTTTATTTTGAATGGATCTATGTTGTTTCCAGGTGATGCCCGGTGCAGCTGGTATGGACATGATTGACTCATCGCCAGGTCCCGAAGCCAGGGTGAGCGTAGTCTAAGAGGTTAAAATGAGTTTACTGTGTGTGTGTGTGTGTGTGTGTGTGTGTGCGCAGTGATTTTTAGTTTTTAGTTTTCTTCATGTCTTTTTCATTTCTATGTGTGTCTACTTATATCACATCTGAGTAAACACAGTGTTGGTCCACCACAGGAACGTGAGGAGCTGTTTTTCCGGGCGCTGTGTTTGTGCCACACGGTGCAGGTGAAGGAGGAGGACACGGTGGATGGGATCAAGCAAGACATCCACCAGGGAAAATCCACCTCATTCTACATCTCCTCATCTCCAGATGAGGTGGCGCTGGTGGAGGGCATGAAGGGGTAGAGCATACACACACACACACACACACACACACAGCTACCTATAATCAGATTGTAGATAAAAAGAATTGAGCAACGTTTATAGCCTCTCTATCTATTTTCCTTCACTCTGTATATAATGTGAATCGCTCTGTGCCGTAGGCTCGGTTTCACCTACCTGAGACTAAAGGACAGTCACATGGAGATCTTGAATAGAGACGATGAGATTGAGAGGTGAGTGTGTCCCTTTGAAACAATGTTGTTTATCTCATCTCTTAACAGTGTTTCATTTATTTTAGAAGTTTATTTATAGCACATATTTGTGTATATAACTGCATCATATTGTTTTGTATTGTTTTTCTTATTCTTTATTAGTAATTTCTCAACAATTAATACAAGAGGATTTACGTATTTTTATTCACTAGTTTGGACTCAATCTTTTAAAGCGTCACCATACTCCCATAGTTTGGTTTGCAACTTCTGATCTGATCTGAACTGCATGTGCACTGATATTACGTCATTACTGCAACAAGTGAGCGTAGCCTAGTAACAGCTGAAACCAGAAGCCTTCCAGCGCTGAGTATAAATTTAGATCAGTGATGAGAAGAGATGATCGTTGTTGGCTGAAAACTTTGTTTTTTCTGAACTTTTAGCATTTCAGCTTTCAAACTGATGAACACAGAAGGTTTCTTAAAAGATTTCTATAAGTTTAAGGTACATGCTATATTTTGTGTGTGTGTTTAATCAGGTTTGAGCTTCTGGAGGTTTTAACATTTGACTCAGTCAGACGGAGGATGAGCGTCATTGTCAGGGACAACAAAGGTAAAACACAGACTGTTAATATGCAGGTGTATGATGAGGTTTATGTGTGTAGGTTCTCTCTTACATACTTTCCCCTTTTTTGTCCTGTGTGTGTCTGAGCAGGTGAGCTCTATCTGTTCTGTAAAGGTGCAGACTCCTCCATATTTCCCAGGGTTATCTCAGGCAGGGTGGAACAGGTCAGAGCCCGGGTGGAGCACAATGCAGTGGTGAGAGTACACACACACAAACTTGCAGAAAGTCTCAGAGACAGTCATAGCACATGACCGCAGCTGTTTCCATGGTTACCACAGGAAGTAGATCGGCGGAGCATGACCCACTTTCAAACAGTTATTTCAGTCCAGTGTGGCTTCTAATAGATCAATTTGTCCTGTCACCTTTTAAATACTAAAGTTGATTAATGTGCCATTACTCCACTTCTGCAGTGTGTGGGACTAACTAAGTTTTTTTTTTTGCAAAAGAGAACCCACTCTAACGTAAGAAACTACCCCAAAATCAAACCGTAATATATAGTTTTTTACACATTGATATCTGATCTCTTCTCCTAAGAAATGCAAGAAATAGCTACAGGTAACTGAAGGCAGGTAATGTGGAAGTGCATAATAAAGCAGTTAACTGCACTTCATGATGAAATTCCTTCCAAAATGCAGAACTAAATGTCACAGGTCATTTAGAAAATAGTAACACTATCTGAGGGTGATGTTTTTAGTTCAGTTGTAAACATGAACGAAAAACTTTGTACCTGGGGTGGAAACCAGGTCACTGAGACCTCACTTGCTGTGGCTGCAGCTGCAAATAAATCAAAGCTTTCAGTGCCAACAGCTGCTGCTTACACACTCAAAGACCAAAATTGAGCAAGTTTCTGTTTTCCTGTTTGAATAAAAAAAATAAAAGGATGTTTTATTTCCCTCCCTAGTAAATATTTATTTACTAGGGAGAGATGACAGAGATGTATGTGTATGTATGATTGATCTTCTAATCATGTGTGAATCTCACCTCTTATCTAGGAGGGTCTGAGGACACTTTGTGTTGCCTATAGACCACTGAATCCTGAACAGTACCAGGAGGTTTGTCACCAGCTGAACGGGGCAAAGTTGGCACTACAGGACCGAGACAAACGACTGGCAGAGGCCTATGATCAAATAGAGAAAGATCTGATACTACTAGGAGCCACTGCTGTGGAGGACAGGTGGAGGACCTCTTTTAATGGACAATGTTGCTGCCAGTTGTATAGAAAACAAGTCTTTGCTCCAGTCTCTTCCAGACATTTTCATGTCATGCTTGTACTTTTTGGATGTGAATATCTACCCTTTACTAAGCTCTAAATATGATCCAAGTACTGTTAAACTGTATGGCTCAGTTATCGCTGCATAAAGAGTCAAATAGTAATAAAACAAAGACAACAACTTAACATCAGATGTAATAAATTACATTTTTCCTCTTCCTTTGTCTGTTTTCTCACTTTCCTTCACAAAAGACTCCAGGAAAAAGCAGCAGACACCATTGAGTCGCTCCACAAGGCCGGCATAAAGGTGTGGGTGCTGACAGGAGATAAGATGGAGACAGCGGCCGCAACCTGCTACGCCAGCAAGCTGTTTCACCGCAACACCCAGATCCTGGAGCTGACCACCAAACGCACCGAGGAGCAGAGCCTTCACGATGTGCTGTTTGACCTGAGCAGGACTGTCCTGAGGCAGCACGGCATTTTGACAAGGGACAACTTCTCTAGGTGTGTTTAATTATGTTACCTGGTAAGAGACCTCACAACACATCACAGACAAAAGATACATCTGAATGTTTACAGTGGAAGCATACAAAAACTCTGTTACTTGCTTTGAAATAAGTTTTTTTTTATGAAACCTAATATCATTACTTCACTTGTCTTGTGTTTTTCAGTTTATCAGCTGACTGTACTGACTTTGGTCTGATCATTGATGGAGCCACCCTCTCGGCGGTGATGAGGCCTGACCAGGAGGACTCGAACTCAGGGAACTACAAAGAGATCTTCCTAGAAATCTGCCGCAACTGTAGCGCTGTGCTCTGCTGTCGAATGGCTCCTCTCCAGAAAGCACAGGTACAAAACAGCTGGATTTTTTTGACACTTACAGCTGTTTAAAAATACAGTTTTAAATGGGACCACAAAGTCCACCGGCTGTAGCGATGCTTTGTTTGCATTAAGGTGCTGTAATAGTTTGTAGGTGTGACGTTCCTCTTTCTTGTATTTCTAGATTGTGAAGCTGATCAAAGCCTCCAAGGAGCACCCGATCACGTTGGCAATCGGAGATGGAGCTAATGATGTCAGCATGATCCTTGAGGCCCATGTTGGCATCGGTTAGTGCTCTGGCAGTTTCACCCATCCTGTTCTGTGACTAACACGCTACGTCATGTTAACCTACTTCAACCTACTTTTATGTTGGTTTTTAAGATAATGAGTTACATCCTACACCGCACTACAGCTAGTGGTCGATGTAACAGTCTGCTGTCTTTGACAAAATAAATGTACTAATTCAAAGCTGATTTTGGGGCCTTTTAATCTTTTAGTTCAATGTCAAGCTTAAACTGTAGATTAGTAGTAGTTTAAGCAAAAAATTCTGTATGTGTTTTTTTACAAATATAACTAATTTAATCTGAAATAACGGTATAAATAAATGACAACTTTCTGTGTGCTTCTCCAGGTATCATGGGTAAAGAGGGTCGTCAGGCAGTGAGGAACAGTGACTACGCCATCCCCAAGTTCAAACACCTCAAGAAGATGCTGCTCGTCCATGGACACTACTACTACATACGCATCTCTGAACTTGTGCAGTACTTCTTCTACAAGGTAGTCTGCCTCTTTCACTGTTTCAAATGAGTAGATGTGGATTTTGTAGGTGTATAAATTTACAGATTTATTTCTTCAGGGTAGTTTTTTCATTGTGTGTAGTTTAGTCAGAATGTTGTTTCTGACTTTTATTTGGTCATAAGTTTTTGGTTATAAGTATTTTTTCACAGTTTGCATTTAGAAAGTTTTAAATAGTTTAAAAGAGATTTTCTTCATGCACTTTGTTGACGTTTAAATTCTATAAAAACTCTATGTTATGATCTTTCACTTTAAAGAAGCTTAGGCAACTGAAAACACACAATTGACAACTAAAACATCTGCACAAATTAACACTTGTACATTTTTTCTGTTTCTTTTCCCAGAATGTGTGTTTCATCTTCCCCCAGTTCCTCTACCAGTTCTTCTGTGGGTTCTCACAACAGGTAGAGAGAGAGAGAGAGAGACACACACACACACACACACACACACACAATTACTGTAACACAGTCATTAGGAAAGAAAGAAAATGTGATTGAATCTTCCTGTGTGTCTCCTCAGCCTCTGTATGATACAGCCTACTTGACTCTGTACAACATCAGCTTCACCTCGCTGCCCATTCTGCTCTACAGTCTCATCGAGCAGCACATTAACATGGACATCCTAAAGAAGGATCCATCTCTGTATAGGTTAGTGTTTGTCATGTCATGTACAAATGAGACATCTGCACTGTCTGTATATGTGTGCTATAAATCTGTAAATATCTACTACCTACAGTCCTTTACTTAGTCTGCTAATTTCCCAAACCACCAGGGGCAGGTCAGTCTTGTACAAGCTACCTGCATCTAGATCATCGGGGCAGAGAGTGAAACTTGAACCAATACGACTCTCTGGAGGTCACCTCATTTCACTACATCAACTCAAACGGTCTTTTTTTGTGTGCTCACATGACACAAATTTGCAAAGAGAGAGATTTTCTGGATGTTTCAATTCACTCTTGATAAACAGCAGACAATGAAGTGCCTGTTTCCTGCAGTCAAGTGTGTGCTTCACTTCAGCTCCGAATTTTTATTTTATTTCAAGGTCCAAGTTGGCTTTTTTATATATATACATATCACACATTGTTAGATACATAATAAGATACAATACGTTCATAGTAGGCCTTGAAGGGCAGAAACCTTCTGCTTTAGTGCTTGGGTTCAGCAGGGTTCAAACATTTCCAAAGTGAAAACTCGAGGCTTCACATGATTAGATGAAGTGTTTTTCCTCTCAGGATGAATTCCTCCTTCTTTCACTGGACGACTGTAAAAACAAGATTACACTGGCGATATCTGCTTTGTCATAAAAAAACTAATGACCCTGGTCATTTAGTGTTTATAAAAGATGTCGTCATTAATAATTGCATATACATTATACTAAATCAAATTAAAATATCTCATTACATTGATTTCTGGTTAAACAGCAGCTAATGTAGTGCAGTTCAGATCAATAATGTGTAATAACCCGTGTGAGTCATTCATGATGTTTACTGTCCTTTCACAGAGATATTGCTAAGAACTCGCTGCTTCAGTGGTCCACCTTCATTTACTGGACTGTACTGGGTGTTTACGACGCCATTGTGATGTTCTTCGGTGCTTACTTCCTGTTTGACAACACTACTTTCACCAGTAATGGACAGGTAACGCCCATGTGTCTCTGACGGCCCCTTTGCTTCAGTCAAGGAGGTTTCAGTTTTAGACTAGATTTATGGTACTGTACTGTAAGTTATAATTACTAGTAATTACTTTGCACGTCAGGATTGTTCTGTGTCTGACGTACCAGATAGTTACTGTACTCTAATATGCAATACTTACACTCATGCAGCTCATTTTAACAAGTGTGATGGTACATTTTTGGTACATTTCTTGCCCTGCAACTGACAAAATATTCTTCCTGTGTATTTCTATAGTATACACTGATTTCAGAAAATAGCTGAAAGGGTTGTTGTTCTAACATGTTGCCTTCAGTAAAAATGTTCCCAGGGGTCTTACAGATGTTCTGTCTATGTATAAAAGCTGGCAGACTTTCTTTCAGTTACATCCAAGACACGGTAGCATGGCAGGTTTTCCATCACCTTTCTCTGTTTCTCTATTTGTTTCCTTTCATTTTCAAGCAGCGTTTTTCTCACAAACATCTTTTGGATTCCTATGAGTGGCTTGATTTCACTTGTTTTTTTTTTTTCTTATTTGTTTTTTGCATCACTTTTTTTTTCTTCTCCACACAACTGTTTATTTTATTATGATTTTATCTTCTGGCCTCTTTTCTTCTTTCTCTTACCTTTGTGTTGCTTTTTCTTTTTGCTTCTCTTTCGTCCTCCCAGCTAATGACAACCAACACACAGATGGTAAGCCTGTCCCTGTCTCTCTGTCATCTCTCCCTAGTTTCACTTTCCAGTTTCCTGTTTTGTCCTGTCTCACAGCCCGATACCAAACTACCCATCATCCATTCATCACTCATCTCATATCCAGCCTTTAGTGCTTGCTCTAGCTGTATAGTGACCTACCTTGCTCATGTGTTACTGTAGTGGTCAAACACCTTAGCTATACACTGTGTGTGTGTGTGTGTGTGTGTGTGTATTCACTTAAAATTGGGGATAAATTAATATAGAGTAACAGTTGTACATGATCTTCCATTAGATGACATGTTAAACATGCTTCTTTCTTATTTAGTAGAGCAGCACTGTCACACTTCTCACACTGACAGTTGTATATGCTCCACCAGGACTACGTGGAACGCAGTAAAGTTATTGCTGATGTTTTCAGGAACCATCTGAATGTGAAGCTTACTAAAAGGAAAAGGGAGGGCACAAAATATTGAAATGAATCCGATCACATCCTTTCCAAGATTCACAGAAACAATAATTCAAGTATAATAGAAATTTTACATTGAACACTGAGTTGAAGAGAAAGATTGATTGTTATTTTATACAAATACATGTTTTAAGTGTTGCCAGTTCATGATTACTTTTATAACTAAATAGCCTTTACTTGTACTTTTTGTACGTCATTTCTATGGAGCCAACAAAATTCCCTAAAATGATAATATTGAATAATGTGAGATATAGCGAAATATCATCTGAGATTTTTACATATAATCACACAGAGTTAAAAAAACATGAGGCTTGTTATTAATTTAACTACCCAAGAGTAAATACAAGTACAGCTGAAATGATAAGGAGAGTCAAAATTACATTTTGATAATCAGCTAAATTATTTTTCATATCCTTTAATTGCAGGACTTTTACTTTTAATGGAGTATTCTCAGAATCTGGTATTACTACTTTTACTTAAGTAAAGGGTCTGAATACTTCTACACTGCTGCACTTTAGTATAATCACCATAAAATGAAGCTGGAAAACAGGAAGTTATATTGTGTGTTAGTGTTTTCCATAAATGCTTGTTACCATTCAGCCACTTAGGGCAAAGTCTGACATACACATTGCTGCTTCTAGTAGTTTTAAAGTCTTTTAAACACCTCATCTCACCAGTTTCCCTTCCATCAGTCACCTGACAATCTACTCTCCAGCTGAATGTTACTGCATATATATCCTGCCATCTGTTTGCTTGATTGATTCCTTATTGAATATATGCACCAAACTTTCTCTCTTGCCATGTTAATAGCAGGCTTGTAGACAGAGCTGAGTGTGTTTAAATGTGAGTTGTAGTTGATTATAGCCAGAGAAGGTTTTAAGCCATTGATTTAGTCTCTAAATACTGTGACAGTATGTGTGGCCTTCAAAGTGAATTTTATTTCACATTCACATGAAATCCTTACATGTAAAATGGGTCACTAACAACAGCTGGTGTCACTTTGCCCCTGCAGATGTTTGGAAACTGGACATTTGGGACACTGGTCTTCACTATTCTAGTCTTCACTGTTACATTCAAGGTAACCACACCATACTGTACATACACCTGCTGATACACACACACAGGATCAGCCACACTAGTATCATTAAAGTGAGCTGTGAAGTTCAATATTTGACTGGTCTCACGTCTTCCTTGTAGCTGGCTTTGGATACTCATTACTGGACCTGGATCAACCATTTTGTTATCTGGGGCTCACTGATTTTCTTTGTGGTCTTCTCTCTACTGTGGGGAGGAATCATCTGGTAGGCTGTGAAAATATATATATTTTAAGTTAAAATATTGTTGGATAGATTTGTTGCAGTTGCTTTATGTGTTATTTTATGTAAAAGCCTGTGCTAATCTCAGTGCCATTACATGTCTCCTCTCCTCTCCTCTCCTTTCCTTTCCTTTCCTTTCCTTTCCTTTCCTTTCCTCTCCTCTCCTCCAGGCCCTTCCTCAACTACCAGAGGATGTACTACGTGTTCATGCAGATGTTGTCCAGCGGTCCAGCCTGGCTCAGTATAATCCTTCTCATAACAGCCAGTCTGCTGCCAGATGTGGTGAAGAAGGTCATCTGGAGGGCACTGTGGCCTACAACTACTGAACGCATACAGGTGGGTACATATGCTATGTACAGTGTATATATATATATATACAGTACTGTATATAGATAAAAAAAACAATGCCTTATTTTTCTATGAGGTAGAGTTCCTGCATTAAGGTAAAAGTAATAAAATAGCATTATAGCACTTTCAAACCTAAATAGATACAAATATCATGTGTGATTTGAAATCCTTTTGTCTTTTTGTACAGTAAGTGAATATTAAAAGAAATGCCAGTAATTCATTTTAAACAGCACCCCCTGCTGGTTGTGAATTATAACTTAGGTCAGTAGATTTCTGAAAAGCTGGTGTTAGGACATCTCAAGGTTTTTGACTGACATTTGCTGGCCTTCAAACTGTTTTTAATATACACTACTCACAAAAAGTTAGGGATATTCGGCTTTCGGGTGAAATTTCAGGATGAACCTAAAATGCACT
>JAUMHL010000013.1:9885574-9903997 GCA_032362345.1 Sandelia bainsii
ACCTGTAAAGGTTATAGTGCATTTTAAGTTCATCCTGAAATTTCACCCGAAAGCCGAATATCCCTAACTTTTTGTGACCAGTGTATATCTATTAAATTCTCTGTTACGTTTTTCAAGCTGTGTCAACCTTCCTAGAGTGGATAAATAATACATAGGCTAATAGTTTCATTTGATGGAAGTTACTTCTGCCATTACAACTATAAAGGAGTGTTTAAAAAGTGAAATAAAAATGAAAATAAAAGTTAGAATATATTGATAGATGCCTCTGAAAAGCTGCAAGTAAACTGAAAACCTAGTTTCCAAAATAATAGAAACTAAAATAAATAATAATTTCTAACAAATTAATAATTGCAATTGTAGTGGAATATACTGTATATATGTTTTTGGCCAGGACTCCCTCACTATACAAATTCACCATAACTGTCATTTTAATAAACAGATCTTCTTCGTCTCATAACCAACTATCTCACCTGCTGCGACTCAGTGTCAAATGGGAAACAGCGCCCCTCTGGGATGTAACGGCTGGCTAATGTTAGCCGGTCTGTGTGGCCAAAAGGAGGTATTACACCCTCACAGAAGTCTACAGGTGAAAGTTGGCGTCGCTTGATTAAAATTTTAACTATCAAACAGTGTGTGTCGCCGGAAACGAAGATCGAAGCGAAGTGAACTGTGAAGCCTGTAACGTATAGTAGAAATGTAACATTTAATCCTAATAAATGGGAGAGTAAACGTTAGCTGGCCCGTTAACGTGTTACAGCAGTTTTAGTTTTGCTAACTATAAACCTGCGCGCTAAATAACGTGCGTTTCAAAGACTGTTCAGCTAGCAGCGATGGAGAGAGGAGACACGACGGCCTGTCAACAAACAAACACACAAACAAAGACTGTCAAAGCAACAGCAAGTGCAGTGGGACATTAAAAATGAGACTTAATCTTCATGAGAGAAACGACAAGCTGTAAGTCAAAAACATTTTCTGTTTTGTCTCGCTGCTTGGTTCAATGTCCCGCGGTGGCCTTGTGTGTGCTTTAACTCTTGCTGTGTTGTTGTTGGTCTGAGAGTCGTGTTGTGCTCCGTAACCATGTTGTCTGTGCTGAACATGAAGCTGTTGTGTGTGTCATTTCCCCAGTTTTCTGTGTATTTGCTGTGTTGTTCATGGCTTGTGCACATCTGCTTGTAGCTTGTGAGAATTTCCTGATTGGAGTTTCTGTTTTAAGCTGTGCTCTATGGACTAACACTATAACTTGAATGCTTGTAGTGTTGAGTCCTTTCACTTTTCAGCATCCAATATTTACCAGGATTGGAGTACAAGCCTTGTAGGATTGTGGACTTGTGCAGGAGGAAATGCATAAGGAAGTCATGTATATCTATCATGTGTGCACAGTTTGCTGCTGTCTTAAACTTCTGCTGAAATGAGCGCTCAGCATTGGTTAATGTAGCTGGCCTCAGTCTGGCCCTTGTGGTTTAAATGGGCCCCAGAACTGAAAGCGGTGACTGTTGATGGAGGCTAAATATGGGCCACAGGCTGCATCACACCGCTGACTTTCTCCTCTTATAAGTACACACACAAATTAATCTGATTAGCGTGCATCCCCCCTTCTCAATGCTGAACAGTGTCCAAGTGCCAGAGGCAGAAAGCTGACATTTTCTGCTATGAACTCATTTCCATGTTCTCACCAGTAACTAAATCACAATTAGTGACTGAGGCACACACTGATGCATATGTTTAAGTGTTTGGAACCTACAGAGATCCTGAGCCTCTTTTCTTTCACTTTGCCCTCATTTCTCCCCTCTCCATCCCAGCCATCAACCTCCTTTATTTTTTGTTAACTTTGACCTCTGTCTTTGCTCTACTGTTTCCATTCTGGTTGTCTGTACCCTCCTCCTCCTTCCCTGTTGTCTACCAATCAGGTTGATTGATTTTTGTGCCTCTTCTTATCAAATGGGGCACATTGTCAATAAATGTCGCCTATACTCAGTCCCTGCTCAGTGTCACTGTGTGTGAGCAGTGATGAACATTCTTTTTCCTTTTCAAACTTCATCAGAAGTCCCATGGTTTCTTTTTGCTTATATTGCTTTACTCACTTGAAGGA
The DNA here is from genome assembly GCA_032362345.1 of Sandelia bainsii. Lineage (NCBI taxonomy): Eukaryota > Metazoa > Chordata > Actinopteri > Anabantiformes > Anabantidae > Sandelia > Sandelia bainsii. The sequence goes on from JAUMHL010000013.1 coordinate 9,887,664, forward strand.
ATTTGCAAAAATTGTCAGTAGCTTTGTGTTGCCCAGATTTAATTTAATATACTTTGGATCTAATTCGTAGAATTTGTTAGCACAAACAGCGTTTGGTTTAACTACTAACCAGTATGTCAGGGGAGCATCTGGTTATACCTTGTGCATAGTGCTTCACAGTGATATGTAGCCCTGATTGATTCCTGAAGATAAGATTGGTGAAGCAGCTGTTTTCTGCTCTGTATTTGAGATGTGAAGGTGAACCACATGTGCATTAGTCCTCATTCTTGTAAATTCTCTCTCTGATAACCAGTGGTGGAAAGGATAAAGTATATTTACTCAGGTGCTGTACTTTATTGCTCCATTTTGCACTGCCTCATACTTCTATTTTGCTGCATTTCAGAGGGAATGCTGTCTTACTCCACTATATTAATCTGACAACTGTATGTTTAGTGTGGTACTTTATTTAGCTGATGTTACTAGATAGCTAACATCAGCTACTGATTTCTGCTGGTTAAAACAAAGACAAAACAGTTAGACTATACAAGCTGTATACATGCCCTTGTTGGTTCTTTAATAAAAGTACAAACACATGCTGACATAATGTTTTTAAGGTACTGCAGGTCTTTAGAAAACCAGTTAAGACTGTTGTTTGCTCTGATTCTGCTGTTTGTCTGTACTGTTTTAGATGTTTCCCCATTCGAAAATGTGCCATGTGCCAAAAGATTTTCCCCATACCGGTCTTTTTCAATTTTCAACAACCACACACAGTAAAAAAATCATTCAGTTTTTGTGGATTGCTTTCCTGGTGGTAGTTCTTCAAAAGTGAAAACAGCATTTTCAAAACATTTCACAAAGAAAATGTAGCATGCTGAGACTAAGACACCAAGGTGCAAGAAATAAACAAAGAACGCAGTAGTTTGTAAATTTCCATCCTAAAGGACCCTTTGTCTCTCTAAGGAAGTTGATTATACATTTTTAAATATAAAAGATATCATTTCACAGGTAAATTGGGTCAGCACGTTGATCACAAAACCTTGTACCCTGTAATGACTGCAACTTTTTTTTATCACAAATTAACAAACTTAATTGGCTGACATAAGCTACAGTGTCACCACACAGTTACTGTCAAACACAGCAGTGATAAATAGACCAAAATACTAGACACATGAGACACACTGTATCTGTGTCCGTGGGCACTTTATTAGTCTTTCTCTGATGTCTCAGTCCACTGTGTGTGTGTGTGTGTGTGTGTGTGTGTGTTTAAGGGTAGCTGCTATCGATCTCATATAATTGCTCTGACCTGCCTCACTGTTCAAAGAATCAGAATATCTTTATTGTCATTGTAACAGGTACAACGAAATTAGGTGCAGTCCCTGCGGTGTCAGAGAAAATATATATTAAAAAAAAAAAAAAAATGTATAAAAAAAAAAGAAATCTAGCAAAAATATATAAATATAATTACAAAAGGATACAAAATTGTAATATAAGAAAGGAGGTAGAGGATAAAACAGTCATTCAACATGAAGCCTTATTGCACATAAAACACTATTGCACAGGTTGTCATCTATTGCACTGTACTTGTCAGGTTGAAGGGTTGACAGGTTGAAGGCTTGAGCTGTCAAAGGCCTGCTGATGGGGGGGGGGATGTGTGTGTTTGTGTGTGTTAAGTAGGAAAAAAGCTGTAGTTCTGCTACTTTACTGTAGAGTTGACTAATTTTTGCAGATTTAGTCTATAAAATATCACTCAATAATAGTAATAGTCCATCCCAGTTCCCAAGAGTCAAACGTTGTTTTCAGACGTCCTGTTTAAAGTCCAGTGCAACCTTAACCTTATTTAATTACCTATTATATCAAACAGAGAAGTAGTAAACGCTCTCACTGGAGAAAGAATATTACACAAAATATATTTATGTGGTTGCCTGCTGTAAATACAATTCATACTGTGACATACTGCTGTGCTTGGAGCTTATAGCAAAAGTAAAAATGTAAATGTTTATACATAAGATGATGCTGCAGGAAAAGAATCAAATCTGAAATTATATCAGATGGATTCAAGCTGTTGGGAACATGAATCTGATTCCTAAACATTCTTGTTTATCTGCTCATTAGATTATGAATTGATAGTTTATATTGTTCATTGTTGACTCACCAAATTATGACTCATCCTGTGGTGGCTGTGACTATAAAAAATCATTTTTACAACATTGTGGCCTAAAGTTTTCCACATATTTTGATCAGGAGCAATGTTTTGGACAGTATTGTGTGCATGAAAGTGCTTAAAGAATGTTGTTGTTGAACACACTCTTTTCTTTTTTTGGTGAACTGATTGTTTTGCAGTAAAGGCTTTGTTTGCTGTGTGTTTCCCTACACACAGCTGCCAGATCTCCCTCATCCTACCTTACTACCATCCTTCACTTGATGTATGTGAGAGTGTAGGTCAGTAGCATTTCAGCGCTGAATGGTCTATAACCCTCCCCACCTCACCACTCCAACTCGGCCAACAAAACAAGTGTCTCTCAGAAAGTTTTCCTGGGGTGTGACTTCAGAGAAGTGACTGAACCAGCTCATTTTAGAGACTGTGCACTTTCAAAATTATGAACTGCTGTAGTTAATCAGAGCTTTCCCTTGTGAAATTCACACTTCCCAAGAGCAACACTGGTTTGGAATAGGCTAGAATTTTTTCTGTAGAATCTGTGAAACTATTTGGAAAATGCTGCACAATTTCTTATATCCATGTGAAGTCTTTCTTGACTTTCTATGAGAAGTTGTAAAATTCTCCAACTCGGTTGAACAATAACATTGTTTTTTATTAGGTTTATTGACAACATATGTCACACTTTGTCAGAGATGGAACATTTAAATATGTAAAAATTAGTTATAAACACAAGTCCCTGTTTATACAGATTGTATATTTTCTGTTCTGGGATATACGGTTGGTGTATAGCAGTGGTTCTCAAACTATGGTACACGTACCACTTGTGGTACGCAGGAACACCTGAAATTTTTTTATGAAAATTAAATAATAACATTAAAGACATAATACTACTATAGTTTACAGGTGAACTGTCTTCCGCTCACTGGACTAGGGCTGCAACTAATGATTATTTTGGTAGTCGACTATTCGTTCAATTTTTTTTTCAATTAGTCACGATTATTTCATGCCTGACTGTTTTGATGCCTGCGACCTGTGGTTGCACATCCTGTTCTGATCACGTGATACTAGAAGTCGCTAAGTGACGTCATCGTCTAATTTGCATAATTGAAAATGTGTATGTAATTGTAATGGACGCTGTAGGAGAAAGGAATAACTGGTTAACTTTGTGGGAGAAAGTAAAAACAACAACTACCCTATATATATTTAGTACTACAAATTACCTTTTTTCTGTCGATTCTTGTTTTTTTAATGTCACAGTTCCAACTCTCCTTCATCTGGGCTTGGGACCAGCAAAAGTGACCCAAAAAAAACACTGGCGGAGTTACTTAGGTTTAGTTTTATTATTTTAGTTTACCTTTCGTCTGGTTTGGTTTTTAATCTTATGGTTCACTTAAGAGAGTGCGGCGGCTTCATGTGCAGTCTGGACGCGGAGGAGTGATACCTCCTGCTCTGACAGCAGCTTTGAGGGACTGATGCGCGAGGACTGTTCGCCTGTGAGTGCTTTGAGACGGGGGAGGAGCACACGGCAGCACCCGCTGCTCGTTGAGAAATGTAGAAAGCAATATGTGCTTTGACGACATCTCCAAAGTCTCCAAAAACACCAGAAAAAGTTGCCAGATTTGTCACTAGTCGCTTTTTTGAAGAAAAAAAAGTCGCTAGAGGGGTCTGAAAACTCAAAAGCTAAATATAGCTCCTCAGACGTTCTTCTTCGTTAGTAGGACTGTATGCAGCCTCGACAAACAATAGCAAACGATACTGCCCCCAGACGTTCATGTAGTACATTGCAGTTACAATTGCAGTTACGTCGTCGATTACGTCGACTAATCGTTGCAGCCCTGCACTGGACAACGTCAGACTTTAATACACTTTACATCTCCATAAACATTACTAACAGCAATAGAGTCACAACACCACATCCCGAATTACAAGTGTTAGTTTAAATTAACTATACAGTGTTTTCATTCACATGATGTTGTAGCAGAAATCTGGTGTCTGAATGTCTGTCATAATTTAGAACCATGTCCAGTTTTGTTAGGAATGACACATAAGCAGACAATCCCAAAACACAGGTCGGTAATAACGACGTTAAATTGATTGAAGTTGGTTCCCGCTGACACGCAGAAGGCAGACAGCTGGGTTCGCACACTTCACTCATTTGATCTCTCAGGCTGTTTTTACGCACGGTAACATGGACAGAAACAGCCTTATTCACAGACATCGCTGAAGTCTAGTCGCTGAAGTCTGTTGGTTGATCAGAATGTAATGGTAAATTACACCTGTTTCTGAATCCAGAGTGAGCTAACGGGTGATCTCACGGGTGAAGTATGCGCATCTGTGCACAGCTGTACAGCTGTCTGCCTTCTGCGTGTCAGCGGGAACCGACTTCAATTAATTTAGCGACCTTATTACCAGTGGGGAAATGGAGTCATGTGATCATTGTTGCTACGTCTGATTGATGAAACTAATGTTTAGAATAAATGGTTAAAAAAAAGTAATGAGTCGAGTGTTGCCCAATGTGGCGGAGTTAGAAGCGTTTCTTCTTCACAAAATTACTCAAGTAAAAGTAAAAAGTATGGTGCAGTAAAACTACTCCTAGAAGTACATTTTTTTCAAAAAGTTACTTAAGTAAATGTAACGGAGTAAATGTAACTCGTTACAACCCACCTGTGGTCATAATGGTGGTACTTGGAGAGCCAAATATTTTTTGAGGTGGTACCCAGTGTAAAAAGTTTGAGAACCACTGGTGTATAGGGTATTTGTTGTCATAGCCAGGTCATTTCCATGCTGTGAATTTAAGGCAGGGTCAAGTCTAATTAGTTGGTGAAATTCATTCCCTGCTGTCAGTTCTTTCACCAGGAGGGTTTCTGGTCTTCTGTGGGAACAGGGGGCCCAGTTGTGTGTGTTTGTGTATGTGCGCACATGCACACGTGGGAGACGAGGGAGATTCCCTTTCCCCAAGGTTATATCATTACATGGATAATTAAGTCAGGTCAACCAGAGAAAGAAGAAGGCAATTCCAGTGAATTCCAAGAGGACCTCTGACTGAATCGTACTGGCTTTGAAAAATTTCTGTTGCACAGAATGACACAAACAGAGTCAGAGGAAAATGTTGCTTTTAAGTGAAACAGAATAGACCCATTCAGTTTTGTCTAGTGTCACTCTTCTCGGATTCATACGTGTCTTTTTTGCAGTAACTCTGGATGTAAGAGAAAATTCACATACAGTCTTATGGCAGACTCTCCAAATATAATTTGCCACAAAAACCTTCTAATAGTAAGATGTAATCAAAATTTTGGAGAACAGACAACACTAATGGTCTGTAGCTGCTCACACAACATCATTACTAGTTTAAGGCCTTACACTCACTGAGACTAAAACTAATGGTGTGTGAAGGCTCTTTATTTAGATTAGCTGATAGTTGGAGCATTAGATTAGAGGAAATCTGCATCACCGCCTTTGTTTTGCTATGGCCTCATGTTTTTAAAGAGTCAGGAGGGAGTTGAGTTGAGGGTTTCTACACTATTTTGTACCACAAAGTGCCTAACTGTTGTCTGATATAATTGATTTTATGGCTTCCTTTTCAAAGAGAGACTATCAATGAATGCCAAGTGAATTTCTTGATATCTTTATTCACAATGATTTGAAATGAAATAAAAAAATAATAAGAGAAGTGAAGTCACAAGGATGCATAGACCATCTGTCTGGTTACCTTAGGTGGTATTTGCTGTAGGTAACCTTGCATGTAATCAGTTTGGACTGAGGATACATATTTCTCCTCATCTCTCTCTCTCCATTTAACAGAGTTCACTTGAAGACAAAGACCCCTCTGGCTGAATTCAAACTCCTACGCTCTCACACATACAGCTAAACTTCATACACATGTGCACCATCTAACATGTTTACCTCTTTTAACAGTCCTCAGTGTCTGTTGAATTGATCCAATCTGAGCAGCCTTGGAAAACTGAATTCACTTTTGTTACCAGTTCACTTCCTCATCTCTATCTTTTTCTCCATGCTGCCTCTCCAATTTTTTTCCCTTGCCTCAACCCTGGATGTCTCTGTGGGTTGTTTTTTTCCTTTTCTTTTCAAGATGGAGCTTTTCACAATAGGTCATGTCTGGGAAGCTGTAGTACTTAGTGAAGTTTTCTAACCTTTGAGGAGTTTTCAAGGATTGTGGAGCTGAAAACGGTGTCACAGGTTGGGCTGATACTTGCAGCCAATTGGTATCATAAGTTCTTGCATCATTCTGAGGTAAACAAAGTACATGACATCTATATTTGTAAATTAATGTTCCCACTACGGTGCAGTTAATAAAATAAATTGCAATGCACAGTCCCAGCACTTTTACCTTCTTGTAAAGCTTGAGCACAATGTGTTGTGTCAGGAGGGTTTGGCGTATTCACTGACACACTTAGAGGGCACATATTTTTGCAAATTAAATAAAGTGTTGACTGAGTTATTTTGGTTGCATAAGTTGAGGTTGTGTGGACTGGCTCCAGACTGAGTGGACACGGTTAGCTGTACATCAGAAAGGTGTCTCGCTAAGTGCGCTCTCAGATTTGTGTTGATTACTTGGCTCTTGTGAAAGCCCCTTAGTGCCCTTTCTATTGTGGAGCCAGTCAAATTCTGATTCAGCCATCAGTGATAACATAATTCATCGGCTTAGTTTCCTAATGTTAGTGGTTCCTGTCTCAATTTACTATATGTTGTTACATTATAATTGAAGAGTCAAGTGGCGTAAGATAGATTATAACACTGCCATCTAGTGGTCAGTGATTTAAACCAACACTACACAAAATAAATAACTGCTTGCCATGAATCTTCACATGTGAACTGTTAATAAAACAATAGTTTTGAGAATGGATGCAGTATCTCAAAACAGTGCAATACTCAAGTGTATTGATAGTTACACCCCTGTCTGTTTGTGCACAGTGTTTCAGTATTGTTGGCAAAATGATTTAGTGAATGAGGAATGTCCGTTTTGAAGTAATTTAGCCACAAAATGTTTTCAGTCACAATAATGGGAATCCCTCAGAGATTAGATTAATTGAGGTAACTACTAACTTTGTATTCTGGATTAAATTATACAATTTTCTCCCTTTTTAATGTTTTTAAATGTCTTCTCATCCTCTGCTTGTCCTCAGTCATTCTTCTTTTTTGTTATTTTGGAACAGTGCAGTAGACACAGAAAAATAAGCAGGAATAACGATTTCTGTTTCTGTCCTTAAACTGAAGTGAGTGTTTATTTTCTCATTTCACTTCTCATCTGCAAGGACAACTAAATGCACTTGAAGGTAGAAAGTACACTACTGTATGTCCCTCATCCCTGTACCTCCACCTTTCTCCCTACTTTTGGCCCATTAGTCATCTGATAGCATTGAAAGTTACTGAATGTCAAATCAAAGAGACAGAGTTCTCGGTCAAACACGACAGTCAAATTGTTACGGATAGACCTATATAATGGGAACAATAAAGGTGAATAATTAAAGCGTTAAACTCAGGACATGAATACTGCTCTACACCCTACACACACAAAGGCACGCAACCATAGAAAGACATGCACACACATACACACACCAGTTGTAAGTTGGGGCCTTGCTTGAACCTCTGTGTTGACATTGTCTTCTTTTTGGCGTCAGTTTCATAGTAAACACCTTTAGTATTGAAAATGATCATTCAAATAGGAGCAAACAAAGGTGAATTGTTGTTTAAGAGACCTACTGAAAAGCTTGTTGTTCCTGTTTAAGAAAGTAGAGTCTTGGTAACAGCTGCGTAGATGGGACTTTTTCCTCTTCTTCTTTTTTTAATTGGTCGGAAAGTAGACATGGGTCTTAATAGTATTCACTTTGTGAGATAGTCATCCTAAATTTCTGACAGTGTCCGAAATTTGTCCCAGGTTATCTTTGATTGGAAGACTGTGAAAACAGCCAACTTTGAAGCTCTTTCACAGTACGATGTAGGACCACTGTTTTGGAGCCATGATTATCATTAGCTAAGATATCACTACGTTTGATGATCTTTGGGACAGCTCAAAATCGCACAGTGCATATCAGCCTTCAAGTCTTCTTCACATGCGTACATGTAAAATGCAAACAAACGTGGTTGTGCGTGTTCGTGGCAAAGGAATCATTTTTCTTTGGCAGAGATGTAGGTAGGAAAACTGGATCTTTCTAATCCCTCACTGTCATTTTGAAATCCAGGTTTCTTGTTTACATGAGTCTTAGGACATCAAATTACTGCAGCAAGCCAACAGTAAAATGCACTTTTGTAGTAATGCAGTTATTGTAGCTGGTGAAAAGAAGTAAGTAAAAGAAGCTTTGAGTGTGTTGCTGTATGAACAGTTTGAAACATAACTGGATCAATCAGCATTAACGAGAAACATGACTTTAGAAAATTAAACAGATGCTAAATGCAGGCTGTGTATGTGTATGTGTGTGTGTGTGTACTTTATGTGGCGCTTTCTCTCGATTGTAGTTAAAGGATTAGTGGTGTCCATGTGTTCCCATGGTCTCCATCTTCAGACAAGGCCTTTACCACACACACAAATACACACACTTGGTGCTTTTTATCAGGCCATCGACTTCTAGTCAACCTGAGCTGCTTGAAGTCAGAGCTCAGTAGTGTTGTCGGTTGATTTTGCACGCACACACACACACACGCACGCAGATTCAGGCACATACACACTCCGATCCCCAAGAGACTGAACTTGATCCGTGGCTTGTCAGTCACTTGTGGGATTGACTTACGGTTAATTGACAGTTGTTGGAGCTGGTCCCAGCGGCAGGTAAAGAACGCTGGAAGAGCTCGACAGGTGAGAGTTTGAGTGTGTGTGTTTGTGAGACCTGATAACAGTGGAGGGCCATGCTAGCTGATAACAATCAGTCTTAGAGGTTAAGAGTGTTTTTATGAATGAGGAGGAAGCACTCTTTAATCTGCCGTACAGTCTCATAAGAACCTCAAGTGTTCACTAAAATAGACTTTTTTTCATGAACGTCTTAAAGGACCAGTTTAACATTTGGGTAATTTTGCATATTCATTTTGTTGCTAAGAGTTAATAGAAAATACTAATAATCAGCATATTAATTGATAATGAAAATTATTCTTTTTATTCTGATGGTGGGGAGGGGGGAGGAAAAGAGGGTGGAGAGAAACACAGCTGATAGAATAAACTGTCTGAATAAAAGAAATATGTGGTTTAAAGCGACTTAATTTGATTATTATCATAACACAGTTTTTGTGTTGTTTTTATTTTCAGTCGGACTTTAGATGGATGTTGAACAAGGCAGCATTGCTACATAACAGTCTCTCCCTCTGGGAGAAATCTACCTGGGGACAACTTAGTATTGAAGTAGCTCCCTTTTTAGGTACTAAGTTGTCATGTCAGCAGAGGCTGACACAACTCTCTCGCTCTGACACTGGGCTTATGTTGTTGTGCGAGAACACAAATGTGTCATACGTCATTGTGTCACTATATCATTGATATCCTGAAATTACACTTTTTTAATCGCATAAAAATGTATGCTGGTTATCGTGGAAGGACTGATATGGCACCTCTACCACTGAGGCTTTTAGATCATTTAGAAAAGTGAAAATAAACATCTCAAAATAATAGACTATACGACACACGGATTAGCTGTTCTACCAACAGTAACAATAATCAAATCAAATGTAAAGATTAGAGAGTTCGGTCCTCATGGTTGTCTGCACATGAAGTTCACAGATTTCTAATAGGTTGTATGCTCTGTTTGGAAAAAGATGTGAAGTGCTTTCAAGGCCATCCTTTTCTTTTCACAAATGTTATATTATTATTCTCAAAACCTACAAATCCTCATGGATTTTCAAGTTCTGTGGGAATAATACCACCTATATGAAGCCCACAGTTCACTTGGCTGACCCAGTCTTTATTAACATTATGTCAAATCTTTAATACTTCATAGTTACACATGTTAAATTTACTTCTTGAAAGCATAGGTATTTATTTTGTTGTATTCTCTTCCTTTTGCTCTTACTTACTTTGTAATTCCTTTGAAGTCTTTGTTGCTCAACTTTGACCTGTTGCTATAGACAGATACCAGCCTCTGAAACACTAAACAGGAATAAGATAAGAACAATAAGAATATAATCATAGAAACATCATAATATCATAGTATTGTATTTTGGTGTCATTTCTTTTTCACATAAAAAGTTTGTGTTTTGTCATTCTTTAAAAATGTTTCCAGCTACCAGTTTCAGCTATGATTAGTCAAGTTGCGTCAGAGCTATAAGGTTATTTTCTACTCGCTAGTTATTTTAACTGAGAAGCTACAGCTAAACGTGTCTGTAAGGACTCTTGGAAGACTTTCTGTTATTGATTGCTAGAAAGCACAGTGAGACTCACACCAATTTCCTTTTTTTTTCTTCTATCTCTCCCTCCTCCTTCCTACTCTATTGCTGTGTGTGTGTGTGTGTGTGCGCGCGCATAGTCACATTTGTCAGTACACAAGCGCCAGTGCACAAATGATCTCTACGCAGAAACAAAATTGGAAATGTGTTCATCAACAAGTCTTAAGTGTTATTTGTTTTTGCATCTCTCTCTGGAGTCTTGAAAGAAGATGACACAATACTGCTTTTGGCATTTTCATAGGCAAATACTCAGTAAGTAAGCTATTAAAAACAAGACAATAAAAGCTTTTATGTTAGCCTTCAGAGTTCTAATAATTACATTTAATAACAACAATGTAAAAAAGAAGACATGTTCAGTGTATTATTTTATATGTTGCAAGAGAGCAGAGGATGCAACCACAAGTCAGGTTGGTCAGTGGTAAGGTGAAGACGTGTAGGTCACAGGTGTTTATTATAGTTTGGGCAAATGTGAAAACCTAGAAATGTGATTACAGTAAGCAATGCTTTAAGCCATTCCTGTCATGCAAACCACACAGGCACAATGCCCGCATCATGGCTTATAGCACAATGTTGAATAAATGTGCGTATCTCAGTGTAACGGCAGGAGATGTCAGAGAGGTGGTTCTTACAGCGGGGTGTTGAATATTCAGTTTTCTGGTTCTGGTTGGTCGTGGTGCTTTGCAGAGCCGTCAAAGAATCCTCTAATATTTCTTTTTCAACAAGCTGGTGTCAGTTCATCAAAAGAACAGCTTCTTGACAGCAGTTGTTGGCTTCACCTGATGAACCAGTGATGTGAAAGGCAGGGAGACAGTCAAAGGGAATGTCGAACATGCTGATAAAATAAAAGAGGAGATGAAAAGAGCTCGATGTCGACAAACAATAGAGAAAGAAATACTTAATATGGATGATGAAAATCTGCAGTTAACTTTTTAAAGATTTATGGCAAGTAGCTCAGTAGGTAGAGCAGTTGTCTATGAACTCCAGGGTGAGTCTCCTAGCTCCTCCTAGCTACATGCTGAAGTGTCCTTGGTCAAGACACAAAAACCTGTACCGTCTGGCAGCTGTCCAATAATAATGGCACACAACTGTGGCACATTAGATAGGGCAGTCAGCAGTATCTATCATCTACAAACCCCAGGGTTGGTGGTTCACTTCTTGCCCCCACCTCGATTCTTGGCCACATGTAAAAGTGTCACTGGACAAGACACTGAACCCCAAACCCTTGGCGCCTCAAGGGGGCAGCCTGTCCACAAGAATTTCCCCAAGGTGATCAATAAAGTATCTATTATTATTATTATTATTATTATTATGATGAATGTGTACAACCCATGTCCCTTAACGGCCCCAGGCTGATGTGATTCTGACATAACAACCACAGTAAAAGTTGTAGGTAAAACACAGACTGGTCCTTCATCAAAGTGGAATCAGTAAAACCAGACTGTTTACACCTGATATTCTATTCACATGGGGTTAAAGTGCACATTCTCAGGTTTTATTTTAAGGATATTTTATACACTTTGTTTCACCTTGCAGAAATCGCTGCAGTGATGGCAGAGTGATGGCAAGAACAAAAGAAAAAGTAGTGCTGGTGTCATTTCTGCACGATAGCAAAATATAGATTTGTAATTGTGATGGCACATGTTTTTGCAGTTGTACCTGACAAAGACCAAGTGAAGTTAAGATTTTAATGTGCTGGTGGTTCATAAATGCAGGAATCTTATGATGTGTGTGTCTGCTGATAAACCTTTTTTGAAATGTATGATTTTTTTTTCCATCCAATCTGAAAAGTTCCCCCTGTGTTTCCAGTTCTTCAGCTCAGCAGGACACAGAGCTGCTAAACCAAACCATTTCACAGAACTTACATAAAGATCCTTTGTTTCTTTACAGTGGATGTTTCAGTACAGAAGACTTTGCAGGATTCTTTGAGGTACAAATCTAAACAAACATTTTCTGTGACTGTATAGAATCTGTGTAGTCCTTTTTTCCCTAAACGTTGCCCTCCTCTATTCAGCTTCCTCTAATCTTCCTTTTTTTCCTCTCGTTGTCCATCTCCCTCCATCTCACCCCCCTGTCTCTCTCCTCTCCTCCTTCAGTGACAGTAAACAGCCCTCCTGCTGCGTGTCTCCTATTACATCCTGATTCCCCTCTTTCTTCCCTCCTCTCTCCTCTTTTTTTAAAAAATCCCCTTTTCTCTCTAACCATCAGTCCGCTCAGACTAAAAGCTAAAGGCCCTCTCCAGACACCGGCTAAAAAGATACAAGAGGTCCAGAACAATCAAAGGCCCTAAAGAGGAAACTGACGACGAGGTCACAATGATGAAGGAGACGACAACAGCAGTGATGATGATGAGGATGAGAATAAATGATAAATGTGCTAGTGATCTTGACGGCAGGGTGGATAATGGCAGAAAGAAACCTCTGATGTTTAACATGGCGATATGGCTAAGATTTTTTCAAAATTTAAATCCACTGCAACAGAAATAGATTTTGTGTCAATATGAATGTAGTTTTTATTCCAGTGCAGTTTTGCTGGATTTTGCAGATGAACCAGTCTAACAAAAGGGTCAAATGTCATTAAACTTCACATGAACAAGAAGTGGTGTGCCTAGGCTACAGACTACATTCTGAGACTTGCTACGCACCATCATAGTTAGCCCACTTAAACTTAGAAAAAGCAAAAAACAACTATGTATAAAATCATCAGATTTGAGAAAAAAGAGAAATTGGAAAAGACAATTGAAAAGTAAATATCATGTGCCGGATACCCTGCAAGTCTGTGCAGTTTGGGTCAATATATGCCAACCTCAACTGGCTGTAACATTTAGATAATGCGGTTGTAATTGGTGCTGCCTGGAATTTTATTACAACAAAATCAGTCCTGTACAGTGATAGTTCATCATTCTTCATGACGTCTGAATCAGTCTCCTGTAGAACTGCTTGCCTTTGATAACAGTGCCATGATTTCCACATCGAATTCTGTGTATTAGGAAATGATTGATGGTTAATGTTCTCCGTTAATTTTGTACTGACTGGTCTTTTAGCTGGAGATTTTGGCAAAGGAAGGAAGGCTTTCTATGGGGCTGCAGCCTGCATGAACCAACATAAAGATAACCTGACATGAATGGACCTCACATGCTTTTTCCACTGCAGCAGTGTGCGGGACTAAACCAACATCATAGGATGTTTCCATTCTTTTTTTAAACACAACTCTCTAATGTAGCCTCCTTTTATGTCTGATCACACTTTTATCTTTAAGACTCTCTTCACATAAATGAGCTATGATTTGTAAAACCAAGGAATAAGGGTCAAGGTCATTCAAACATAAAGCTGGTGTAAAGACAAAGTCAAAGAACATTGGGCCATTTGCGTTCAAGTTTTTTCTGTTATTTGTTCTTAACAGAGTTACAGTATCTGTCTGCTGTTCCGTGTCGAATGAGTAAGGACACACATCCTCTTGTTGTTGTGCTGGCTGAGGAGGAAGTGGCACAAGACGTTTTGTTGTGATATGACCTGAGTTGCTATTCATTTCAGTAGACTATAATGCTTTGTAAAGTAATGATTAATGATAAATATAAAATATGATCGTAATTTCAGTCCTACAATATTATAATAATATATAAGTGTAAAGACAAATGCAATAACCAGTTGTTTTGCAGAAATATGTCATTACTGAAAAGTGTGTAAGTGTGGTCTTGAGTGTGCGTAGATTCTCACTTTACCAGTAAATCACTAAATCAGGTAATTATTATTATTATTATTAGACACAGAGGTCAAAGCAACACATGAAAGTATGTGTTTAACTACAGATAGGCGACAAATGAAGGGTAAAGGTTTGTCCTCTAGGAGTCTTAAGAGAAGCTTGATTGGTGTTTTAGTTTGGATAATTAAGTAGTAATTAAGTTAGTAAGTTAAGTTAGTCATTTGTCTGTACACAGTGGAGAGTGCAACTTTTTGAAACATACTCATATACAGTGGAGAATTTGATCTCATATGTTTTGACCATTTTTTTTATGATTTTTGGGTCACCATTGCTGATAATCCAAGCTGACAACACAACAGCGCTCTCTAGACAGTTTTTAGACTCTTTTTCACTCCGGTATGGGAGAGATTTGATACAAGACAAATTTACAGTGGAGAATTTGTTTAAGCCAACTAATGAACAAAATCCAAATACATGAAACAGTAGGAAGCTGTAATTAGCATTATCATAATAAAGCTAAATAAAAAAGTGTGCTCTTTCTCAGCCTCTAGTTTTTCCACTTCCAATGACCGATCAGTATAATGTTGATTAACTATTGAATGTGATGCATAACGATTTTAAAATAAGAGCCCAAACCCTCAGTGGGTAGTAATATTTGGTGTTTGTAGTAACACTTTTTGTTCTAAAGCATGGTTTTACACAGCAGTTTTCATTTTGAAATGCCTTGCATAGTCACTCGATTGTATCTACTTTTGACAAATTTACCTCATACCAAGCACGTATGTGTGTGTATGTGCATATCAAAGTGTATTCAGTAGAAATGTAAAATGTGTGACATTACTCCTCAGTGGGGAAAAAAGTCAGGTCTCTGTGTGGAAAAATTACTCTTAATTCTCCTCATCTCACACTCTGTGGGGCTGGAGGACATCCTGCAGGGCTTATGTATACGCACACACACTCACACACACAAACGGGGCCAAGTCAAAGCCCCAAAGCTTCTGTGGCAACTTGGAGGGCCAGAATAATGACTTCCATCATGTCTCCCTACAGAGAGAGAGCGGGAGAGAGTTAGTGAGGAAGAAAGTGAGAGAGAGGGAGAGAGAGAAGAGAGGGAGCACTTTTCTTTCCTTGGCTGTAGGAGTCCTATTGTCGCTCGCCCTGTGGGAGCTTTTAGTCCTCAACTGCAGCGTATCGGCTGTCCAGCCATGTGGGGCGGGTGGCTGAGATGGCGTGGGAGCGGGGGGGCGATTGATACAGTAAAAATGGCTGTGGAGGCCCAGGTTTTTTTTGTTTTTTTTCTTTTTCTTTTTTTTTTAAGGGAGGGGGGCTTTGTGTGTGCAGAGAGGTCAAAGCTACAGTCGATCAGCCTCCCTCCCTCTTTCTTCTTTTTCTTTTCATCACGTTCTCTCTCTCTCTCTCTCCCATTGCTGTGATTGATCTATTTTTCCAGTTCTCTTGCTGTCGCGTGTTTACTGGGGTTCAATATGTGATTTTTAATATCATAGGCACCTGCCAATTGAGCATTATGTTGGACAAACACAAACACACAGCTCTTTAAGTTACTGAAAATTAAATTATATGAAGCATTTGCTGTTGAGTGAGGTAAAGGATATTTTATTATAGGGCTGTCAGAGCAAGGCCAACATACAGCGGAAATATGTCTTCATTAATGTGTGTTTGTGTGTATGCATGTATTATAATGCTGTGATATAAATCTACTCACATCCTAACAAGTAAAAATGGGGGTTAACGTTAACGTTCTGGCTGCTGTTGACACATCTTTAAATGCAAAATTACTGTAGGTGATATAGAAGAATACAGTGCTGGGGGACTCACCAGAATCTTTCACATAGAATCTGGACAGCTCGGAGAGATGGCACCCGGGGCAGGGAGGGTTAGCAACCCAAGCTGCAGCTCTTGAAAGGGAGCACCCTACATGCGCTACGAAGAACCCTAAGAAGAAATACCCCCAGAGGCGCCCGAGAGGGGGGGAGAATGAGCGCCCTGAATGGACGGATATTCTGGAAACGACCCACGCAAACGTTCAATTGACTACGAGTGCAGTCTGCAGATGTGGCAAGGTCTGCAAAAACCCGACAGGTCTGAAGATACACCA
>JAUMHL010000013.1:9912192-9968304 GCA_032362345.1 Sandelia bainsii
ACGTACAGACCTGTTCTATAGGAAAGGAAACCTGAAATGACTTCTAATGTGATCTGGCGCTGTACAGAAAATCAAATTAAATACAATTAACTTGACCATCTTGGGGGGGTGGGGCGCTCCCCTTGTATAATGGTAGGGGAAACACTGCACACATTATTTTCTTATTATAGTGGAGATCTTCTCCCAAAAAGTTGCGTAGCATATTATTGAAATACTAATAATTCCTAAAAAAATGTGAGCACCTAAAAGATTTAGTTAGTAGACTGCTGAAGATTTTCCAAACCCTTTACTTTAAACCCTGGCACTTCTTTTGCTATAACCACTACATTTGACTACGAAAATTTTTCATCATGAAAGCCAACATTTGTATGTCTACACCTGCTAAGGTGATAATCTTAAAGATTTTCACCAGTCCTCATTGTCATGTTCCTTTACATCAGAAAAACCTTACACATACTAAAAAGTTAAATTTTTTAATTAAAAACACAATTTAAATATGATGAATTCTGATTTGTGAAAGTTTCAAACCAACCCAGACCTTGTCTGCAACTCTGTAATTCAAGATCTGTAAAACATAAAAACACACACAGGTCCCCTCATTTCAAACATCACTAAATAATTGTGGCACCATTGCTGATGATTGGCACTAATTAACCAGTGTTATTTGGTGGCATGACTGGTGGGAGGCTGGAGAGACGTGAACCAAGTCTCACCTGCAATCTGCAAATGACACAGTTCCCCTCTACAGAGGTGAAAGGGAGAGAGCGGTTCATTGGCCTCTGGGCTGGCAGGAGACCTTTTATCTCCAGTGATTACCTGAGCCTGACCTACGGTTGTAATCATGTTAGTGTTTCCTGTTCTCTTCCACCCTGTCTTGCTTTTTTTCCCAAACCCTCCAGGAAAAAACTGTGGCGTTTGAGGTAATTGGCATGAGGAGACCTCACTTTTGCTCCTGCATTTATAATTGGTTTAAAGGTAGAAACATTGAAGTGCTTCTTGTTTTTCATGGTCCAGTCGTAAGTTTTCTTCAAGAGCACTTTTTACATTTGAGTACAAACTGAATCAATTGTCAACATTTTGTGTCAATATTCAATATATACGGTATAAATGTTGGTGATTTCTTTTAAAGAAGACCATTTTAAAATTGTATAAATGCAAATTCAGCTTTTTCATAACAATGTTATTCTTGTCTTCTGAAACCGACTTTTTTTGTTTTATTATAGATTGTTAGGTTAAGGATCCTTTAAATGTCCTCAAATAAATAAAAAAACATACAGCTGCAATCATGAGCCAGCCACTTAATTTGTTTATATTTGATCGTTCTAGCTCCACTTCTAGTCTTTCTTTGTAGTAAACTGAATATCTTTACCCTTGCAGTAAAGCTAATATATTGTGTAGTGAATGTAAATCTTTGAAGGCAGGCCTACTTAAATGAGTTTATTTACCTTATTTCAATGAGCATTTTCCTCAGATGTGATTTGTTGCTGTAAAACTTACACATATTCTTTAATAGCAGGCATAAAGTCGTCTAAAACAGCCATGAGCTAAAATGTCTGGCAGCTCTTGACGTTACAGTTGTGTTGGCAGTGTGTGCCTGTGACCTCAGGTTGTAGTTGTGTTTAGCTGACAGCTGTTACACACCTGAAAAAGTATTGAGTGTTTCACAAAGAAAAAAGGCAAAGATTTAGAAAATGTAATAGAAGTGTTTCTCTTCTTTCCTGTCCTATTTTCTGACTTTTCTTCCGCCTCTTAAGCTTGAGCTGTCATGAGACTCAAAATCAATCCACTCTTCCTCTCCACACTCTGCTCTGCCCATTGCTTAAGGTAGTCGTCGTTATGATATTAAAATAAGTGAAAATGCTCCAAAACAAATCAAATAGAAATAATTTTAAAACTCTGATTGCTTAGAAGCGCAAGCCTCGTTGAAAAACATTTCGAGGTGAATATCACATTAGAGGTGACACATTAAGAAAAGATTTCGAGCATATTTCTAGTTAAGAAAATGCAAAACTACATACTGTATCTTTAACCTTTGAACCATTGTAATTAGACTGATAAATAAATATTCCATTAATCAGTGTTGACATATAGCCATAACGCTGTTTCACACAAATCTTTACAGAAAGTATGATCATCCTTTGACCAGTTATGTAATGTAGTGACTGTCACTGTGGATGTTATCTGAGGGAGTTCCTCATCAGTCTGAACAGTGTTCATGAAATATGAGATGAACCATTAGAAAACCGTGACTGCACCGGAGTAATCAGTCTCTAATCAGAGAAAAATAAAGATGTGATTTTTTTTTTCTTATAAATTTTTTTTTAGCACAGATCTACAGCTAATATGATGCAACAGTCCACCTCTTCTGTCACTGTAATAGATAATGAAATCTCATGTAAAATTAGAATCCGTCTCCTGTAATGTTTTATATCTTCATTTTAGCTGCTACTATTAACCTAAATCATTTCAATGTAAGTTGTACATGTTAATAGACTATGTAAATCATAAGTTTAATGATTAAGTCAGGGAATTCTTAAGACAACAGTGCTTTAACCTCTGGATGGGACTAACAGCTGGAAGAATGATCTCAAAACCAAAAGCATAGAAAAGGCAGGCAGTCAAACCTTCCTGGTAAAGCCAGAATATGCAGAAAATGGTGCAGAGGAGCAAAACCTAAAGGGGGAAAAATCTACATTTAACACACAGCCAGTGAGGGGGAAAAACATGAGTTGGGTTAAAATGCCTTGAAATAAAGCGCAGACTGTCTCTTCATGGCTCCCAGTGGCCCCATTATGTTGCACTGAATCGTCCTTGCTACTGGTGGGTGGGGCTCCACAGTGCCTGTCTGAGCAGACGGTGTGTGATGATTATAGGCGCCTGGGGAGATCCAGGGGGTACTCCCTAATTGATTGTCACGAAAGGCTCTAATTGAATAAAGAAGCGCAGTGGAACAACACACCATGCAGTCCGTTTGATGCCTGGTTAATTTAAAAACCTAAAGGCAGAGGCTACAGTGTAAAGTCTACATGGAGATTTATGTAGGGAAAAAGTTAATTTCTATTCTTTTAAAACTAAGCTATGTCATCTTTACCTTGAACTGGCTGCTACCATCCATCAGTTTGTACAGGGAGAAGTCAGTTCATTGCTCTGCTACATAGTGCACATAAAGCACTGAGCTCGCTGTGTCTTTGAGCAGCTTCCATGACCTGCATGTGCTGTCTTTTATTAACAATCACTGCATTTTAACTATTATTCACACCTACCATAATTACATTCCTGCCAATAAAAGAAGGTAGTTTTGTTACCTTCTTTACTCAATACTGCAGCCTTTCTCAACCTGGGGGTCCCGACCCCCGAGGGGGTCGCCAGATCATTGTGAAAAAATATACATTTGCAAAATAACTTTTGGATTTTAATTAAATTGATTTTTAAGTCGTTTTACTTGTTTTCTAGTTAAATGTTTGTCCAGAATTTATTTTATCAACTGAGTTTTTAGAGTTAAATTATCTGCACACGAGATTCTGTTCTGACACACAGCGGAAGAAATAAATAAAGGAAAAAAACGTGCGTTTTGGCGACGTTGATGTTACCGGCAGCAGCTGTAGCATGTTTGCTAGCAGCTGTTGCAGAGATATAAATGGAGCGTTGGCTGCACAGAAAAAACAGGGGGGGGGTGATCGGGGGTCGCGACTCAGAAATATATACTGTATTCTACCCTGACCTCGGTTTGTGTGGACTCCTGCATAGTTAGTATAAGTAGCAAAAAACTGAAAATATTTTTAAAAGCAGAATAATTAAAGTTTAATCTAAATGATGTTTTAGAAAGATAATGGAATAGATGTACTTGTTTTCATAGTGCCGTTTGCCATCTAACCCACATAACTCTAAATTAGAGATATCACACAAGAAGCTAACAGCTGGTGTTTTCATTAGATTACATCTTATTCTTGATTTCTCCAGTGCTTAAAATGACTAAGTCAAATCTGGAGTTGTAGTTAGTTTGTAGCTACTGATCTGAACTAGAATCAGTCACAGTCATTCAAGAAGCTAAAAGGAGCAGTGGTTTCAGGATCAAGTCATGCACAGTGATCTGTGTTCACTTTTGTCCGTGTGTTGTTCTGTTTACTTGTATTGTTGTTAAGTGTATTTTGTGTAACTTGCTTTTTGTTAATTGAGCGTTTTAATTTTATTTTCAGTACTGCATGTGGAGATTTTTATTTATATCTCATGTTAAAGACTTAACGACTAAACTGTTAGTATATTTTGGACTACAGTGTATAAACAAACTGCTATGAAATACATTTTTTTCCTTTTTAACTATTGTGAAGCAGAGAAAACTAGAGAGAAAAAGAGAAGGCAGACTTTTCAGACAGCAGCAGAGTGATGGAGAGAGTCAGACAGAGCAGCGAGGCTCCCTCAGCACCAATAGGTCTGCTTTTGGAAAGAGAAGGGGGAGGGAAGGAGAGGAGGGGGGCCCTCGGATTAAGAGGCTGAAAAATGGTTAAAACGTGTCAACGTGTAATTGCACGATAAGGCCCCCTCGCGAGGAATCCGTTGGCCCCGTTGCTATTTTCTATGGCGTCCCAGCTAATCTCCTCGCGCCACATTCGGTCTTGTGCAATCGGTCCCCCGTAATCTCCCATGACAGAACCGGGTCCAACGATGGAGGTGAGGGTTTTATAGGAGGAGAGGGAGGGAAATATGCGGAGGCGTGATAAACTGACACCGATTAGCCACGTTTAGGACACCAGGAGCACGCGGGATGGGGGGCATGGGGTTATGGAGTGGAAGTGCCAGAGCAGCGGTGTCCAAGCATGTGCCAGGCAGAACATGAGAGGATGAAAACCTGCAGACATATAGCTGTGGATGGGTCGAACTCCCAGCCTCAGTGTTGGGACTGTGGGAGCATCTGCAGACTCCAGGATGTGTGAACTAGACTGAGCTTTAGTTTAAACTGATCAATCTTAATAAATATCCTGTTCAGACATGAACCATTGTGTGTACGTGGTGCAAATATTTGTCTTTTGTCATTCCTTCTTACCTGAGCATCAGTGAGGACAAATGTGAGGCTGTCACCATCAGATCACATCAGGACCCGATAATAAATCAGATTATTTGATTCATCACACTTTTGAGATAATATCTTGTGACTTGTTCAGTTTCTTCCCACTTTGTTGTACAGTATGTTTCTGGTGACACAGTCTGACAATTTCTGGAATTTCTTCCAGTTTTGTGATCATAAAGATCAATGAGTGCAGTATTCAGAGGTAATGATCCCAGCTTTATCACAATCACTAATTACTACAGTAATTACGTTTTTGATGAATAATAATGGTAATCATACTTTTCTCTTCTTTTCCTTTTTATGCTTATTCAAATATCTTTATTATTAAATCAGTTTTTCTCTATTGGGGAAATTAAGTTTATAAATACTTAACAAAAAAATAAAAAGTGACGAGACACTGTTAATATCTCTGGTCACAGTACTTTTTTAATACGTTATTTTTTTATGCACAAACTTTTGGCTAAACATAGTATTTTACAAATATTGCCTGATGCTCTCCTGCGAGTCTAAATCTAACTTAACTCCACATGAAATGGATCAGTTATTGGTCAGTGAAAATTCTGAATTTAAAATAGCACAGCAAACTGGATATGGAGATATGTAAATGTAATGCAAAATCATCTAAAATGATGAGAAAACAGGAATTCACATTTATTAATTATCAGTCATGCAGTAGTAAAATGCAGTCATAAATAAAAAGGCAGTTACTGGAAATATGTCTTTTTGTAATCATCACAAATCAAACCATATTTATGGATTATTCCTTTAAACTGACCTTTTCCTCATGCTGTATTTTTACAGCTTTTACAGTATTTGTTTGTTTTATACATTAAGCTTGTAAAGTAATAAAAATGTTCCAAAGATAAAAAATATCAGCTCAAAGTGAACAAAATCAAACCTAAGAAATTTGAAGCAGCCTGACATGAAATGTAACTTAAAAAAAACCAAAAGACATTGGGGAACATTCAAGTCTAAAAAAATACCTTCAGTCCCTGGAAACGGCTTTATTTCATGTGATTTGCATCCACGTTGCCCTCTCGTTTTTTAGTCCAGACCCGTGTGGGAATTAGTCTGATAAAACCAGGGGTGTTGTTTGCCGTGCTTTTTGTTAGGGGTGACCCCCGGGCTGCCCCAGCTTACACCAGGACTAATCCCCATTCTCCTTCAACACAAAAACCTGCTCTCCTCGCCCTCTCCCTCTGCCTCCTCGTCCCCCTCTTTGCTTATTCATTCCTCCCTCTTTAGCCTGGGGCCTCCAGTGATTCAGCCATCAAATGTAAAGAAGGAAATAATTTAACAACCTGGAGAATTACACATACACATGCATGCAGGCGTTTGATGCTGTGCATCAGAAAGATTTGAGGACCTGTGATGAAGTAGAGTGACCCAGGTGGAGTTGAGGTTGAAGAGGGCCCAATTGCAGCCAGTTGAAGAATCAGTAGTTCACTGACCAGCGGATACTCTTGTTGCCAGATTTACTTTTGCTTGAGATCTAGACTACTGAGGTCATGACCCTGAACACAGGTCAAAAACCTTTTTGATTCTAGGCCTATGAGTTCATTATTATACCAACAGACCATATGTCAGGAAATACAGTGAATCTGACTGTGAAGGTTAAACTAAATTCCAGATGATGAAGATGGCCTAAATAAAACTTCAAATGATTGAAAATTCTGCCAGAGTTAGAGGTAACAAATAAGTCAGCCGGGATAAGAAGATAGAAGGCCGTCTTGTGCTGAAGAGGATAGTTTATAGTGCAGGTGACACAGTACGGCTAACTAATAGATTCAGCTTTTGAAAAATATTCTGCATTTTTAAAACTTTCAAGAAACAGAGAGAGAAAATCATAAATAAGCACAACACATCATAATTCATGCAAATGGAAAATATCCCTTTTGTTGTATGTAATGCTCTGACATTAGCTGTTCTGTAAAACCTCACAATTTTAGCACTTTAGTAAAGCAACAGAATTATTGAGGAGGTGGCCAAATTTCAAATTAAGAGACAGACAAAAGGAAAATGAGGATATTATTAGATGAATATTTGAGAGAAAATCCTCAACCAACAACTGTTTGCTGCAGCCTTTAAGTTAGCCCCAGGGTGACACAGGCATAAAAACTCTATTAAACATGATGATCCAATTACAGAGATGATGAAACCTAAGAGCAGCAAAACTCTCCGGTATAAATAATGTCAGGAGTGTGTATATATAGAAATATAAGCAAATGTCATTTTCCAATTTCAAAGATCCGATATTCTCGAATATCTCCCATCACCTTATGATACCCGTTAATTCATATTGATGAAATCTTTATTATCAATATTTATGCCAGATTAGTAGATGGGTAATTAGAAGGTTAAACTGATTTTTTTCAGCTATTTCGAAACAAAGATCGATCAGGATGGAAAAATAAGATATGATCATTTTCCTTTATTTTCATAAGAGAAACAATAAAGAGCCCGACTGATGAACATATCCTATTTATTTTATTTTATGTTGGCATCTAAAATTTCGACTAGATTATGACGTTTTCAAATAATATTTCCGCTTTGGGATAAATGTGAATAAACAGCAGATAGTGAAGGTACAGTTTATCCTGCAAAAAGAAATACCCCACCAACAAATGTAACATCTCCAAGATGAAATTCTTGGAAAATGTATTTAACTAAGCGCAAAATTGTTTCGTCTTCAACCGAAAAACGAGGCTTGATATTTTGTAAATTATGTACAGTTGCATAAAAGCGTTTTCAGTAGGCCTATTTATTCACAATTTACAAGATTTTACAACAACAAAAAACAAATTCAGATTACACCGACTCACGTTTACAAGCATTAAAAGTGGAAATCAATTTAAATTGCAGCCTAGAAACTTTTTAAAAACACATCTTCCACACCCCCCCTCCATTTATTATATGGTTCCCTCTTTAAACAGGTTTTCAGGATCCCTCAAACACAGCTGGTGCCTCTTCATTGCACAGAAAAGTCGAAAAAAAAACAACAACCCGCACCAGCCTTCACGGATTCTAATTGAAATCGTGTCAAAGCTTGGCATGCTCTGTTCCAGAGAGCAAAGTAAATGAGATGCGTTTCCTTTAGCTCGGACAGACAAAATCCATCAATGAAAGGAAATAAAATAACAATTAAAAAAAAACAAAAGTTTGTTCAAAGTGATTGCATTTTATGGCTATAACCGCCTATAATTTACAATTCATCAGCAGCCTGCGCCCACATCAAGAGTTTAAATATTTGGTTGTGGTTTGTAGTGCTTAAACATTTAGAGATTTAAATATGAGTCAGAGGAACCGTCCCGTTTACCGGAGTGGAGCCGCTGCTGTGGTAGTGCTGCTGGTGGAGCACGTGCAGTCTGCTCTGAACGGACGAGTCCCCCCCCGCCTCGCCGGTCGGCAGATACATGCTGATCATGTCCCGCAGGTCCCCTGCGGGGCATGACGGCGGTGCACGCGCGGTGGAAACCGGCGGGCTCACACTAGGCTCAGATTTCACGAGGGACCCCAAAGTCCCTCCGATCGTCCCGGACACCGGGGAGACACCGGAGCTTTGGTGCTGGTGAGTGTAGCCCGTGAGGCCGCCGTAGCCCGGCGGCGAGGCGCTCATGTAGCTCTGAGAGTTTGAGATGGGGCTGTAAGATAAGGCGCTCATGTCGTACCTGTGCACCGGCTGCGGATTGTGCGGGTGGTGATGCGGGTGATGGTGCGGATGCGGGTGATGCGGGTGAGCCCCGGTGCCCGGGTGTTGCGTGTATGCCAGCTGCGCCTCCTGCATCATCGCGTGAGCCGCCGCCGCTGCAGCCGCCACCTGGCCCGAGTATGTGCCGTTTGCCCAGCCGTTCATGTGTGTGGCGTAGCTCGCATTTGCCCCTGCGTGGCCCCCTCCGGGGCTCTCCAGCCGCTGCCCGCCGCCCATGCCTACACCCGCAGAGGAGCCGAGGAGCCCGCCGGCCAGCGAGTACTTGTCCTTCTTCAGCAGCGTCTTGGTCTTCCTCCGTGGCCGGTACTTGTAGTCCGGGTGTTCCTTCATGTGCATGGCCCGGAGCCGCTTCGCCTCGTCGATGAACGGTCTCTTCTCCGCCTCGGTCATCAGCTTCCACTCTGCGCCCAGCCGCTTGCTGATCTCCGAATTGTGCATCTTGGGGTTCTCCTGCGCCATTTTCCTCCGCTGGCCCCGGGACCAGACCATAAACGCGTTCATAGGTCTCTTGATTCTGTCCTGGGAGACTTTGCCTCCAGTCCCCCCGCCTCCTCCTCCCGGGTGTCCCCCCGGGTTGGATGGGTTGGTCTGGGGAACCACGGGGGAATGTAAGTCCGTTTCCATCATGATGCTGTACATTCACCTGGTCTTGGTATAACAACACTAATCAGTCAAACACACAGACACATTCAGGCTGGCCCGCGCGCAGCTTCACCTCCGAGTGACAGAACCAGAGCGCGACACAGATGAAAAGGTGCTGTAGTCTCAGGATGAAATCCACTCAGAGGTAAACTTGCTCCGCACTTCCCCTTTCCGTGTTTTTGCTGTCATCCGCGAGCGCTGACAAGAATAGAAACCGGTAGTTGAAGCTCACTTTGGTTGAAGCTGTACTGGGGAAAAGTTACCGGAGCGTGCCCGGGCCGCGCGCTTTGACAGCAGCTAAATGAGCGAGAGACGGCCAATGGAGAGGCTCGAGCGCAGACGTGATTTGCATGTAGGGGCTCGAGGTTCTGGTGACGTCGAGCGCGAGACGTTAAAACTACTCCCTCTGTCATGTGTTTGGTGCGTGTGCGCATCTGAGAAACACACGGTACGTAAACAGTTTAATTCCCAGACAAGCTACAGTGTCCTCATTTTCATATTTAATATCCATACGAATAAAAATCTATATTATTGTTAAACTTTAATGATAAGGAAATGTATGCCTTGTAGCAAAACAAAACGTAAAGCCTGTGTTACAACAAATAAAAATAGAAGTAGGCCTAAATATAGTGACCATTTAAAATAGTCTGATTCATTCCTGCTTAAGTTATGGTCAACATCACAATAATAAATACAAAAAGTAGGCCATAAAACTATAAGCATTTGAACTTTAAAATAGACTAATATGACTAATTATATCCACAAGGATTAGTTTACTTTACAAGCTGAGTTTAATAACTTAAAATGGTGACGTGCCCTGTTGAGCTCACAGGCTGTAAAATAATCAGATGTAATTTTAAGACTGAAGTATTTTGGAGAATATTACTTTTTATACATTATGACCTATATAGCTCATAAAAGCCCTTATTTTGATTTTGTCCCTGTTTTTGTCAAATGAAGGGCTACACAGCCTCCCATTCAGAGCCACAGGTGCTTTTCTGTTGTGCCCGTTGCTAGGAAACAGATGACTGACACCCAGTGCACGTGCCATTCAAAGCGGCCCTTTTGTTTGTTTCACCAGCGCTGTGTGGTGAGCACAAGAGAAAGAGGGAGAGATTTAACCCACATGAAAAGCCAGTAATACTGTAATAAATGTTACATATATTGTAGTTTTAATAAACTAATGTTGCCACTGTAGAGCAGCTGCAGGTCTTCAGCAATAGGCCCCAGATTCCTTACATGATCCCTGTTATAAGAACAGGAGCAAAATGCAAAACACATTTTTCTGAAAAAATATATTTTTTTTTATTTATGATCTCTAAAGGAGATACTGTTCTCAGACAAACAATATCTTATCAAGTGTATTATTTATGGGCATGTGTTATAAACTTGTACAGATGGTTGTAATTTTACTATGGCTGTAATTAATGATTATTTTTCAGTATCAGCTAATTATTTACCTGATTAATAAACTGCGACAGAATGCTGGGAAATTCCTATTTTAATCACATTTATCCTTTAACACCCAAAATGTGAAGATAGTCAGGTTTTTGTAATGCACGACAAATGAGTAGTTGCAACATTTCAGTGTCTGAAACTAGTGAATGTTTGACATTATTTTCTTCAGGAAGTGATTCATAGGATACATTTATTACTTGTTTTCCTCAAAAACACAGTGCAGAAATGTGAATGTGTGAACAGTCTTGCATGCGGCCTTGTTTTGGCACAGTGAATTGTTAGAGGTATTCAACATTGCAGTGTGTTGGGTATTCCAGTCTTCTCCTGCTTCACTGGCTTCCCGTCATGTAGAGGATCTTTTCAGCCCTCTGGGATTATGCTCCCAAGTGGCATCTGTCAGGTGCTGCCTGCCTCTCAGCGAGCTGTTAAACTATCCTGGCACTGGCTGGATTTTCCCCTCACTCCCTTGTACCACTTGGCTATAGTGCTGCTGAGTGGCTTGTGTGGTCTGTTTTGTGACAGTGTGACGATCTCCTCTCTCTGCATCCGGCGCAGAGACACATGGACACGGAGACAAACATGTGGTGTCTTTCAAACACAAGGAATGCAGCAGCAAGAAAATCAAACCAGAGAAGTGACAGAAATATTTCATGTTGATCAAATAACAATATAATGTCAATGAAGATACTTTGCTGTTGATTTCAGGAATATTATCACTTTCTAAGGCTTAGTGAATTAACTTTCACTGAGTCTTGAGGTATTTTTCATAAAGGATTCAACTGACAGCTAATAAGGACAATCCAGCTTTCCAGAGAGATTATTTTTCAGAGACATTATGGATATTTGATTTACGATACCTCCCAGATCATGTTGACCTTTTAAAGTTGAGGCCTGTGTGTGGGCTTTATGTAAAAAGTGAACAGAAAGAGGAGACACCCCTCCCATCCTGTCTGTCACTGTCATCAGTTCTATCAGATCATAGCTCTGTGTTTGTTCAGCTTTTTATATGTGGAGGTAGAAGGAACTGAATTAATCAGCCTCACACTGGTGTCCCACCCACTGTTTCAGTGAGGCTTGCACATGAACTGATTGGTCCATCTTGCTGTCAAACAACATATCAACAGCCCTGGGTTATATGAACAAAATTATTACACCTGATTTTACTGTCTCTCTGCTTGTTTTCATAGTGAAGCAACATTTAAGCATTGTGTTCGGTTGTTTACCATTGTCTTGTTCATGAATTATTATTCATCCCCTTATAAAGTCAGAAATGTTAGAGACATGGTTTCAGTAAAAGTTAGTTGACCACAACAGTTCTTATAACATAAATGATCCTTTTAAAGTAGTCCTGGTTATTGTGAGAAGCATCCATACTTGGCGGTTTTAAGCCTGAGAGTTGCACAACTGGAAGTACAGTTGGAAAAATAACAGTTTTTGGACTGAAATCACATTTGGTCATCACTCTTTTCAGTTCAAATTATTTCAAGGCTTGTTTTTGAATTTGTTGATAATAGATTAGTATTATTAAAGGATACAAGGTCTTTAGGGAAATATCAGAAATGCTCCTTCTCCTGTCAGCGTTGTCTTGGTGTCTGTGTTTGTTTGACAGCAGCTGGCAGGCTGAGCTCTCGCAGGGTAATTAGACACTAAGTAAACTAGTGCTGTAACTTACAAGCCATGGACAGGCAGAGCTTTGCAGGTATGTTTACATGCTGTTTAGAGGGTTGTAGCCAGGGATAGAGTAGTAATGCCAATAGTCGAATTAAGCAAAGTTTATCTGCAATTTTGAAATTGTGTTGTAATAATACCAGTAATGCCCTACCAATTTCATAAACTTCACAGAGTAACTAAAGTATGTTTAGAAAAGTGGGCTGAAATGTGCTGAGATTTCCACTTGTTTAAGGTGTTAAATATGTTCATTATTGATTAATATTGTGTTAACTTGTAGGTTAATCATGCAAGTGATTATCTGAGTATTGATTAATTGATAATACAGAAGATGAGAGATGTGTTGTATAACTCACAGTATTGGAAGGTACTGTCTGCTGTAGT
Source organism: Sandelia bainsii (assembly GCA_032362345.1). Lineage (NCBI taxonomy): Eukaryota > Metazoa > Chordata > Actinopteri > Anabantiformes > Anabantidae > Sandelia > Sandelia bainsii. Next base: position 9,925,119 of record JAUMHL010000013.1, read on the forward strand.
ACCTGGTCACTCCACTAGGTGGTTCCTCTTACTGTACTGGTGTTACTACACAAATTATACAACAAATGCATTTATTTTGCTGTGAAAGGAAATAAGTGTGAGTGTGACTATCTGTGCTCAGTGTAGTAGTCGTGTTGATGAACACTGCAGCATTTCCTGTTTAGCCTTAGCTACCTGAGGCTGAGCTTAAAGTCAGACAGCGTAGAGCACTGCTGCAACTCCAGTGCTAACGTCTATGACAAGCAGTACTTTAATTAAACATAATGAACACAGTAAGGAACTAGTCCTGTGACAGACTGGCGACCTGTCCATGGTGTACCCTGCCTCTCACCCAGTGACAGCTGGGATTGGCTTCAGCCCCTTGCGACTCTTAAGAGGAAAAGCGGTTAAGATAATGGATGGATGGTTGTAATAAACTGTATAAGTGACTCCCTCTGCACCTGGCAGGAAATGTTGAAGGATTTCTTGGACTAAAGTTGGCAGTAGCAGTAGCCTATTTGTGAATCCCAGGTAGTGTTCCAGCTGATCCCGTCGGTTTTATTGAAGAGCATTATAGTTTATGAATCTTTAACTGATTCAATTGTTAACGTGACCAACTCTCAGGGAAATAGCTTAAAACTTGCATTCCTATCTCAGGTTGTAGAGGTGTGACTATGGACGGTTTAGGAAGGGGCTCATTGAGGCTGCATAAGCACATCAACCCTTTAAAGTGACATCAGTAGTGCACTGTCCCTGGTGAATGTTTGTCTGGTTGCAGCACAAGATGTGTGTTGTGTTACAGTTCTTTAGAGTCTGTGGCTGTCTTTGACTGTTAGTCTGCCATCGAGTACACAGATGTTTGATTTAAAGGAGAACACAGGACATGACATTTACAGAGCAGATGTGTTTAATTCAGCAAAAAAACTAACGCAGTATTTGTCATCCACAGACTGTATGGGTGATGTGTGATCTGTTTCTATTTGTGCTGTGCATTTTCATAGGTAGGAGCTACAATGTGAGGAGCAATATTTTGTAAATAAGTTCTATGTGTTTTTGTGCACATGAAACTGGTTGTTGGTTGTGAGTTAGCCTTTCCCAGAGTTTGAGTTCTCCATTCAGTGTGCCTGTCTCAGGTCAGATGCAGCTGTACTTTTTCTGTCTCCACTGTAGACCAGTGTGGCCACGACTTTCCAAAACACTGTGCTGCTGGGGTGTCGCCATCTTTCCACACCTGCAACAAACAAGCAGATAGTAAAAAAACAAAACACAGTTCATTCAGTTAATCAGACCATTACTTTTGGTCTCAGTATTTGAATATACAGTAATACACAAATTAATGACAGCCCAACTCTACAGGTCATTAATTAGCACTTTATGTGAATGTCTCATTAAAAATACTTCAGAACTTCATACTGGATAATGTCACCTCTTCAGCTGACTTAATTAAAAAAATCACAATCCTATTTTTAATCCTTGAATTAAAGACAAAAGTTATAAAGTGGTACATATAAGACAATATGTATTTTTCATCGTGGATAGCATTCTGTGGTCTTCCAGGCTTTTTTGCTGTTGCTTAACGTTTTTCTTCTCTTTTTTTTTACAAACTCTTGTATTGGTCAGCCCCAATGTTTTCCCTATTTCTCTGATGGGTTTGTTTGTTAGCCTAATGATGGCCTCCTTCACTTGCATAGACCCCTCTTTGGACGTCATGTATAATCATGGAGTAATGACGGAACAAGGCAAACCTGGCTATGCAACAGCTTGTCTGCCATTTGTTCCATTACACTGGTCAACAAATTTTCAAAATATTTTGTTAACTGAATAAAACTGAGTGACTAGTTCAACTTTACTGGCTGAACACGATGGTCAAATCTGAATTTGTCTATCACGTAAGGTTTTACAGAGACAACAGCATTTCGTATTATACCCTGTATAGGGTGGTTTACATGTCTGTCAATGTAGGAAAACCAATAGGAAGCTGGTTGATACGCCCTCCTTTCCTATTGGTGGTATATGGAATAACATTTTGCTCAGGTAGCAAATGTTATGTTGACCAGTGTTATTTGTGAGCCCCCAAAAATAGGAGTGTGTGTGTGTATGAAAGCTGAAATAATCCTGGGCATGATTGTCCAGTTACAGTCAGGCCCAGTATTTTATCAGTGACAATTTCTGTAATTTTGCATGTGTACACTACTGCTATGGCTTTAAAATGAAACTATTTATTTTAATGTGAAGACTTTCAGCTTTAGTTCAATGGTATTTGATTGACCATTTAGCAATTACAGCCATTTTTATAGACAGTTTCAAGTCTCAAAGATAGTTGGACAAAATTGTGGTTTGTTTTTAATACTTGCAGTCGATGTCTGCCTGAAGTCAGTGGATCAGCACTATTCAAATCTGAGAGGTCGTCTTGTTTACACTGACTAAACCTAAGATTAAGCAAAGTTTGAGATTAAGGATATGTTGCCAGCACAACAACCTCAGTACAGTGTTGAAAGAACCAACACAGATGTGTCTAATTCTCAACAATATTAACCTGTTAATCCACATACAAAGACCAGGGCCCAGGATTAAATAGATTGTGTTACCTGATTACATTTAATATCACCTTCCCTTTTCTCAACAAACACTTCTGGACAGAGCAGAAGATAAAACACAACCTGCCACTAGGCCTGAAATCTCTATTCCAGCAGGCCACGAAAGCATGCACGCACAAACAGAATCAAAGGCATTTCTCCTGTGCAGCCCATTCACTGGGTTTGTTTAAGGCTCTCTGTCACAGCAAGCTGTCAGTTCTAGTGGAGCTCAGGAGCACACAAGCACACACATGCGTACAGTATGTATAGACAACATGACCACAGAACTAACAAAGTGGATAATGAAAATAGTTATTTACAGTGTTGCAACAGCTTTTTCTTGAAATTGGAGCCATTTTGGCTGTAAAGGAATGAAACAAGTTTGGCAAATATCCTCAGTGCTGTGTCCTTGCTGTATAGTATAATGATTTTACACTTGAGGTATTTTTACTTTTTCTGCACTGTGAGAGAACTGCTAAATGCTTTATAGGAATGTAAAACAGATATGATACTTGTGAACAGGAGGGGACAGTAATGTGCTGATCAGACGCAGCACTTTCTGTATTTGTTTTCAGTGAGAGTGAAGCGTTATGTTTTTGCTTGTGTATCACTTCCATTTTCTGCTCTGTGTGCTTTTAATTTTTTGCAGGAGCATCCTGAATGCCTCCAGTTGAAACAGCATTTGTGAAAAACCTTTAGCATTTTTTTGTTTTTACATTGTGCAAACAGAAGAACTGTTCCTGGCTTGTTTAGCGCTAGAGTTCAGTGCTCGGCTTTGCCTGTATAGGGTTATGGATATTAAAACCCCAATATGTAAAATTTTTGCGTTGAACTTACAGCATAAAAATCATTTTGAGGTACACTAACTCAATAAGGCGAGTGGCATCTAAGCCAGTGCATGTCCCATTTGTTTGTTGCTGCACAAGATAACTTTGGAATCCTGTCCCAGAGACATGAGGCAGGAACTTCATAAAGCAAATACAAATAACTCAGCTCAGTGTGGTAGAGGGAACAGGCTACTATGGCAAGCCAATTTAACAGTCTTTAGTCGTACTTACATTTAAGATATCTAGAAATGCATTTTGACTAGTAAGAACAACAGTTTGACTAGTCACGATTTAATTTTGGATATGTGAAATGACGTTTTAGCATTTATTGTATGAACAAAATTCATATTTAAGATATCCACAATGTATTAGTCAGAATGGCTCATTGACTTGAATAGGAAAACTAATTTAATATTTAATAATACAGTTTTGCCTATCTGTTGTCCAGTCCAGTGTTTCCCCTAGGTTTACAGCGTGGGGGGGGCTTGACGCAGGTCCAACCATTCGCGGGATTAGCCCCTCTTCTGTTTCCCCAGCGTCCACGCGCGTCAAACCTTTATTCACTTCCTGGATTGATACGTCTCGGCCACCGTACTTTCACTATTTATCTCGGTTATGATTCTGTTTTTGTAAATTTGCAGCGGTTATTGTCTATTTGAAATATGCAGATATCCCAGATGCAGCACACGAGGACAGCGTGTGGAAAACTTCACAAAATAATTTACTGTCACACTCTGACTGATCCCGAATCTGTGTCAGGGACAATTAATAAAGTTAGTGCTGTGGTCACCTGCAGAAATGCACACAGACAGATGTTCATATCACATCAAACGCACAGGAAATCATTCTACATACAGCTGGAAGGTTCCAGACTGTAGAAATATGTTATTTAATGCTAGAAACATAACAAGGAAAATGCACTTAAGTCATATAAATAGATGGTTTCGTTTGCTAAATATCAGCTGTACAGTGGAACTAAGATTGGAAAAAATTGTGCCGCCGGGGCCAGTGTATATGTGTGTGTGTTTTGGCCTTTATGCTTTAAAAGTCATATTTCCTGACGCGTGGTCTGTGTGTACGCATCGCGGCAGAACTCCGCCGCACGACACAGAGAGACAGAAATGACGCCGTCATGTAAATAAGATAAATAACATGAGGCTGTTTAGTTTGTTTAATAAAAGAACAACGTACAGACCTGTTCTATAGGAAAGGGAACCTGAAATGACTTCTAATGTGATCTGGCGCAGTACAGAAAATCTAATTAAATAAAATTAACTTGACCGTCTTGGGGGGGGGGGTGGTGCACCCCCCTTGTATATTGGTAGGGGAAACACTGAAGTCAATGAGCCATTCTGACTAGTCAAAATGTAATCACAGATATCTTTAATTCAACTTTTGACACATCTTAAATGTGAATGTCGATACAATACATATAAATGCTACAACTGCGCAATGATGTTATTTTGGATATCCAAAAATCACATGACTGATTTCACTGACATAGTTTCAAATACCTAAAATGGAATTGTGACTAGTCAAAATGAAATTTTGTGATGTAACCATAGGTATGTGTATTCTGTTGATCTAAAAAAATGCTAAAACGGCATAGTAACAACATTTTGGATATCCAATAGTCACGTGACTGACATAGCCAATGTCATTTCGAAATGTAATTGTAGATAACTTAAACTGTCATTCTTACTAGTCAGAATGCCATTGCAGGTATCTTGAATCATAATTTTGATTGGCCAAAATTACAATTATAACTATCTAAAATGCAATTATGGATAGTTGATCTAAGTCTAAATATAATTAAAGATATCTGAACGAGTCACAGACCTTAATGCATAACAGGACCTGGTACTGAGCTTTGCATGTTTAGGTTTGTAAAAGTGGACCCACACACTTATTTTTGCCTCTTATAAATTCCATAAATCTTCCAAGGAATGCAGCTCACCAGAGCAGCAGATGATAGACTGCTAATGCTGCTCCATCATAATGTTATTTTCTTAGCATAAAGCTTGTACATAAAGGCAGATAACTAGATAATGTATTCAATTTGGGGCATCAAGGAGCGTGAATATGCAGGAGACTCCACTGCGAGAGAGGTGGGACATCTCCAGCAGGCTGGCAGCAGTTTGGTTGGGGAGAGTGGGCTTGTGTCACTGTTCTGATTACTTAATGTTCCTAAACATAAACATATATGCTAAAACAAACAAGCCCAGTTGGCAAGTCAGTGTAACTCTGTATCCATGGCAACATGGTACTCTGTTTTCTGCTTTACTGTTTTTTGAAGTTGATCTGTTCAAAAGGTGAAGACTTTTGATGGTTAATGTGACATTTTACAAAATACTAAGCTGGGAACAAAGCATATTGATATTAAAGCTCGTATTCAGTAGGTCTATATAATAAGACAACGTAGTGCAGTTGCCTCTGTTGTTTCTAATGACGATCAACTGATAATATAACCTTTCAAGAGGTCCAATCTCCAGGTCTTGTAGCCCAATTATGAGAAATTATTAAACATTAAGCGTGAAAAGTCTTTCCTAATGTGAACAGAAACATGAACATCATAGATACAGAAAGCCACACTGTGCACTTCAAATTGGGCTTTGTTTTTTAGTCCATTTGTCTTAGAACATTAAATTAGCTATTAACAGTTGAACAGAAAAGGATCCAAAAAATTACTTTGTTGTACATTATCAGGATCTAATCTCGTAATTTCGAATGAATTGATTATTTTTCTGTTGCTTCATTATGTGCACACTGTACAGAGGATCTGGTCTAGCAATTGTTAGCCTCTCTTTATTGGTCCAACTGTGGTGATGGGAAATGACTAGACAAAAACTCACAACAAGTAGCCCTGTAATCTTGAACAATCCACGGAGTCATAGATTAATGTAGATAGTAATTAAGACAAATTCAAAACAAAAAATCAATCAGAAAACTTGATATTGCTTTTTAGTCCACATCTAAAGTAATAAATGCTTATAGCTAATAAAAGTACACATTAAAACAGGGTGACTTTTAGTACATAAGGCCTCCAAATTTGGTAATAAAGCAGGAATCACCTTAAGACTGTTATTTGTTTATAATGTGCAGTAGCTTTTTCATTTTTGGAGCAAGTCTGCTTGCTGAATGCCTGCTGAGCTGTGTAATATGAGCAAAGTATGAATTCCTAAATTGAGCGCAATTTAGCGATTACTGAGTGCCAACGTAAGGACTCTGAATTCCCTTTGCTCCACCAGCTTTTGGAGGCATCATCAAGCTTTGACTTCAAGGTTTTGAATTCACTTTCTATAATAACTTCCATGAATAAATTAACCAGCTGCAGCCATCCAGTTCCAACCAGTTCCAGCCATCTACACAGAGACTAAAATCATCTTTCTTACACCCCCACCCCCCATTTTCAAGTGTCAAGAGTAAAGTGGCCTGGTGTACCAAACGCTGTTAAGCATTTGCACTCATCACACCTCTTCCTTTGATTGATGCCTAATGAATGCCCGGGCTCTCCGTTTACAAGACGATCGCTAACAGAGGCTTGCTAATGGGTTTTGCCTGTCTGCCAGACAGCCCAGACTTCAGACAGAGAACACTGGGTTTACTGGCGTTCTCTGGAGCTTTAAGACCATTTATTCTATCACTTCTCATACAGATATGCCATACTTGGTGCATTTCTAACAGAGTAAACAAAATATCAATTGAGTTCTTTCCTTGTATGATTATCACTGATGTGCTCACATCTGTTTAATGTGTAAACACATTTTCTACAGCATCACATCCAACCACTTTCACCTACATCACTTGTTGCTAACAGGCACCAGCAATAATGTACTAGTAGGAGACAGACAGACAGGCTTTATGTCTAAAGAACAGTGCAAAGATAACTCAGCCTAATTCTCTGCTGGGTCACAGGGCTGAGGAACTTTCTCCAAGGAAACTTGGAGATGTTTCCAGTCTCCAGCACATTATACGATACATTTACTCGGTCACAGGGCTGACACGCACATAATATACACATAAAGTTTGCTTTTGGTTAACTGTCACTATTTAGTGTTTCTAGGGCTGGACCTAAATATCAGAATATTTGTTTGTAGGTATTTGGTTTTTAATTTTCATATTCAGATATTCTTTTTAACTGAATGTAAGATATTGGTAATAATTTAACTATAATTGTGATGTTAAACTGTGGAAATACATAGGATGTTGTTATCCAGCCACTTCAACCACATTGGAGCGCTGCTAAAACGAACAAGATGAGAAGTTTGCTTTTACCAGAGAATGAAGACAAACTAGTCTTCCTCACAGACAACAGGAAAAATGTAGAGAGTAATCTTAGACTTGCAATCTGATTACGATTTTTTTTTTTGTTTATTAAAATGCATGTTCTGCTCCTGTTATAACTCCACTAACTGTGGTAAAACAATGGTATTTAGGACAGCTCTAGGTCTTTCCCTAGCAAAGTGTACTAGTTGCAGTAAACCATACTGTAGCTGCCATACACAGGTATTGGAGAAAACAAAAATGAAAAAAGGTCCGCATTACATTGTTATTGTGGTGAGACACTGACAAAACTAAAAAGGTTTGAGCATCAACCTGGTTTGATCTTTGACATTTTCTGTCGATCTCTTTACATCGTACCTGTATGTCATGGGCATGTCAAGCTATGGTGATACTGCAACTATATTTTATTTGTACCTTTCGCCACCCTTGATACCCTAATACACACACACACTTAATTTAATTAGAGCATGTGCTGCCTACCTCTCTGCCAGTATTGTCAAGGCGCTCAGGAGCAGCCAACACTATCACTGATTGCTTCTAGATAGGAGGAAATATGATTATACCACGTGTGTGTGTGTGTCAGAATCTGACTGTGGTTTTGTTAGTGGTGAGAGCAGAGGTACAGTAAGCTGAAGGGTTGAAAAGGATGAGGAGATGATTGAATAGGTTACAAGAGGAGCTGCAGTCTAGATGATGTTAGTTTACTGTAGCTCAGCATAAAGGCTGAACGTCTGAGGGAAACAGCCTGACTCCGTGTAACATGTAGAAATACATCTGCCATCACCTCTAAATGTGTGTTTAATCCTAACACTGTGATCAATTTGAACACAAAGTTAAAGCTGACCAATTAACACTTTGTATCTCATTTATTCAGCCAAATACACAATGAGACAAAATTCCAATGTAGGAATTTTTGATAGTACTCTACAGCGCTTCTCATACTCAGAATTTGGATACTGACAATAGTGACGAGTAACAACAGTAAAGTAAATGAAGAGTGAATTCAAACACAGCCACACACTCATTTTCAACACTAATGTCACTTGTGTTCTGCTGCAGTCTTTGCCGTAGGGGGATAAACAGAAATAAGTACCAGCATGTAAACAAATAAATACATCTTACTGCTGATATTCTGTCCATCATAAACTTACTGAAGATATATCAGTATCTATGTATATGACAATTAATTAGGAAAATTAGACACTATGTCAGAATAAACAGTTTGCATTCACCAAAGACGACACAGAATATAACTTCTACACAAATTGCCAATTTTAAATGTCTGTTCAGGTATGAGTAAATCAAATAGGATACATGTGATAAATTAGTCAGCTTTAAAGTTGTCGACGGGTGTATTTTTCAGCTTTGGTCAAGGCCAAACTACGCTTTCCTCCCCAGCTGATAGTATCTGTGCTCATCTAGTCCAGTCAAACAAGATCCTGCCTCAAGCTCTGCACTCTCACACAGACATGAGACTGATGTTAATCTTCTCACCTCACTCTCTAAAAGAGAGCAAATAAATATATGTGAAACTTTTGCTTTAGACTTAAATAAATTACGGGAACTATTGTACACAGTAGTGGAGGATAGGCTAGATGGAGAGAGGAAGGGAAACAGTAGGTACATGAGGATACAGCAGGAGGAGAAGCTCACTAATCTCATTAGTTTGATTTTCAAATAGACGGGAGGTAAACATGAAAGCTCTGTGTAATAAGATTAATGTTACTAAAGAGAGAAGAACAGATAGAGAAGGAGGGAAATATGGTGAGAGGGAGGAAGGAAAGGATGAAGAAGTGACCTTTTTAAGAATGAAGTAAGGACAGAGAAGCCCTGCTGAGGAGTGCTGAAAAGAAAAAAGAGAGGGAGGGGGCATAGAGGGTGAGGGTGGGGGTGGGGGTGGGGGGCTGAGGTGGAGTGACCACAGCAAAAACAGATTAGTCAACCATGAAGAGGATTACCAGCAATGATAGTCCCAGCCAATGCAAACACACACACACACACAATGAACACATCAAAGTGATTAGCATCAGTCCAGCCTGTCTGATTAATGCAAACACACATAACTGTCAGAATACATCAACTAAATTTACTCCAGCACAGTACAAATGTACGGTACAGAAGTGTTGATATTTGCACTTCGACCACTGACCAGGACAACGGGCACAAAAACAACTTGGCTGTCAGAAGGAAATTGAAAACAAATGTACAAACCGGCTGACACTTTAACCACCATTTCCTCATTTATTTCCACAGACATGCAACAACAAAAATGAAATAATTAATTGATAAATGAAAATGTTGTTGGACTATCTGTATTACCATCTGAAGCAGAGAAACCAATAAAAAGCTGTTAATAAGTTTTTACGTTTAACGTGTACGTTTTGAAAAGGAGCACTTCTTTGTGATGAGCACTTTTATTTTTGCTTGCTAACACTGCTTTTCTTTCATGTAACACTTGTTTTTAAGCAGATCTTCAATGGGAGACCAACTTGCTGTGGGTTATTGTTCTATTGTAGTACTATTACTTTGTCTTGAAAGGCACAGTAAGAGATCCAAATGTCCACAAAATACAAAACACATGGTTTAGTGGAGCTGTCACGCCCCAGTTGATTATCTTTTCATACATAATTAGTACACAAATACTCGATGCTTTTCTGCTGCTGTTAAAGGTTTTGTGTAAACAAAGCTCAGCCAAACCCATGTTAAGATCCAAGGTTCAATTTGTCACCAAACTGCTGGGAAGAACAAAGAAAGTGAAGGTTTGAATTAACTCTCCTCAGTTCACCTCTAACTTACAACAAGCCAAAAGCACAAATCCACAGAAAACAAGCAACAGCACAAACTGAGTCAGACTCAGGAGGTGAAGGAAATTCAACAAACTTGCTTTGCTCTAATTCCTTCCTCTTTGACATGATGGCAACTGATCTGAACCTCCAAATATCAATAAGAAGTAGTTAAAGAAAATCACCTCGCAAGGAGTTCAACACAGACAACTACTCTGCAATGCAAAATACCTTCAAACATGGCACTTCGATGACAAACATAGTTTCAGCCTATGTCATAATCAACATTGAGGTTAAGTTAAAGCCTGCAGCAGTTTTCTTAGCAACTCAGGTACAAAAATGGACCTACTGTCAGTGCTGGGAAACAGTAAAACATGGCATCATCAAACCTAAGCACGCCTCTGATCACAGGTAACTACAAACCCCATTTCCAGAAAAGACTTTTTCTAAAAACTAAAAAAGTCTGTGATCTATTAATTTGATTGAACCTTTATTTATCTGAAATAAAAACAAGAATGGATTTTCAATGTTTTCACTGACAGAGTTTTACGCTGCAACACACAAAATGTTTCTAAATGTTCAAGTAACACTTAAAATCACAGATTTTAGTTTTTACTGCACCTTTTCTAGAAATGAGGTTTATACGTTACGCCTGACACATTGTTGATGAAGAGTTAAAAGTTTTAATCATGAAACTGTATAAAAAGCTCTGTACATGCAGACTGTGCTGTTCCCCGTTTCTACGGAGCCCCCTAGGGGTCATGTAGTAGAAAAAAATATTAAGGTGAAATAAGTGGTAGAAAAAAATAAAAATAAAGACAATGTGGTAGAAAAAAATTCAGACTCCCCGCCCACACGTTAAACAACAATACGTATGTTCAGAAAATGGTCTAGATCCAGTATTATGAATGAATTGGTTTATTTGGTAGCAACACTGTGACTTATATTATTGGTGTTAGCGGTGCACTTTTAAATGAGTTCCCCCGCACCTGAGGTGGATACCCCACCCTCCACCCCATCTAGTAGCCTACAGTACTTCTGAGTGCCTGTCAGGCAGCTCCTGACCGGCTCACAAAGTAGAATTAGAGCACGTAACCCAACAAGGTTAATTAGGAAGTAAAGGAAACCCCCCGCGACATGCTGCTCTGGGAGGCTGCCCAAGTCGCCCATAGCTAAAGCCACAGATCTATGGTCACATTCGCCGGCCTGATTAACATGTGGGCGGGGAGTCTGACATTATTATCTACCGCGTGTGAATTTTTTTTTCTACCACTTATTTCACCTAAATATGTTTTCTACTACGTGACCCCTAGGGGGCTCCGCACGTTTCCCCTGTACTGAGCTGCATAAAAAATTTGTAAAGATGTGGCTGTGAAAACTTGATAATAAACTTCTTTGGATAATAACTTTAACCTGTTTTCTGTGCTAAATCAGTGGTAGGTGGCTACAGTACAGCATAGTTGTCTGGTTACTCATTTTCTGATTAGTACATTTAAAGATCAAGTTTAAGTGCGTTCACTGTTCAGCATTTGTGGGAACATCTCTGTACTCCTAAGTGCCTGAAAGATGGAACTCCAACATGAGACTGTGGATGTTTTGTGTCTGTTACACCCCTACCAGCTAGCAAGGATAGCTAAGCTAACATTAGAATAGAGCTGGGTTAACACACTGTACAAACATGCTAGTCATTATTGACTGCTGGTGGATAATGTTAATGTTAATTCTTTAACATTAACACTGCAACAGTCTCTCTAAAGCTTTGTCTAGTGTTTTCACTGTATCTCTACAATGAAGGTCAATTGTTAAATGTTACAATAGGAATGATGGGAAAACTGTGACAACAGAAAGACAGGAAACACACAGGTAGTAAGTATAAACCAGAATCAATATTTACACTGAATAAATACTTAACTAAAAGTACTAAAGGAACAGCACTGTAAACTTGTGGAATACAAATGGAGAGGCTGTTTTTTTCTTCGTCCTATAGCTAAAAGCATCAACATCATGTTTTGGAAACGTTACATTAACCTCACATTTGTTGACAAAAACAAAGTTGACTCCAAAGCTCTGCTCCCTACTCTGTGTCTGAGAGGGGAAAGGAGGGGTGCAGAGGGGACACACATGGACAGGTGTGATTATCAAGTACTCACACTAAGTGTATCTCTAGTAGTTCTAATATTTAGTACTTTGTATGTATTAGTGTAACCAGGATACGGTAGAGTCTTTGTCCTAGTTTATCGTCAGTGACAAACAACAGGTTGTGTTTCAAAAACCAGAAAAGGTCAAATGAGTTGATTACAAGCTTTGCACATACAAATCAATATCCAAATAAAATGATAAAAGATGCTAAACCTTTCCTTGTTGCTGACATTTCTCTCTCTCCTGCTGAGGGTAAGTTTTGATATCAGGACCCCCCTCAGAGGAGGATGGGTCCTCTCCTCTCTCCTCCACTCATCCTAAATGAGGGCTTTTTCCTTCTGTTTCACTGCTGTTGGTGGGGGGTGTCAGCTCCAGGAAGAATGAGGACTTCCTGTGGAGGGCCTTTAAGTGCAGGGCTGAGGAGTCCCCCCCTCCCCCCCTCACAGTTCCTCTCTAGGCCTCTCTCACTCACCCTAAATGGGGTCAAGCTCCTAGCCAGGACCTGCTGCTTTCAAAAACCCCAAAGAGCAGCTCTCCTCCAGCTGCCCTTTCCTCCCCTACCTTTACAACCTTTTCTTCTTCCCTTTTTATTTTGTCCCTCACTTCACTGTCTTCTGTTGCTGTTCACATTTCTTACTGATGCACTGTTCTCTGCCCTCCTACAGTACTGTGTCCACCTAATGTCATCTAACTAGAGGTGCAACATTAGTCTTTTTCTGCTTCTCACCAAAACATTGCTCACTAGAAAGTTTAATGTTTAAAAACATCTTAGTCTTGTCAATGTCAAATAAAATAAAATAGTGAAACGGTACTTAGATCATCACAGATCACTGAAACCAGAATAAAGACACCTATTGTGCACTGATGTGAAACTAAAGAGATTCATACAGGTGTCAAAAAAGTCACAACTCAGCCTGACCAGTGTTTTTTCCAATACCTGCTCCAGCTAATGTTTAAAAGACCACAGTCTAGCTACAAGTCAAGAAAGTGTGTGTGTGTTCTCTAGGTGGTCGAAGTCACTCTTCTGTAACAGTCCAAATATAAGCCATCAACCCTTTTCCGAAGCAGCAATGCCAACATTCAGATGCAGATACATTTTTCAGGTTAAACACCCAGGCTGGTGTCCTCACAGCGACCAAAAGAAAACATTTTCTATAAATACAACTGATCATCAACCTCAACCACCTGCCTGACACACAGTCACACACCTTCATGCCTCAGAGGGACCTCCCTCTTCCAGAAGTAGCAACATACCTTCCCTCCTTTTACGAGGCATCCACCACAGATAGGACTTTTTTCTCCATATATGCATCAATCTCTCCACCCAGGTCGAGGCAAACTGTCATTTTTATGCTTTCTTAAAATCTGTTTCGTCTTGGTTTTTCTTGATGGAGAAGGGGTGAGCAGGAGAAAGAAAAAGAAGGATGGGATGGAAGTCATGCAAGTAATATCCAGCAAGTGATGTTCCCCTTGTTCATAGTTAAAGTAGATTCAAGCAGATACTTTCCACTTCAATCAGAATTAAATCTGCCTAGCAGTGACAGAGATGCTCATCCTCACATCTTTACAGTCCAGTGTGTCTATAAATAGCAAGAACTGGAGCCTGATGACTACTTGCACTAAGAGTGACTGAACTCTTTCCCTTGCTTCAGCATCCATTTCTTTTTTACTTCCTTCCACCTGGACCTGCCTGAACTCCTCTTGCCTTCCTCAAACCTCCACTGGCTCCCTTGTATCCACTCCTCAAGCTTTGCCACCTCTTCCCTCTCTCCATGCCGTTCCTCCCATCCCCAACTCTTTCGAACACTACTGCCGACGGCCAGCGTGGCTCTCCGCTCCCCTCCGACCCATACTGGGTTTTATTTAATTTGTCCATATAATGGAGGTGAATGAACCCCGGGGTTTATGGCTACACAGGCAGAGAAAGCGACAGGAGGGAGGGGCAGGCCGCTCAGTAATGTGTGTCAAAAGAGAAACAATAAGTGCCATTATTTTTGATTGGCTTCCCCTTTTTGAAAATTACTTCCAAAGTGTGATGTCCCATTGTGGGAGCAGAATAATGCTTAACAATGCAGCAGGGGGTGGAGGGGTAGTCTTATATATCCAGGCTAATATTCAAGGGAGCTTTGGCCAATGCTGGCTGGGCTGCACTGGATAACCCTGCAGCACTGCAACTGGGCCTGGGGTTAGGCTCATAATAGGAGGCATTGGGAGGCCTTTAGTTCCCTTTGTGGCAGCTATGTCAACAGAGAGGCCTCTGAGAGTTGCCTGGCATGTGGAGCGGAGAAAAGGCCCTTTATCCCCTTCTTTTATAGAGAGACGTTATCACAGCAGCTCTCTCTCTTTCTGCCTCTGTTTACCATGTTAGAGTTTTTGGTAGATTGTCTACAGGGAACAAAATGTGCCTACAGTTGATCAGCAGTTACTGTGCTAACACTTTAGCATACCTGTTTATAATGAGGAACACCATTCCTCTAAATACACACAAAGGGAGTATAGTATATACAGTATGTTATTCTTGATGCACCAGTAACTGTTTTCATTGTCAGTTACTGCTCATCACTTAAAAGAAGTCAAGAGCAGGAACCATGATCAGACAGGTTATAAACTAACCCCAGGTTAGTCAGACCTAACTGGAAGACAAAATGAAGGTTTATGCAAAATGTCTAATTTGACCTAGTTTACTACTGTTCCATAGCTGTGCACACACAGGTTACTGTCAACAGAGCAGCTGCATTGACTTAAAGTGGTTTCACGTGATCCAGCTGAACTGTGCGTTTGTTGGTGACCTGTCTGAGTGTTAGGGTACCATGAATTTTTTCCATTCAATCCTGATTCAGATTCTGCTTATTGATTCCCATTCCAAAATGGTTAAAAAATCTAATAAATAAAGCTAAAGCTGATCAGATAACAAAATATTTATTCTTTGTTGACTGTTAACTGAGCATTCAGTGCAGCAGTGTGTTTGCTACAGCAGCAGCAGTAACTTGACATTGGTTGTGTGTTTCGAAACCGATAAGCAGAACCAAAATTTGGATTCTTGCTATGGGTACCTTTCCAGTTTGCATTCGGTTCTAGTTTTGAAGAATTTTGGTCTCAACCCTACTGATCTTTCTGAGGAAATTCTGGTCAGTCTAACTGGGTCTGGTCAGGGTATTTTTTACCGCCACAGGTCTCAGGTTTGTGCATCAATATGTACAGAACATGAGTGGATCTGACTGAACCTGAGGTGTATTTTAGGCAACAGAGAGAATTAAAACTTCAAACCTCAGCAGAGTTTCAGTTGAAGGAAATAGATTTGACTCACAGACATTAAACAGGTTTTAACATTATCTTTTGTGTATTATTATTACATGGTTGGTCTTTTCCCTGGTAATTGCTTGTTAATTGATCTCATTAGTTTATAGGAGCATCATATCTCTATTCTCGATTTTCAAGTCACCAGAATTTTGTGTCTGATCTGGCTGCTTCATCTCTCTTTTTTGAAAAGTGATGATCAAAATGATCAAGTTAAGCCCTAAGGTTTAATAAAATGTTAACTTACATGTTAATTCTTAATTGTGCCTAAAACCCTCAGAGATATGATATCTAATCACAGTTACTCTAGATGACATAACATTGGCTCCTAGTACTACCATGAGGAACCTTGGACTTTCACCAGGATATCTAATTTTCCTCTAGAAATCTCCACAACTGTCTTCTTCCACCTGAGAAATATCACTAAATTTAGGAACATCCTGTCCCAAAGTGATGATGAAAAACTGGTCCATTTGTTACTTTTAGCCTGGACTACTGTAATTCACTGTTAATAGGATGTCCAGTAACTCAGTAAAAAGCCTCCAGTTAATCCAAAATGCTGCAGCCAGAGTTCTGACAGGAATTAGCAACAAAGATCATATTTCTCCTACATTAGCTTCTCTCCATTGGCTTCCTTTAAAATCTAGAACAGAATTTAAAATCCTCCTCACATATAAAGCAATTAATGATCAAGCTCCATCATATCGTAAAGACCTAATAGTAACATATTATTCTAGCAGAACACTTGTGGTTCCTACAGTTTCTAAATGTAGACTGGGAGGCAGAGCCTTTAGCTATCAAGCTCCTCTCCTGTGGACGCAGCTCCCAGTTCAGGTTCAGGAGCCAGATACTCTCTCTACGTTTAAGACCAGGCTTAAGTTTCCTTTTTGACAAAGCTTCTAGTCAGAGCTGGCTGAGGTGACTCTTAGTTTTGCTACTATAGATGTAGTCTCCTCTTTTCTCTCTGTACATTTATATGCCACCATTGCATGTCATTCACTTAACTTTCTCTACCTTTCTGCAGGTATCCCCGGTCTCTGAGCTGCAGGTTTCCTGTGTGCAGTTACTGGCCCTACAAATCTATCCAGTGTGCTGTCTGATGCTTGTTCTTTTCTCTCTCCTCTTTCCACTAACCCCAACCTCGAGGTCGAGGCAGATGGTCGCCCACCCTAAGCCTGGTTCTGCTGGAGGTTTCTTCCTTTAAAGGGAGTTTTAACTCTCCACTGTCAGTGCTGCTACAGTGGGATTGTTGGGTTTTCTATATAATTTAAAGTTTATTGCTATATTCTGGAAGGTCTTAAACCTTACACTATGAAGTGCCTCTAAATGTCTTGTGTTGTGATTTGGCGCTTTATAAATAAATGGAATTGAATTTAATTAATGTTAATTACACACAGACTCCTGTGCTCCCGTGTCATTTCAGCTTGTTGCATTCACCGAGGTATTTAATTAGACAATTGCATAGATACGGGGAAAAGTGGTTTAATTGTCTATTCTACTACAAAGGACAGAATATACATTTCAATGTAAACTACGTTTATCACCTGAAAGCCCAACATGTTGACATTAAAAAGCATTTTAAATTTATTGGTTAATCTCATTATTTAGATCATTTTACTTTGTGGGACACACTGAGAAACAAAATACTGTTAAAGCTTTTATGCCAGTCCAGTGTGATTCTTAATGTGGTTTTTATAGAAATTACTATGTCATTAAATATGTGATCGACTGACCCACTAATGTTATATATTAATATAAAAGTTGGCTAATGATACTCATTGTAAGTCACTGGTTAATTCAGACCAATTAACAATGTGAAACCCCAGAGTGTACTGAATTGAGCAAGGACGTGTCTAATTACATACTTAACAGTTTCATGTGTAACGTTTCAAAAGTCAGTCTCACTTTAAGATTGTTCAAAGTGAAAGTACAATATAGTCCTCTCTGGTCCTAATGAACCACAGTATAATACTTTGATTTGGGAGTTGATGAGGTCTGTAACCAGTATGACTGTTTACTGAAATGTCTGTGTTGCAAAACTTACTTTTTGATAAACTTTTATCAAAACTTTTTACATTTTTGTACATCTAAAATGTTAGTTATCTGCAGGTATTGACAACTGTTGCTGGTGAAATAATAAAACTGTGCACATGCTAAACTGTCTGGCCAGTCAGACCCATCCTTCCCTTCCTACCATGTTTTAGAGCGTCATAACACACACACACACACCAGCAGTGACTGGCTTGCCAATATCAGCGTCTGTCCATTCATTCATCAGCTCCACCTGGGAAAGAGACGGCCATGTGTGTTTACTCTAGATTCTATTCCCTCAGGCACACACAGCACTATTATACTCGTCTCTTGGCTGTGATGAGCCAACCTTGAAAAAGCAGGTGAAGCTGAATAAATAGTGACACCCAAACATACACAGCTGTACACATGTATGTAAATACACACACAGAAAACCAACACTTAAACAAACAAGGCCAGTGGTGGTAGCAGCACACGCCACACGCACACAGAAGAGGCTCAATACCCACTGAGTGTTTCATTCCACAGTACACTGAAAGGACAGGACAGTGAGCTATTCGGCACACACACCTGTCCTGACTCCAAACTCCATGTACTAAAAGATTAATTTAATTTCAGCACAACTTTTCTTGGTTTTGTTTTTCACAAAAAGTAAAACGTGTATGTGTAAGCAGATTATTTTATGTGATACAAGCTCAGTGACGTGATAAATGCCCAAATAATCGAGCGCAGAGAGAGAGGAGAGCAGTGGAAAATAAAATGGGAGGTTGGTGGACAGCTCTGGATGTGGTTTGTTTACTACAACCAGAGCAGCATCAGCAGTTTCCTATTGGTGCCTATTGTTGGGCTGCCACAGATAAAGCATGAGAGGAAACAAGTGGTCAGCATAGAAGGCAAGAGAAAGAAGGAAAAGCCTGGCAGAGGAACTCCATCTGTCAGGAAAAAAAAAGTAACTCTAAAAATTTCCATTCATAAGACATTTTAAATCTACTGTGTCATTTTCTTTCCAGTTTAGTGCTCTGTGCTTGTCGCAGTGATATTTTGTTTAGTTTTTTTACTGTGAATCAAAAAACACAGGATTTCCTGGGATGTCTACTACATTTATTTTCTATGAATGAAGTTTGTGTTTCTGCTATGTTCATGTAAAAATACGTTGCCCTTGTGAATGTGTGTTGTGATTTTTTATGTGCAAACTGAAAATGCTCAAAAACTGCTCAGTTGCGATCCTACCTATCAACCTATCTATAGAGGAGCCAAACTGTATGTTCTTTGTACACACTTGAAATTATTTGTTTTACGTTTACATACATTACTTTCCTGCTTTCCCTCTGTGCTACACAGGGTTTTATGTCTTGTGTAGACATGTCTGCCCCTCACATGTACGCGCAGACTCCCAGCTAATAACGAGCTCTCCAACTGACCTGCTGACCCTCATCAGAGCAACAAAGACGCCGGGAGCAGCAGCAAGACAATAAGAGAGAGAGGTTGCTTAGGGGTACGAGATAATGGCAGTGACACAACAGTGATGAAGGGATCAAGAGCATGACAGGAGAACAAGGGGAGGAGTACGTAGGTGGGAGGGAGTGATGGCACTAAACCCAGTGTGGTTAAAAGTGAAACACTAAGGATCAGTGGACATTAAAGACATACTGACTTAAACGATTGAACTGGATCTTACAGGGCCACACACCAGGCCCTTTCAGAGACACTTTCCAGATGACATTTGAACATGTCAACTTCAAGTCTGAATGAGCCCCCAGGTCACTTTTTCAGTAAAGCCTCAACAGGCACAAGTCTGAACTGCATGTAGTCACAAGTAAGACAACAGGGTTATTATCTAAAATGGAAACTAACTTAGACTGTATCAAGTGAAGTCAGGATGTCAGGGAGAAAACGCAGGAGCTGTGGGATTGTTTTAAATTCACTATAAAACAGATCCAAAAAAATGCACAGACTGATCAGTCCTTCTGATGTGACATCAGATTTTTTTCTGAACTTAAAACATCCACACAGTCAACCTGAAAACCTGCATGTCAGGTCGAGCTGGGTGGATGCAGGGTGAAGACTGCAGAGCACCACTGCTCAGTCACTCAAACTGGACAGATCATCATGATAAGAATAAAAAACATCCATGTCCATCACTCTGTCTCTGTCTAACACAAAGAACATACATTATCATCTCATCACTGTGCTGTCAGCAATCTGTTCCCTCTGGCCTACACACACACACTCTCTCCTGTGTAGCAGCACGTACTGTCACTCTGTGCTGATAAGATGTCCATTACGCTTCTTTCAGTCTGACAGACAACATATAAAACACATTTATATAAAGTCGCTCACAGTCCTGGTACTGCTGTACTGCCCGTGTTTGCTGACTTGCCTGTTGTGGCCTGCACCTTAACAAAAACTGTCTGGGCCTTTTTATGTGAACACATCAAACATTTGTCTTCCTGTCATATGTCTACAAACTAATTTTCTGTCTCCATCCTTCTTTTCTCTGTCTGTGTCTCCTGTCATTGGGCTTCCTGGGAGTTTGCAGAGCTTAGATGTCATGGTAGAGCCACAAGAACCACAACTAACAATTATTTTCATGGTCACTAATTTTCTTGATTATTTGATAATAACATAATCAATAAAGTGTCAGAAAACCACAAAAAGGTGCAATTTCTCATTCAGTTATTCAACAAAACGATGTCAAATCTGAAAATCAAGGGATGGATCAGTACTGAGAAGCTGGGACCAGGCGATATTTGGTATTTTTGTTTCAAACATCATTTGAAGCAAACACCTCCAGCTTCTCTAATGTGAAGACTTGATGCTTTTCTTTGTCTTATATGATGGTAAATTCAGTACTGGAATATATTGCTCAAAAACATCACTTTGAGTCTTAGAAAATTACTGTGAACATTTTTCATTATTTGTGACATCTCACAGGCCACAGCATTAATCAATCAAGGGAGAATCTGATCAGCAGATTATTGAATAATGAAAATAATATTTAGTTGCAGCTTTGACCATTTTCCATTTCAGTTCATTTAATAAACATGAGATGAAACAGAGAATAAGATTTGAGACTTTACTCCTACGTATGGCTGAATTCATTGTTGTTTTGGTCTTTTCATGAGACTTTTACAAGAACAGAAAATCCACCAGTCGCCTCTTTCACTAACTTTTGTGTGCATGTGCTGGTAAAGGACATAGGTTAAACTCACTCACAAGTTCTGTCTTCTTAATCAAACACAACATCAACAAAGTTCAGTCTCATCCAAATCTCACTAAGAGACGTCCTTATTCAAAGGACCTCTAGTTATTAGCAGCTTATATAAGGAGCAGATGGAGGTGCTGACACGTCACCTCATCCATGCTGCATGCACTCATTCAGCTGAAGGATTTGATTGGGACCTTTTCATCACTGAGGGGAAAAATATTGTGGCAGAGTGTGTAGGCACAGAGAGTACAATTACTCTGACCTTGGTCTTAAACATTATAGATTTCCTTCTGTATATCTGTAGCTCAAGTGTTTATCTCATTGAAAGCGCACGCACGCACACACACACACACACACTGAGGATTGGCCTTGGAAAGGTTGAAAGATATGATACCATAGATAAATATTTTGGCTTTTATATGTAGTTTAGCCACAGCTTAAACTTAAATAATCATTTATAGTCAAAGTAAAGTTACCACTAAAACTAACTAATTTTTCAAATTACATTTTCATCTACATTTTAATCTGAAGAAACCAATTAAAAGTTGAACTTTCACCGTATGATAGTATTCATCATTCACAATAATAATAATTAACACTTTATACATTCTTGAGGACAGGCAGCCAAGGCATCAAGGATGAACTCGATGCAGTGCTAACAATGCTAACACAACAGTGACTAGTGCCGATTGTAAGAAGAAACTCTTTACGTCTTACACCACCTTATAGCGCAATATCAGTGGAAATCTACTTTGTTTATGAACATATAGGCCTTATGAACATAAGTTTATAACTTACAAATACACAAGAGGTAAAGTGGCTAGAGGTTGAGTGGCCAAGTTAGACACTGTTAAACAACAGGAAATATAGACCATAATGCTTGTTTTTACACTATATTAATACACATACTCCCCTGAACTTTTACCCTGTATTGTAAAACATAAAAACTGTGTATGTTTCACATTATACTGTCATTTCCAGGTATTTTTAACATTTGGGGGGGAAAAAATCTGCAATAAGCACTTTAAGTGACAGCGGGGAACAAGGGACCCCTAACAAACAATACAGATCCCAACAAGTACAGCAACAGTTTTTGAGGACTTGACCAGACAACGCTCTTTTCTTACCTTTGGGACAGATGTGCTTCGGGAACAGGGCGTCTTTTCAGAAGTGCTTTGTATCTGTTGTCAGCTTCAGTCTTGGAAACCATGTGATGCTTGTTCTGGAAAACAGAAAAGAAAATTAATTACTCAGTGAAAACTACAGGTACAGTAAATTGTGTATAACTGCAGCTCCACATAAACAGCTGAACTATCTGGGCTTAAAGTAGAAGATCAGTTTTCTATAGTCTCATATTTTTCAACACATCCCCTCACTAACGTGATTATCACTGGTGACTTCAGTTATACAATCTGTATACATTATATGGAGTTTTGCTGAAATGGCACCAGCTTACAAGATAAAATTCACTGGGTTTTGTTTACATCATGTTCCTGGAGCAGTTGCTCAGGTGCACTTTCCGCCCTACAGGGTGGCGTTCACACAAAGAAAGAATCAGTCAGTGGTGCCGTGCCAGCGTGCTTATTCATAAAGGACATCTCACAGAAATTAAACTAATATTAAAACCAAATGGCAGGGAAAAAGAGATGACTTATGACCACTTTGTCTTTCAATACAATTTAACCTGCAGATCACAGAATCTGCCTTTAGTCCAAAAGCATACTTCTCTAACCTTTAATCGTCTTCAAGAAAGGTCTGAGGTTCACAACAAAAGAAAGTGTAAGTCTTTTTACCACAGCTGGATTGCAAAATAAACCAACCAACTAATGTTTTAGTAGTGAACTGAACAGCATGCAGTTAGAAACACTACAGACACTAAATTGTAGTGACAAAAAGCAGACAACCTGCAAAACTAATGTATATCATTTACAACTGAATCCTCAGCTCACGTGATGCAACATTTTTGGTAGAAGAGACTTCTCTGATCCTCAGGAGCCAGACACTGTCTCTCTATCTCACTTTGTTTTCTTTCTCTCATGCAGGCACCCTCTCCTCTTACTCAAATTGCACTACACTCACACAGATACACACTCACAAAGGCTTCATTCATAACCTCCTATCTACTTCTTCTCCATCTCCGCTGCTGTCGTGCTCCACTGTGTCTACCTCCATCCTCTCGTCTCACCCAAGGTCTTGGAGAATAATAGCAAATAGCAGATTAGCATTCGCCTTCTTGTGATGATGTGACTCATTTCACACACAGACACACACGCACACACACACAACCACACAAGCAGAAATATGCAGGCTGCCGCAAGGCCACTTGCCTAGACCTCACAGAGTTAATTAAGGTGAAGCAATTATTGCTGTGTGGCTGTCAAACAAGCTGTGTGACCACATGTAGCTGGCAACAAGTGCGCGCACACACACAGTTTTTAGTGTAATTTTATGATCAGTAAATGTTCAGATCAATGTGTTACATTTACCATCATTAAAGCTGCTGGTTATATATAAAACAGTACTATACAATGTTAATTACTGTACACTTGGGGCAATGATTTAATAAAGGTTTGTATGTACTAAATCACATGCAAAATACAGCAAACACACAAATATGCAAAGTGGGGCGTTGTTTCCCAAGTGTGTAAAATAAAGGCAAAATGCAAATGTAATGTAACAATGTAATTCATTAAGCCTGAAAGCGATTTGCGGTGACTGGGATTGCGTCTGAATTTACTACTGTAAAAGCAGATGCAGTCTGCTTGCAGACAGATAGCTGCTGTTATTTAAAGAAGTAAGATGCAAAGGGGAAACAAAAGAATGCGTCCACTCATGTTAATATATTTGTAATGATTAAGAAAAAAAATACATATCATCTGTCTAATGATCCAACTCTGGAGCTGTTAGGTGAGCTATGGGCTACTTCAACCACAGGCCGAGCATTTAGCACTGAACCCTTAATTATAAATTAATTACAGCACATCATCATGCCTTAACATTTGGTACATCCACAGCAAAATGCAACAATGAATTCTTCACTCTAACAAACACATTTGGGCCATAGACCCCTCGCAAAAGAAAGTCCTATTAGAATTACTTGTTGAGAAAGACTTCGCAGTACACAACTGAATGAAAAGGTGCCATTTTTATGAGGTTTGCCTGCATTTCGCACACACGTCTTATGCCGCCCCGATATGATCAGTCCGCTCTGCTTTCTGCACACCCAGGACGCACTGAAAGATGCCAAAAGTGACTTTTATGCAGTTGCTGGTTTCCTGAGAGTTAGCATTTCCTCCTGCAATGCTGAGATTTAGAGTTACTCAAAAAAACTGTACTGTTCTGGAACACCACTCTAAGGGCAGATGAGACAAAGATCAACCTACACCAGAAAAATAGGAAGAGAAGAGAAGTAACAGCTCATAATCTGAAGCTACCACCTCATGTGTGAAGCGTGGAAGAAGCAGTGTTAAGGAACTGGTTCACTTCCATTGATAACTGTTGAAAAAAAGTACCATGATGAGTTGTGTTTAGGGCTATAACATCAGCTCATAGCATGAAGGACAAACTGAAGGCAAGATGCTCAAAGAACAGGAAGTGAAAACAGCTGCAGTAAAGACCTGGCAGAACATCGCCAGAGAAGAAACCCAGCATGTGGTGATGAACAGTTCCAGGCTTTGATTGGTAAAAGATTTGCATACCAACACCATAAAAAATCAGTGACCATCACATTTTCACATTTGTCTGTACAATTCAAACTTTTGTCCTGTTTCAAAACCCCTGGACAAGTACTTGATTATCATCCAGATTCATCCTTAATATGTGATATTTCACTAACAGTGAAGATGAATCAAGATCACACAAATGAGCTAACCATCAACAAGAACAAATAATAATAAACTTTTAATTAGAGTGAATGTAAAAGTGATCATTTGGCCATTTAGTCAACTTCTTTATCACCCTGCACTCAGTGGTCAGTTTTAGTTACCTTTGCTGACCTAAACATTGTTTAAGAAACTTTTCCACCTTATTTTATCATCATTTTTAATATTTTTAAACCCGTTCTGCTGCTTGACCTCTTGTGAATGCTCTGCTCTCTACAACCTTTACTATCTCAAGATCCCTTCAATTATTAAAGACAAAAGTAAATCGATGAGCCATCATTACATGTCTGGTGTGGTGTGTGCATTGGACAACAGAAAGAAGTAACAACATTAGTCAGCGAACAACCCTTCCTCTCTGTCTCTGTCAGTGTCTCCTCATTCACACCCACACAGACGGACACTCATGAAATCTCAGGGACTGTGTGGGAGCGACAAAGGAGCCTTGAAAAGGTGATGGTTATCAACTGCTGTAGGAAATTAAAGGGATGGTCCAGTGTTAATATGCAGATTGGCGATAGAGGCCTCTCTCAGTGTCTGTCAAACATGTACCCACACACATGCATGTTTGTACTTCTGTCATTGTGAGGACATTGACTTAATGCATTTATTAGTCCCTCACCCTAACCTAACACTAACCATCACAACTAACCCATCCCATCCCTAAACCTAGGTTTGACCTTAGCCCTAAAACTAAAGTGTCAAATGGCCCAAATGTCGTCACTGCCACGGTCTAAAACACAAACGGCTCCTCACAATGTACAGCCATACAACTGTACACACACACACACACACACCTGGAGGCAAGTACAACAAGTGACTGTAGAGTGTGTAATGGAGAGGGGACGAGCAGGCTGATCTGTGACATAAAAACTGTGTCTAGAAGTAAATGGACTCAATGATGACGGAGGCTGTGATCAGAAGGGTGGTGTGTGTGTGTGTGTGTGTGTGTGTGTGGGTGTGGGTGTGGGTGTGGGTGTGTGTGCATGCAAGAAGAATGTATTACATTTTTGTTGGAGTGAATGAAAATTGTCAAACTAGTTGCAATTAGGTGTGAAGGAAAAAAATCCTTTCTGGACACACTTGTAGTTGTTAGTCTATTTAGCTATTTAAAAATTAAATGAAATAAGCATTAATGCTTCAAGATATAGCGTATTCCCTTGACTGTATGTGTTCATACAGTATTAACCAAAAGAAATGTGTTTTAACATCTCTAGTGAATTACTTATTTGATTAGTGAAATACATCAGTAGATCTACAGTAAGTCTCCGAAATAACAAACTGATCCTCAGTTCCCAAAACATTCTGGTGATTCTTGTCTTGATCATTACTGTCATTTCTGTGTGTGTAACCCAAAACAAACAAAATACCACATAGTCCTTCATGTGCACCACTTCTTCTAGCTAAGCCTCACATTAGACACACACTGTGTGCAGCCTGAAAACACACATCAGACCACAAGTGCTGAGAAAAAGGTGAAAGAATCTCCGCTGTTTGTCAATATGTCGAAGACAGTTAATAATGCAAGATTAGTCAGTCCACATATTTAGGCATATTTACCCTGATGCCTCCTAATCACTGTTTATGTTTCCATGAACACTATCGAAAAATGTTACAAGTTGGTCATTTGACTAAATGTATCACAAGTAAATGTTTTGTATGAAAGAATCAGGGGCAGAAAAGTTTGCAAGATACTTTTTAAAATTCTTTTCATAGCTCTCACCACTTTCTGAATCACAACATTGTGCTGTTGCTATATTTTGCACTGGTACAAGAACTTCACTGAAAGCTGAGAACATAAAAATGACGAGGTACCCTCACCATGGCATTTCAAACATCAAATACAAGTATGGAACAGCCAACATTGACACACACAGCAAAACATGAAGCCCCCGCTTGACACAGCTCATCTTTACCATGTGAGTCTCCATATGTTTCTTTAAAACAACTCCAAAATCAGAGAGCGTCAAGTAGCATGAGAAACGACACTTGCAGAAAAAAAGAGAGACAAAGAGAGTGAGGGAATGAGAGTGAAAGTGAGTCAGATGAGGGATGATAAGGAGAGTTGAAAAGAAAGCGAGTCCAGGCCATGATGTTGTGATTACAGATTGATATACTCTTCACGTCTCTTTTATTCAAACAGCTCACCTCTAAAATCAGATGCTCGGAGCTCTTTTGATGACTACTTTGAGCTGAATCCATGTTATTACAGGTATTACATGAAATTGCCCGTGTTGAGGTGAGGGGGATTATGGTGCTTTTGGGTCAATACTTCCTCTGAGCTGTTTGGCTGCTGGAGCTGTGGAGCGATTAGGCCTTTGTCTGTCAATCCGACTTCACAGAAGCAGTTATCTCACACACACTCGTGCAGAAACTGCACTGATTATGGCCTTAGGTACAATTGGGCCCATTCAGTATGTTGAAAGGTGTCAGATCTAGTGGTGCCAGGACCGTCCCACACACACGCAGATGTGCACGTGCACACACACATACGTGCTAGATCTAAAAATGTCAGTTTGCTGGCTGGAGGAAGGGTGACAGTGTGAAAATACAGAGCAGAGCTGAAATGATGACTGGATAAACCAAGATGTGAAAAAGGGTATTCATCAGTTTACTACAGTATGTGCTGTTCATTTATAGTCGCTGCAAACACTATTCTAAATATACACGTTGCCTATTTTTGTTGTTATAACACTACTTTTATTAAGATACAGATCTTACAAATGAAGTTGACATAACAAAAAGATGTTTTGTAGTAGTGCAGCAGTCATACCAGCAGCACACACATTTTATTATGCTAATAAACAATTTCTTTCCAATAAAATAAACCTAATAAATCATAATCAGACTGAAGGGTCACTACACCTTAAGCACACCCTCTACACTCTTCATGGAAGGAAGATAAGTTTGTCAACATGCTCTGGTATAAGGAAACTTATAAACTCATCTTGTTTACGATGTCACAAGCTGGTGCAGATGTTCAGCTAACCTTAAAATCAAAAAGCATTTTATCAGTCAAATCTGCAGATGTGTCGTGCACTGGATAACATAGTGTGGTCTAACAGTAAACATATTGTAATCATTTAATTGTATATGATAAATAGTCTGCACTACACCCATTAACGTACACACACAAATTATGTTGTGTATGTGAATATATGACATACTATAATTAAAAAACATAGACTTATTAGTTTAACCTTAATGTAGAGTTGCTTAAATCGTCGGTCCAGTTCTGAAAAGAGGAAGTAGATGCTGCTGGGCTCCAGACTTAACAGTTGCTAAGTGCTGTTGATTCATTGGCCAATCGTTGCTAAGCTAAGCTTGCTAGTTAGTATGGTCTCCATTTTTTCTACATTATCA
Organism: Sandelia bainsii; assembly: GCA_032362345.1. Taxonomy (NCBI): domain Eukaryota; kingdom Metazoa; phylum Chordata; class Actinopteri; order Anabantiformes; family Anabantidae; genus Sandelia; species Sandelia bainsii. Next base: position 9,953,484 of record JAUMHL010000013.1, read on the forward strand.
GTAGTAGTCTACTGTCAGTATTCAAGCTAGTTGTGCCACTGTGGTAGGCCAGCTTCAAATGAAATATCTGGCACTCAGCTTTTCTCTTGTGATGGTTCAGATGGTTCTGTCCAGAAAGTGTTCCCACACAGTTCAAGTCCCATTTTGTCTTCCCTTTATAGCAACGGGGAACTAAAGGTGTGATGTTCACTGCAATGGGTGAGAGGGTGTATTGCTCCATTAAAATGTAAAATTAAATTATTACTAACATGTTACACTCAGTAAAGAAAAAGAAAACCTAATCTGAATTTCAAAACTGAAAGATACCACATACGTATCCAATGAACAAATATCTGAAATATCTGAATATTCAACCTAGCTGATATGTAGATATATGCATTTTTGGACACTAAATTAAAACATTGTAAAAAGCACATAAGAGTTGATAAACTCTGTTAAATGAAATGTTTAGTTTTAGGATTATTATTATTGAGTGTACAAGCTCTTGATTAATTTATTGTAGCTTTTCCCTCTCACCTGATCATTTTGAGATACCCTACTGCTCCACCCTAAAAGTGCTGTTTTTAAAACAGTCTATTCAGTTTTCCTTTCATTTATTTAGTGTGTGGAGCAACATTACTGCCCTTCAATTTATTATTTAAGCTTAAAGGGGTATGCCAGTCCTTTCCTTTTGGTGTGAAATGTAAGACAGATTTTACAGTCAGAAACAAAGTGGGTCACTTTTGGTCACTATTATGGGTCAAACACTTTTGTCCAAAGCTTGTTGCCAGTTAATTGCTCTTATCTTTTGTACTCCACCTCAAGTTTGCATTGCAGGCTTAACACAAAGTCTCAAATATAAGCTGAGATAATTTCCTCAGACTTGACAGTCTCCCCCAGAGCCACACAAGACATTAACTTCACAGGCAACTTCACAGTAGTACTCCCCACGACCAGCAAAGTGATCCTAATGTGTAGAATCATCTCGTCCATCTCACATTTCACTGCAACTTCCCTCTAGGACTAATAAAGCACTCCATCTATAGAAACACTGAAGTCATACAGTAACTATTATGTTTTTCTACCACAGTTTCCTTGAGCACAGTCTTTTTTTAATAATTTATCAGCATTAATGGGATAATGACGTATTGCTGTTTGCAGGTCTTTGTGAGCATTAACGCAGCACGAGCTACAGCGCCGTGATGTTATTAGGGGGTCTAGTCAGGCTCACAGGAGGGGCTGAGCTGACTGGGTATGGTGATTTCCACTTTACTTTTGTGTGGGTTAATGAAAAAAACCTGAAAAATCCTGAGCCTAATGGGATTTGGTGATAAGACATTACCAGCGCTGGGTCCTTCTCTTTTGTCTCTAGCTGGGAGTTCAATGGCTGAGCCAATAAGAGAGTTCAGGGCCTCGGTTACCGTAGAGACGAGAGAACATAGGCCATGGTGTCGCCATGGTAAACAGGGAAGCTGCTTGTCAAAGACACACACACACACACACACACTACTGTACATGTCCAGTGCTCCTTTTTCCCTCAGAAAACAATTACAATTCAAACTGAATAGTTTGATTCAGAGACTAATGAAACTAGATAGAGAGGGAAAAGCTGCAGACCATCAAGGGAAAAAGGGAATTCCTCACAATTCTCCAGGACAACAAAGAGGAAAATTATTTACCTATGTTGTACTTTTATCTATAAAAGTCCTGATTAATTAGAAGAAATACAGGAAAGAACGTCTATATTCATTTATTTTATTCTGAAAACATACTAACCTATATTTTCTTCTTTAGATGCATCACATTTGCACACATGCACTGATATATTCAAACACTTAATTACATCACAAACAATAGATGAAATCAGATTACACAAAAGATTGATGATCGAACAAAGTTTCAGGATTTGGAAAAAGGTCTACATTAAATTCTTTACTCAAGCTAAAATAATAAGTATATGCTCAAAACAATACAGAAGAAAACACTTTACTTTTAACACTTTTAATCCATAATAACACATTGTTTATTGTTTGAATATATTCTAAATTCATCTATATCTGCAAACTCATTAGTAACTAAAGCTGTCAAATAAACATAGTGAGTAAAAAGTACAATATTTCTCAACAATATTTTAGTGGTGTAAAAGTAAGTAAAAATATAATTAAAGTACAAGAACCTCAATTGTACATAAATACAGTACTTGAGTGTTTACTTAGTTACTTTCCACACAGATTCTTCCAGTCTGGCTCAGTCTGTGCTGCCCAGTCGGCAGAGGAAACCGTCTGCGCTGTGTAAAGATTCCAGTCTTAAGAACCAGTTAACGTCAGAAATTCCAGTCTTTTAAGTGTTGCCCACACACTACTCAGTCGTGAGGTGTGTGCTTCCACACTGTCAAAAACTAGAAATCTGTGATCTGTGGTCTAAGTGTAAAGTGTTCAGTCTCTGGAACTCTTAGCAAGTGTTTAAGTGTGTGCAGGCCTTTACTAAATAATAAGTACTAGTGGTCGACCACTCCACACAGTGCGGACAGCAAGCAGGAAGTGAGGTGAGACTTTACTGGATTATTACTGCACTTGACTTGTTACTGTTCACATTTCAAAAGTCCTGTTAAATGAGCGTAAACTCACAGAATAACTGTAGGCTACTGTCACCTCTGCCTGTGGTTTGCCTTCCACTGGTAACCAGAGTGAGCTTGTTGGCCAATTGCTCAAACAACTGACTATGCAGATTACTGTATGGTAACAGATCCCAATTTGCTGGATATCTTGCAAGTGAGCAAGGTCTGGTGGACTGACAGAAGCCCCTATACTCTCAACACTCTCTACACTCACCCTCTACCAGGTGTAGGCTACCAAATAATCATCATAATAATCATCATAATAATAACAATAAGAATAATGATATAAATATCTGGATTTCTTTATTCAAATGTATTAGCTCAGTGCTCATTTTAATGGTCATATGTTTATGTGTGTGCACGCACACAGTTTATATTTCACACTCTCTTAAAATAAATAATTCCTATATTCCAGACTGTCAGTGGATTGTGTTTTCACTCATACAGTACATGTCACTGTTGTAAGACATTAGGCTCTCATTTCTGTGGTGGTTGCAGCCTGTGTTTTTCTTTTTAACTCAGAGGCCACAGAGCTGAGCTGAATAACACAATGACAACAATAGGAGAGAGCATACCCAGAGCAGATGGGTGAGCAAGCAAGAGCAAGAGACAGAGAAAAAGTGAGAGAGTGAAGTGCTCCTTGGCTTGCCTGCTCCTGCAGTGCGTCAGCTCCATGGCGGAGCGGAAAACAAGCAAATTACAGAGCACTGTCACAAAGACAGTGGCCTTGTCATCTCAACCTGCCAGTAAGGATTTCCTAAATTACCAGCAGTGCAGTGGGAGGGCTGCCCTATTGCTTATCTGCCACTCCAGCAAAGAGACGGAGACAGCACTCTTTCCATGAAGGTTAGACCACAACAGGACATGGAGCCAAAATCAAGTTTTCTCATCCAGCCAGCACAGCCCACTTCTGACAGCGCCTCTTCAACAATACTGTGGCAAAAAGTAACTGAGTACATTTACAGTATACAAAAAGTTAATTTTGAGCTACTTTAAAACTGAAATACTTCCATTTAATGTTACTTTACCCTTTAGTTCCACTGCAATTCTGAGGGAAATATTGTAGTTTTTACCATCCTATGTGGAGTAGCACAGTGATGTGTATGCTGCATAAAGACAACCTAGCTATGGAGACAGGAAATGTATAGCTTTTAACAAAACATACTGTATCACTGCACATCTTACAGAGCAATACTCCAGCCAATCATTACAATATTTCATGTACTCCATGGCATTAACCACAACAGAACAGTAAATTAGATTTTTGGTCCACACTTTCTTTTGCATAATGATTATTTTTATGTTTGATAATCTACCAATTCTTAAAGTGTGTCACAGGTTCCAGTAAATCTAAAATTGCTTATATTTACAAAACACTCAGTCTAGCAGCATGTAAAATATTCCATTAGATTCTTATAAAAAATCATTATATATTACTAAAATGCTGATGTATCCTCCTGACCTCCTGTCCCTACATGAGGTGGTTTAAAATCACACTCACCTTTACCAAGTGCTGTTATTGTTCCAGTCTGTAGGTAACAAAAGGATTTCGTCAGAATTTTCATTTGTCAAACAAGTCTGGACTAAACTTTTACATTTATGTTTTCACCAGCATCAAATTCTACATTATTCAAAATACATGTTTTCTTTGTGGAGTACTTTTACTCTTGTACTTTAAGTAACATTTAGAGGTTGTACTTTGGTACTTTTACTTAAGTAGAAAAATTAAAGGGTACTTCTACTTGTAGTGGAGTATTTTTTTGGGCAAGTACTTGTACTTTTACTGGAGTATTGCATTTCTGTGGGAGACAAATATGAGAGGGAGAGGAGCAGACTTCCTTAAAAGGTGACTACTGAGGTTTCCTACAGGTTTGATGGACAAAGGTTATTAAAAAACTATAGAGCAACATTAACTACCAAATAGGTTTCAAATACATTTTTGCCTCCATGCCAAACCTCTTGATCATCTGCACTGAAAAACTCCTCTAGATAGCGGAGAGATAACAGAGTACAAACTAAAATCAAAGAAAGTTGGAAATTGGTGAAATCACTCTTTAATATCAAGGACTCAATTTCTGTCATAAAACTTGTTTTATCACAGTATTTGTTTTTATACTACAAGTTTATCAGTGAGGGACAATTTAAACCACTGTCAAATTAAAATTAATTACAATTGTTCTTGATAAGAGTCTTTTTCTTTAGTGTTTTTATGTTTGCGTTAAATCTATGACTCTGTTATCGAGTAAAATTACATTAAAACAACGGTGCAGCTAACATGATTCTGAAGATAGATATGTTTATAAAATGTCTCTCATCTAAACTGAACCTGCATAACTTAAGAGTGCAACAAGTGTCCTCCATACTGCAGCAGTAGAAATATCAGAAGATGAAATGAAATTGAATGGAGGTGTCCATGTTATAGCTATATTAAGCTTGTTCCCTCCTTACTGCTCTGCTTTCATCACTGCTCATTACACAGCTCGATCTTCAAGACGCCGAGCACCCTGATATATTTTTGTCACTGTTTTCTCCTACCATGCCATGCAGCCCTGCCTGAGGTTAGATGATAGGAAATAAAATATAGGCATGAAAATGTCTATTTGCACATTGCTGCAATGTTTTAAAAACGGTGTCAGCTATGTTTCCAGCATATTTTAACAACATGCTCGAGTTTTTTCACAAAAACTACCAGACTCAAATATGTTAGTAGAGGTATAAGCAGAGCAGAAAAACTAAATAATGGACCATGTTCAACTTTAAAAATCACAAAATTAATGTCTAACCAATTAGCTAATAATTCCTGTATCATTATGCAGTGGCCTGTTTACACAGTATAAACAACTGAGGAAAGTGAAACGGACAAAAGGTTGAATTTATGTCATATTGTTACTGCTCACAGCATCAGAGAAAGTGAATGCTGGTAATTTCTCATTGTGGGAAGAAATAACGAGCCGTGAATGGGCCTTGTAAATGTAATGATCTCACAAACACACACACACACAGTGTGTAATGACATTTAAATGGTTTCATTTGAAGATAAAAGGCCTGCTGACATCAAATGGATGCTTGTTATCATAATAGCAAACTACTAACAAGAAATGAAGCTGCATAAAAAGACATGCCTCATATTTGTCTCCATGAATACAATAACTAAGCAAACAAATATTGTTAACAAACAGCAATCTAAACTGTCTATTCACACAAGCACATTATGCGAATGCGAAACAATTTCGTTTTGCCAATAGCTGAAAGAAATTAGCGTGCATTACAACCCGCTCAGCAGAGATTTTCAATTAATTTCTTTAAATAAACATGACAAAACATGGTGTTGCCGTTATAAAACCTGAATTTTGTCAGCAAACAAAATCCAGATTTAAAAAGGAGATTTACAAAGCTTTAGAATGAGACCCAAATAACACTGTGAATGGCTCTTTGCAACTGTTTAATTAACACTTGAGGCCTTTATGCAAAATTCCATTCATATACATTATTGTACACAAACACACAGCATACTTTCCATCAGTGGATTCATTAAATACTGATACTTAACTAATAATGAACTATTTTGGGTTAAGCTTTACTCGTCCATCACCGTATGCAGGTTAACAACTTTCAACTTGTTTACCTTTTGTTCAAACAGTGCAGCTCCCACATCTGAATGCAGCTTAAAAATGAGGTTAGAAAACCAAGAAGATGTTAAACAATAATTGTCATTTTATGCATAAATAAATCTTGTTTTTTCATGAGATCAATAAACCACTTCTATTCGATTTCATAGACATCAAATGTGTGTCTTTCTCTCTCTCTCTCTCTCACACACACACACTGAACAGAACACAAACTTTTTATTTTCAGTTCCTTTATAGCTTTCCTTTCATCTTCCTTATCAATCTCATCATCTACCTTTTTTCCTTTCCCATCTCCTCCCCCACCTCCTTTCTTTCTCTCCTTCCCTCTTGGAGGGTCTAGCTGTAATAGAAACGTAATTTCCCCCTATTACAAGACAGTACATTAGTCTCTGCCTGCACTATTTACACAAGTTAGTAGCCCAACTAAGCCCATTTGCAGAGGATTATTATAGCATGTGGTGTCCCAATACACTTGGGAATTCTGAGATGAAATGATGGCTTGAATGCATTATTCTCTGCGTGTGTGTGTGTGTGTGTGTGTGTGTGTGAGAAAGAGAGAGATATCAAGGCAGGATCACACAATAGATCTCTTTAAAAGCCCAGCTCAACATATATGATACTATTAAGATTTTTTTGAGTACCAATTACACTACCACTACTTTAAGTGGCATTCCAGCCATTCAATTTTGATACATTATGAAGATGGTTTCATATATTATACTGGGATCTTCTTAAAGATGTTCGGCTGCTGATGGCAAAGCCTCAAAGTGCTAAAGGCAATTTGACAAAATTATCAATCCTCCTGCATTTGGCTGCTGCCCGGGAGTGATATCATCTTAAATGAGTGCATTCCCCATCCCACCTGACACAATCTTAACACCATTTACTGGGAACAGTTTAAAATCTAGCTGTCTAATCAAATGTGGGATGATATGTGGCTAAGGTGGTGTCCCAAAGATATTATGTACTAGTCTCTTATATACTCAACATGTTAACTTTGCAGAAAGTATACGCTTTGAATAACCTTCAAAAACAATCTGCACCAGTCTGTCAGAGCAGAGTAACATTGTTTACATGTCTTCATCTTTTTAACACAAACTCACTCGGCAGCAGTCATGTGCTTGCTGTCACCTGCCAATCACTGTCACTTCAGCCACCACGTTAAAGACAGATAACAGTTTTCAGCACAGAAAGAGAAAATCCACTTCCAGCTTGATAGTTACTTACAAGCCAGCTTTTGTTGTCACCTCACCATACTGACAAAAATCACCCACTTTACAAGCATTAGATGACCAGAAAAGCACGATTTTTAACTCAAAGTTAAAGCACTAAAATTTTCCCATCTTTCACCACATATCCCAGCCGTCTTTTTAAAAAAAAGGGAGCGTAGTTATGCTACAAGCATTGTAGGCAAATAACAATGTTGAGTAAGCATAAAAGCCCTAAAAAACTGTGATAGAAATACCATATCCATGGTCAAAAATGAACACTGATCCTCAACTTCCTGTCTAAATATGTACTTTCAGTCATTGGACAGATGCTTTTCTCCAAAGCGACTTGCAAGGGAGGTCCAAAGCAGCAAAAAGCTACGTGGAGACTACGGAGAGAAGATTTAGTAAGTGCCATGAGAAGAAATGTTCACCCAGCTGAGATGTTGCTTTTTCCACCAAGGCACCTCCTATACACATATTTGTGCATGACGACTCACACAACTCAGCATTCAATTACTTGAAAACGCTCAAATCAGCTGAAATGTTTTTGTTTCCTCAGACACAAGTTCCACAGGAAGCTGCAGAAGAGTTTTTTAAATATTCGGAGGGAGGCTGCTGAGTCAGCTTAGTTAGGTAGTTTGTTGAGTTGAGGAGCTGTTTCTGTGTGGTACAGGGACTACCAGATGTCATTCACTGGCAGAGCACAGTGGGTGAGAAGAACTGTAGACATGGTGTTTAGATAAGAAGTTGCTGTTGAGTTGACCACTCTGTTGGTGAGGGTCAAATCTTGATGCAGCAGTCACTAGAAGCCAGTGGACAGTTAACTGTGGTTTGACATCTTTCTCGACTTGCTGCTGCACTTTGGATCATCTGAAGAGGTTTGATTGTGCAGCAGGTAGTCCCGTTAGTGAGGCATTGCCGTAGTGAAGACTGAAATTGCTTTTCTCTCACAATCCATTAAGTAAGCATGAACATTTATTCTTGACCTTGGAAATAGTCAAAAGAATTCCACTTGAAACAGTTGCAACCATATCTTTATACAAACTCCTTCAACAGATCAATCTTCATGACCAAACTCTACTGCTGATGACTATGGACCTTGAGCTAGATTTGTAATCACAAGATTGCTAAATCATTAGGAAACTGAGTGTTTGTAAGACAAATGAGCAAAGATATTATGTTACATTGTATGTCGGCTCTGATCATGTGTGTGCATTAGTTTAGTGTGCATGTGTTTGCAAGATCCTTGGATCCTTGAACACACCACCACCTGACAGTAAATGTCCTCCTATTAGACTCGAGGGGTTCCCTGTCTTATAGGAATGGGATAGACCCAACACACACACACACACACACACACACACACACACAGCAATATCAGTAGGACACTGTCAGACCAAACAAAAGGTCTTATCTTCCTTTCCCCTTTCAGTCTGGGTGATTGGCCAAGAGAAATGAGAAGAAAAGGCCATGTCCTCATCCAAGCCACCACAAATGTCAGCCACCTCCCTATCTCCACACAGCCTGTGTGTATATGTGTGTGTGTATGATGGGACAACAACATTTATCTGTCTGACAAGGCTGCAGAGGTCAGGGAAATATTCCTGTCACTGTGTCAGAGTCATAAATTATGGGGACACACACATAAAAGTCAGTCTCAAACAAAAATTGCATCATTGTCCAAAGTTTCAGAGTCAGATGGATACAATTCAAATTTCAACATATTTGTAAAACTACAATTACACTTGGTTCTGTTTCATACTTGAAATCTCAATTGTTGTGAAACTGGTTACACACACACACATCAGCCCCATTTGTGTTCCCGCAATTTACCATGAATGTATGTGCAAACATCCATAAAACTTCTCCAACACTCAAGTCAATTTGAACAACAGCCAAAAACAAGTCCGATTTTACTGATTGTGTCACAGTACCACGTATTTGTTGTCTGTCTGTATACTGTATGTCTGCCCTGTGATAGACTGACAACCTGTCCAGTGTGTACCCCACACTGGGACTGGCTCCAGCACCCCCACCTCTCTTAAGAGGAAAAGCAGTTAGGATAATTGAAGGATGGATGACTTACACAGAGAGAGAGTGGGTAAAATCCATTATACCAACTATGACACAAGACTTAGGACATGTGTTGCGGTTTGTGTTGTGGTTCCAGAACCGGTACACCCCTAATACTGAAACAAGAAAAGAAATGCACATGCATGCACATTGGAGACGTGTGTACAAAAATAAATCAGTGTTTTACTGAACAACCCGAAAGGCAAAAGTAAATAATAGTTTTGAAGTTTCTAAATGCAGATAGGTTGGTTGCCAGTAGTTACAGGAATACTGTTATTTGGTAGCTTAAAAATCCTGCTTCTCCATGGGCTTTTCCACTATTCTATCTGAATGTGTGTTTTTTTTTCTATGGTGAACTGATCAATTCTGTTATTTAAACAACCCACCAGACACAATTCTGCTAACTTAAGGCTTCCACTAACCTCATGTTCATTATTCCTCTAAAACTTTTCTCTCATTTGCTAGAAATAACTGCTTTAAAATCTCAATCCTGCATGCTGTCCATCATGGCCTCTCATCCATCAACACTCTCTCTTCATGAGCTTTCCATCACTAATTGAAGTATCGTTTTAGCCACAGGATATGGCTGAAGACACTAATCAAGGCCTCATTAAGGGTCGTTAAGGACAATTTCCCATAATTTCTCAAATCCACTGGATATTTAATTAATTAACCAGCAATTAGAGACCAACAACTATACTGCATGTTCAAACCAGACAGCCAATTTTAGCTGTCTGGCTGTGCTGTGCTATTAATTAGTATTTGAAGTAAGTTTCAATTATAAATCTACGTTGAATGAATCCTGCTGTGTCTAAGACCAGGAGGACACTGTAAGTTCTTGGGCTTGATCAGCATAATCACTTAGCAGCCTTAAAGCAAGGCTACCACCTACCCACTGTCATCAAAGTTAAAAACTATTCAAACTACTTAATCGTGATCGTTCAAAGCGTGTCCAGAAACCCCATCAGAATAGGCTCACCAAGAAACTTAACATGACAAAAGAGTCTTTAGGGATATAATATTACTCTATATTACTAATTTATAGACAGTTGGTCTGCAAGTTTGGTCCAGACTGAATATCTATGAAGTGAACTTGCACAAACTTTTGTACAGACATTCATGGTTCCTGACTATGAATCCTAATGACTTTGTTGATTCCCTGACTGTTTCTATAGCTTATGGTTAACCTTTGTACTTTTGAGCAAAATGTCCCGACTACTAAATGGATTGCTATGAAATCTGATAAAGCTAGTGACTTTTTCCTTTAGTGCCACAATTATATTTGACCAAATATTATGACCAAGTACGTGAAAAAAGCCTCAATTATACTTTGCATTTAGTGCACGCCAACATGTTAAACTAAGATGATGACAATTGTACAAATTACACCTGCTGAGCATTAGCATGTTAGCAGCATGTTGAAATGTAAATGATTCATTAACCTGTCCTATAATATCTGACACTGCACCACATTACTGCTAAAGCTTTTTCAGTTTAAATTTGCCATGAACTTAATTCAGCTATAGAGCAGAGTGCATTGTTTCAATTGACACTGACCAGACTGAAAGTAATGTCTAGTTATAACACAAGCAATAAATGGTCTGATTCATGCTACTGTATTGCATTACACATAGCTCAGTTCAGTTTTTGGCGATGTTGCTGAAAATGGGTAAATTCAATTATGTGTTTGTTGTTCATCCTCATATAATACCTGTGATTAAATGTGATGTTCTGTATTAATCTACATATTGATCTATATTGAGGTGTTTGAGGTGCATTTTCCATTTTAATATATATGAATGAGGCAGAATATTATTCAGACGCCTCAGAATATAATGCAACACACAACTGAATTAACACACTTATGACAGTGTCAAAAACTGAACTTTACGGCAGAACAATTGCATTGGATTGTGGACTGTGCAGTCTAAAAAAGTGGACAGTGAGTCTATGGACAAGACGAAAACGTCATTAAAATTCAGTTTCAGTCTACTGTCAGCAGTACTTTACACTAATTTCACCCAAATGTCTTGGCATAAACAGAATGGTGTTTATCATGGAACAGATTTTATGCATAAGTAAAACCAATATCAACCCTTGATATGCACTCAAGCCTACTGTAACTTATAAAACTATGACACTACCAGCTCATCATTAAAATTTTATGAAAACTTTTTTTTTTTTTAAAGAATGAAACCTTAGCTGAATTTTTAATATGCTGTTGAGGTGAGAACCAGAGGGGAGCTGCACACCTGGGTTGCTGGCTGAAAAGACGAGCAGTAAACAAAGAACACACAACAGCAGGGAGGGAGAGAGAGGCAAACAAGTCATTTGAGTGTGTTACTAATGTCTCTGTGCAGCAGGTGTAAAATGTGTCACTGCTGTTTTCTAGACGCCTCTTAACACAAAACAATTGGAGGCAGAGAAGAGGAGACGAAACAGTGTGAGAAGACAGGGAAGGATAAAGAGATGCTACAGAATCAATTAGTCTTCTTAGGAGGAACACACACATATGTTGGTCTTACTATAATTGTGAAGACACTTAATGGCAATGCATTTCCTCGCCCCTTACTTTAACCCCAACCATCTCAACTACATGTCTAACCCCAATCTAAACTTAATTCTAACTATACCCCTACAAATAAGTCCCTCAAACAGTCTGTGAAGTTTTGAGGACTGGCCAAAATGTCCTCTCAAAGGATGATTTAGAGCCAAACATGTCCACATAACCATAGAAAGATACATATACACACACACACACACACACCTGCCCTCCACCCTGGCCCTCCCACGCAGAGAGGGCCACCCGCAGACCCTACTCCATCACAAAAGAGCGAGGTGGGGCCATGGCTTATCTCCCCTCTTTCTCTTTGCTCCACTCTCCTTGCACCTCTCTCGCCCACTCGCTCTCTCTCACTCCGTCTGCTTCTTGAAAGTATGGGCTTCATCAGCCCCCCTGTAGAGATCATTCATCCACATGGTAACACACACACACACACACACACACTCTATGCTTTTAAAAAAAAAAATTATAATTAGTGCTCAGACCGCCTGCCCAATTATTACCAGCCGTGCTCTAATTAGGACTTACTTAAAGTGCTCGTCAATTAGTCTTTAACATCATTGTCTGCTTGAGAGAGCTGGACCGGTTAACACTTGCTGAACCAGAGGCAGAGCACAGAAGTTCAGATGCATGAACAGCAGCTACTTTTAATGGAACATACTGCAGTACATCATGGGGGCTGTTAGCCTCAATGCAGTGGCTTTTACTGGAAACAGACAATCCTGCTGCCTCATCTGCACATGATGTTATGCTAGTTGTAATCAAATCATAGATTTTCTTAGAACAATAAGAAACCATAATCATGTATTAATTAATGTGAAATCTGTCACTCATAGTGATGAACCAACAGAAAAACTAATCTACTAATCATTTCAGTTATACTTTCTAAGTACGAACTAAAAAAACAACACTATGCACACACTGTAAAAGGTTTTACCACAAACTCAATTGACTGGCGTCTCTCCTGTATGATTTCACGAGTCTCTTCAGACCTTATAATCGTGCATGAACTATGCATGAGTCTCTAATCTCCAGTTGTGACTCTTCTTCTAAATGAACACCTTTCCAGAAACGGAACATAACAAAAATAAGTAACACTGCATTTTTTAAGAACAATAAATCCAATCATAATCAAAGTAGTACTCTCTCAATACTCAAAGTGCAAACACAGACTAATCCTTTTTTTTTTTTTTTCCAATCATGGTAAAGAGCTAAGTGATGGTTACAACTACACTACTAATTTACATTTTCTGGCAGCAGTTGAATCCTTTAGGAAGTAACCATGTCTCCTGCACTGCAGTCGAGTGAGCCAAGTGAGTTTGTGTTTCCATGGTTAAACCAGCTTCCACTGTAGTCCTAGTGCGCATGTGATAAGACATTTACGGTAATCACACTGACATTCTGAGAGGAGTTGTCCGACTCAACGGTGTCTCTGCAGAGTTTGTGTTTGTTTTTTGCTTAAATATTGTTTGTGTGTTGTCTGTCACTCTGTTTCCAATTCACCGCAAGGTCTATTTAGTAGCTACTTAGGAGCTTTTGATCACATAACAATCTAGAATTATTACTAAAGGGGAATTTCATATAAAGATCCTTATGAAAATTACAGTTGTACTGCTACTGCTACTACTACTAATAATAATAATTGCACTCATGTTGACCTGATTCAGTCAGAAACTCATACAATAATTACAGTAACTCCATTGACATGAGTGTGGCACAAAATTCAGGATATTTCAGGTTCTGCTGCATCAGTTTTCTCCACCATTATTTAAATTTGTCTCCTCTAAGTCCACCACAAATTGCTATACTAAAAAGAATATCCTGTTAATAGTAGAACAAACTGAATGACAACTTGGTCTTGTGGTTAGAAAATCTTTGGCTTATGAAAACCTTTTAAAGTAAGTTGAATGTGCTCCAAAACACGCTGTTGTACCATAGATCAAGGTTGTTCTCCTTATTTTCCCAACACTGTAGAAATATTCATTTTTCACAAGATAAAATGATTGAACAAATAAAGCTGGATTTTAAAAACACACAAAAAGAACTGTTTGATTAGTGTTGAATTCAGTCCCAACCTGCAGACCTCTCTTGTAAGATTTGTGGGCATTTTTCTTTATTTGATAGCATGAGTAAGGAGGTGGACTGGAAACATGGAAGAGAGAGAGGAGGTATGTGCTGTAACCATTCATCTATCACCATACACTTAAAATTTAACGAAGTTACTGGGAGCAGCCTCAGATTCTGTCTTTGTGACTGACTGTGGTACAAAATGACTTCAACAGCTGCAGCACTAAGTTCTTTGTGAAAAATTACGAGCTAACTCTTTAAATTGAAAAATGACAATCAGACCAAACAGTTGAGTAAACTTAACTTTTTAAGTTCAGTTAATTTAACTGTGATTTATATTTCCAAACTTCAGGAAACGAGGTTGAACTAACTATTCAACATAAGTAAACTTTACTTGCTTATTCAAGGCACCAGGAGAACTTACACTTCCAAGTTGAACAAGCTTAAAATGTTTTACAGTGTACTGATAATTGAAGGAATTTGTTTTATGAAAAACATGCCTAAAATTCACTTCCAGTTTTTCACATGTGAATGTGAGCTCTCTGATAGTAAAACTCTCTAAAACTGATAATACACTGGGCAACGTTTTGCCATAAAGAGCAGTTTGAATACATCAGTTATGCTTTAGGAAACTGTGATGACCATATGACTAACAGATTTCTCAACGACACGTTGACAGAGG
>JAUMHL010000013.1:9979323-10002492 GCA_032362345.1 Sandelia bainsii
AGTCCAGTTGCCATTAAAAAAAACCGTTTTTTTTTAGATAACCATGACCTGGATGACTGAGAATCTTCACAGATATTCAGGGAGGTTAATGTTAAATTCAGTCTGCATATGAAGTGTCATTATCCAGGGAACAATATAAGCCCTAACACACTGAACAACAACTGTAGATATGATTAAGATAAAAATAATAGTACAGTATAAATACAGTGGATTTGCTTCTAAAATCACTTCACATGATCCAACATATTCTTTCCAAAAAGATCCTGTCTCTGTGTGTACACGTTTGTGTGTGTGTGTGTGTGTGTACGCGTGCTCTCTCTTTTAGAGGAGCTATTCAAGCTCTTCAAACCTCTCTAAAGCCTGAATGTTGTATAATCTCTGAGAGGAAAAACAGGAATGAAACAAAATGAGGGTTACTCTGACAGGCACAAACCCACCAGACACCGAGGTTAGCAGCAAATGGCAAAGCCTTCATGGCTATCAAAGTTATGAGCTGTGTTCAAAATGTGAGGGTTCCTTATCTCTTTAGTTCACACCTAGGACTCTGGATTAACCTCAAATATTCGGACAGTCTTAAAAATTAAACTAGTTATTTGGATTTAATCTACACAGACTGCCACAGAATATTTCACGCATAGTTTCGATATGTTTGTGCTATATCTGTCCCAACAGGTTATAGAAGAGCTGAAGCATTTATTGTTGTATAATTGTATTTTTTTGGATTCAAATAAAGTGTTTAAATGTCTTTAAGGATCTGTAATCACTGATTCTCTGCTCAGTTGTTTTTTTCAATGAGCTGTTCTCACTCTGTCTCCCAGCTTCTCTGTCTCTCCCCCAACCCCCCTTGTCTCCCCTGGGACCCTCAAATCACCAAGAGTCTTTCCTGCACAAAGCAGTCTATTAAAAAGCCTTTAGCACAGCTATTCACTCAGAGTCTCCTTTCACAGAGATGAGGAATGGATTTATGGTGAAGGTTCAGCATTAGAGCGTGTTTGTTGATGTTTAGCATGTCTAGGTCTAGGTCTTTGGGTCTTCTGAAACATCATATTCTAGAGGTTTAAGCCTGGCTAAATGTCCTATAATCTCATTTAATCCCACATATATACAATACATGTATACATTTAAGTGTTATAATGCTAATAGCTGTAACACATGAAATATAAAACTACTGTACTGTATCTGTTGTGCTGAATGTGATTCCTCTCTGGCAAAATGTAGCACCTGTACCACCCACACTGCTTGATTGACAGCTGATCTCTTGAAGGAGAAGTTCAGAAGTACCACAGTGATGAGCTCTAGCACCACAGACAGAGACTAAATAGAAAACTGAAGGACTAAAGGATTCCCACTTTAACTTTCAGCACAATAATAAAAGTGTTTGACCGCTGCTGTGCAGACAGGTACTCATACAGTCCAGTCAGCAAATACACGACTGCTCTGTCACATGGGCACGAGTGTGTGTGTGTGTGTGTTTGTTTTAACAGTGAAGAGCAGGATCATTGACTAGTCACTCTGTCACACAGGCTGTAGATACTAACATGAAAATAATTTAGTACAGTTTTAATATTCATATACACAGTACTGTATATCCAGAAATGTCTACAGTATTAGAAACAATATATTATTATTGTTAAGTAAGTATTAATGGGCCTGTTTGGTTTTAGTAATTTTTACTGTACTTGCCTAACAACAACAACATTACCGCATGTTCTCATCATCTGCTCACACTAAGTTAAGACCACTCTGCTCAGACTGATACAGTGACATACATATATATCATAATAAAGTTAATAAAGCAAGTCATCCTTCTGTCTTTAAATCTGTTACAACATAACACTTGTCACTCTACCAAAGCTGTAGATCTGAGGGTCAAGGTCATGTAAGTCTCAATCAACAATTTCTGTACCCAGAGAGCATTTCTGTCAAGATACTATTAGCAAAGGCCATGTCAGAGGAGTGACAGAGCAAGACAGAGTGATGGAACAGACCCATAGTTAGCCTTTGCTCTTTCCTCTGTTTGAAAAAGATGAAGGGAGCTATGAGGAGGAAGGTGAGATGGCAAACCTCTTGAACACCTTTGATGCTCAAACGGCAGCCAAAGATCAGAGACCTGGAAATGGAGAAAGGAATTGGCCAGAATAGTGGGGAAAAGCAACATCTTGCAAAGAGAGGGGAAAGAAAGGAAGGAGAAGCATAAGTAGAAAGACAGAGATGGAGATCTATGGGAGAAATAACATCAATGTCTCTGATATCGCTCCCTTCTTGTGCTAAGTGCACTGCCACTAAGGTATGTCAAAGCAGGGCTTTTAGTCTGGTGCTGTGCGCGCTCACACAAACAAATGAAAGCTACATAATAGCAAGGATCTCTATGCTGACAAGTGTGTGTATGAATGTGTGTTTACCACAATAAGTAGATTGTCTAGCCACCATGCATCTTTCTGACCAGCAGCCAAATGGAAAATTACACCCTGGCAATGTGAGCACACACACAAACACACACAAGCACACAGTCTTAGTATAGTTGTGAGGACACCCACTGACATAATGCATTGCCTAACCACAACCTAAACCAAATTTTACACCTATGGTTCACACAACCTATTAATATGTGACTTCACAGGTGTACAGAAATGTTTTGTCTGCAAATTTACAGTGAAATGCTTCAAAACGAATTGCGAGGACTTAATAATGCAGCACCAGTTATCCAAGACACGCTGCCAACTCAATTTAGGACTTCAGACCTGCTGAACAGGGAATTAAAGGGAGAAACACCCAAGGATCTTTTGATCTTAAACCCAGATGTCTTCAGCAAAAACAAATGAATTGGCCGTGCCATTCCAATACTTTTTTGGTGGGGCTGTATATTTATCAGTGACCATTTTTCCTCCATTACAAAGATCAGACAAAACATCAACAGCTGTGACTAAATTGCTGTATAATACTGTACATACAACCATTATGTATGTTCAGAAATGTTATTTACTAGTTTAAAAATCCATATTTTGTTGGCAAAAAAGAGGAGATGAAATTATACTATTTTATAAAATAAATATAATCCAAATGTCCTTTCATCAGATGGCTGTGCTGTACATTTCTCTTCCTGCATGCCCCAATTCATCTTCCCAATGATGCAAACCAGCAGCACATGAATGCTCCACACTGCTAGCCTGGATCTAGTTATTTTAACGCTATTGCTGAAGAAGTTTGGACAACACACACTGACAGGCAAAGACAGAAGTAAGGAATTACATTTACTCGTCACTGTAACGATTTTTTGTGTACTTTAACTTTTCAGTATTTTTTTAACACCTGTAATTTTACTTTCACTTAAGTGCTCCAGTGGTCTCTTATAAATCTCATTTCACAGTTTTTTCTTACTTAACCTTGTGCTACATCCAGAACACAGACACTGCCTTAGTCATTAGATCACGGTCCACACAAAAGATAAAGAGTTAAATTAACAACAGTGTACTGTCACATCTGCAATGTGACGCTCCTTGTATCTGCTCTTGTTCCCTCATCTCATTGTGTTTCTAGTCATTCCTGCATTTTTTGTACCTTCATGGTTTTTGTCACAACTTTTCTCTCTTGACCAAATTTTTAATATTTGAGGTTGTAGGTTACTTGAGTGTTTTTCTGACCTGGCTATCATTCTTCATCAAGTAGCTGCCTATAAATCATTCTACAACAGAAAGCAGTACTTCAAAATAAAAGTATGGTACCAGATTCACTAAACTTCAAACCACTGTCATAGAGGACAAAAAAAGAGTAATAAAGCAACATTTACTCAAAGCAAATTTTAAACAAGTTACTTTTTACTTTTGAGTAATTCTTTAAGCATGTGTTTTAAATTTTGCCTGAGTAAAATTTCATTAAAGTAACAGTAAGATATTAATTAATGTTATGTTTTCAATCTGTATTAAGCCAGCTACTACAGGCTGTGGTATAACACAATGTGACACTGAAAACTGTTTTGTCTGTTGGGACAAAGCCAGCTGTACAGAAATTTACATTTGTTGCAAGTTCAAAACATGTTCTTTACAAATGTATTTAGATGTCACTGGACAACCTATTATAAATACTGTATAGCTCAGTCTGGTACAAGACTACCACTAAGGTTTAAGCTGAGTAAAAACTGACTAAAATGAAAAACAATGAGGCTAATGACTACAAATTAACACTGATTTTTGATCTCAGGACTGATACTAAATTCTATGGCAGAAAGAAACTTGAAGTAGGATGTGAGATGGATGGGCAGATATTGAGCTGTGACAGAGTAAACAATGTCCTAGTAACCAGATGGCTGGACTGACACTGACACACACACACAGATTTGACAGTGTCTATCAAAACTCAATAGTTGGCTCAAAGCGTGGCTCAAAAGAAAAATATTGTAAGCAGAGACAGAATGAAAGGCTTGTTTTAAAGCTGAGATATCCTCAACCCATTCATCACTGTCTCTTTCCAAACTGGAGCACACTTCACTACCTCCATCCATTCATCCAACATTTTTCTCTCCTTCTGTTTATCTCTCCCTCATTGCCTCCTGCTCTTCTTGACAACTGCTGATGTGACACAAACCCCACATGCTTTGAGATAAGACAAACTTGAGAAAGTCTAAAGGGTTTATTAGTAAAACCAAAAATAAACCCATCCATTATCTATACACACATATTGAGTGCAGCGTCATGGTGGCTGAAGCCCTTCATAGTTCAAAACAGGCTGAGAAGCAGTGTAACAAGTGCTGATGACCAAAGATCCTGCTTCAGAACCCTGGACAGCTCCTTCACTGCCAATAGTTTCAGCTTTAGCACCATGGTCAGTGCCTCACACTCAACATGTTATATACCACAAAGGTATATTACATCACAACATAGTTCCATCCACATTCATAAAACTCACCGTGCTCAATGTTCTCACACTCACACACTATTGATAAAGACTGTGTTCAAAGGCTGGAATTTTAGTTATTAGCAATGTAAAAATCTCTGTGGGGTTTTCAGAAGTTCCAGGAAGTGATCAGGCTTCCTTTCTGCTCTGCCCCCCAAAAAATCCTGACCACAGAAATTATGAAAAACTGTAAGTCTAACTCCACAATTCAGTACCACCTAGTTTACAGACTTTTCACACATTGTTAGCAATACATTTTAACATGTTTTATGTGTCTAGAAACAAATCAGTGATTTTACTTTACCTGGTCTTTAAAGGGCATTGCCAGCTCTTTTAATGGTCCAGCAGTACTTTTACTGCTTCAGAAAATAGCAGGTTTCAAAATGATATGGCCCTAATAACAAGCACACCCACTCAGAAAAAAAGAGATCCTGTCATGCCATGCCGCAGACAAGATGATAACACAAAGATAAATTCAGACAACCCCAGTGACACACACACACACACACACACACACCTGTCAGGTGTTAAATATGCTGAGCATCTATCTTCCATAGGGCAGAGCTCCAGCACCATCACAGCTGTATAGAGAGTAGGCTAATAGACCCATGATTACAGAGCACATCACCCCCCTGCTCTCTTTCTATCAGTCTACGCTGCTCTTTTTAAACCCCTTTACCTCCATCTCCATTAGGAAATCAGACAGCTGTGGGGTTTCTATGTCCATAGTCTGAAATCTTCAAGTCCTCCACTTCCTGGCCCTATTTCCTCTTATCTGTCATACTAAACTCATTCAAGAGATTCACGTTGTTGAACTAATGTTAGGACATCTTAGAAAAAGTACCAGCTATTGGGCAAACTGCAGTAGTGTGCCGAATACTACCACAAACCACCACACCACTAAGTCGTCCACAGGAGGAAACATAAAAAAAAAAAGATATTACAGGCAGAATTAAATGATGTCAGATATGACAGTGTGGCAGATTCACTGTATAAGAATGACACATTTAGTTCCCCCCTTTTATAAAGGGTTTATGATGCTAAGGTTAAATAGTTTACTGATACTTTATAGATGAGTGATAAGCCATTAAAGTAGTTAGGATGTTTTCTAGGTTGCCATGTTTTTGTTTTTTCTTTTTAATCTATCTCATTGATTTCTCAAAAAGACCCATCCAACAGCCAAGTCAACCACTTAACAGTACCTTCTGTAAAATAATGCAGGGCACTCAAACCAGAATCCATTAATTAACTAAATAACTTATTAACAGTGACACACAGTGTCAGTGAATAGGTTATTAACTTAAAATAAAGTGAAGAAAAACCTACCAACAGATGAGAACATAAATGGATTTTCTCAAATAGGTCAATAGATAACCAAATACTCTTCTTAATATAACTTATTAACCACATTAAATTAATTATAACTCCAGTCAGCATGTCATTCACGTTGGTTCAGTGACATTGTTTAATGATCATGGTTAAATCAACATTTCATTCTGGACTCAAACGAGGACGGTCTCCATCGTTTGTTAACCGTTAATAAAGCATTAGTGCCTAATTAAACCTATTATACTTAGTTACTTAGTGGGTTTATGTCCACAATGTGAAGAATCGACCTGTTACCCAATTATGATACATATACAGTAGCCATATTAACTAACAGTGCACATCTTACAGTATGCTATGATGCAAAGCTCAAAAGCTCGATGTGAAACTTACGAGCACTGTCCAACCTTCATACCGGTACCACGCAGCTTGTGTGTGATGGTTTATGGCCTTGTGAATGATGTATTACCCATATGAGATACAGCAAGCTGTGGTTAACACACAAAACTACTCAGTCACAGCAGATCCTTTGATGCCAACGTATTAACCACACACACTTGAGCATGCACGTGCACACTCACAATTACCATATGCTGCAGCCTAACCTGTATAATAGGTGTCACATTAGCAAGACAACAAATCAAACCGTCCTTCATTTCCCAGGCCTCTCCTCTGCTCCACAGCTGTAGGCCTCTCTTTGTTGTCAGGGGACTTTCTAATTAATATGATAAATAAGATGGTTGGTTCGACTCCCTCATGCTTTTTAATTGGAGGAAGCCTTGAATGGCACGCAGGCAGAGGCAGAGATTAGCGGGTTATTTGTGAGTGTTTTGTATGAGCAGTGATTTCCTGTCTCATTGTGATACTCGACTCAATGCTCATAACACACACGCGTGTGCACGGCACAGAGGGATCTGAGAGACAGCTGACAGCCTGGTTTCATGAGATGCCATTTTAGCGCTTCCTTACAATCAAAAACACATTTGCGCAGTTCCGTTCCCCCATCAACTTCAATAACACACATAAACTGTTTACTCAAACCCAGCAGTTTTAGACAAACTGGGAGTGGACTATTAGAATATCATAAAAAGCCATCTTCCACTGCCCTGATAATGTTTTGGCCACCATAATAATTTACACCAAATGTTTGCTACTTTAAATTTGCTGTATGCTATGTTTCTCACTGCTCGCTACAGTGCAGAGCACGCGTGTGTGTGTGTGTGAGCGCATATGTGTGTGTGTGTGAGCTCGTGTGTGTGTGTGAGAGCGCGTGTGTCCTTTATGGTATACTATACACCACCTACGGAACACAACAAGAAAATTGGTCAAATATCTGACAGCTTTGCCTCAAGCGTCGACATATCACCAGCCCACTTCTCGTCAACACACACACGCACATACACACACTCTCTACTCTGATCTCCTCATCCTCAGCTAATCCTGCTCCATCTAAATCAGAGCTAACAGCCCGGAGGGGACATACCGCTGTTTTGCGCCCATCTAATCCTTCTCTCCATCATTCTCATCTCCTTCTTATGTCTGACAAGGCTCCTCAACATCTGAGGAGATCAACTAAACCACAACTGTGTTTTGCGTGTGTGTATGTGTGTCTGGACAGAGAATGGTGAAACAACCACAGCAATCCAAAGTGGATTTAACTCCAGTTTCTGCAGGCCTATTTTAGTGTCGCGTGTCAAGACTCAACAACTAAGAAAATCCCGTCTGGCTGGACAGTCAAAACCTTTCTCGGTCTCTTTCTGAAGAAATTACAGCGTGGATCTCCAGAGTAAATTCCGCTTCCTGGCACCGCTCGCGTTGGGAGAAAAGGAGGAGAAAGGGGAAGAAGCGAGGGGAACAAAGAATGCAGAGGAGTGGGGAGAAGGAGATGAAGAGAGATTATTGGACGAGAGAGGAGAGGGGAGGCAAAGAAAACAAAAGAGTGGATAAGACAATCCAGGAGGAAAGGACAGATGAAGAGAGATTATTGGATGAATCAATAGATATGAGAGAGGAGGTGATGGAAAGACTGGAGGAGAGGGAAGAAAAACTTTCTTCTTTTAATGTGAAAATATTTCATTTAAATAAAATATACATCAAAGATTAATGGTTTTACAGAACAAAAAGTTTCAGCTCTAGCACATGTCTGTACTTTCATTCCCTTTCAAACTATAAAATCAGCTATTTTCTTTCATAAAACCACAGTCACAGATTCTTGAACTTTAAAATGTGTCAAATTGTAAAAAAGAATAACTATGGCATACAATCACACAGGTATGAAAACTCTATTACATATTATATGTATGAAAACACAAACAAAAACTGCAATGTGGAGCTCTATGCAATATTCTGACTCAAACAAAAAACCTTGTCATCTAATACTTCACCTGCACAAGTGAGTATGTCGGCCTGAGAGAAAGCACTGTGACTCCCTGCTATAGAATCTGTTGTCACAGCCTTGTGTGTCTCTCCACATAGCAGGCTTGAATAGAGATCTCAAGCTGCCTCAGGGAGATCAGTGTGCAGTGCTTTCCTTGATACTTTAGAAGCACCTGGACATTTGTGTACAAAGGTAGAGATGTAGAGATATTATTGAAGGAGTGTATGACAGAGGATACGTACAAGAGGAGGTGATTGGAGAAAAGGAGAAGAGGGAACAGAAGAGCAGCAAAGAGAGGAATGACAAACTAGGAGATATGAGATGAGATTATAGGGAAATGAGGGAAAAGAGTTGAAGAGATATAAACAGGAGAAAAAAATAGAAGAAGCAAGGAGAGCAGTGAAGGTAAAAGTCAGGAGAGAGGAGAGGAGGACAGGAAACAAGAGGGTGAGATATAAAGGAAGGATAGGAGAAACAGGAGAGAGGAGATGAAGAGCTATAAAAGAGAAGACTAAAAACAAGGAGAGGATAAATAAACAGAATCAAGGAGGGGAGAGAAGAGGAAATCAGGAGAGGAGATATAGAGGTAGAGGAGAAAACACACACACACACACACACACACACACACACAGTTGCCACTTTGCCACAGCAGCATTTAAAGCTGTAATGACAGGCCAGAGAGTGATAAGAGACTCTGAGTGGAGAGGCCACTATAGCTGCTCTCCTCTCCCTGCTAACAACTGTAATTATCCAAACTCCACACTCACTACTATTGATCTCTCCCTCTCCCTTACACCCCTTCCTCCTCCCCCAGCCTGAGCGTAAGTGTGTGTGTGTGTGTGCAAGCGTCTATCTCTCTCTCTTTCTCTCTCTCTCTGACAAGGTGACAGCAGAGTGCGTCCCTCTCAGCACAAGAGTTGTTCACACCTGCTGCCAGTAGACGTGGAGAGCACCGACAAGGACTTGGACAAATACGTGACAGCCGCAAAACACAAATATTGGTACAGCACCGATGGTACCCTCATGGTGTGTGTTAAGTATGAGCAGTGTGTGTGTGCACTCTCATGTCTCTCACACCTGGTTTGGAGAACATGGCTACAGCTTAGCAACAGCGTCGTCACATACAGCGTTATGTGATAATGTGTGTATGTGTGTTCTATTAAATGTCCTCACAAAGACAGAAATGTTGAATTATGTTACTGGATTACTCACATTCTAATCCTGAGTCACCCCCCACCCCAGGACAAATATCTTTGTAGATATTTAACTTTTACTGGAGTTTAAACCGTATTACAGATAGATTTTGCTCAGTTGTCATGGAGATGGATCTGTTGTAATGCATGCTCAGTTGCTGCTATGATCCTAGGTGTCACATAGATTCTATGATGTTGAAAGAAAGGCTCAGTGCAGTTTTATTCTTGTATGTAAACACAAATAACAAGGTGCATTATGACAAACACACCAAAATTGTCAATAACTTCACACCTAGCATGAAAACTGGGCAACTGAAGAACAAAAGTCATAAGAAGCCAATGTAAACATCATATTAGTAATGTCGTATTCTGATATCTACAATATAGCTGAGATTTTATACCTATTTTCTGAGGAAAAACCTTCTGCACAAAATCAGGGAAATGTATATTTATCTGTAAGGCTTAATGAGAAATAGCATCATTAGTCTTTTCAGAAACCACCCAAAGAGAACATGTTTAAAATGTTGTTCAAGTGACAAAGGCCTCCAGCAGCTGTAGAAATGTCCACTGGGAGTAAAAGAGGGACTAGTGTGTTTTGCTGAATGTCAACCATGATCATTCCCAAACCTTAAAAACACAGCAATTTTTATCTGAACTACAATCTAATTACTATGCCAACACTTTAAACAATTATCATAGTGCTGTCAGATCAATTATTTAGAGTTTTTGCACAAGCAATTTGTGAATAGTTTTGTAAGTCTTGGTGTAGGTTGTTACAACTTTGTATTGTTACCTGCAATTTACCCTTGAAGTTCTATTCATCAGTTCATCATTGATTTACCTTAAGTACCGTTATTACCCTGTACTGAAACTGAGCACATTGTTTATGCTGCTCAGTGACATAAGTTTAGCTCAGAAATGTCACACTGTGCTGTCCACACTAGTTGACTGACAGGTAATGACACCACCAGTAATCCTGCTGAATCAAAGTCCTTACATACAGCTCAGCAGGTACATTCGTCTTCTGCTGACAAACTTTATGACTCAATATTTAAAAAGACAAAGCCCTCATCAAAGAAAACACACCGTTTCTCTGAAACAACAGAGAACAGTCTTCATCTTAACTGGACCCCTGCATTTGTCGTTTTGAAGGTGTCAAACCTTACAGCCAATACCTTTGAGCAGATGTAACAAAAAAACAAACAGAAAAGAATGGCATTAAATGTGTCCTTCCTGCTGACAGAGACGTTTCAGACATCGTAGCCCTCTGATGGTATTCAACTGTGTGTCTTAATCACACTAAAGCTCAGAAATTATTGAAATCAGGAGATAACTAAATACCTTCTTGACACTGACCAAAGATAAAGACAGTTATTTTTATTAGCACTTAAGAGGAGACATAAAGGGAAATTAAGCTGAGGAGTTTTTGTCAAACCACTAACCTTGTCAAACTCTTCACACAAGCTAAAGTATAATCTGGTTCACAGATTTGTTAAGTGGTTTGACCACCTACTGTGCTTTTCTTTATGGTTTCTCTTTGAAAAGACACTTTCAAATTTAATTAAACATGTATTTTACCCTTTGATTTTCTTCTAAGCATGCTGAAAATAAGTTTAGTATTACCAATTAAAGTTTACATATGGAAATTTTTTGCTGGATTTTGCTGCTCTTCACTTGACCAAAATAAAAAAAGGTAAAAAAAAACAACAAAGCTTTAATGTTTTTTTCATGTAGACTAATAACACTAATAAGTCATTATTAGTGAAGATGAAGGTGCACAAAATGTATTTCCTACTGTGACAAATACCCGAAGAAAAATAACAGTGAAACTGAAAATGTCAGGGCTTTAAGTGTTGAAACTAATCGGGCGAGCTGTCATTATGAAGGCAAGGTTAATAGCTGCTGACAGAATCACCTTCAGCAGACACCAAGATAAGAAGAGGTCTTTTTATTAGCACTACTGGGGCAGATACACACAGACACACGCATATATATGTATAGTTGTGCATCTGAGCACACATAAATACTCGTGCATGCCCTGCTATAGCCATATGTGGACTGTCAGATAGCGCCATTCAACCGGGGGGAAGGATTTACAAGTCGCACCGTGGCCTCGACACCAACACAAAGCCCATCTTTTGTTCCCCCCATCACCTGTTCCAGATTTATGACGTCCAATTACATACGCGAATGCTAACAGTATTCCCCATTAGCCTATCAAATGCTTTAGTGGTTGTTCTCTCAAAGGGTTATCTGGCCTTTCAGCAGGGGCGTTACCAATTTATGGCCCACCCAAGTAGATGTGAACAAAGGCCTCCCTGGCTCCGCTTTTTGTTTTCCTGCACTGCTCCCCAAGACAGGTAATTAACAGGGAAGGAGTTTGTGGTTAATTTGCGAGATAATTATCTAAATTAAACTGCCTTTCGTCCCGCAGAGGCTCTCTCTCTCTTTCTCTCTTACTCGCCTGTATGCATGCAATCTTGATCATTTGATGAGGGTGGTCAGGGTATTGTGCCGCCGTAGAAACAAAACCAGTAATGACATGTTCTTTCTTAGCTTTTGTTTTTTTCTGCTTTGTTTTGCCTTTTCTTTGTTTTTTTCAGTCAGAAAGAAGTACATGATGAGGGTAAAGGAGCAGAGAGAGAGAGAGAAAGACACTGAGGAACAGAAAGAGAGGAAGATAACAGAATCTGTTTACTTGCAGAGTTTACCAGATGACAAAAGAGAACAGGACCATTAACAAACACGCATTATAATCTGATCTGCAGCAGCTGTTATTTATCAGGTAACTCTGAATAGCAGCACTTGTCTGCCAGGCAGTGTTTGCTTCTGAGGAACAACTGGCTCTGGAGATCAGATTACTGAGGCAGGATCTCTAGTTGACATCCAAATTCAGCCTGCAGGAGTAACGTCCAACAATGATTCAGGGCAGTTTCTTGGAGAAATATCATACTAAGTGATTACAGTAAGTAAAAAGTGAAAAGTCCTGTTAAAAGACCATCATACACATATAGTGGAAAATTTAACTTTAACTTATTAAACTACATTAACCTTAATTGTGATCGTGTATTAGGAGCATTAGCGCAACACTAACAAGTTATCATCACAGTAACGTATCTTCACCAGATGTGTAGTGTAAGCAACACACGGTTGTGTCTATACTCGCCACTGTTATCATGAGTTCACAGTGGAGCGTACAGGAACACATTGGGTAAGAGAAAACTATCGCTCAAAACTGACAACACCATTGCCATAGTTGTATATCAATATCTTTCTATCTTTAACTGTTGGATAATGAAAATGACTTTAAAATTTCAAAAAACACACACAATGTTGGTTATGTACTGTAACCTCAGCTTGAGCACATGCGTACAATGGTGGTTGAACTGGGAGACAGATCGTTTGTTTGAGCTACATTTAACTAATATGTTTCTCTATTTTGTGCAGAAATACTTATTTGGGGTGTTTCAGGGAGTTTGGTGGAGGCTGGATCTCAGTGTGGGCTGTCTGTTCAGTGATCCAGCATAAGGTTGAGATGTGGGGTAGGTGTTGGCCTCTACCTAAAGAGGAGAAGTGTGCTGGACTTCTAAGGGGCCGTGAGAGTCACTGAGGTGAAGCTAGCTGCTGATTAGTCAGCAAATGCCTACAGAAAAACTACTGTATTTTTTCCTTATCATTATTATTAGTAGTATATTATTATTATGTGTAAACAGAAAAGGAGAAAGAAAAGAGATGCTGCTGTTGAGTTTTTCAAGCATAATTAGTATGTTGTTTTTGCCAGAAATTTTCAAAG
The DNA here is from genome assembly GCA_032362345.1 of Sandelia bainsii. Taxonomy (NCBI): domain Eukaryota; kingdom Metazoa; phylum Chordata; class Actinopteri; order Anabantiformes; family Anabantidae; genus Sandelia; species Sandelia bainsii. Next base: position 9,992,903 of record JAUMHL010000013.1, read on the forward strand.
CAACAAAGTCCCACTGAGGCTCTCTGCCTGTGAAGCAGAGGATAAGATGAAAAATAAATGTTATTACAATTAAGTGTTTGGTTTCCTTTTATTGGCACTTTAAAATCCTAAAAGTGATTTAGATGAAAGCATAATGTGGCCAACATTAAACTACAGCAGACATCTATGTAGGTGCAACAGCAGACTATCACTGTTTTGAGATCAGGACACACGGTTTCAGAATAGATTTGACAAATAGATTTCAATCACAGTTTCTTAAACCAAACTTCCAGCCTTGAGCAGAAAAAAAAAACTTTTTTCGCGAGAAAATTTAATTAGAATTAGCCATTTCCGAGCTGCTTTTCAAATTCGATACATCACAATTTGCATAAAAATGCCTGGATTGAAACCCAGCTAGTATGTCTGTCTTCCTCACTCCATCCTCATCTCTCCCTCCTCGCTTCCCCTCTCTCTCTCCCTCTCTCTCTCTGTACTGTATGAAGGAGGGATGATCGCTCCCTGTCATATCTGTTGGCACGTTGCCATCAAGCCTTGACAGGAAAATAACACTCTTCAGGGAAAATAATACACTCGTTCTGCCGTCGGCGCTCCCAGACACATGCCTTGGCGTGTGTGTGTGTCTAAAAGCCCTCGCCGCTGCTGTCAACCTGAGTACAAAGGATCACTTTATATGATTAGTATGCATCTCTGAAAAACATATTGAACAAAAAGCCCTGCCCCGAATGCTGCTCCATGCCAATTAATGGATTAAGAAATTATTTTGAGGCGAGGCTTGTTGTGAGACAGCTATGATACGTGGCTGGAGAGGCATTTCTGTTGTGCTTATTGCCAGCTATAAAGGCCGAATGCATTCTGATCCTACAACAGCAACATATACAACCAGTTACTTGCCTTTACTGAGTGACAAGGCCTATAAATCATCCCTTTGCTTGATATAAAAACACCCTCTGGCAGGTGCAACACTCATTCCATTCACTTTGTAGATTCAAACCAGCAACTTTCACTGTGAAGCATGACACACACACACACACACACACACCACACGCATACACACCATCATCACACTGCTGTTCAGAGGACAAAAGCCACTTTGACAAAGCAGTTAACCCAAAACTGACAGAGCCACAGACCCCCTTTAACCCTCTGCTCACCCACCTCTCAGTCCTGTGTTAAGAGCTGCATTTATAGATTTTGGAAAAAGCTCAAAATTGAGATTGAAATCGACTTGGACCAGAGAATGACATTTGATTTCTTACTTAGCAGCACTCTGCCTTAGGTGTGCATGTGAGTGTGTCTGTCTGTGTGTCTGTGAGAGATCTAACCATGTAAGTGGAAGATAATTTTCTCTAAATATCAGGCCAATACATTAAGATATTCATTTTAAAATGATCAAGAAGAAATGTGAGAAGCTGAACTACAGTATTGATTAATTTTCTCTTAATGGATAATTGATTACTTTACTAATATCAAAAATAAAGTCTGGTGGTGGTGACAACTCACACATTCAACAGATGTGTAGACATATCAAGTAGTAAACAAGAAAACCTAAAATAAAGCAGATGATCATCTGTGGATTCTACAGTGTCATATTTAGAATTTTAATTCACGTGCCACTACAGCAGCTAGCAACACACTGCACAATAATTTAACATTCACAATCATTTTCATGTACTGATTTCAAAAGGCATCAGCTTTGTGTAGCAAACAGCTTAATATTTCTGGAGGATAATGATGCATATTGTTTCATTTCCTCTCAGTAACGACATATCATGTTAGTGTGGCCTGCACTCTTGTGGCCTGAAAGGTGTGCAGCACACAACACATTTTAGTGGTCTGAACCCGGTACTAAAGTAACAACATTCAAACATCCCAGTACTAACCCTAACCCTATAAGCTACAGTGCTTACACTACTTCAGAACAGACAATCATTTGAGATACATGGACTTTGAGTTAAATTATTTTCATTATTAGGACACCTCACACTACATTATTGCTCTTACACCACAGCCTGTTATACTGTACTAATTTCAACATGAATGCTTTTGGTTAAATGTGATATCAATGGTACACTGTAATTATCATGCCAGCTCTTTTACAGTACAATGTAGTATATTGTAATTATGTTATTCTGTGTTACTAGAACTTTGGAGCATACTTATGCTACTCTGTATTTATTCATACCATGTTTTTATATTGTATTTCTGCTGCATGACTGAATTAGCCGGCTGGGAGCACAGGTAAAAATGATTCTTCCTGCTCTCTGTACAATTTGTACAGACTGAGCTCAAATCAGCTGCACTAATTTAGGAATATACAGAAGTGAAACATCTTAAAACTAAAGTTTGTTTTTTAAGATCAGGTAGTGAAGTTATGTTAGGTTATAATATGCTTTAGTCCATTGCTGTCGCTGTAGAGTGTAAACACTCTACACTGTCAGTTGGTTTAACCTCAACATATGCAGCAGAAAGTATCATTAGTAGTGTGTGGGATGGATTTAGAATAGTAGTTTAACTGCCCACAAATGTTTGAGGTGTCTTAATATACAGCCGATATATATTAGAACCATGTCTAAAGGGGTTTGATCCAAATGGCACAAACAAGCAGTCATCCACACTGCATCTCTACAGCTCAGTACACTCACTAGTAGGGCTAAAAATATATTTGTTCATGTAATTAGAAATGCATTATAAAGACTTTCTAATGGTGTAAGTGCATGACTTGATACGTGGTTCAAAAAGAGAGCGTGTAGAGTTACATCAACTGGCTGATTGGTATTCTATCCATTATAGACCCAGAAGAGAGCTCAATTCTCAATTTCCACCCAACAACATGGAAAATGGCAGTCCATTTTCCTCTGCTAATGCAAACAACACAGCTCCTCTAAAACCAATGTAATTGGCCGGACCATTTAGTCTGACTGAATATCTTGTGTAATGCTTGCAGCGGTGTGATGCGGCGGCGTAGTTCCTTCATAGTGAGGGGGTAATGGGTGTAGCAATGACATGTAGATGGTTGAGAAATGTATATACAGAGACAGATTTGTATTCATCAGTCGGGCGGCTGAAAGGTGACGTGGCATCTCGCAGATCAACCTCCGCACAGAACTTTGGTTTAAGCAGTAGTTTGTGAAGGCTTTTGCATTTACTGCTGGAAACACCTAATGTATGGAGGGGTTAAAAAGATACACTCCATCAATTATTATTATTATTATCACTGCTTTGAAAAAAACATCAACCCTGTTCTCACTCATGTTTCCTTGTGCTGCATTCACTCCGGGGCTGTGCTGTATACAAGTTAAAACCATGTTTGTCTACAGCTGCATCACTCAGCACATGTCTGAATACGTCATCGGTCTTATCTTTTTTACTGATATCTGTGGTGTCAGAGAGAGGCTAGCAAAATGCACAGTGTGAATAGAACATTTAATAAGGAATTTGTCTGAATGCAGAACTCAATAAATCTCGCTATTTGACTGACTTGGAACAGGATCCAAACTGGAACTGGCAATTCTCCAATGATCAATAAGAGCCTAATAAGAGCTGCCAACCATGATTTCTGACACAGGTCTGAAATTGTGACAATATTAGAATACCTAATATTAATATGCCTTAAAATTGAAAGATATAAAGCATTTAAATATTATTGGGCACATTTTACTAATTTCAAAAATTCATTACACACAGCGGCAGCAACCAATTGTAACAGGATCATATCAGTGACAGAATATAACAAAAAAGTATTTTGTATATGTATTGTATGAGTAAGTGTTCTTTTATCATTCCAAAACAAAGAACAAAAATTGAGTCTAATTTTAGAGAGAGACGTGTAAAATTTTTACTTCTGGTTTAAAAATAATAACACAAATATTACTGTGTTTCATTTTTTCATCTCTGTTTCTTTGAGGAAACTTGAAATACTGAAAAAATTATACTGACATTACTGCTCAGATGAAGTAACAGTGCGTCATTCGGTGCACAGTGACACACAAGGATTTATGAATGTACTACAGTCTATGTGTATGAATACACAACACCCGGCTGCCACCATATTTTCCCATTTTTTAAAGTCTTCACAGTTGTTCCTGCAGCTTTTAGACACCAAGGTTCAAACTGCAAATAGTTTTGACATTGCTGTAAAAACTGGAGCAGCCTAAACAAAAATCTCCTCAGGTTCTGTATGAATTGACAGCCTTGTATTACACCGAAATAAACGTATATTAATCTATACAAAAAAAAAAAGGTGATAAGTTATGATCCAATGCGTCCATTAGGATTGAATTGTTTCTTTCTCATGCTCTTTAAAATCATCAAAAATACTGCATCCAATGAACTAGCTAAGTCTTTTGATCTTTTCCATTCTGCCTGAGAGCAAAGAAAACAAGCACGTTTACCATCATCCTCACAAAAAAAAAAATAATAGAGAGGACTGAGCTGCTTACAGTAGGAAATTGGAAAAATTGGGATGAGGAAAAGTGTCTATTTGTGTGCGTTTGACATAAAATGTACTTGAACCCAGGCTATATTCGTCAGGGCATTAGAGCGCCTGAGCGGCTGTCTGTGCTGGAGGCCCTTTCAACAGGATCTGTTTGTCAGCTCCCATGTTTACTGCATGGAGAATAAATGCAGAATGCTGGATATCCATCACATTAATGTGGTTTGATAGCAGCCTCGCACTTTGAGGTAATTCAGTCCACAGGAAGGCCCTCGTATCCCACTGGTCCTTGCTTTTGCTGCAAATGGTCCAGCTGCACGCCACTTGTATTTGCAGCTTTATTTCTGAAAACAATTTCAGTGCAGTCGCATTGGAGGTAGATTTTCCTATTTTATTTAAATCTACTATAAAGCTGTTTGTTTTGGCTTTGTTACCATTGCTTACCTCGTTTACAGAAATATCAACTTGGGCATTAAAAGCAGCACAAAGAGTGCATAAAAAAAAACACACACACTTGATTAGGTGTCATTAAAAATGTCAAATCAGTTATTTTCTTCTGTAAATCCCAAAACTAACACAAGATACCAAAATCATGACCATCACTGTGATGACTAACTTCCTCCCTATAAGGAACGCAAGGCCCAGCTTGGAGGCATCACTGTGTGCAGATTGTTTTAACTATCTATATTCTTTTACAACAAATACTACTATTACTTGATAACTATGATGTATAGTTTGGTGTAAAATAAAAAATAATTCCACACATCAATCGTTTACATTGAAAGGCCTTTAGCTGTAGACTGGGGTGAGTTAAAACATTAGTGGATACAATTTATTTGAATTATGTTTTAAATTTCTAAGGGCACAAAATAAAAACATAGAAACAAAAAAGGTAAAGTAGCCAATTTTGCCTGCAACATTAACCCTTACCTCTTAAACTTAAAGCAGAGATTAGGACATTTCAATTTGTTTAATATGTAACGTTTAATTATGTGTCAATCACAATTTCATATTAATTAATTACAGTATGTGTTTCTTTACCCTCAAGACTACTGAGCAAATTTCATCTGCTGATGAAGGTCATGAGACATGGTTGAATTCTCAGGACAAATATCTGATAACTATGATCTAATATTGTTTTATGAGAACCCATTTATGGTTTTAAATTTGTCTGTGGAAAGTCTATAAATCATATCAAGTATGTTTACAGCTATAGTGTTTTCAATCATTCTGATTACTTATCACTGTTGACAAATACATTATCTACATCTACTACTATTGAAAACTAATAACTTAGTTTTCAACAGATGTAAACATGTTAATATTACCATTTTTTCAGGTGTTAACATTTTGCTCTTGCACTTGATTTTAAATAATAAACTGAAAACTAGTTAAAAGCAAATGACATTGTTTGCTGCTCATCAGGCATTACCCCATTAAAACATGCATGAAAATTAAAAAGGAAATAAAAAAAAAAACTTTGTTTCTGCATGGTACATTACAAGAAACATCTTAACATCCTAACACATCCACATACAATAAATCACAGCTCACACTTTTCCTGCCAATCTACCATCTTACTTTTCTCCTCCTGTCCTTTCACCCAGTTAACCTTAGTCTCTGCAAGGAGTGAAAAACACCGTCTAACAATCTAGTCACATTTGAGATCTGAAGCTAATGGCGCATCAACAAGTCGAGACTCTGAGCTCACATAATGGCAGTCTTTATTCCACTCAAGCTCATTTGGCCATTATGGCACAGTTAGTCTAAATAACAGCTGAAGAAATGGCATAATGTGCACATAGCAAGAGGAAGTGATATTTCCTACCTGCCTATTCATATTTTAATCTCTGAAAAAAAACACCCATATAGTCTCACTATTTCTACATTTACAGTGTGCAGCCAGAATCCAACATTGATTAATATCTGACAGTAGTTTTAGTTATTTCAAACTGGAGAATATAAAAAGAGCCTAAAAGAAAATGTATCTCACAGCATGGTCAAGCTTGGTGCTCTTCTATACTGTGGTGTTAACATCTCTAAATTAAGATTATGATATTTTACAGTGACGCACTTAAAAGGTCCTGCATTTTTCTGTAAGAGAAATGTTTAATATTGTCTTTGTACATTAATATAAATCACCAATCGCACACATCTCTCTCAAACTATGAATTTTGCACTGCAGTCTAGTCTTTATGAACAACACACTGTCCATTTCTGACTTCCAATGTCTCATCTTACACACATCCCCTTCCCCTTTCCCACAGTGCAGTGTGCTGTCCACAGATACAGTAAAGTGGGACAGGTTATCACTATGGACAAATTATGAAGCTTTGATTTGACTGCACACACTGTCAGTATGTGACCAGCTAAATACTAGACTTTGTTCACAGACAGGGGGCTACAGTAGTCAAGGCCTAAACATCCTGAGATTTTAAAGTTTTAAGGTGGATATCAGCTCCCTCTAGTGGATAGTTTATACACTCTTCATCAGGAAAAAACTCCAGACAGCAGGTATACGAACTAAGTCCTGCTTTTCCTTAATGTAAGTCACTTTATTAACACAAGTTAAAGTTGAAAGTGTAGAGCTTTTGGCACAGGAGCATCCAGCTGTGATGAAACATTTGTCTTTATGATGAAGTTCTATTCTATTACTGATGGTTCTTCCTGCATCATGACCATCTAACATTTGCCTTTTGACAGCATGACAGGGCTGTGAGATCTAAAGATCATGTGCTGAGGATTGTTGTAGAATATTGAGAGCTGTAACAAGCAGAGGATGAGTTTACATTCTACAGTTACACAAAACATACACATGGCGAGTTTTTTGAGCATGAATTTACAACATTCAAATAAATCATCAAATTTAAGCAGGATTAAATAAGCAACATAAAACATAATAGACAGTGTTTAGACTTTGGACACTTGACCTCAGTATTTGCTACAGTGTGTACCGACACTACAGTATATCAGAAGCTGACCTCCATTTAGTCTGTTGTAGTTCATACTCTGTATAATTATCCATATGAACACATTGATGACATTGTCCATGGCAATATGTTCCAAATTTATATGTCAGCCTTAAAAAATTCTGCTAAAGAATCAAAGAAGTGATGCTACTGTCCAAATACACTTGAACTAAAACAAGATCTTGACATCTAATTAAAGGCATCAGATACAAAACAATATCTGTTTCTGTGGAACTGAAGGGAAACTGTTTGTTAGACTGTGCTGCCATCTAGTGGTTTAGAAAATATTTAGTGTGTTTCTTCACTTCCAACTTCATTGATCAGGGAAGTGCAGTGAAGATTTGTTTTGTCAACAATTTGATCTAATAAAATCAAATGGACATTATATTCAGTACATGATTTTAGAGGTTCTAGTAGGTACAAAGGCATCAACAAGCTGCACCTTAAATTACAAGAAGCTTTCAACATTAACCGTGTTGGTTGTATTCACACACAGATGATCAGCTTCAACCAGGTAGATATAAATGTGTCAGATGATACAGGTTGGTAGCCTGAGCAGCAGCAGCTAACATGGCTCAACAGGACAGAGTTCTACCTACACAAACGCAAAGTTCAGACACTGTTTGATGGACAGATGATCTCTGGGGGGAAAAAAAACACTAATAATACCAAGCAATCATGACAGAGACTAAATAATTAACATATATAAGGTCTGTACTTTGTACTATGCGTTTGGTCTAAAAACAGAATTATGTAATAATAATGGAAAAAAGCATAACTATAGCCAGACTTTGGTACATTACACAGACTAAGATCAGACTGGCTGCTTTGAATTAATGATAAGCATTACGACTGACACTGCTGTAGACCAAGAGACCACAAATCTGGTCTACCAGGAGACATATGACTTAAAATAAGAACATTTCTTTCTCAAATAAATTACTCTTTTTTTCCCCCTAGAAGCAGATGTCAGGCCATTCAGAAGGTTTACAGGTCTTTAGCTGTTTGGAAAATCAAGTTATTATTTACTTAAATTGAGCTAGAATAAGAAATGGACTAGGGATGAAGAGATGCAGCAATTATAATAAGTGGCCCTTTGTTGAATCTGATGATAAACTCCATCTGCAGCATTTTAACCACCAGCTGAACCTTCCATTAAGTGGCATCACAGCTGCTCATGTCAAACATGTTTAATGAACTTTGTCAGAAACATCAAACCAAAACCATTAAAACACTAATCCTTAGCTGTTTTCATCATGGTGAAGGACACACAGGTAACTTCATTCTAACAATGACACAGCAAGTTAAAAAGTGACAAAGTTTGTCAGCAGAAACAAAACTGTTTTAGAATGAGGTTGATAAAAAACAAAAACAGATCCCTTTAGTTTCTCTAATTCTTCTCAGATCTATGTGACCAAATACAGCTGCACTGACACGAACTAGTTTGCTTTTATAGTAATGCACAGACAATAAAATCAGGTGAGTAAAAATGCAGACATCAGTCCAGCAGCTCGGACCACATTTCTGCCAGAGGAAGTAGAACCATCAGTTCTACTGGAGAAACAAGCTCTTGCATGTCTTTTGCATGTTTTTCCATTTCCACCTTTGTTTTGGTTTTGTTTCTTAACTTGTTACATTTTGCCAAAACAAAACATATTTTACTAATCCAACAACTAATTTTAACATTGCTGCACGCTCTCTCCCTCTTTTTTCTTTCAACATTCACCAGGCTGTGAACAAAGCTAGAAAAGCAAAAGGGTAATAATGTAATAATGCAGATAGTATCATCCTATTGTTTTTAATACTTATTTATTCACTCCAAGTTTAGTAACAGAATCTCCCATCAACCCCTATCTGGTTTATTTTTGTCTTTGAATGTAGTCAAACTATTACTGGATAATCTAACAAAAACAAGTATTTTCTGTGTTTAAAATGAGAGTTTCTGCGACTTAAATACTTTGTGCAAACTCATTCAAAGACTCTTGCACACACTGTACGTCACTTTATTGAAAAGTGGCGGACGATCAGCAGATCTACTTTTAGAGGTAGTGCTAGAAATGTGACCCCTCCCTCACCTATCACATCACCCTGTTCCATACTGCTTTGGAAATGTACACTACCAGTCAAAAGTTTGGACACACATAGGAATGACCATGTTTTTCATGAAAAGATACATGTCTTCAGCTGTG
>JAUMHL010000013.1:10002592-10037127 GCA_032362345.1 Sandelia bainsii
ATGTCTACACATTCACTCTGATCAATTTGATGTTATGAAATCTGCTTTTCTTTCACAAACATGGTCATTTCTATGTGACAAACTTTTGACTGGTAGTGTAAGTTAGGTGTTTGCTGAGAACAACCCTGTCTTGTAGAAATCATGTTTATGCTATTGCTTTGCCATTTCAAAGAAATGCCTTATTTTTTCAGCATTATAAGGACATATGCATTTGTAAACAAAGGACATGACTGTTTGCTGTTTGCAGCATTAATTAAGTTTTAGCAAGTTTCTATTATGTATGAATGTATTAGTCAAAACAAGTAAAAAATAACCTGGAGCATGACCACACATGCAGGACTGTGGTTTAGAGTTCTGCATTTTATTCACCCACCATCCACCTTAACATGTTCTATGCAGTACAAGCAAGCAGTACCCTACATCCTGGACTGGAAAATGTTGTTGGTGAACATACTCCACAACAAATTTTGCATAACTGTTTAGTAGCATGTAAGCATCATTTCTAGGAGACAGGGTTGGTTCTACTAGTGAATAAGTGCTGAATATCTTCCAGAACTGAACAGAGAGAAACGTAAGACTCCTCTTCTGATTTGGATGGACTGCATTTACATTTTATGAAAAGCAGAACTTTGACCAATGTCACGTTTCATTCTCACACACACACAAAAGTCAGTCTTTGTATAGTTAGGACGCGTCACTGACATGAAGAAGCTAATTCTCCTAATAACTCCTGGATTCCAAAACATCTTTATCAAAGCAGTGCTCTAAAGTTGTGGACCAGCCAAAATGCCCTCACAAACAAACACACATGAACACACAAAACACCAATAGCAGTGAGCTTGCGTGGTTCTGGCCTGACCACTGGAAACAATGTGGAGTTTAATGTCATGCCCAGAAGCTGTCTGATATATGCGCAGGAGCAGGTGATTGAACCACTAAACCTGCAATCACAGCAAGAAATGCTCCACTAAGTCACAACTTTCCTCACCTCTATCTTTACACTGACCTGAACGTTGGCTGTACAACGTTACCAATAACCTGTTTCATGGGCTGATACTATCTTTTACTGTAGGTCAAGGTCAACTGAAAACACACGTGCTTTAAATTACTGGGTTGTAGTGGAGAGTTTAAGTGTCTCATGATGGGCTAACTGTAACCTTACAGTTGCTTGCTCGACATGCAAATGGTTAAAACAAAAGTGTACATCGTGTTTACACTTACATCATGTTGGATCAATCCACATCCATAAAGTATATAAATCTTCATATCTGCCCAGTTTCCAAAGTTCATACTGCCCCTGCAAAGCGTGACGACACAAGCATTTGTGTCTTCTTACTAGAGCTTCTCCCACTGCCTCGACTCTGAGGAAAGCTGTGTCTACACATTTAAAGTGGATTTCCAGCCAGCAGGAAAAGATGATGGGAGCCATTATCACATCCATAAGATCCAGGAATGACAGCTGCTTTCACCCACAGTCCATTGTGTGCAAAAACATCCATGGATGGACAAATGACTTTCCATATACTGATGTATTGTTCCAGTGAAGTCAGAACAGTGCAAGCTCCATGATTTTGTACGATAGGTCCTGCTGTTGCCAAGTGAGGTCATTCCATCCTGCTTCTGATGTTACAAGTTTGTTGTCACCTCACAAACTGCATCACTCATCAACCATTTGCATATAATCCTTCAAGATTCAGTGATGAATAACAAAATGCATCCATCATGTCACAAAATCCACAATCTTCCATATGAAGGAAAAAATGTCTCCTTGAAATGTCAAGTGTGCTGCACTGAGAGAAAAGTAATCCATTCACACCTGTTGGCCATCCAAGACAACCCCATTAAAGTTTGACTTTTTGTTAGAAAAAAAAGGCCGGGAGGTGTGACAGGTACCAACAGAGAAGAAGAGGTTGATGGAGAGAACAGAGAAAGAGAGGTGGAGGATAGACAGGTTGAGGAGTCGAGCATCCTGCCGTCTCTCAGTCAGGAGGATGAATGGAAAGCCTGCCTCTCAGCCTCTTTTATATATCCTCTTCCCCTGCTGCCTCGCTTTGGCTTTTACCCTGACTTCAGTGTGTGTGCGTTTGCGTGCGTATGTGTGTGTGTGTGTGTGTGTGTGTGTGTGTGTGTGTGTGTGCAGAGAGAGACCTCTTTCAGAGCAGCAGGAATATATTATAACCCAAACAAAGGGAGCTGGCTTATTGTTTATGAATTACCAGCCTTCCAAAGCCAACAAAGGACCCTATTTTCATAGAAAACTCCATTTTCATTTCAGCTCCATTTGATTACCAGAGCAAAGAAAATAAAAAGGCCTCTCCGGTCGCAACGTCCCAAAGGGATTCATTCCTGCTTCTCTCCCTCATTCAGTGCCGCTGAAAAGGTTTCTTTATTGCTTTCTTTTCAGGACCGACGTCAAATGGGCTTTTAGGAGTAAACCAATGACAAAAATTATTATTGCTTGGCTATTTTGTACAATAACAGTACTGAGGGAAGAGAGAGGTCCTGTGTTTTCTTTGTCATCTTTCTTTCCTTTTCTTTTGCTCCTTTCTGCTACTGGAGAAGAAAATTGCAGAGGCTGGAAATGAACAGCACGGCTTTGAAGAGAAAGGGAGACACAATGCAACAATACAAGTCAAGTCCAAATCATCACTGGCTATTGAACACAGTTAAGAGACACCAAGGTACAGTACGGCTCGAGAGGACTTTGGAAGTATGCAAGAGATGTGTATGTGCATTTGTGCGTCACACAAAACAGACACCTGTTGGTTCCACAGCCAAAAACAACACAACCCCTGTGACTCTCATTTCATTCACAATAGGATTATTGATTGTGTGTGTGTGTGTCCCCTATTAATTATTTGAGGAGCTCTAGTTTACTGTAGAGAAGCAGGCAGCTAGTGATTGTTTCACTACACAGTTCTGATCTCAGTTCCTCTTTGTGTAAAGCATTTTTTACATTTAACGCTAAGATCTAATGAGGCTAATGACGAATGAAAAGCTGAATTAATAAGCAATGAAACACACCCTCACTCAATTCTGTTTAGTTTGTGGTTTGGATGCTACAATAGCTTAAGGGTAACCATTACAGACACACTGTAGCTGTGTGTTACAGACAAACAATGAATCACAACAATAACAGACCACTCACCACTTTGTTATAACTTTGAATCTGAAAAAACATGGTGTTCGTAGCAGAGCAACACTTTTCAACTGGAGTCACATTCATTGTGTCTAACTAAAACTTGCATCGCCCTCATTTCAGTGATAAATGATATTCACTTGCAGGTGTAAACGGACTCTTCTCCCTTCACTCCAAGTACAACCTGACTGAATCCACTTTACACACAAGCCACTGCATACAGCCACTACACCAGCTCTAACTACCCAATCTGCATTTTGTGACCCAGTCACAAAATGGACAAAAAAAAGATAATGAGAACATCTTATAGCAACATGCGCAAATGCAAACACTACTTGATCCCTTTCATTATCCAGATAATGTATCCAGACACCGACACAGATGCTGATACTGAACCTACTTAAATAATAATTTAATAATAAAGTCAGAAAAAGGCACAAGAGGACTTTGCTAAATTGGTAAATTATGTAACACTGTCTCAAAAATCAATATAATTTATCACACAATAATCACAACACGTGGAACAAAAGCATATGTCCACCGCATGGATGTAAAACTGAGGCACAGATATTGATTAGATCAGCACAGAGTCGCCTGTATAATGTGGTGAAAAACTATTTATCTTAAAAGGAACAGCTGAATAGTGTCAGCACACACTGACTGTAGAAGATACTCTTTCATCTTTTGCTTTGCCTCCTTTTTTGTCCTGCTGGATGAATATCTGGCTTGAGACAAAAGGTGAACCAATCAATTATTCCTCTTGCAGGGCCCCGGTGCTGTTGTGAAAAGCGTTGACATTTGAGCTTTCCAGACGGCATCTGCAAATTTATATGCCTTCTATTGTGTGAGGCAGCCAGACCTGTATCAAAGGCTGTAAAAGGCCTTGTCAATTTATTAAGGACAACGCCACAAAGACTCCTTTCTCCTCTGTTATGGGAAAAATGTTTTTCACTCGTGTCCTGTCAAAACTCAATTGGGCCACGTGATATTATCGATCACACTGATACTAGACATCTACCGTGGCAACCATCAAACTTCTGCATTGTGAAATATCATCAGTGTGTATGATCAAATTCAACAACAACACCTTTGCAGAAAACAGCAGCAGACAAAAGCATCAGGTCCATATAGAGCAATTAGGAGACATAATGTTCCTCTTGAAACAGGTTTCTACATCCACTGTGTTCAAGGTTAATTACATCATCATGCTGGAACCTGTCCTCGTGCAATGGTTTAAGGGCACCACACTGAATAATTAGTGCCACCAATTGCTTATCTTAATGCACACAACTTCAGAAACACAAAGAAATTTGTATTCTCTTTTGTTGGTTTTCTGGAACGGGAAATAGCTTGTGCAACATTTGGATGGAAACAACTATTGTGTAAACAGCATTTCAATACTGCATATGGTCAAGATGAAGCTTAAAACTTTTACAATGTCTCATGTTAAACAAAATAAAATTAAAGGGTTGTTTTTCCATCTGTATGTGGACTTCAGGGTTATGGATACACAACATTACAACAGTTCAGTTACAATTTAAAATACCAAACAGCATTATATGGCCCCTACTTACTTCTTTTTTTCAAGTCAGTTTCCTATTACTTTTGTTAAATGTTGACATATTGATCTGTTCCAGAAAATGTGCTATATTACAAAATATCAGTATCATATGATAAAACTGCACAACTAAAATAAAAAAGATTAAGCTACTTAATGTAAATCTTCTACATCCAAAACTGTATGAAGCATGGCCTATCACCACTGACCACTGATTTTATATTAAAAGTAACTTCACACTACAGTGCTGGTCACTGGGTCGTTGCAGTAATAAGTAATCTTGAACACTCCTCCATAATATCTAACAAGCAGTTATTAGGTAAAAATTGTTATGTAAAAAATGTTTTTTCCTGTGGCAAGAAGAGTGACACCAGTTACAGCTTTGGTCAAGACAAAAACTTCATTATTTAGCTGCGTGATGAGATTACAGGAGAAAAGCAGCAGCCTGGGGAGCATGCATAGTCTTGCCTGTCACTAATGACATGGTTTTTTCTCCAGCCAACTGATGTTTATTAGGACCAACAGTGGCATTTTGAAGTAGAGGTAATGCAAACAGCAATTTTGTTGCAGTTTGCAAACCACATTAAATCATACATTTACAACCTAAATGATACAGTCTCGACCAGTTCACATCTTTCATTACACTGACATCATCCACACTTCTTGTCCCTAGACAGACAAGCTCTATGTAATGAGTCAAAACTACAGCATTTGTGCTTTGTAAACTGAACTGAAACTGTAGCTCTCAGCACTGCAATTCTGTGTAGGACCATTAAAGTTGATCTCAGTAATTAGTCATCCTTTCAAAAATACTTCAGTGGTGTTGAGTTATTGTTTTTCTGATGTTACCATCATAAAGGCAAGAAACAGAGTGATACGTGACTACAAAGTTTTGTATGGCGTGATGATGAATGTCCTGCTACAAAGAACTCCTTAAAATAAGTTGGTGCCAGTTGCCAGTTCAGTTATATTTGAAGCCTAGAGGTACGGTCACATCACACTTTCATCCTACGAATGATCACTTCAACTGAAATGTGTATGACTGACAAATTCATGCATCTTGTGTCTTAGTGCGAGCTTTTGGCAAAGTCAGTCTAAAATATGCAAAATCAAGAAATTCTGTTATACAACAAAACATAACACTAAGTAAACTTGACATAAATCCTTCATCTATATCAAAGAGGACCAACGCACACATTGTAGATACATGACTTACACAAGTTCCTCACATATTTCATTAGCATGCAAAATATACAGTATCACAGTGCCTGCTTATACTTTCATACAGATCAGTAATAAATAATGAAAAGACTCAACCTTACAAACATATACACATCTAAAACAGGCTACATTAGAAAGTATCACACACCTATCCACTTATACACCATGACTGGCACACAAAAATGGCCTCTTCACGGATTTTCAACTTTCTACCATCTGAATGGTAATATTCTTCCCTCTGACTTCACTATGTTATTATATCCTTTCCTTGCATCTTAGTTCCTCCCACTAATTGGTTTATGAATACATGAGACGTCCTCTCCTCAGAACCTGCATCTACCCTGATGTCTGTTTCTGTTGACGGCAGCTCAGCTGTGGATCAACTGTTGGTCAGACTTTAGAGTTGCTGTGGTCACTTTTTAGAAAAACACAATGTCCAAATAATAATTATGACACATAGTGACCACTGTCTGCACAGTGTTTTTTCTTCTTACTCTGCCTGTACGTTTGAATATAAACATCTTTTCATGTATGAAAAACCCACATTATGTGATTTACTGTGCTTAGCATTTCATTAATTGAGACTTTAACACTCCGACCTAATTAGTAGGAAGTGACAAAGAAATAGCCTTTTTCTAGTGTATTAAAAAGTTGGTCACTGAGACCTACAGAGCCAAACACTAACTAGATGATGCATCTGAAAACAATAAAAACTTGGGTATAATGTTTCTGTTTTAATGTTATTAGTGTACCTCAGTATAAAACTGCACTGTAGTAGTGCAGTGTGTAGTAGTATCCACTGTAGACCTGCTCCTCCTGAGGAAATAATCACAACTGAGAACTCCTCCAGGTGACGTCATCTGGAGGAGTTTTCCAGCTAGAAGCAGAGAGATATTTTAATATAGCAAAGGTAGAGGAAGTTTAATTCAATTCAAATCAATTTAATCTTTCGTGTACATTTACTCCCCAAACTAGAAGCACAAGAAGCAAGTTCAAAATCAGTGAAATCGCCCTTTAAAGCCTGCTACTCTCCAGTTATAGTTAAAGCTTATTCTTATTCATTCAGCACAGCTTAAAAACAAGGAGGTGGAAATTCTCACAAACAATACGATCTGCAGCAAAGACTTCGAACAATCACAGACAATCAACAGACGACTGAACAACTAATAACTGCAAAATTTAAGAAATGACTCAACAGCGCACAATAAGACTTCAGCAGAAGTTAAATACACAGAGAGCCACGACGGGACATTTAACTATCGAGCAGAGAAACACACAGCATGAAGACAGGCAGAAAGTGGATTTGACTTACATTATGTCGTCGAGGTCCACTCTCGTTCCTCTCATCGTCGTTTGTTTGGTTTATATTACGTTACATTTCTATTGTTTATCATTATTTTCAAAGAATACCAGGCTTCACATTTCACCTAAGAGTTTCTTTTCCAACGACGTATCTCTCCTGAGCTTCGCATTAAGTTTTACTTTTGCCTGTTTGATAATTAACAAAATTTTAATCAAGCGACACCAACTTTCACCTGCCGTCACTTCTGTAGACTTCAGTGAGGGTGTAATACCTCTCTTTGACCACACAGACCGGCTAACATTAGCCAGCCTTACAACCCAGAGGGGCGCTGTTTCACCCATACAATGTATGACGTGTATGACCAACTGATGACTTAATTATTGTCAGATGGTTTAATAAGATTTAATCATTCTCTCTGAACTGAAGCGAAATTGGTGACCTGTGGTCAAATGAATTAGCATTTGTTGATATTCCATATTGTCCTAAATGTATAAATTACAGGGGTAGCATATCTCGATAGATGTGCTGTCAAATACTATGTGGGTAATAGTGACACATTAAGTGGTATTTAACTGTATGCCCTTATCAGAGTTTCACATAGTATCATAATACATCTTGAACATGAAGAAATAACAGACCATATGAATAATAAAATAGATTTTAATTTACATAAAATTACAAACCTACAAAAAATAAAACTACTAAGCTCTACATTATTTACTCATAGCTTGTGTGGGTTTCTTTATTGTATTTTGCACATTCAAAATGTGCCCACCTCTCACACAGGTCAAACTGCACCAGAAAAAAAGAAGAAAAAAAAAGATAAATCAGACATACATCACAGGAGTAGCAACGGCTTTGAGTGCCTTTCAGAATACAATTGTCAGCATTATTTTAATAAATACCAACACTATATAAAAAATGACCAATAAACAATGGTAAAGCCCCTAGCCATCCCTATATAACAACAGTCTGTGTAATATAATTACTCCAAACTCACGTCAGGTAACAACAGGTATAAAACATAGAAAACTCGTAAAATAATATGATACTGATAGTGAACTGTGGTAAATGCATTTATTCAAATATTAACAAACTCAGTACACAAAAATAGAAAATTTTGATGGGTAGGATGAAATTTTAGAACACCGGTTCTCCCTATTTCCTGGCCGCATGTTGAAGTGTCCCTGGACAAGACACTGAACCCCGAACCCTTGATGCCTCAAAAGGGCAGCCTGTCCACAAAGAATTTCCCCAAAGAGATTAATAAAGTATCAATTATTATTATCATTATTAACTAAATACAAGTCATAATAAGTTTATGAAACAGTAAACATGACCACAAAGTTACAGTATCATCCATCAATCATTAATTTATTGTAGCATGACAATGGAGGACACCAGGTGTAGATATACTGTAGCTGTGATGATTAATATATAATATAGATAGATATAAAGACAAAGAACCAAGTTTGATTCAACATTTTATTCACAGACAAATGGAAGAAATAAATAGGAGGGGGTGATTCTTTTCATAGTAACTACTGTAATCATGTTGATCACTGTAACATTTGAACACAACACATTTACATCAGTCACCTTCAGTTAAATACATAAGTTAGACTTGATTGACACAGTGTATTACACAGCTTACTTTAGTGTGGCTCTAATTTCATATTTGCAGGTGAAATATTTAAATGACCAGAAGATTTAGCAAATGATTTTTTTTTTCTCTCCATGGCACATCTACTGCTGCTTTGCTGTACAAGTCGTCTTTAATGTGATCAGTCAGGTCAAATAGAAAATAAGTCTTACAAATCAAAACCTCTTAAGCATCTTAAAAGTATAAACACAATCATAGATATAAAAATAAGAAATCATTCTACAGTAAGTTGCATATTGACACTGTAAAAATCATAAAAAAAACATGAACATTTTCCAGTGTTGTATTGCTTGAACTTCGAAACTGAAGTGCATGGAGTTGACTCACAGCTTCTGGAAATATTTAGGATATTATTTATCAGTATAAGATATTAAGTAAAGATAAATGAACTAATAGGGTGTGGCGGTTCTCAATGTCTCAGCATCAGTTCAGTGCAGTTTAATAGTTCAGAGTCAAACATTAGTTGGTGTTTAGCACAAACAACAAAGTCTTTCATTTGGTCTCTTGTTGGGTTTAAGTGAGTGAAGCTGCTCTGTAGTGTTTCCAGCTCAGTCTAAGGCTCATCTGGCTCAAACGTTTGCTGCGGCTGTGAAACTTCTCTCTTACTTTTCTGTAGAGCGGATGGGAAAATTGAAACAGATGTTTAATCTGAAGCTGAAACCTCCTGATGGTTAATTCCTGAGAAATACTCCCTCCAGCTTCCCTTTGACTATAGCAAGATGATTTTCCAGATAATACACATTTCCTACATGTCCTGTTTTTGTTTTGATAAGCTCACAAACCATCCTCAATTCAATTAATTCAATCAGATGAGTCAGTTAATCTTCAGTTTCTAATCATTTATATAAAGATGTGGCATGATTGTCAAAGTAGAGCCGCAAAATAAATCAACAGGGCTACCTGTAATTTATCCATGTGTTTAAAAACTTTAACTACAAAAAATACAATGCTCTAATAATCAAAGTAATAATGGTAAGTAATAGTCAAAAATCTGAAGCCAAGCAGCAGCAGGTAGGTTCATAATGTTTTTGTTATAGCTACATTAATTTCATCTCATCCTGTAAAAACCTGTGAGGTCACTTTTAAGTGCTGGTAAGTTTAGGTTTCATTTAAAATCTATTTTAACAAGCAAACCAACTTTATATGTGGTTTGTTAGATCATGTTAGTCAATGACAGTATAGTATAAATCAGATTTTTCATTTCATAATAATATGATTATTAGAATTAGGACTGTGGGAAAAAATGCCTGTTTCAAGTTTCTGTGAAGGATTTCATTTACATACTGCTCTGATATCTCACTGACATACAGCATGTAAACCCATGTAGTGTGGTTCTTGTTCATGCATCATGACAAGTAATCAAATACTGGCCTGGCAGGAGTGAAATGTTGTACTAAATGCAGGTGAACTCAAGCAATAATTGAAAATAAATACACCAGTAAATGATACAAAGTGATTCTTCTGTCATTATCCAAAGAAGGCTGTTTGAAGAACAAAGGAGCACAACAAAAGTGACATAACATGTAAAGTAATTTGGCTTCACAGCTTTAAGGTCGGTTGGGATTGGTTTGCTGATGCCCGGCAGGAATTTCCTCTTGGTCCAGAGTTTGTGTGTGTTGGCAGCTCCTGTCCACACAGGCTGAACAACAAGTCATAGGTTATTTGGTCATTTCAAATTCAGAAAGTAGTCTCATCCATGATAATCTCAGAGGTTAGTCTCATCCCAGGCTGGGTCGTTCATGTTCTTCAGAACTCTCCTGACGATCCTCTCCAGCTCTTTCCTCGCTCGCTGCTCCTCCTCCAACGTCCTCTTCATTCTCTTGTTGTCCTGGTGACGTGAGACAAAGAAGGGAAAAGAGTTGAGAAAAGAGTGAAAGGATAGAAGAAAAACAGACAAGCACTGATATGACATCATTTTATTATTTATTTTATTACAAAAACTGTCTAGCACGTATGACCAGTGATAGCCAGTGGGAATATTACCCTGCACCTGACAACAAGAGGTGAAGAGGTGAAACATAAACATACAAATCCAGATGTAAACTCATGCTCTTAATTAGGCAAAAATTGAATAATAAAACAAGTTAGTGTTTGAGGAAAACTGCTGATACATTACAGGTTAGTAATAAGGTAAACCACAGACTCACCTGTTTGAGTTCCTGAACCTCATCTTTCAGACTGTACACAGTGTCTACCAGACTCCTGCAGGAACAGAACAACACACAACAGCTCAGGCCTGATACCTGACATGTGATATACATCAGACTGACACTATCGTAATTTCTCATATCCAGGTAGTTTTCTGCATCAAATATACAACACACACACACTGTAAACACACACACTGTAAATACACACGTCATCTCTCCTCGCTCACCTCTCCTCCACTACAGTTTGTCCGTTGCTCCTGGTTTCCTCCACAATAATCTTCTCCTCCTCTGGAAACAACATGGGAACATCCTTCCTGCTGGAGCCTGATTGAACAACGACAATAATTGAAGTTATTATTAACCCTGTGTCACACAGAATGTGGCAAATGCCCAAACATGTACACATGTACACAAACGACATAATTCCAAGCACTAAACACAGGGTTTAAGAATGATAGAGGACAGAGGAGCGTGGACACTGAGCCACCCGGGTTTACAAACTACAAGCCACAGCTACATTCACATTACATTTTATATTACGTGATTCAGATCAGGTTTTTACACAAAAGATTTTTCATATGTGTCCCCTGACTCATAGCCGATCTCCAGCTCTGAGACCGCTGTCAGAACGGTCAGATCAGAATTCATGTGTGTTCTTAATATCTCACTTGTGTGCATCAGAGAATACTATCTGTTGTCATCAGTGCTGGTCCAGTAAAAATCAACATGGAGAGACGAGGGTCAACAGTTAGATGAGGTTTTGAGGAAGATTTGTGTTGTTATTGTTTTTAGTTTTAGTTCTTGGCATGTGTGGCAGTTTCGGTGCTCAACAGTGTTCACACCAGAGCTGGAAACATCACTTGAATCACATGAATGTGAACCAACAACATAAAAAATCTGAACTGAGCACTGAGGTCTGTGATGTAAACGTAGCCAATGACATACCAGATGATGTCACCTACACAATTTGCAGATGTCAAACAAACAATGTGGTACTTTCACACTGGCAGGTTAGCCTGAATGCAGGAGTGGTTTGTATGTTTTTTTTCTTAAGCTGGGGACCAAACAACTGCAACTGCAACAACTGAAAAAGTGTTTTTCCCCATAAAACCTACAGGATAGTCAGGTTGCTGTTTGTTGTTTGAGCCCGTGTGTGGTTGTGATGCCTGCTGTAAATTTACTCCTGTCATTATTTTTCCTTTTAACACCTTAATTTTAATGATGAATACTTTATGCCAAAGAGTCAAAAGTACAATAATAAAGTTCAGTCTCTCAGCAACAATTATACTAAATAATGCATTTTAAGCATAAATGGCAAAAAAAAATCACAAGTTTCAGCTTTTCTGATGTTCTTACTCATTTATAATAGGGAGCAAGAAGTCCTTTAGATGTTGTTCAAACAGAGCATGACAAATGAAAAAAGTCACCATGTATGAACTCTGTGAAGCACTTTTCATTATTTGCTGATTTTATAGACCAATCCATTCATTAGTGGGTGGAGAGGCACTGAACAAATGGCTCAGAAGAACAACCAATGTGAAAGCTGGTAAATAAGTGATAATACATGTAGGATTTATGATATGAGGGGATGTAGACAGGCTCATATACAAAAACAGCCACTAAGTATGCAAAACACAGACACAATACAGCACACAGACAAACATACAGCAGGTGAAAAGTTTGGGCTGATAAACACATGATACACATCTTGCACTAGCTGTTTCACCAGTGCGTCCTGTTTGAGAAACTGATATCTTACGAGAAAATGAGGCAGTCCTGTAACTATGGGCAGTCCAAATACTGTCATAATCCGAGTCCTCTGATTGGTCAGAACAAGGCGGGTTGCTGGGGAAACCAGCAACGGTGAGGTTGGTGTCAGCGAGCACATGGTTGTGCATGAGGTCAGTCCCTTGCCATGCTTGTGCCATAATGTAACCAGCAGGTAGTAGACAGGGGTTTGGAATAAACCAAATTGAATGTTGGGGGAATGAGGGGAGGAGTAGGGTTTGGGACAAACCATATTGTAGATGTTGGCAGTTTAAAAAAAAACAAAAACATAAATAGGAGATTTGAATTAAATGTAACCAAAAAAAGAAGGAATACAGATTGTGTGGGAAAAAAACAATGTAAGGAAATAAAAGGTGGATAACATTCAGAAAAAAGAGGAATCAAACCAAACAAGAACACGAAGATCAAGCAGTTAATGAAAAAGTTACGATTAAAGGACGAGGAAAGCAGAGAAGACAAGAAGACAAAAAAGGGGAGAAAAAACACTGTTAGAGCTGAAAGCAGAGAGCAAAGAGTGGTTAGCATTAAGACAGCAAGCAGTGTGTGAGCACCGCAATGTGTTTATAGTGTGTAGTACAGTATATGAATATGCTGATGTGTGCATGTGTGTATACTCACTGGAGTTGAGAGTCTGTCGTGTCTTAGCGCTGGTACAGTAGGCCTCAATCACTTTCAGTATCTGAGCGTCCTCCTCTAAAGCTGCTGTACCTGAGACACGAGGACACAAGCAAGGATCAGCATGATCACTTTTGGTACTTGATAGTAAAAAGGTTAGTGATTGCATTATCTTTGTGTTGCCCTTGCGTTTTAGGTTTTTGTAAAGTAAGGAAAACTTGTGTAGCTGCTCAGATAATATATTTGCCATATATTTAAAAATAACAGCTTTACTGTATTAAAGAAAGAATCAAATGTTGAGTTGTACTTACTCTTTCTGACAGTGAAATCTTCTTCTGAAGGTTTCCTTTCTGGCTTTCTCTTAGGGAGCAGCTTCTTCATGTTCTTTGGACTCTTACTCATATCCTACAAAGAGACACACATACAAAACATACATTTTTGCAACATTCTTACAGTACATTTTTTTAGTGATGAAGTGAGTAGAAGGGTAAAAGATTTTAATGTTTTTTGTCCATCCTCAATGACCCTGTGAGATCCCCAGATTAAACTTTAAGCAGCACATTAATTTACCATAACATATCTTGACTTATTTTAGTATGTCATTGAACAGAACCTCCTTGTAGCAGAGAGCAGCAGAGGGCCGCAGTGGAGGCGCAGGACGAAGGCAGCTCAGGCTCCAGGGTTTAGGGGTACTTGGTTGCTCCAGGGGTCCCCACCCTGGGTTGCTATTGTTTGCTGACCCACATGAGGACAGATGGGGAAGGGTGTGGTAAGTGTGTCCACTGCTCCCTCCTCGTGACTCTGAGTGTCTGGAGGGAGTGACGGGGTGAGAGGGCAGCTGGGAGGATGAGAGGAGACGTTAAACACAGGATCTGGGTGAAGTAGTGACTGAAGAACAACTGATTAAGTGGACACTTACTGTGTGACAGACGGACTGACGCTTGTGTGAGTGTGAGGATGGAGCATGTGTGTGTTTGGTGAGAAGGTCCAGCCAGTCCTGTAAATCTTGCTGACTGTTACATGCCACCTGCATCCGCTCACACAGGCCACCTGCATAACAACACACAGTTCACATCATCTCAAATGATGAAAACAGCAGGCTCTAGTTGCCTATTTCTATTTCTACAGTTAGCCGTGTGTTTCCCATAATGCCTTTCAACAACACATAGACAAAGGACATACATTTCTGGTGGGCTAACTCATCAGCAATGGTGAGAACACTGCTAAACACAACAACATGACACTGATTATCTGAAATTAAGGTTTGATGATTTCTCCTTATATAGATGTAAAGTTTTACCATTGATGTATTAAAACAGCTAAAACATTTTGTACCACTACACTCCATTCATAGCTTTATTGGAAATGTCTTAATGTGACGTCATGTTGTCTTGTTGTAGTCATGTTTTCAACATATCCTCTAACAGGAAACAGGAACAGACACTGACAAACATTGTTGGTGTTATTATTCCTAGTAATTCAAAATCATGTGGATTCTATAAATGAATTTAGATCAATGAGAAGGGACTGACCTGATATTTCAAAAGCATGCCTCAGATTTTCTCCATCTTCTATTCTAGAGATGAGCATTCCTGATAGTGGCACCCTTCCCTACAGAGACATACACATGGACACAGGGACAGTCAGATGACCAAAGAGCAAACCAGTGTTTGTCAGAGTTTTTGATAAGTTCAGGAACACACAGAGAGCAGTTTTAGAGTTTCATCTCATGTACCTGATAGATGAATCCACTCATTCTCTGGCTGGCAGATAGCATGAGCAGAGTGTAAGGGAAGAGGACAAGGTAGCGTTCATTTGACTCCTGAAAGACAAAATAACTTAAATAAATTGAATCACAAAAACTAGTACATCAAAACTAGTTTAACTGGCAGGTCAGTCAATCACCCATTTAAAAAGTGGGTCAGTCCCCTTACAAATGATATGAGATATCATTAGTGGCGACAGAGAAGCGTCTTTAGTTTCAGACCAAGAAAGTCTCAGTGACTGTTCAGATGTTTTGGTGGGTACCTGACAGTTCTGCGTGTGGACTGTGGCCTGGGACATGTGGAGAACAGGACCAAGGGTTTTGATGTCATCACCCTCCCAGTTTCTGATTGGCTCTGTTAAAATCTGCAACTCCAGGTCCTTCTTCTTCCTCACCTCCTGGCATTGAGCCTGAACACATAGGCACCAATGACCTTTAGACACAATTTAGGTCCGGACGCAAATAAGATTAATCAAACTGATACACAAACGTGTATGCATGTGTGTGTTTGTCTTACTGCAAGGTTTTTGAAGGCCGTCATAGAAGAATGTAGGTCAGCTCTGTCAGGGTGTTGGTCCTAAGAAGATGGTGTAAATATTAAACGTGGAAACACAATGAAAAGCCTTCTCTACCTCATCATAACACTCACTCATTCAGAAGAAGAAGATAAATATATATATAATACATAAATATATATAATCAGAGAGAGATTCATGCTAACCTCCATGTGTCTCTCTAGTTCTTTCAGCAGTGTTGGGTATCTCTCCAGTCTGGTGAAGGGTTTACTCAGATTGGTGGTCAGAGTCAGGATCCCAGGAGTGGACGCCCCCTTTGACTCCATGTACTCTCCCAGCTCCTCACTGTGAAGCCCATGTACAGAAAATACATTCACATATTTTTGGAACAAACACACACGTTTTTATTTTCTCTTTCGCGCCAAAGGCTTTATATTGTAATTTACATGTACCTGTGCTGTGTGAGCACATTGACAGCAGACGGGTGGTTGGAGCAGTAGGCCACATAGATGATCTTCATCTGGGGTATCAGGCTCAGGAAGAACCCCCCAATCCTCTGCTGGCTCTCTGGCAGTCTACACACACACAAATGAACACACATTAGACTGTTGGTATTTAACTGAACACAAAGATTCAAACACACGCCTGCTGGCTTTTGTTCCACTGCATTGACAAACACAGTGTTACTTCTATCTACCAGTAGGTGTCTCTGTTGCTATAATAATTCCCTACATAAAGCTCCAGTGTTACAGTATCAATGCTGTGTTTTATGTTTAACAGATTTTACACTAAACTGAAAGACTATTACAGATATTCCTTTGATATTACAGCTTTGTATTACAGAATTTATTTAGTGAAGTATTAACAACATATCATCATCATTAGATTTTAGTGCAGAGAAATTTATGATTGACTGACTTTGTATGCTCTTCCAAGGACTGAACCAACATCTGCTGGAAGGTTGAGATCTCCTCTAGATTTCCCTGAATGTGGCTGATGTCAACACTGCTGAGTCTGAAAAAAAAGAATGGAGAGGAGAAGAGAGGAATGAGTCATAATTTAAAAGTGTGCTTTGGTTCATTATTATGACATGTGTGTTTATATATTTGTACATTTTAATAGTGACTTTATTGTTCTTGAGGCTAATTTCTAAAGGCTGATACATATAGAGTCTGTTTTGTGACTGTGATATTCAGTAGTATTACATTGCTACCAGAATGTCAGTTTATGCTGTAGATGTCGATGAGACTGACACTTTCAAAATACATGTAAATAAACCACCAAACCAAGCTACAGTGTATAGGGACAGTAATTAATTAATTAATGCATTTTGTATTGTAGGTATGAGTGCAATATAGGACAACGTACAATACAGATGCTTTATGTAACTTCCACTATATGTAACAAATACTGTATACAGTATATGCAGTAAAAATTGGACATATTGTACTAGTATTACAGTGCATGTGAAAACTTCCTCTTGAATAAAAGAATAACAGTGTCAAAATAACTGCACCTGTCTGTAGGGTGAAGAGATCGCAGGTATGATCCCAGAAGACTCTGTAGCTCCCTAGAATATTCACTTTCTGCTTCCAGGATGTTCTGTAAGACCTGAGACATGACCCAAAAACACACACACAGATTTGTATCATCTATAATAAGTAATGTATTGAAAAGGTGATGGAAAAGAAAACGACAGATGTAAATGAGTAAATAAGTCCCAATAGTTTCCTATATTTTAATAGAAAAGGAAGTGATATTTAACTGTAAATTCACAACAATCTTCCACAAAAGCACAACTTAAGTTAGTATTTTGCAAAGAAGAGCTGCTCTAAGAAGGAGTGCTGAAACAATTATTATTATTATTATTATTATTATTACTTTCAAAAATGCCAAATTAACTGAATATCTCTAAATTTTGGACTGCTGGATTTTGAAGATGTCTAACTACACCCTGGGAAACTGTGATGCGCAATTTTCACAACTCCCTGACATTTAATAGAACAATCAATTTCAATCAATTTGTCAGTTAGTCCAAGAAAACAACGGGCAGATTAGCACATAAAAAATCTTTAAGTTTCCGCCCTGCTGAATCACTCGAGCCTCTAAATGATATGTTAAAACATAAAAGATATGTTATGAGGCTTGCATGCTTTTAATAATTATTAATGATTAATATGATTTTAGAAAATAAATGGACTCTAAATTAGTGAATGGACTCTTCTACCGGAGATTCAGATTTGGTAACAGAAAACACACTGTTGTTACATGAATGGTCAAAACTTGAGGTATAAACAATCTCCTAATCGTGTCGTGTTTTGTGTATTCTGTTGATACCATTATAACCACACAACACAAACATTCTGGCAGCTCAGACAAACATAAGCAGCTGAGTTTTCAGTGGATATTTAGTAAAAGCTAATGGACAGAGATATTAAACCCTGTGGGAGCTGTAACACTTGAGTAGCTTCCAGGGCATCTTACTCCACAAGCTAATTGTCTCATCTCTTCACATCAGAACCCTCATAGGAACGAGGTTTCTGCTAATGAATTATACCATTTAAACAAGTAGCACTTGTAGCTGTGACTGCACTTAGGTCAAAAGAAAGCAAGAAATGAACTGTAACTGAAGCAACTCCAGTTATTTATCTAAATAAAAGTAATTTGTATAGCTTATTTATTTCTTATAAAACACTGATGTGTAAGAAGATGCAGACAGGATGCCAGGGCAGGCAGTGCCAAAAGATGTGGAAACATGAAACAAAAGCATGACTTTTAACACACATACACACACACAAAGAAAAAAAAGCAAGCCTACATCCTCTACTAATACAAACTCCTGTCCTAAAGCTATGACATAATCTTTTAGATGGACAAAAACTTTCTTATTTATAACTTATTTTTTCTCTTACATTTCTGTCTGGGAACAGCTTTGACTCCAGGCAGGGTGGGTGAGAGTGTACGTGTGAGAGAGACTCAGGTACCCCATCCAAAGATGGACTGTCTCTACAGAAACTGTGGCAGCTTGTTGCATTATTAAAGTCCACACAAACACACACTGGAGACAACCCTGGGGCAAAGCTGTCCCAGAAACCACTGAAATGGAAGAACTAACCTAAATTACATCTGCTGCACTCACACACACACGCACACACACATGCAGGGATGCCATACAGGCTCCACGAATCATCACATGCTTAAATACACAGAGACAGCTACACAATCACTAACTGGATGTGTAGATGAAAAATAATTTATCCTAACAGCCTACAAATCCAGACACATGTAACAAACATCCATTAAGTGGGTTCACTCCAGAAGCGTAATATAAAGTTGCTGGAGGAGAGATAGAAAGCATTCAAAAGGAGATAATTTACACAAATGAAATTCTGAAAAGTTCATATTTTACCACTGCATTTTAAACAACACTATGAAATGTAAAAGTCTAAAATAAAACAAATTGTCCTAATTGTGAACTATTCTAGAAATAATGAGAACATGACACTCACACGCAGTCATGTCTCACTATATTTATGAGCACACTAATGGACATAATGCATTCCCAAGCCCCTTACCCTAACCATCACAACTAAATGTCTAACCCTAATCTTTATCATAACCCTAATCTAAACCTAAAAAAGTCTTAAACCCCAAAACGCTCTTTCACAAGAATGGTACTGAAAGAGAATTTGTCCACACAAGAAAAAAAGACATGCAGACACACACACATACACAGTTTCTCAAGATACTCACCACATTATAGTAGGTTTTACTGATGATAGTGGTGTCAAAACCTTTTGGCGGACTTTTCAGCGTCCCAGACTTTGGCTTTTCTAATGTCTTATCTACAGAGAGAGAAAGAGGGAGAGGTTTAATATTTATTGGTAGAAGATTAAGACAAAAAATAAGTGTTTTATCAAATAACAATAAAAGTGAAGTAAATACATGTTATACAATGGTGACTCCAGCTTTACATAGTTTATAGTAATAATTCTAGCTTCTGGTAGCTTGTTCAGAGATTTATTTTATGGTTGATTTGGCATAAATATGCTGCCTAATAAAAAAAATACCTTAGTTTGAGTGCTAAAAATATGTCAGATTAGAAATCCACTTAATTTAATAAATTTAATTTTTAACTATGTTATTAGAAATATATTTACAAAGCTCTGGGTGTTTTGCTGTTGTCTGTAGAAAAGAAAATATTCTTAGGATACAGACAAAAGAACTTAATAAAAAGGGACATGCTGGTTAATGGGCATGAGCACTGACAGCAGAACTTTTGCTCAACCGACAGAAAAGAAGGAAAAAGTATCATCTGTAGGAACACAGACTCTATAAAAAGGAAATTCAAAGACAAATGTGTAAAGTTCTGACCTCATAAAGTAACAAAATTAATAAATCTTCCTTTGTTCTGGTGGAATGTCTCAAAAGAAAAACACCAACTCTCATGGTTGTTATACAATCATCAAGATTCAATGAAATTGTAAAATGTCTTCTTAATGAAGTTTTAACTGCAGGGCAGTGCTCTGGTCATTACAGTATGTGGGACAACCAGTGATTGACTCCACAGTGCCACATGATTTCAATGTCCTAGTTAATGTTATTTCAGCAATGTATGGCCAGTAACAGGCATTATATCACATGCTTCAGTTCACTACTGCCCATGTTATTGTCAGATGACTAATACACTTTTTCTTTATAATGACTGGATTGCTTCACTTTTTATATCTATCTGATTCAATAGAGAAGCTAAGATACTTCAAGCAAAACCTGGTCTTGGAACATAAAACTAATTAAAGTCTGAAAGGCATTATACACCCTACAGTTCTTTTTTTCATGTCAACTGTAAACACGAGTCTTAAACATCTTTTGCCACACACTGCTGCTACAAACTGATAAACTCTGATAGATTCTACTACCTCACACTGCACGACACTACAGTGTGAGGTAGGCAGTGCTGTGCACAGATTGCAGAGCACCGGTTACATGTCATAGGACTATTAACTCCTTATGTTTCGATTTGAACTGTCTGATTTGCACGTCTTGTCTTTTGTTCTTTATCTATCATTTGTATTTCATTAATGTTATACTGCAGAGCCTGAGTTTCATCATTTCGCCAGCTATCACACACATTAAACACCTCCCACTAGCAATATGTATTTACTGCGGTTCCTCAGTGTGCTCTTTTCGGGGTCCTTGTTTTCTGCTGTAATCTTTAAGTCAGGAAGTTCCTTTCTATACAGCAGCTCTGGAACTTCCTTTCTTTGTGCACTTGTGGAGCTTCCTTCCTTCTTCCCTGCCTCCTCTCCTCAGACAAACACAACTAAGGCAATACAGTCGAACCAAGTACATGGGTATGGCTCTTACAAACACAGGGGGCAGCAGTTATTAGCCAAATTTAATGTTCAATCAATATTTCAGTGTTGCATCATATTTTATGTAACTATCATCTTTTCTAATACTGATCTTACTCTCTGTTTATTTTTAAATCCCTAGTTTGCATACAGGACTTCTTCCTTTTTTCTTTTAAGAGTTACATACACTATGAGAGTAATTCTGATCTAAACTAATAATCCAAAATAAACACTGAATACAAATTAGCACTCAGTTGTAACTGTTAACAATAATTTGTCTACTTCCTTAAAACCTGATACTATAAAAAAACAGAGTATGTTTTTATAAGTAAGAACAGACCTGCAGGACGAGTGTGCCACTGCGTCACACATCAGTTTATATTGAAAGGTTTGAGTCTACCATTGTTGTAGCAGTGTGCTTTAAACCTTACCACAAGAAAGTGCATTTTTAACTCCAGTGTTTATTTTAGCTCAATTTAAATAAAAAACGCAACATCTTATCTTCTAGTACTGGTGGAAGAACATATAAAATAATTTATAAATAAGTTATTTCAGATGAACATGTTAACACAACTCATAAGATAACCAAACCTTCAACTGTCACCACAACAATGATAACAAACCACTGTTCTCGAAAATGAAATGAAATGAATTAATTCAAGGAAATAAATGATGCACAGCATCTGGATCAATACAAGCTGCACCCACCACTTCCTTTCAGCTCCCGTACATAGTTGCTTGGGAACCACCCAGTCTTGCCATTGAGCGAGCCTTCCCACCAGCCCCCCTCCTCCTGTCTGATCACACTGATGATGTCACCCTTGGAGAAAGACAATTCGTCCTCATTGGTCTGCTGGAAGGGAAAGCGAGCCTTGACCAGCAGCTGGCCACACCCACTGCCCTCTGACATGTCCTGGGAAAAAGCAGAGCATGAAAAACTGAAGCTGTGCACATTGTATTGCTTGGATATTTGAAAAAAGATCAGTACAGTAACAGTCAGAGAGGAGCAAGCTCTGTACAGGAGCTGGACTCAATTTTGTATGTCTGCCTCCAGCCAGTGTTCGTTCTCTGTTTTTATTTGTGAGTCATGTTATTGCCGTTGCCATGGTTACTCACCAAGCTGCGGGACTGGGGCTGTAACAGTTTCGGGGAGCGACTCTGAGTGTTTAGACAGTCAAAGGACTTGATCCTCAATGTTGAGGAGTGAGGCACACACACGCTGTCTCCAGAGACACCTACAACTGCACATATCCAAAGGTTCAATTAAATTAATATAAAGTTAAATCCATTAGAAATACAGCTCAATAACGAACAATAACCCCACAATAACTGTGTAAGATTATATGAAAATATTAATAAAACACAGAACGCAAACTAGATAAGGTTGAGATTGGAAATGTAAAATAAATTGCAAACGCACACATACAACTGCACATAGACACAGTAATATTACCTTCAGTAGCTTTGTTAAGGGAAACTAGGGAATTCAGGACCTTGGAGAAGTTCAATCCCTGCAGGAGGTCACAGACTTCAAAAGGCTAATGGGAGAATAAAGAAAAGAATATAAAGCACATTTCACAACAGCAATGAAACATCAAGGAGTTTAAGCAGAAGAGAGAAGAAAAAACATGTACACACATCCATAACACATTTATAAGTTGTCTTCCTGGCATTTCCATGCATGTATCTCACACAGATGGTGGTAAATAGGAAAGAAGGGACTTATGGCTGGTGACCATAATAAGCTGAACAACTAAAGCATAGTTATTTAAACATGGAACAATAAAATTTACTCACTGCAATCAATAAATAATTTAATTACACATCGTACATGTATGATTTATTAGTGCTCAATATTACATCAAGAAAATAAATGTGAACCTAAAAACAAAAAAAACAGAGTTTAGTGGGGGTTTACATCCCTGGTCCAACTGCAGTCTGTAGAAGGATTACCCAAAGTCTGAGCTCCCCCTTGTAATCTCCCCATCACTCACACACGTACAAACACACACACACACGGCCATAATCAAAATACCTCTGAAGCCCCTAATCTTGTGTATACCACACACACTGACTGACTTCTACATTCCCAAGGCGTGAAGGTTAAAACTGAAATATTCTAATGAGGTAAATAAACTTTTTTAAATTTACAGTAAAACTACATCTGAGAACAGCAAGAAATATGTTAATTCTCCTTTTCTTTACATGCTAAGTCCTGTTAAATTTAGAAATCACACAATGACACCATTCTGTAAGGCAGCCTGCCTTGCAAGGGTCCATTTGTTCTGATTTATATACAGTGGCCGATTAGCAGTCAAAGCAGTATGAACCCAACAGTTAATACACACTTTCACCTTTCCCACTGGCACTGAGCCAGTACAGTACAGTAAAGTATCAGCCTTTCTATCCATTCCTGCAGAAACATGTACCAGTGTTCAGCTGCATATGCACACATTTCAGGTAATCCAGGTTTGTCGAATAATCAAGTGAGTTGATCGATACTTAAATCTGACACTAACAACCACATGTAGAATGCCAGACACATAGAAAGGCACTCACAGAAAGTTCTTATATCTCACAAATGGAAATAAAGTGCATTTGATTTTGAAATATTAGATATTTTATTTATCCCTGAAACAAGCTGGTAGATTTGGGGTGATTAAATTAGTTAATTATCAGAAACCCCAGTAAATCAGAGGATATATGATCCATATCTATTCTCTACTTCCTAATAATAAGTTATTTATCATGAACACTTTTAGTTTCACTGCATTGAACATGTCTACTTTGTGCTTAAAAAAATGCCTCAAATGTACACATCTTTAAATCTGTATTAATATTATTTTCATGAAATTTGTATTTTCTTGAACATATAAAAAATGAAATTGACCTTGAAAATAATGTCATTAATACTGTCCCAGCATGGACGGAAATAAGAAAGATCCATTACCACATATTAAATGTAGTTATATTCATCTTGCAGGTTGCGTCCGTAGTGAAAATCCTCTGACCTGCAGCTTTTGCAGCATATATTGACAACATGCTTAAAACAAATGCCTGTCACTGGTCAAACAACTTACCTAACAATAGGGAGCGCTTGATTTAATGCTGCAGAGAAGTCGCACTAAATTCACAGAATCAATAACTCATCCGATTAAGTCAAATCTAAATTTATGATCGCAAACTGTTATCTGCTTAATTGTTTTACTCTGGTTAATCATGGAGTCAGTACTCATCCACAATCATACTAACTCTTGCCGTCCACTCTGTAATCCTCCTCTATTGGACAGCGAGTCTGGCTCGTCCTCTGCTTGTGTGATGACTGTCTGGAAGAATTACTACACTGATGTCATTCAGGCTGCTGGTAATGGAGGTCTTAGCTTCCAGCAGCATGGCTGACATGCCTCTAATCAACTTGATTGGGAAATCCACTGGCTGCCTGGTGTGCTGCATTACATCAGCCGACTCGTTTCCTTTCCTGAATTTCATCTTTTCATTTCTTTCCATTTCTCCTTTGTCAGGGAGAAGAAATCCAGATAAGTCCAGAGCAAAACCTTCTTATAGGCCTGGACTTCTGCGTTGGCTGAGCTACTCTTTTCCATTATGATGAGTCCATGGCTTTTTCCATGGTTAAGATCAATAGTGTGTGTGTGTATGTCTGTGTGTATGTCTGTGTGTGTGTGCATCGCAGTATGAGTGCAGTTTAATTTTGTACACACCTGCTGCAGGGCAGGATATAGCCTGGTTTGACCCACTGTTCTGCAAACAAACCCACATGCACACACCCTAACATGTAAACTGTGATAAAAATACTTTTTTTTAGAAAACCTACCAGCAACATCCCAATCGTTTGTAATTATTTAAATATTCCATATTGCATATTTGATCATTTCTGTGCCAAACAAATCAGAGAGGCTGTTTACTGCTTCCTGCATAGATTTCCTATCACAGTAGGAAAGCCTTCATTCAGATCCCAGCTTGAGACTATAATCAGCATCTCCATCACCAGTAACAACAACATGCATGTGTATCACCATCATTATTATAATCATTACAAACTGTGTGAAAGCTAATGTCTGAACTACCTACAGTAAAAACAAGCACTGCAGTATTGATCAAGTCACACAAAATGTATCATCTATATCACATCTCTCATTTCACATGGAACAACCACAACGACAGACTGGTCTGCAGTTAAAAATACAAATGCAAGACCTACCCAATTTGTTGATCTATTCCAGAGACTCAACACTACTGTCAAGTCATAAATGAAGACAGCTTGTCTATGCTTATCTCTGCCTCCTGTTTCCATAACTACAAATGAACCATAACTCATCCCTATGCTGCAGTAATGACTGCTTAACTCTGCAGGTTTTGGAAACAACAACTAAATAATGCAGACTTATTTATTCTCATGCTGGCCTACTATAAACGTAGGCTATTAGTGGTACACTTCAATATCATAAACTCATACTAAATACCACAGTTTGTGGTTTCCACACTGTGTTGTCTATTAGAATAAAGAATTATCTAAAGCAAGGGTTCCACTAATGGCTTTAATAATGGCTAATAAGTGACGGGTACGGATGATAAGATTTGGGTTGTCAGGTTGTGGAAAATCATTGAACAATTACTCGGTCCAACATATTTAACAACTTAGCCTGCTAGCATTTACTACTGCACGTGTAGTTAACTAAAAATCCTTTATAAACACGCTTATTATTTAAAAGGTAAGAATAGTATCTACTAAGAGACACCACAGCATTTAAAACTGCAATATCACCAAACAGAAAAGAAAACACAACCTGGTAACCTTAAATTGTTCTTAGTGGCTTATGAATTATGTATATAGATAATTAATCTTATTTAGCAACCATTAGCAAAGCCATTAGCTACAATGTATAAAGAAAGTAGCACCAGAAAAAATCCCATTTTGTTTTTGTAATGTCTGTTTGTATTGTCAATCACTCACCTCTGTAGTTATCACTGCTTTGATACATGTTTGAATGACCAAGGAGTTAAGTAACGAACTAAACACTGACACATTTGTGGTATTTCACGGACTCATCAATAAATATCCTGAAATAGATTTTCCCGCCACAGCTATATTTACACATAAACAACACCTTTTCAGCTCGTGACCACACTGTCTCGTGCCGTTACAAGTAACGTCAATCTGAACACTGTCAAAAGGATAAAGACGTCACAAATAAACTGTTAGCTAACTAAGTAGACAGTATTTTAAAGATAGGTCTAATGATAAATACGTTTGTGGAAGTGTGTGGTATTTAGTTTTCCTACCCCTAGACTGTGGAAAAACATTAAAGAACACATCACTGAGGACTTAACTCACCTCCACACCGAAAGCCCCGCAGCCTTTAATAAACTCGCTAATGTTCCTCTGGCACTCGCTGTCGCTCCTCGGCTCCTGGAAAAACTACAAACAAGAAGTCGCTAAATTAGCTTCAAATAGTGACTTAATAAACTGATAGTGAAGATGTTTAAGATTTCTTCGCTCGGATACAGTCTTATTCCAGGCGTTGCTGGTGCACTTGCCACTCGCTGCTTATCAGAGTCAAACTAGCTGGAGTTAAACGTCGAACTTCCTACTTCACCTTTCAAATTAAAGCATTGCGTCGTGACTTTTACGTACAGTTTATGTTTGTAATGGGGGTTTCGATGAATGAAGACATGTAGTCTACGGAAAGCCAGAGAGGCCTTAATTCGCCTGCTTTTTCCTGTAGCTTGGTTTTTAATATTCCTTTTAATTTCGTCAGACGTAAACGTCACTCACGTAGGAACCTTAACAAACATTAACATACATTAATTGTTAAGTGCACAACACAGTTACGACTGAGTACTGTGTTAAAGCCCTTTACATGACTGTAGACTTTTATTGAATTATTTTGTTAAAAACCCTAACCCTCTATCCTCTATCTCTAACCCTCAAATTTCACAAAGGTGTACCTTAGCTATTAGCACGGGGATAAACGTAGTGTACAGTTTTTGCACTGTAAGACAATTTCATACAGAAAAAGCAGCTGTAGTCGTAGATAAACCGCAGGCTGTGCACGCTCCCGCGGGTCAGTTTCTGTCAGACAGTCACTTTTTGGTGGAGCGATGTTCATAAACGCCGAGTGACGTTTAATAAAAAATATATATATTGAACACCAAACAGCAGGAAAACAAAGCAGGCGAATTAGGACCTCTCGGGCTTTCCACAGTAATGACCAGTTATATACAAAAATGATGTAGTGTCACATCTTCTTAAGTTACCTCTGATATTTGCTAATGTTATCTTGCTTGCATTTCAGTTGTTACATTTAAAAACGATTTAAAAACGGTTAACTTACATATAACACGTGCTGTATAACTTGAAAAAAAGTGTTATGTCTCCACAAAAGTAGCCTAGCTGTAACAAAGGCGTCCTGTGACACTGCGGATGGTTTTATTTTGAAAGAAGCCCTGTCTCGCCCTGAGCTGTTTTGCAGGTAACAGATGTTACTTTGACACAGATCCACAATCTCCCTGGGAAGTTGGATAAACCAAAGGAGGATATGACGTGTATGTGTGAGGGAGACAGAGAGGCAGAGATTAAAACTTTACTTTCTAAATTTTGGTACGTAAAAAAGTCCCAGTGTTAACTACTCATAGGTACAGTAGGGTGACCTGTGGAGCAAAATACACTGTTATTATAGTGTCATAGTCCAATAGGACATTGTAGATTAGAGCATTTTTTACACAGTGTGTCTGTTGGCAATGTTAGTAATATAGCAGTTCATTCTTTTACTTATGTGAGATTTACATAATATGTCTCACATTTTTCCTCCCAAAACTGATCCTTTCACAGCTAACATTAAAAAGAATACTATAAGTAGGCTAATAGTAATGAGAGTTTTTTTTAAATGTAGGTAGTGGAGTATAAAATCAGGATGAGAGGATAAACGGTACAGGAAATGGGGAAAAAACATCTACACCTACAGCGGCCTTTAAAAATAAATAATTAGTATTATTATTGTACCCTTACAACAGTGCACTACTTTCTATTTCATATTTTATATTGCAGGTGCCAAAATAGTGTTTTTCATACTAGAATCAGGATATGTTAATGCTGTGTGAAAGTGAAAATTGTGACGTTTCAATACAGTTTCTCACTTTTTTCAGGAATCCTTAAATCCCTTGGATGTCGCCTAAATGGGTTTATTTTTTGACTATTCATGAGATATGGCCTAATTCTGAATTATTTTAGATTTAACGTCGCTTTACATGAAGGTTGTCTGCGCATCTGTGTTGTATCGCCTGACGCATAGCCTGTATTTCTAATATTTTGGTTATATTTGCTTTACATGGTGCTCTGTCCACTTACTTTGTCCACCGTCCCGGGTCTGAGTCGCTCCAGCAGCCTGCACAGCACGGTTCCATCCTGCAGAGACGCCTGCAGGAAAGCCTCTGGATCCGAGATGCTTTTCTTGGGAGACTCCAGGACCCCCAGCGTTATGAGCCATGTTACTGTCTGTTCAGCAGAATTCATGCCTGACTCTCTAATGTTATAAAGTGACAATAACAGCACTCTTCGGGATCTGCGCTATCCTGCTTGCAGTTAGTCTACAATGAGGCAGGAGGGTCAGCCCCGCCTTGTTTGAACGTTACAATCAAAGCCCACTGATTGGATCACACAGCCTGTTGTTCCACAATAAAAAAACAGAGGTGGAAATGGGAAATAAAGCAGCTTCCTTCCTTTGACAGCTTCGTATTGTCCCACACTGCTCTCACTGTGTGTGTGTGTGTCTGCGGATGTCGGCATCACCTTTGCTTGTGCACAACTGTAGCAGCAGCACCAGCGTCATTCTAAACACTATAAGACAAAACGTCCTTTGACAGCTTTCACGTTAAAAGTATGAAAACTTGAAGAGCGCATGCATATAAAATTCTAATAATAGGTTCATATTGATAATCTTATATAACCAGTTTAACATTTTTTTAATATTATACCACCAGTACATCTTTGAACTGAATGCATTTA
Source organism: Sandelia bainsii (assembly GCA_032362345.1). NCBI lineage: Eukaryota > Metazoa > Chordata > Actinopteri > Anabantiformes > Anabantidae > Sandelia > Sandelia bainsii. The sequence goes on from JAUMHL010000013.1 coordinate 10,031,687, forward strand.
TTTCTTATAAATGCCTTATAAATGCCTGTACAAATGAAAATGTGTACAAATTATATAACTTACTAGTGAAAGATGTAATAAATAATTATAAGAATTATAATTAATAAAATATTGCATGGATTTTATCTCGCCCGATGACAGCTGGGATAGGCTCCAGCACCCCCCGTGACCCTTACGAGGACGAGCGGTTAAGAAAATGGATGGATGGATGGAAAAATTATTCATTACTCATTACTGATAATTGATCATTACTGAAAATATAAAGCCTAAGCCAATAATAATTTACCCAAAGGGGAAATATTAAAAATTATGTACATGATGTGTATTGTTTTAATTTGATACCAAATATCCAAATAAATGGCTTCTGTCACTCAGGGCAGAAATACTCAAAACTACACTAACTTTAAATCAGACGGTTTGCTTCAGTGCAGATTTAATTGAACAACTTGTCTTTACTGCACTTGAGTGGCTACTCTCTTTATTTTGTACTTTTACTTTGAAAGTAAACCATGACTTCCTTTCGGACCCTCGCTGAGTCTGACGGTTTGACGCCGCTCAGAGCATCACATCACAGGACCGTCCCATAAATGACTAACAAGCGAATTAAAGCGGGCAGCGCGGAGAGACAGAACAGTGTCTCGTCTGATGGAGTCAGAGATTGGAAATAGCTATTAATTAATTAATTAAATGTATGAAGTGTCTGCAGGAGCGTTGGCTGAAAGGTTTTTAACTGTGTCGAACTAGGCTCTATCGCCCTCTGCCGGATACTTATATTTTAAGAGTGGTGGAATAAGACTAGCATTAAGTTATGAAAAGCAAAGAAATGTCACCATACTGTCACTGTTGCTTACCAGACTCAAATCACACAAAGTACTGGAATTATGAAGTGATATTTAATAATATAATAATAGTCCAACAGCGACACACAATACTGAAAAATATCTTGAATGTTCCCTGAAGGCAATTCAATCCTACTTTATCCGTATTGTTCATACAATAAGAACCTTTGAGTTCTATGACTAGACACTGTGTCAGCACCATGTTTCTATTTTCCTCTACTGCTTTATTTTGACACATCAAATAAGCAAAATGCTAAACTGAAACATGCTTCATATTGTAATAAAGATCTGACAGAATGTGGGCCGGCCCAGGGTTGTGAAAAACATAAGCTCAAACAGGATGTCACACTAATTAGAATAGTGTTACTTTGTGAAGTCTAATCATGGTTGTTTTTTTGTTTTTTTATACTCGCTGTCATTACAAGCTGTAACAAGCTTCATGTGAAAATTTGTCATCTAGGTTTTTCATTTCTAACTTAGCTTCCACATTTTGCTGTTGGACCTGAAAAACAATCAGCCTGTAACAATGTGCCGTCTGGTCTTGTCATTGTGACATGACATGAATTCACACAGGTTAAAAACCGCTAAACATTGGAAATCAGTGACAATTATGACACTCTTAGGTCACTGAGAGCTAATGATGTGCATCATATGCTACGGCCTTTGCAGTGACCACATCTGGACACCAATAGTTTGGGGGATTTTAGACTGATGTGTTAGACAGCACCCTCCAGCACAATCATCAAAACAAACAGTGAGAGAAAATCCCTTTGGAGATGTTTCTTCCTCCACCTATTTATCTGCACAGTCCTACAGACTGGCAGCTCAGCAGCATCACAGTACCACTGTACAAATTAGTGACAAATCTAAAACTAAAGAATCTAAAATAACACAGGGCATTTCCTCTACATGCAAAACATCGGCAAACAAACAACAGGCAAATTTCACTATACGCACGCCTAAAGAGAGCCACATAACCTTTGTGCACAAAGGGTCAAATATTTTTTCACCACATTATTAGCCTCTAAACAGGTTACTGTCTTAGACAATGATGTAAGAAAACTGATATGAAGTTGTCAGCTTTGCATAAACGCTCTTACTGAGAGAAATCTGTTTTTGATTTAAGACAAATATTAAGCAGAAGTGGGAAATAGGATAAATAGGAAATGATTACTTTTTGCTTATTTGATATTAATTAATTAATAAATAGGATCATTTCAGTAACGAGCCTACAGCCACGGCAGCTCTGTGAGGCTTAGGAGTGCTTGAAGCTAAATGCTAACCTGAGCATGTTAATATGCTCACAATGACAATGCTAACGTGCAGAAAATGCTAAAATATAACAATGAAAGAGGCTATTCTTTCCACTGCAAAATTAGCACTTTTACCTACTTTGATAATGATGATATACCATTCACTACATTCACCATTTTGGTTTAGCTTGCTAAGCTATGCTAATTAGCGCTCACCATAAAGTCAAAGTGCCACTAATGGGAATGAGGAAGTACTGGACAAAGTCATGTGTTGACCTGATGTAGACAAAAAATGAAATGATGACCAAAGATATTACACTTAATGTTGCGGGAGCAAGAATATTTGTACAAAATGTCATAAGTATAGTTAACTAATTTACTCAAAGCTAGATTTTGTCCCTGGTACCACAAATATGATAGAAGTTCATCCAACAGCGGTCGACATATTTCAGTCTCCACCACCCAACATTATCATCCTGTGAGAACAAAATTATCAGCTTTTTATGCCAATATGTGAAATTTGCAAATTGATCATTTAAAAAAAGACAGCATCTTTAAAATCTTTGCTTGATTTACTTGAAAGAGTTGTTATAAAAATACTACGTTGAAGTCTAATAATTGTGTAGGTGAAAAGATTTCTTCAGGCCACAATCACTGTTTCCACCTGTGCTGTGCCTTTGTTTGAACATTTAGGAAGGGAAATTAGTGTTTTATAAGCCATGCCCCTTTTGTATAGTGTGGGTAGGTTGTGGTTTGGTGTTAGTCTGCACCACTGCATGGGAGGCACAGAGTGACTGAGCAGTTTCATCTGTTCTGTCAGTTTTTCTGTTAGCTGCTCTTCAACTTCCTTATTTGTTGTACATACTGTTTCCTCTTTCACTTGCTAATGTGCTCTCTTCTTTTTCTTCTTCAGGACACGGCTTTGGATCATCTGTTTTCTGTTTTCTCTATTAATCTGACAAAGAAAACCACAAATACAAATCTGCACCTTACAAAGTAACACGAATGCAGTCTGGTTCTAGCGTTCACTTGTCTTGAGTTTTGAAGACTGACACTACATTTCGCGTGTCAAGTTGTGGAGCTTGTGCAAGACTGGTGAGTACAGAGGGGTCGCAACAGAAGCTGAATAATTCACTGACATATGGATTTTTGTCATATGCAGGACTCTTGATTGTGTTATGATTATTGTGTCCAACTCTTGTCTGTGTCCAGTGTCGTTTGTGTTTTATATTACTGTATGTATGAGAGAGAAGGAAGAGACAGAGAGTGAAATGTGTGCGTAGGCGTGACAGCAATGTGTGTCTCTGTGCAGTAACATACACGCCGTGTGTGTCTGGGTGTGTTTGTGTTGAGTGTGTTGTGATGTCAGGGGACACCAAGACCCTGTACTGGAGGAGCATGTCTTCCACCAGCCAGCCAGATACCCCGGATCTGTCACCCACAGTTTCCAGGAACAGCATCTTCCCGGTGAAGATCATCAAAGTGTGTTTCTATAGCAACAGCTCCAACCTGGGCAAGAACTTCAAACTGGTCCGCTGTCAGGAGGGCTGGACTGTCAGGGTATACTCTACTGTTTACTGTGCATTAATATACTCTGCTGTACTCTACTGTTTACTGTGTACTACTCCTGTATATTGTGCTCTTCTATATTCTAATGTGCACTACTATACACTACCGTTCACTGTGCATTACTATACTTTACTGTACTCTGTTTACTGTGCAATACCACTGTATACTGTGCACTTCTATACAGTTTACTGTGCACTACTATACTCTGCTGTACGTTACTGTTTACCGTCTATTACTATACTCTACTGTACTCTACAGCTTACTTAACTGGACACTACTGTTCTCTACAGTACTGCTTACTGTGTGTTTCTCTATCATACTATACCATTTACTTTGCACTACTATACTCACTGCACTCTACTGCTTACTCAAATGTATTTCAACTATTCAACTACAACATTCTTCTGTTGATGCTGCTGCTTGGGCTGTAGAACAAGAAAACACAGAGGCCTACTCTTGATTTTAGATACCCGTACCTGCGGCACCTGCAAACCTTAATTCATAAAAGCTATGGTTGTTGTACACTTAAAGCAACCATCAGCTGTATATACTTTGAAACAGACATTGTTGGTGTCACCACTGACACTATCATAATTATTTCTCCTATCACAGAATATAATCAGTGCGGTTCTGTCCAGTGGCTGTGTGGGTCCAGACATAAACCACAACCTCTGCTACGGACTCCTCCTCAAACACCTCAAGTCATCAGAGAGACACTGGCTGCACGCAGACCTGACGGTGTCTGAACTCACCCGGCGCTACGAACAGCAGCACCTAGAAGCTGAGTGGAGGTCAGTATCTTTGTTTCATGATTGCTTCTACTTTACAAGCTATGTACAACGTACGTATTTTCATTTTAGTACGTCTGGTTCCCAAGGCTAGAAGATAATTTGAAAATAGTTAGGTAAAGTACCGGGAATCTGAAATCCCTCAAAGGCTGGCTGAAATGCATGTGCACCGTCTTGTAAATAAAAAGTGCTTGAATGAAAAAGCTCTGTGTGATGTTCGTTTGTGCAGATATGACCTGAGGATCAGATACATTCCACCAAACTTCATGGAAAACTTTGAAAATGACAGAACGACTATGCTTTACTTTTACCAGCAGGTCAGTAATGTTCCAGTGTGTTTTCTATGTTTATCCATGAGTATTATGTTGGGAATGTGGTTATTGTATTGTCTCTTCGTTCTCTAAGATTTACTATAAGATCAGGACTAGTTTTAGAATCAGAATGAGATTTATATATGGATAAAGATTAGGTGAGGGCCAGCTCCAGTTAAAAGGTGTGTGTTTATCCACAGGTACGCAGCGACTATATGAAGCAGTATGCCTCAAAAGTCAGTGATGGAATGGCCTTACAACTTGGTTGTCTGGAAATTAGGTAACACACAACTATTCCTAACAACAACTTTCCTAAATAAATACATGTACATTTATTTAAAAGAACGATTGTGTTCATTTATTATGTTTGCAGGAGATTCTATAAAGACATGAATCCAAACGGGCTGGAGAAAAAGTCCAACTTTGAACTCTTAGAGTAAGTCGTGCATTAGCCTTCTCAACCATTTCCGCTGATGACAATGTTCCTTTTCCATCAGGCCTTTTGCGGCCTTGTGTTACTGGTGTCAAGTGATCACCGAGTTGTTGTTTTGTTTCAACTTAATATGACATCTCAGTTGTGATTCACACAGTGAAAGCAATGCAGCACACACACTACCAGTCAAAAGTTTGGACACACATAGGAATGACCATGTTTTTCATGAAAAGATACATGTCTTCAGT
>JAUMHL010000013.1:10050271-10086087 GCA_032362345.1 Sandelia bainsii
CGCTAACTTTATTAATTATTCATGATTATTAATTGTCCCCGACACAGATTCGGGATCGGTCAGAGTGTGACAGTAAAGTATTTTGTGAACTTTTCCACACGCTGTCCACGTGTGCTGCATCGGGGATATCTGCATATTTCAAATGTACAATAACCGCTGCAAATTTACAAAAACAGAATCATAACCGAAATAAATAGTGAAAGTACGGTGGCCGAGACATATCAATTCAGAAAGTGAATAAAGGTTTGATGCGCGTCAACGCTGAGGAAACAGAAGTAATCCCGCAAATGGTAGGACCCCCTACACACACTGACATTACCCCAATATGTATTGTAGCTGTTGCTGTCACATCCTTTTACACGTTGTGATTAACTGACAAACATTGAATTTGTTAAAATTGGCTTTGGCAGGTGTCTAATAGATTTAAAGACTTATCACTGACTGATAAATGTTGTATCCCTCCCTTCTTCCAGATCTAATGAGACGTCAGGAGGAACTAAGGAGACTGGAGGAGCTTCGTAACCAGGAGCTGCAAAGACGAAAACAGATAGAAATGAGGTCTGTTTCCTTTCTTTCTTCAGCAAATCACGAGAACAGAAAGAGCTGTCAATTTATACTGTATTGTGGTGTGTAGTGGTTTTAGTTTGATTGCTCTTCGGTCTGTAGGCATGAGGAGGAGAGGAGAAGGAGAGAGGAGGAGATGATGAGACACAGAGAGCAGGAGCACCTGAGGCGCCAGCCAGATGGCTTCAAACCAAACTACCTGGACAACGTGAGTACAACTGGAATACACACATGAAGGAAAACAGTCCATGTTTGTGTGAACATGCCATATCTCAAACACACACCTATAATAAAGAATTACACCAATCTAGAATTCAACACAAAGGAAAATTATTTATAACTTCACTAAAACATACTCATCATTTCTACTTTAGCAATCACATTACCATGCATGATTCTTTAATACCTACACAGAAATCAGGAGGAAGAATGTAGTAACATTTAAGCTGTAGCTGTGGATTAAAATATTTCATTAAGGTGGTTCTCAGGGAGGCGGTGGATTGTTAATTTGTAGTACCACACCAAGAACCTGCAGAAAGTGTTATAATAAATACAAAGTAGTTTTACATCAATCCAGATCTTATTTTCTGGTGAGCAGCGAGTGCTTTCTTCATTTTTCATTTTTTTCACTTTGTATTGCCAATATTTGATCATCACCTAGATAGATATATTTATATTGCTGTTCATTTTGGTTTCATCATATTTTTATAGCACCTTTAAAAAATCTGTACAATCTTTTCCATCTCTCTTCCAAATATCTAAAAAAAAATTCCTGAGACTTAAACCATACAGAAGTAAGAGTTACATTATATATCATCCACAATTTGAAGTGTATTTCTTTTAAACATTGACTAAACAAGTTTTGTTGAGATGTAGCCTGTAAATCTTGGTTTGCAGGCTCTGGTGGAAAAGTTTTGATAGTTGCAGTTAGGGCTGCCACTGTAAGCCACACTTTAATACTGTGGTCATTGTGTCACTACACACAGCTAACACAGGTAATATTATTGTTTTATATGGATATATTGTTTATTAGAATTTATTAAAGTTTTAACTGCAGTTTGAATTCTAAGTTAATCATAATGATGGTATTTAATTTAATTTAATTTTTTAGCTGTAGTTCTGGACCACACTCTTTCATAACCACATACTTATTTTGTTAGATAATTATTTTATTATTTTATTCAATTTTTTCACACTGACACTGAATGAATAAAATAATCAATTACTAATTACCCTTTTGAGGCTTAAAATGAACCAGCCCTTCTTTGCATTATATTGTTGTGTACATTTGATGCTTTTGATATAAAAAGAATAAACAAATGCAAGCTCATAATCAAAGTCAGTGATAAGCTGTGGATTAGTACTTTGTATACTTTTTGATCAGCAGATTATTCACAGATTACAGATGACACTACACTGTCAGTTTCTTCCTTTCTGTCCTATAAATGTGTTTTTAAGTTGTGCTGTAGGAATGCATCATATAGAGTAGCTTTAATAGTTTGAAGGATTTCTATTCATTATCATTTTACGTAATGAACATCTGTAGTTCTCCCTGAGCCATGACCAAAAACCAAAGCAAGACAGTAAAGAAATAATGCATTTCTAGCTTTGTGAGTTATGATAAGAAAAATTTAAAACAAGAACATGGTGAGAGATACATTTTGAGAAACACAGTTTAACATGGGAAAGTAGAGTTAACTAATGCTATAGTATCTCAAACATATTAACAATGGATCTGTTGATCTCAGCGAGCCAGCTCTTTAAAGAAGTTAGCAGTTTGTATGTAAGGAGTCTATCAAGGAAGGATAGCTAAGCTAACGTTAGAATACAGCTGGGTTGTTGAGGTTAGCATGCTGTGTGTAGCTACTCATGTGGGTAGATAAATAATAATGCTGATGAAGAGAAAAGATGTACGAGAGAAGCAGTTCAGCAGCCAAGATGCTGTCGTGTGACAAGCAGCAAGTGCAGAAGTTTCATATGGCCCAAAGACCAGCTTAGGCCAACATAAGCTCTAGATCTTTTGTAGCATCATGCTGGGGGTTGAGCCCTAGCCCTAACCCAAACTCAAACTCAAATTTTCCATGGCAAATTTAGGAGTTTGATGACATAAAACACAGATTTCATTGCACAGCAATTTAATAGCAAAGAGCAGCTTTGTAAAAATAATTTCAGAAGGTGTATTTGCAACTGCTTAGTAATGGAAACAGTTTTGCATTGTGTTTTCTGTCTGTTGTTATGTAATGTGTAGAATTTGGAAGATTTGATTTGATATACACCACATGGGAATGGGAATTCTGAGAGTCTGTTGGTCTAATGTTTCTTGACTTCTATGTTGTAACCTTTCTCTTGCTCTATTTAGAGGTCCCATTGGAGGTGTTTACATACTTATAGCACACGCAAACAGTCAAAGACCATCCACAAACCCACACTGACTCTGATGTCCCTCTGTCCTTTACATAAACTGTTTAGAATGGGGCTAATATGATAGCCGTGAGTTAAATTACTGTAGAAATTAGTGTGCGTGTTGTGTGTGTCTTACAGTTGATGTGTGGACTGATAGATTTGTGAAAGTGTAGAAAATGACTACAGGGATAATATACTTTACCCTCTTAAGTACAGTCACTTCATGCGAGCTTCCTTTGATGTGATGAAAAATATAGACTTGTTCATCATTAATCTAAAGTTCTTGTACACTATTACAGTGCTTATTGTACATTTTACTAGGACTATATTGTTATGCTTCATACATTTATTTTGCGATCAACCCACTGTTATCAGCTTTTTGTTGTTCAATTCTTGTACATGTTTCACTTCATTATTTGACATCAAACTTTAGTTTGCTGGGACAACTATTGTTAAAGACTGACGACTCCCAGAGCGGAGTCCCTGTTTTTGCTGCCATCTAGTGCACACGTTTTCTGCAGTTCAGGCTTCACTGTTGGTTTAGATCATAGATTTAAAGCTGTTATAGTGATTTCATTATAACCACTAATTAACAAACTCAGTTTCATCAGTTTAAGCTTGTTTACTTTGTTGTATCAACATTACTACTTATCTTAACTGTAACAGTTTGACATTTAACAGGTAAGTATAGACAAAAAGGTATTACAGTATCTGCATATTTTCCCTCTCTTTCTCAGTGATTGGTATCTACTGGTGCTTTATTTCTGGAGCTGTCGTTGTTACTGCATTTATTGAATGTGGTAAACTGCAATGTTACTATACAATGAACCTACAGTCTACCTATAACAGAATAAATACATTTAGAAAAGTGAGGTTCTAACTTGCACAATGCTAATCTTGTCTGACTGACCAACAGCTACATTTCAACACTATCATTTCTGATTATTGTAACTGTATTGATGTAGGTGAGAGAATTTAAATAATACTGACCTATTAATGTGTGTTTGCATATTTCATAAACACATATTTTTGCACCTTAATGTCTTTCTGGTTTTGCAGAGTTATACTTAAGTTTTATGTGTTTTTTTGTTTTTTTTAAAATAACAAATCCTTTCCCCTTAATCCTAAGGCAGACTCAGTCAAGCTCAGTGAAATTACCACCATGAATTTAATTTATCTTCTGTGTTTGCAGGATTGACTGTATATATGTCTGTATGTGTGCGTGTGTGTACTGAAGTGGTTCCCAAACCCAATGAAATAAAATGCCTCAGGCACACCTGCTCTGCTTGTTTTTCAGCTCTCACTGCCCTACTCAACGCTGATTAACTTAGTCAGGTGTATCTTCCTTTAAGGCCACCGTCATTTGCAATCTCCAGCAATTGACCCTCTTGCCGCACGGACATGCTCAATGCACCAGGCATGTTTACAAACGGAGCGCATTAAGAGGAGCTGATGGCAGAGAATCCGGTTTTTCAAAATAAAAGACTGTGTCGTGTGAAAACGGAAATAAAATAATTTTTTTCTTTCTGTGCGGCCCGGTACTAAATGACCCACGGACTGGTACCGGTCCGCGGCCCGGTGGTTGGGGACCTCTGCTCTAGGTGATCAGCAGTGGGTAGGGCAGGGAGAGCTGGAGAACGAGCAGGCTAGGGGGCCTGAGGACCAAGTTTGGGAACCTGAGTGTACTGAGTGTGTGTGTGTGTGCGTGTGAGAGAGAGAGCAAGAGAGCTGTGTGTTAGCATAGGTATATTCAGTATATGTGTGTGAATGTGTTGTGTCTGTAGTTGTGTTATAATGAGAGAATGCAGAAAATATATGAATGATTGAACAGATAATGAAACATCATTGTGTATTTTGGTTCTGACACGCCAAGCTGACAGTTAACAGACAACTTCAGCACTTTCTGACATGTTGTGCACTGGCACCGTTGGCTACATTTGGCCCTTATCAGAGTCACTTATTCAGTGTAGGTTCACTCTTTTGCTTCAGGTTTATTGTTTAAGTAAAGACCATGTTAGTGCAAAATAAAAGTTACAATTCTAGTTGACACTGGTTTCAAGAGTTAGACAAGGCCATTAAAACAGATTAACAGTGACAAGTTGTGATCAACAAGTCACACATATTTTGTCATCAAACTGCATTTTGGTGTGACGTGTTCCAGTGCCTTTTTTTTTTATTCGTGCTACCTTGTATGTGTGTGGATTCCTGGAACATAAATGTAGTCATCTGCCCATTTCCAAAGTCTGTCAGTTGTGACTGAACTGCACCACATGTCCACTGACTGAACATGCACAAGAATATCAAATTCAGTGCTTTTTTACAGTACTTCATGTATATTGTGTATTCTGCATACTATGTTGTAATTTTGCACAAACTGTTTCTTTTGTGTTTAGCCAAATACAACAAGCAGAAGAGTGTGCTTGTGACATACCTGTCTTGTTTTCTAGTGCACATGTAGGCATTTGCATATACACACCCAGATTGTAATGTGAGTACTAGTGTGTTAGCACCAGCTGTCAATGTGCAAGTACACAGCTGTCTTGAGTCAAGTTGGTGTGTCAGTGCCCTGTGTGAATGTAAGTGTAGTAATTAACACTTTTAACTTGAGTTTGGCCTAGCTGAAAATAAATGTTTTAAACTCAAAATTCAGAATCATTTGGTACGTATAAATAAAATGACTAGTAGCCAATTTTATCTAGCTTATTTGTTAAGATTTGCTTGCACACTAGCTCATCTGATCTGATGTAATTACAGTTTTTATATGAATTATACTTTTGAGGCAAGTAGGCTTTAAAGCAAAGCCTAAAGTTCATCATTGAGTCACCAATAACCACAATTGAAACAGCCATGGGCAGTTTACCCAGCTGTCCTCATTTTTGTATAGAAAAGTCTTACATTTGCAGTGTGAGTGTTATACTGTAGGCTATCCGCTGAAGATTTGTATTTAAGCGGAGTTTTGTTCTCAAGGCTCTTCTTCACTTCTTCCAGAGAGAACAGGAAATGAGAGTGGGTGAGCTGGGCCCTCGTGGAGCCATTAATATGGGAGGTACGGGCATGATTGTGTGAGGACTTGTTGATACAAAAACAGATTAAGTGAGGATGAGTGAATTTTGAGTGCCTGAATGTAACTATTTTTATTTGTTACGCATCCCAAGGTAGTCCCTTTGAACAAGATGTATTTTCAGTGGCTATAACTTAAGTTTGACTCTTTTATTTGGTGTAAAATGGACTCACTTGGGATGCAGTGCCATAGTCAAAACATACTATACCACATGACGGCAAACAAAATCTGTGTGCTAACAGAACATGCAGTATACGAAATGGGGTTGGTTCGTTTTTGCAGGGTTTCATAGATTGAGAAATATTTGTCTCTGAGCTCTCATCCTGATTTATATGCAGATTGGAATTCAAATATTTTTTTTAGGAGCAAATACTGAAGAGGCTCAATTAGGATTATGAATTAAGGATGATATTTACAAACTGTGTTTACCTTGACTTTTAAGCTTTACTCATTTTCAAAAATAAAAAAAATATTTTGCAGGGAATAATTAGTAAAGAAGTAAAGACAAATATCAAATGACTTTGATCAGAATTGTAAATGGTGTATTACACAAAATAAATGTTGAGCTGCAGAGTGCAGGATGAGAGGCTGGGGACTAAGATTGAGGTGTCTCTTCATGAGATTAAGATTATAATTGAGGATTGCACATCACCTTTTTAGCAATAACTCCAGGGTTTTACTGGGCTAATAACAGTATGTGACTTGAAGTGTGATATTTGACTTATCAAACGTCTTTCATCGTAGCTGCTCTATCTAATGTAGGTGTGTGTGTGTGTGTATATGTGCGACTAAAGGATGATATATAGTGGCTTCAGAAGTTCTTCAGAATACTCTACTGTTTTTGATTTCTACATAAATATAGAATTAGTTCTTAATTTTTGGAAATATTCTTATTCACTTGTTTATTGAGATGAGAAGATTCATACTGCTCGAGTCTGTAAAGTAAAGCTGGCTCTAGCAGCTGGTTAGGTTAGCTTAGTATAAAGACTTGAGGCAAGAGTAAGTGGCTAGCCTGGCTCTGTCCAGAGGTAACAGAATCTGTTTAGCAGCAGCTTTAAAGCTCACTGCTTAACATGTTTTATCCTTAATTTGTCTACAAACACAATGTTAAAATGACTTGTTGCTCCTTAAGCTAGAAAGATTGCTTGTTCGCCTGTGTTGTTTGTCTGGCAGCCACAAGGAAATGACAAGACGCCTGAAAGTTACAGTACCTGGCAAAGAGATATTCTGGCAGAAACCTGACTCCCCCCACCCCATTAAACAACAGTGTTCCTACATTCTGGTGTCTAATAAAATATATCAGACTACACCTGAAAGTGTGCTTGCCAGTACTCATAATAAGCATGTTTAAAACACTGAAACAAATAGGTCCTAAACTTGTGTGCATGCTGCCCTAACCATTGCAGGAAGTGATAAATGAATAGATCGCATTGGTCCACAGAAGTATTACTAGTCATGTTTCTGCCCATTTCTCAGTGCTTCATAGTAGTGCTTCATTATTTTTAATCAGTGAACATACATTTAGTTGCATGTTATTTAGGTTCACTGAGCTAAAACTAATGTTATTCAGTACAGCAGCCTTGCAGTAAATTACACACTGATAAAGTTGTTCATTAAACTTGGAGTCTGTAATTTCTTCAGCTGTTAAATTATATTTCATAATGTGAGATATGTTTCAAATATTTAGTTGGCCCTCATTGAAATGAATGACATGGAAAAACGTTTTTTCCCCTCACTGCAGTTTACAGTAGTCATGTTATATTACATATACAATTTCCCCAGGGGGATTAATAGTATGTCATTATTATTATATTATGAAGATTCTCAGTCATCCAGGTAAAGTTATCTGGAAGTTGAGTAATGGCAGCTGAAATTCTTTCGAGTTAGGTCAAAATGTTTCACTAGTAGTAGTAGTGAAACTTCCAGTTGCCATGACTCAACCTCCAGACATGTATGCATAAACATGTTGTCAGCAGTTTTCATAGCACAATTTCTTCAGTAGAAGGTTTGCATCGAAGAGAGAATATATGTGAATCATACCTTTATTCAGTAGCATCTGATAAACAACTTTATTTCAATACCTACATACTATACAAATTAACATTTGTAGTTTCTTGTTTCCATTGTAATACACCAAGGATATGTGTAATTTGGGGTTTATGTTTGGTTGCTTTTGAGCTTGTCTGCTTATTTATTGATTTGATATAGTTCAATATTGTTTTCTAATTACTCCATGTTCTCTATAATTAAGGTGATGTGCAATCCAAGTGTTTATTAGTAAAAAGGGGGAATTTGCCACTTGGCCTCAAATTTCAGCTGTCAGGATAAGAACCTCTCATTCTGCTGACAATCTGCTGTCTCTGTCTGTCCTTTCTGTGTTTACTTTAATATTTGTCATACTGTAAATTAACGTTGGTTTTTGGTTATGAGCAACATATGTATTCAGATTCAACAGATCCAATATTAACTTCAAATTTATGAGAATACATACATTAAGCATTCAATTTAGATGTATTTTTAAAATATCAGAAATAAATGGGGATGCACTGAAGCGACCTTTTCTCTCCTCATAACAATTCAGATACTGAGTTTAATCTCAGTTGGTGTCAGTCATGTGTTGTATATACCTGATTTGGTGCATCCCCAATAAATGTATCGGTTGACTAAAAGCCAGCGTTACTTTTCTTTAAGTCATTGAGCGCCTAGCATTCAGCTATCACCGTTCTTAAGTGGGCGTTGAGTACATTGCATTGAACAACCCAGTGACCACCCGATGCTCCGCTGTTTTGCGTGTAGATGGCTATAACCAGGCCTCTCCCAGTGGTAACCAGGGTCAAATGATGGGCATGAGTGGAAGGGGAGGAGCCATTGGCCCAGAGGGAACAGCAAATATGGGCACACCATTGATGTCAGAGAATGGAGCCATGGTAATGTATCCAGAAGCCTTGACAAAGCTCAGATGGCTTATCTTTGAGATAAAAGCATTTTTTGTTGAGTATATTGGCAAAACATTGCTTAAAAATTGTGTATTTTACAAACAGTAAAAATGTGTTTAAAAAACAAAACAAAGAATAAACTTGTTTTCCAGGAAGTTTTTAATAAAATAAAGTCATTGCCTAAGTTTGGAAATTCCCCATAAATCTTAGAAACTTTATAGTGAAGCAGAAACTGCTGTTTGAAATCTTATATTAAAACTATATACTCAACTAATAGTCTTATTCCTCTCCTCTCCCTCTCTCCTTTTCTTTACTGGATTCACTTGTCTCCCTTTTACTCTTGGATGACAACACTTGGATCAACCTAACCCCAACTGATGAACTTAAAAATCCCCGTCACTTTCCTATATATACTGTTATCATGTCTGACCCCCAAATGTGCTCCCATGCCTATAATACAATTGTAATTGCATCCCATACTTGAAACTACAGCGAAACGATAGATACCCGCAGGGTGGATCAGTGGGGGGCAGACCAGAAGTTGAGTCCCCAAAGCAGCAGCAGCAGCAGCAGCAGCAGCAGCAGCAGCAGCAACAGCAGCAGCAGCAGCAGCCAGTGGCCCCTCAAGTTGGACCAGCCCAAGGATTTGGCAGGGGGAATCCAGTAGGGGGAGTCTTTGATGGGCCAAATAACAAGCGTCGCAGATACTAACACGTTTTTTGTGGATCTTTGTTACTGCCTTATCCCTTTAAAGTTTTTCTGTTTTTACATGGACTTAACATTGACCTCCTACCCTAACTGTGTTTGCTGAAAATAATCTGACAGATTTGTCTTTTTTTTCTTATAACTTAAGTTGTCAGTGAGAGGCAATTATTTTATGATTGATCAAGTTACCAGGTATCTACACGCATTTGCAAAGTTTATACATATTTGTCACATCATATGTTTCTCCTCTGTCTTCTGAACTAAGGTTTTTTTTCTGGCTGAAAACTGAGTGTGCAAACAAGTCTCATAGCATGTAGGAAGGATGGCCTTTGCAGTTCGATGTCTTTGCCATTGCTATGGCTGCTGTTGTCTTGGATATGCTGCATTAACCTTTTCAGGAGCATTGGATTTAAAAATAACAGATTAATCAGACTTCATATCTGTTGGAATCGGAACAAGGTTGCGTACCTCTAAGTACCTAAAGGATAATATTGGTGATTTTCTTAGCATTGGTGGTTGTCAATAAATGACATAAAGACACCTGATGTTCATTTTTTGCTTTTTCTTTCTTTCTTTCCTTCCTTTTTTTTTTTCTTCTTAAAGACAAATCACATTTGTCGTGAGGAAGGCATATGTCCACCAGTGCAGTGGTGTGACTAGCTGAAGTGTTTTCTATAGTTGTCAGACAACAGTGAAAGTGTGTAATAAACCAAACCAGGTTCTGGATTCACAGATTTTGGGATTAGTAGATGGATTTAATTGTTTTTTTGTCTCTTAGTGGCATTTTGACAATAGAAAATCACTGTGCTTATACTGAAAACCCAAAAGTTTCTAAACTACTAAACTAAACTATTTTCTTGATTGCCACTCTCAGTCATATAATGCCTCAGTTTATAGATTTTCTTCTTTGCTGAATTTGATTGTGACCCTCCTTTTAAACATACTTTTGCTCATTTAGATGTTGAGTCGTGTACTGAGTGAATGTATCTGCGGCTACAGTGCACTCTGTATTTGCTCAATAGAAATAAAACATGTTTAGGAAGTTTTGTTTTTGAAAGATCTGTCATTTTCTGTCATAAAGTTGACAGTACATGAATCAAATCCTAAGTAAACCACCACACACCTGACACTTGTTTGCTAGTTGGTCAGAGGTTTTGTAGCCACAGGTCAGTTCTGATCCAAAATGACTTAGTAGTTAATAAATGAACAATATGATTTGTGCTTTAAAAGTTTACCTCACACAGTATACTCTTACATACCGAATTTAATAATGAAGGCTCCGTCTGTGTTTTTGATTGTATTACAGTGTAACTCCAACTTCATGTGCAGTAGAATAAAATTTGCTATCCAGAATTTTATGTGATGTTCGACATTACAGATGTAGTCAAAGAATGTTTGCTTCCGATCTGTATTCCCAACCTGGGGTCTCTACTTTCCTCTGTGCTCTTCTCTCTACTGAGCTACATCAAGTTCTAACTGTATGTAACTGAGTCTCATTAACTGTAGTCCACTCCAAAAGCATTGGAATGGCAAGACCTATTCATTGTTGTTGCCGTACACTGAAGACATTTGTGTTTAGGATCAAAAATAAATCTGAGCCACTAGTTCAGAATTTCAGCTTTTATTTGATGATGTTTCCTCCTATGTCCATTCAACACAGACCACAGCACCTTCTGCATCAGCTCATCTGAATTTTAAGTAATCATAAATGTATCTAGCTCTTTAAGTACAACTGAACTTTGGAGTTGTTACTGCTGCTGATGGGTGTGTGTCTTGCACTATGGTCTCTTTATTTGTGCTTATAAAGTCCTCTGTGAATAGTGGATTGTGATCCCTTCAGCTCTGCTCTGTTGTGGTTTTATTTCACAATGCTGTCGTTTTTGCTTTGCTGATTTCGTTTCGTGTACGTTGCTCAGTGCACCAGTAATTTCTTTCTGTTTCACGACATTCCAAAGTGTTGTGTTGGTTATGTCAAGACTTTGTGCCTCTGATTGAACTTTTCTACTTTCAGATTCACAATGACTTGCTTTTCTCTCATAAATGCATATTGATTGAATGCAGTCTTCACAGGTAAAGCTCAAGGCTAAAACCAAAAGTCATGCAGATAGATATTTATTGTGATTTTACTGGCAGTCACTATCACAAGACCCACTGGATAACAAGAAATACCTGTCAGCCACATGATCCAGTACTTCTGCTTAATAAAAATGTAGGTGATCTGACGCAAAAGGTGGTATGTTCTGTGTTGTTTAATATGTCTACATGGAAACACCAGGAAATAAAAGCTGAAATTCTGAACTTATATTCATGTTTTGATCTTAAACCCAAATGTCTAAAGCTGAAAACTTTAGAGGGTACTATTTAGACAAATTACAGTATTGAATAGGACACTATCAGGTGATGCCCAGTATTAAAGGACTTGAATTGGAATCGAGTCTGTAGCAACTTGATGACATCTCTAGTATTTGGTTTTCTGTATGTTTTACAGTTTAAGTGGAGGGCGTGAGCTATGGGTGAGATTTTCCACCTTAAAAACTGTGTGCGTGCGTGTGACTTGATTAAACATTGTACTCTAACATATTCCAGTTTTGTCCATACTGTGGTACATGTGTGTACAGCATTTGTGTGCATAATCAAAATTGATGAATTATTTAAGAAACAAACACTAGTTGTGATTCTTTGTGGTCGATCCAGACTCTTCACTTCACTGTATCTGGGAAATGTGATAATATCCTGACCTGGTTTTATGAAATCTAAAAAATAGTTTTATAACGGTTAAATAAATTTCATTTTTCCACCTCTTCTTTGTGGCACAAAATAATTTTGCATATTTCAATTGAATTATATTTCTGTGTAGTAAATGTATGACGTAAGTTCTGCATTAGTGTTGTGACTCATTAAGTAAGACAAACCATTGCTTGTTCCGCGTGTATGACATCACTGTTTTACTACTATTACACACTTCTGCCCTGTCCTTTGTAAGTATTTCTGCCTCTATTATATATTATATCACAGTATCTGTGTATGGAGACATGTTCCACATTTGCGCACTTTTTAAAAAAAACAGGAAAAGCTTCTTAGTTATATTTGGCTGAATAACGTTAAAAAGTGAAGAAAATAAAACAACAAGTGTGTAACTGCTTAACAAGGTACAGTTTTTGAGATAGTGGTTATGGAAAGGGAGTTGTCGGTCCCAAAGTTTGAGATAAAAAGTATGAATAGGTTCCAGGGGGTTTTCCAGAACCTCACAGCTGATATCTAATGAGTCAGATTTAGGTTACTGGATTAAACGAATAAAAACTAAATGAGAATCCTGGGAATTTATGATTTGTTAGTACTTAGCAGTTTGATCCTATAGATTTTGTGGAGATGTAAAAATCATTTTACCTGTCCACTGTCATGTAGTTGTATATTTCTGTAAATATAGTTGAGTATATTTTTATATAGAACTATAGCTCTACATTCTGCACAAATAGTTAACAGGCTAGATAAAAACACACTTTCTGAAATACCTCTTTAGTTCAGTGTTATAATAGAAACTTTAATGAGACACTTTGTCTTATTCACTTTGCCTCTTTTAAATCCTCATAACACTGCAGTGCTTTGTTTTAAGGTGCTACAAGTTTTCTCATCTTACAGAGCGTTTGTTTTAAATTGTTTTCTTTCTTTCTTTCTTTTTTTTATCTTGTAGGTCCTGTCTGTGTACTGATTCCAATGATGGGGACAAGTAGTAGGTAAATCCCAACTCGCACAACACGGTGTGTAAATGAATGGATTAAACATGTTTGTTTTTAGGCTGAGATTAATGAGGTCATCACCTAACACAGAAAAACACAGGTACAGTTAATTAACCAAGACTTCAGGGTTAGTAAATAGAAAATAAAAAGAGTGTTATTAAGTGTCCAACAATCTCTTTTCATCCAGCATTTGTCCTCCTCCTGCTTGTCTTAATAGACAGCGAATGTTGCTTCAGTATTACGTTATTAGCGCTGACATGCTGCCCTGCAAGGACATTCTCACGAGAACAATCCTTAATTCTGTTTTATTACAGTTTTGACCCAGTAAATCACCAAACGTAGCAGGTTCTTGTTGTCATGTCGTGTCATACAGAAATAGTTCATCTCAAAAATACAACTTCCTGTTAATGAAGGAGGATCGAGGGGTAATCTGAACATTTTTTCCACACATAAAACCAATTTTTACGTCAAGTTTGATAAACGTGATTCCACAGGTAGGTTTTCCAATATTGTGTTGTACCTACATGAAATAAAGATTTTTTTTTATAAAACCACAGTGCTGTTGATGCCTCTGTTCTAACAGTATTGATGAGTCACAGTCTTAGTTGAATAAGTGTTTTTATCGTTTTGTTTTCACTGTTGATATGCCTGGATGGAGAATTTCCTTGTGGCAAAAACATATTTTTTTACTTTTGTACAGAGAAATTGACGGGGACAGCTCCAGGAAATGTCATCAGTTAATATTTGACACGAGTAGGATTGAAATAAGTGATAATGATCTGAGACATATTTTGCAATTCATGAATTTTAGTTTTTCATTCAGTCATCTTTATACACTTCTATTAAAACTAAAAAAAAGAGATTAGATGCTGTTACCTCCAACCAACCTAAATCATTTCATTTGATCGTGTTTGTGTTGTATTGAATGTAAGTGTTGAGTTGCAGGATCTTTTTTTCGACCTCTCGTGTGGACTACCTCTTTGACACGAGTAAGAAAGTGTGTTTGTAGCAGAGTTTGGGACCCATGGAGGAGGGGTGCGTTGCTTTTCTTTGCCATGCCCAAGGCAGTTCATTATCAACACGAGGGAAGGTAATCATTGAAGTGATCCAGTTCTACCAGGGCTGATTGTGGCCAATTTGGGGAATGAATACTCATTGTGTCTCTGTTCTTCACTTTCTGCCCTCGTTCTTCTTTAGCCCAGTTTTTGGCCCACTTCTGTTTCTGGAAGGACAATTGATTTGGGGGCAATAGTTATTTTTCCTTTTGAAAATGTGCCACAAGCTCCCTTTAAAACCCTTTGTCTAGATTTCCTTCCTCCAAAAGGTGTTAATTGCATGTTTCCACATTACATGTAGACATACAGTATATGAATGTTTTATTAGGGCTTATACTGTAGAAAATGTCTATGTGGAGTTAATTGAAGGAGAATCATTTTGTTTAAGGCTTCCATATGTCCTACATTACATCTGGATGGCCTAGATTGTGCTGGGCCTGCATAGTAGGCCCAGTAGATTCCAGTGACAGACAGTGATGTTCATTTTTACTGCTGACAAAAAAACCCCCAAAAAACCCAGAAATTATCACAAAGCAGCAGTTCCCAACCAGGGGTTCAGCACTCCTCCAAGGGTCCCAAGATAAATCTGAGGGGTCACCAGAAAATGAAAGTGGTAAGAAGATAAGTATGTTTGTTCTTAAAATGTAGTTTAGTTTTTTGTGAAATACTGGACATTTTCCCGTCATCAGGCTCCTCAAACATTTTTTAGTTTAAAAAAATGTCTTTAAACAAACTTCTTACTCAATAATCTCCAATTCCTCATTGTTTGTCTTGGTTTAAATCTGATTGTCTGCTGAATGAATGGAACCATTTTGGTTAAAAATAGTTCAGACCTATTTTCTGCGGCGTGTTGGCGACGCCTCCGTACAGTGCGTAAAGGCGCATTAAGAAGTGGCACAGCAACTGATAATCCAGACAGGAGGTGCTTTTGGTTACAGCACAGCTTTTCACTGAGCCTGAGAAGGAAGAGCTGCGGGACCCACTGAGTTTGTTCTGTTACTTGATTTCTTAAACTCAACTTTTTTCCTCACAGATTTTTATTTTATTTTGCGCCTGACAGTTTTCAGCGACTTTGAACAAGTTTGTGTTGAGATGGTCTCTTTCTCTCCGAGACGGAGTTTGTTAATGGGATTTCTGTCTCCTCTGCATCACCTGAGGACAGTTGGACAGTGAGCCAGAGGGCGTCTGGAGGCTGGATGGACACCATGTCTCCACAGCAGCAGCAGGACAGCCTCAGCCGAGGCGGTGGACAGCAGGAAAACAAACGGGTATGTTTGACCTGTGAATGTGTGTGATACATAAGTCAACTTTTCTCAATGTCAAGAAAAAAACGATGACATGTAAATTAATTCACTTATTGCGCTTAATTTAATTTAGCCTTAGTGCACAATGCAGGAACACATGGCAGACCATGGGATTCTGTTATATTTAGTTATAAAGTCTCAGAAAAACAATCAAATTTTTCTTATTAAAACCAAATATGAATGAGTGTATTGTAGAAACTGTGTGGTGGGTGAGAGGTTAGATCACAGTTTTACCCAAGTGACACCACGTCTCTACAGAGACAAACGACTGAAGTAACCCTGGGGGAAACGTTGGAGTGATGGTGCGCAAAACGCACAAAACGGGTATGACTGGAAGTATTACAGCGGTGCAACGTCATAGTAATGATCCATAAAAGTGCTTCGGAATACATGACATAATAACTGGTGCGTTATTCATGCCATGTGAATAACGCACCAGTTACATAATAATTCAGTTTACACGAACTCTAATAGTTCACTTCATCACCCAAACAGAGTTTTGCCTTATTTACAGTAGTGTAACACTTTATTGAAGCAGCCGAATGTCATAAACCAATCAATACATGGTTTCTGCACCTTATAATGTAAGGAAATATAACAAATAATGACTTGCTAACATAACATGGTTGCACTTCTATATAATGATATGCTTTCATTAAACAGTTAATAAAATGCTCTGTAACACTGTTATTATATATAGTTATTATATTATATTATACCTAATGAAAAATGTTAAAAAAGAACTGCTTACGCAGCATTTATAGGTATAGTGTTTGGCAAAAATAAAGTGTTACAGACCACATTAACAAGCCCAGTATCCAAAGTAATTACACTCACTACTGTATTAGCACAAATGATTGTATTACCTATTTACAGTCAGTACAAAATAAGACACTAGAAAACATCATGTTAGGTTATCATAAAAAAACACCCAAATACATCTGTTTTATAACCAAAATTACTGACTTATTAATTCCACCTGTAATGAACCAAAGTCCCCTGATGAAGCTCATGCAGGAACACTTTATTACTTTCTTTATCAGTGACATTCAGATTGTGTCAGTGCTGATTTTAATTGTGATCATCTGTTGGTTGATAGAAGTGTTTTGTCAGCAGAAGACTCATATCACAATGTTAGCGTATGTATTTTTAGGACTAAAAAGTAACATTGTAATGTTGTGGCTGGAGTGTAAGGAATGTTTCACCACTGCGTGACGCTGCTAAATCAATGATGTTACATTGTGAAATGTCAGAAATGTGTGGACATGCAGGATGGTGGTTGAGTTGAGGTTCACTCATCTTTTCTCACTGTGGGGCTTTTCCTTCTTTTAGACTAGTTGTAGTTTCTCAGCCATAATATTTTGTACAGACAAGTTTCCCTGTGGATGAATTTGTGATAATTTGGGGATCCTCTGGGCTTGATCTTTTTAACTGATGACATTGCCACCAGCCTCATCTGTACTTTCTGTTTAAGGTCTTGATGAATCACTACAAAGAGTCAAGTGACTGACAGGGAATTTTAGCTTATATTGTTTTGTGAGTTTTTAATTGAAAAACTTTTTGCACTGGAAACAAAAAGAGATTATAGAAAATGAAAGTAACTGACAGTAACTATTAGGTGACTGTGCCACAGAGTAAGTTAATCTGACATGCAGTGACAGAACTGTGCTTATGTAATGATTACTTGTCACCATGCTTCACACTCTCAAATCTTTCTCCTAGATTAGATCAAACTTTAATAATCCTCATGAAGAAAATGCATAATAAGATCCAGCAAAGAAAAATAGGATGTTAATGTTAATTCAGACTTATTTAGTT
Organism: Sandelia bainsii; assembly: GCA_032362345.1. NCBI lineage: Eukaryota > Metazoa > Chordata > Actinopteri > Anabantiformes > Anabantidae > Sandelia > Sandelia bainsii. Next base: position 10,067,855 of record JAUMHL010000013.1, read on the forward strand.
AAGTGATGCAGCCTTTCATCTGCATAAAGGATATATAGTTAGGACTGTGTGAAGACTGTCAAACCACAAGGATGCAGAATTATATATGATGCGCATTTTAACACTTACAAATAAATCTGGAGGTTTTGTGGGGCAGTGTGGTCAAATGTGATTTGGAAAATCTGGCGAATGTTTTTTTAATCAGAAGATATAAGTTACTTGTTTAAGATGATTTTGCAACAGTTTAATGTTTTATTAGAGAGTAGAGAGAAGTGGTTATGGTGTGGAGCACTGATTCTGAAATTCAAATTGTCCTGATTAAGTTCCTTTGACAGGAAAGTAACTATTTGCTGTCATCGTCCATAGCCAACCCTCTTTCTTCTTTGTGTTAGCGGATGAAGTCTCATAGTTATCGGCGTCAGTCTGCCCCATCTATGGTCATCACCAAGGCTCTCACCAGATCCAAGACTCTCTCCAGGTACTGTAAAATACATTTAGAGACCTATGACCAGAGTTACTAAGCAAATAAATAGGTGCTTCTCAAATTCAGCTCTAGATTTACTAATGCAGTAGCACATAATATAATACATTATAATATAATCTATACCTAAATCAGGCCCTCAGTAACCAGTACATGAATGTGATACAAACACTGAGGAGTGAAATGGTTTCTCCACTGTGGTTCATGTTATAAGTGCAGCAACGGGTGTGAGTTAATGTTCAGTATCACTACTGGTAACAGTGGTGCTTAGTAGGGTTGAGCAGGTCAGTTATAACATTCAATCAGACCTTATCCATTTCTCTTCCACTGAGGTCAGGCCACTGTGAGAAAACCCTGCAGCCCCACTCTCACACACTCACACACACACACACACTCTTACAGTGAGGTGTTGAATCCACTCGCATAGATAATCCCTCTGTAACCAGACGTATCAGAGGATCAGGAAGCTAATAATAGTCTTTGTCTTTGAACATGTGGTCTGGGAAAGTGAAGAAGAAATAACCTCATTAAAAAGCTCCTCCAGAGGTGGTGCCCCTGACTGAATAATACTCATTAACCACAGTCCCTGCTCTGAGAGTGTTGACAGTGTCCACGCTGTGATTGACATAACTCGTGCAATAAACGCTAAAACAATATGTGAGTGACATACATGTATAAAAAAATATATCTAATCATTTATTTTCAACCTTTATTTCCTTTATCAGTTGTGGAAAACACATTTGTTTGTTGTGTTTTTTTTTAACAACAGGCTATTTTAACATGTAAATAAAAATGTGTCGGTGGTTTGGTTACATGTGATCCATGTGTTTGTGTTTGAGGGAGACGCTCTTCGTTCCGGTGTGTCCTGAGACCTGTTCACTGGTCCAGTCTTTCCTGACCGGCTCCGATCGGTCGTTTCTTCTCCACGGACACCCTCAGTTGAAGACAGGGATGCAGACTCAGTACAGACACCTGTTCCTGTTCAACGACACGCTGGTGATTGCCAAAGCCAAGTAAGCACAGGAGTGTGTTGTATTTTTATCCTCATGTGGAGCTGCTCAGGAAAATTTTGGCCTTTCATTGGTCAATCAGGTTAATACCTGTGTCTAAGGTTAAAATGTGTGTGTGAGTGTTGCTGCATTTCTCTCTGAACTCCCAGGTCAGCCAACCACTTCAAGCTGAAGGCCCAGGTGCGTGTGTGTGAGATGTGGACGGCAAGCTGCATGGACGAGGTGTGTGAGGGAAGCACAAACCCAGAGAGGAGCTTTGTCATGGGCTGGCCCACCTGCAACTGTGTCGCTACGTTTAGGTAAGACACACACAAGTGGTTCATGGTGATGCTGCCCTATGTCAGAGGCTGGGAAATGTGTTTATGGTGCTGTAATAAATATGTTGGTGAGAGAAAACCAACGGGATGAGTCCGCGTTCAGAATCAGTCTTAACAAGACAGAAATTCTTTTAGTACAAGCTTTTATCAAACTTGTTCTGACATGAAATGATTTATAACTGCATGAACAAACAATCTGTGGTTGGGATGTTCATAGATGAGTGTATGAAAACAATCTGACAAAAGTTACCTATAAAACTGTCTTTTTGATTGTATCACTTCACTGCACCTCAGCAAGGAAAAACCAGATTGTGGAAACACAAAAAGGGGATTTTGTACTATAAAAGTCCCTTTGGAAAAAAAATCCTCTTGAATTAGTTTACTTACACAGCTGAACTTGTAGTTACTTTGGCTAATGTTGAGTGTGGATTTTTACTCCATTATTTCCACCATATCTGCTTTAGGCAAAGATTTCTTAATGGTAACTGTGAAAAACAACAAATGCAGGGACCAAAAACTGCCTCTTTCAGACTCCCAGCAGAGATTCTGTGACAGGCTTAGACCATGTTGTTAATAAACCTGTAATGTGCAGTGTTTGATGTTTCTACCCTTGTTCCCCTCAGCTCAGCAGACCAGAAAGACAAATGGCTGTCCCTCCTCAAAAGGTAAACTTCATGCAATCATTGAAATATCCGCTGTATGTGTATGAGAGAGACAGAAAACTCTCACCACACGCCATGTTCTTTCTTGCTCTGCAGTCAAATAAAAGAAGAAAGAGAGAATGAAGAACCTAAAACCATTCCTCTGAGAGTGTACGGGAAGGGAATCAACACCTTTGCTGTTGTGAGTTTGATGTCATTACATCCTACATCTGCTGTTATATGTGCACTGTATATTTAATAATAATACATCTTTACTGTCAGTTACCTGAGAGTTGATATCATTAACTGGATTTACTGGCTCTGTCTTTTTGCTTTATGATTCTGTATTTAAAGGGTTAATGTGTATTTGTTGTGACACTTGCAGTGAACTGTGTGTGATGTTCAATTCAACCCCAAAGGTGACATCTCCTTCTCTCTTAGACCAAGACGCTCCCGGTCAGCAACTCGGATTCAACCAATGAGGTGATCCGACTGGCCCTGCAGCAGTTTGGCATCATAGTGAGTAATAGAGAAACATGTATGGGAGAGATATGTTTAAGAAAAAAATAATTAATGCTCATTTGACCCATTAATTATGTCATTTACCAATAATTTGATTGATCGCTGGCTCAAGTTTACATTTACACATAAGTTGCGTACACGGACGATTCAGCTGATTAATTTCACCAATAACTTTATGGATATCATCTACCAACAAAACATAATATGTAATTATGTGTGCAGTACAAAAAAATAATAGAATAACCTTTTTCTTGTGCAAGTGATTGAGAAAATGATCTGCAGACTAATCGATGATCACAGTAATTGTTACACTGGCATTTATCAGAAGTTTTGTGATGTGATTCTTTATGTATTTGTCTAGTGTCATGATGCTGTTCAGGCTGGAGCCCACAAGTTTTGCAGCACTAACACTTTGTGAACCACCACACACACAAACACACTTATTTTTCTACCTTTTGTTACTCTGTCTCTTCTGCAGGGCAATGTGAAAGACTTCCAGCTGTGGGTCATCTCCAAGAGGGACAACACCCCGTATCCTCTAATAGGTCAGTCAGTGAGGTCCAGAGTACTCTGTTGTAATCCTGTAATTGCTGTGAGATTATTTTTATTTTTTTTAGATTTGAATTAGATTTGTCTGTCAGTTTGAGCGTAAACGTCCAAGCTTTTACTCGGGGGTGAGATGTTATTTTAGACTCACTAGTTTCTGTCATTCCCAGAGAAGAGTGTGGTCACTGTGATGTAGCGAGGCCGTGTGTGCTGATTAATAATGTGATGTTATGATCCTGTTGATGTTTTACAGCACCTGCAGTAGTAGTATCAAACCACACTGTCTGCTGCTCTATCTCAGGTCACGAGTTTCCCTTCAGTATCCAGATGAGTCACGTGAGACACTCGGCGTCTCAGGGAGGTGGCAGGGACGCAGCTGCACCACCACATGCAGACAAACAGAAGGCCATGCAGGTGGAGCAGCTGCAGATGTACAAGCAGTGCCAGTTCATCCTGAAGCCTCGGCCCACTGAAACGTTTCAGCAGCAGCACGTATCTGCAGGTGAGCTCGTCTGCTGTGTCATTTTGAACAGTGTGAAGAATATGAGTTTTTTTGCAGATGAAAATGTTGTGGATTATTAATTTTAAAAAATCAAATAGTAGAGGCTTGTTTATTTCTAATGAAATACTGTTTTGCATCTTCAGATTTTCCTCAGAAGCCATTTAAAAGAAGGCGTTCCCTCATCAACTGGGCCTTCTGGCGAGGCTCCTCCTCTCAGCTGAATGAGCCGTCTCTCGCTGGTTCTGCCACCGGCTGCCTGTTTGGCCAACCACTCAGTGCAGTTTGTATAGAGGACGCTCTGCCAACACCAGTCATGGTGAGAGGATACACTGACATCACAATGATAATTTATTGCCTGCAATTAATCATCCAATAGTCTGAAAAGTCTTCAGTAGCAGCAGGAGCTGAAGTGTCTGCAGATGGCAGCTTTCTAGTCCTATCACACATGCTGAATGTGTCCAACTAAAAACAACATTGCACTTTTTTTCCTTGTACTTTGGCCACATGTGCTTTAAGCTAAATAACATCAGCATGCTATTGTGTTCACAATGACAATGCTAACATATGCTAATTTACACTACACACAGCTAATGACATCCGTGGATGTCACTTCTCTTTAACTGTGAAAAACAGAAACACTATAAACAATCATTAACTGCAGTGAGTTTAAGACAGAAACCAGCTGAGTGACGACTTGAAGCACATGGTTCAAACCTTTATTCATCACTGTTCTATTAGTAAGAGAAAAATGGTGACAACAAAACGCCTTACATTCTTTCTTCTTCCATCAATCTTCTCCGTCACCAGGACATGCTAACATTCCTGTACCATGAGGGTTCATGGACGCGGGGGATCTTTCGTCGGCCAGCGGGGGCTCGGGCCGCCAGGGAGCTGCGGGACTCTCTGGACGCTGGGGAGTGTCAACTCCCTCTGACACGTGACCACGTCTTTATCATAGCTGGAGTCTTTAAGGTACGAGTGTGTATCTATGTGTACATTTTAGTAAAACCACAATAGGTAGATATAGAAAGTCTCCCACCTTCACATACTCAGTGTATCTCAAAAAATACTGCTAACATATTGAAAACAACACCAGGGGGTTTGTTCAGGTGGTTCTTAGCATGAGAAATGATTTACAGCATCAGCATGTTTTCCTGTATGTGTGGCGTTAAGTGTTTGTGTACATCATTACCTTACTGACCCATATCTGTAAGAACATATTTAATCTGCTTACATCCTGCAGCTCCGTTAGCAGGACAAGCTGTCACAGCAGAGGAGGCTAGATTGTCTTGTTAATGTAATCTGGATTATAATCCTTTATTATCTGGAGGTATGAGTGCTTCAACTGTGTCATTTCCTTATATGGCGGAGCTGCAAACTCTGATGAGCAGCAGATATAGCACCAGTGCACTAAACCAAAACCAGTAACTGACTTTGATATTTTTATTCTCATTTTCAGACAGGCGTCAGCATCATTAGAGAAGCAGCGGTGTCATTTACTGGTGTGTGTGTGTTTTCAGGATTTCTTGCGCAGCATCCCTGGCAGCCTGCTGTGTTTTGAACTTCATGAAGAATGGATGGACGTGCTGGAGGAAGAGGAGGAGGAGGAGGAACAGGTGCAGGACATACAGAGGTAACACTGATTTCCCAGATGCTCGAGGTGAACATCAGCTGTCCCTCACGCCTAAAGATCAAAACACAATTTCATTCCTTTCCTCTGTCTCCCTGCAGGATGATTTCTCGGCTGCCCAAACAAAATGCCCTGTTGCTACGCTATGTGCTGGCCATGCTGCACGGCATCCAGGGCAATGCCCACGAGAACCAGATGACGAGTTTCAATTTATCAGTGTGCATTGCGCCCAGTATTCTTTGGCCTCCTGGTGCTCCTAGCAGCCCTGAGGTGGAGGGAGAAGGAACTAAGAAGGTAAGAGAAAGGTGAAGGACACTAATCAGTTTGACCCAGATCTAGATACAGTTGGCTGCTGTGAGTTTGGCTACTCCTGCTATAATTCACTGACACCCACGACTGTTGCAACACAATTAAATAAATCTGTCTAAGCCATGTCACAGCTCAGTAATAAAGAGAAGTTTGTTAGTTTTGTCTGCCGCCAACTTCACCTCCTGAACCTGCTGCCTCTGCTAACTGTAGCAAACAGGACAGTTTCCTCTCCAATTTGGAAATGTTGCTGTACAAAGAAATTAAAAACGTTTTACAACGTTTACAACTATTGAGCTGCTGAACTGTCAAGTGAATGTTAGTTTTGTGTTTAATTCCTGCTAATCAGTTCATTGTAACACCTCTAAACCGCAGGAATGTCTCAAATCAGTTTTACAGAAAGGCAAAAATGTCTAATCTTAGAACAGACTTTCTGAAACTACATAAAAGCTATAAAAGCAGTTTGTTCAAGAGAATATAAAACAGAACACACAAGTAGCTGCTCAAAAATGAATAGGAATAGGAAGTAAAACTCCCTCCTAATGAGCCTTGAAAAGTTGTGCACATTGAGAAATGCTGAAACAATAATTACACTGTTGATGTATTTGAACGTTACAGTGGTTGAACGTGAATTCTTCTTTATCCCTTTGCAGGTTTGTGAGCTGGTAAAGTTTATGATTGAGCACTGTCAGCGGATTCTTGCAGAAGATCCATCGTCTCTGTTTGGAGGACCGCCACAAAGACAACACACTGAGGAGAAGAGTTCAGGTACAGAGAACATGGAAACACAACAAATGGTGCACTGCAAGTTAACAAACAACACTGGTTATGTGCTAAGTTTTTCAATGATTGGTAACGATTATCAATTAATGCAGAACTGTGAACACGACAAAATTGCAGAGGTTCCAGAGCTCAACACAGAACAACTTCACAAATACACAACCTCAGCTTTCATCATCTCAGTCCTCACATCTGAATCTGACTGAAATTCTTTGGTAGGCTTTAAATACATGTCTCATTTCATTTATCCTCTATCATCAGACTCGTGGATGTACCCTCTGACCGACTCATCATACGACAGCCTGGAGAATGAGTTAGACAACAGCAGCGGTGGGTCACCCAGCGTCTGCAGCAGGAGACCCCTTCATTCCAAACCACTTCAAGGCAGCCTGGACTCCATCCTCACGTTAAGCGACTACGACCAAGACACTGACCCAGATATGCACCACACCCAGCCTGACAGCCTGCGTGGTCTGAAGCTACACCCACTTGGCAGAACCAGAGACAGGAGACAGGACCCAGACCTCTCCTGCTCCAGCCAGGATGCACCGACCCCATCCACCCCCGACTCCCTGTCCTCAGATGGTCGACACAGACAGCGCCGGCGCTCAGAGCCGGCTATAGCGTACGTGGCCAAGTTTCAGCCGTGTGTTTCAGGGAGAACTGATGGTCTCACTGGTGAGGACGAAGATGGTGAAGCAGAACTAACAAAGAAGTCTAGCAGCCACACACTCGCTCACACACACTCCAGGGGTCAGATCAAGGGGAGTGGAGACGAGCCTGGGTTGAAGCTGCATGGAGAGGGAACAGCAGATCTGGAGGCCAGCTCTTCCAGCCTCTCCTCTACCCCTAACTCCCCTGCACCAACCCGCTCCTCCCTGGACTCCCTGGACTCTCTCAGCAGTGACCAAACTTGGGCGACCAGACGGGGGCTTTACCCAACCAAGGCACATGTTCCCTCCAACTCCTGTGGATCACTTTCCAACTCAGTTCTCGCTACATCCTTCACCATCAGCTCGACTGTGACTTCTGCTGGACATCCAGACATGGGGGCTAACCCTAAAGGCTCTCCACCCAAAGAACCACTAAACTGGGGAACCCTAAAAAGCTGCAGGGGCCTCCACCCAAACTCTTGGCTGAAGAAAGACAGAAGACTGTCACTAACACAACAGGACAACTTGGAGAAAGAGGACGAGGACAAGACTGGGGTGAGTAGAATAATATCAACATTTAAACACAATTTATGTCAAATATGAAAAAAAATACAGATCATACAGATTTTAAACTAACAGGCCAAATGATGATGTTGTAATGGGGTCCAGTAAATGTCACCATTAGTCTTTACTTAGATCCACACTTGATACACTTATATTGTGTCCTCCAGTGTTACTTCACAATCCTTTTTTGTATGTTTGTACAGGGGGGAGCAGCTGATAAGTCTCTCACACCAGAGAAAGGAAAAGCAGGCGACAGAGGAGGAGGAAAACTGATCCCCAGCAGCCAGCCCAAGCCGTCCTGCAGACTCTCAAAGGATGCAGGAGGAGGGGGCCGTGGGAAGGGCAAGCCTGGCCAAGAGTCCCACAAATCCGGACAACTCAAACAGGACTCCTCCAGCCCCCCGTCCCACCACCGCTCTACAGGGAGCTTCCAGCTTCCTAAATCCCCCTGGTTCCACTCCTCAGCCTCTCCGCTAAGTGCCAGGCAGCTCAGTGGCATCCACCCCAACACCGGAGGTGGGGTCACCAGCCAGAGGAGTGCAGCAGCACAAAGTGAAGTGAATGAGCTGAAGCAGTCGTTGCCCTCTGTGTTTTACAAACAGAGTGGTCCATCTCTGTCCCTGTTCAAGCGACACAAGTCTCACTCTGTCGAAGAGCAGTGCCACGCAAAGCTCAACCAGCGCAGGGGGTCCGAACCTGGACGGCAGGTTGTGCGCCAAGCCACCAGGGCGAGGCTGCCCAGCGATCCAGGGCTGAAGGTGTCCGAGGTGGATTCACAGGGAGGGACATCAGAGGCCCGTTTCTGCCTCTCCCCTTGTGCCACTAAAGCAGTGAGGGACTACTTCTCCTCTCATCCGTGCAGTAACCCCCAGAGCAGCCAGCAGGTGGCGCTCGCCCTTGTGGAGAGTCACAGGGAATGGCTGAAGAGATGCAGCGATCCATCAGCAGAGCCAGACTTCGACCAGCTTCTGTTTGCTGAAGAATCCTATGTGTGAATACGACGGTAACCTGGAGCGAAATCACACTGCATCAAAGCATCACAACACACATCACTTCACCACAGTGTAATAATGACACGACTGCTGTTTTCAAAATGTCCCCTACACATTTCATAGGTTCATAGGTTTAAAAATGTAAACGGAGTCAATATTCTCAGTTTTAAAATAGATTGCTTGACTGTTTCAGTAGTTATCTGAAAGCGTGCACAACTTTGTGATACAGTAGATTTTACTAGAGTCTGTAACAGAACCTGAACTCAAACTCATTTGCTGTTGTAGAAAACAAAGTGAGTTTATGGCTTCATACATTTCACATTACAGATGCTAATAAGGGAATGCGACTGATTTTATTTTATTTATTTTTTTTATGTCGTCAATCAGTATCAGATTTAATGGCCAAGTATGTTTGTGTATACAAGGAATTTGACTTCGATTTCTACTCAAAGCTGCATTTACAAACACAAAGACTATAATGATTATTACAGTGTAAACTGATTTTTTAAAATCTACGTCAGGCCAAAGTTAAAAACTGCCAATTAAAACTACCTGGTATTGCCTTCTTTTATCATCAGTCTCTCAATAACTTTTCACTAGATTGACCAATCACAAACTTGAACTGGGGTTCGTTGATGTGTAGCTTGTTTACATACTGTGAATGTATATAGTGTGGAAATCCTAACTAGAAGACAGGCAACATACAAAGCGTCTAGTGTGATGTGACATTTTCACTTGTGCTCAGTGTCACAAACTACTTCTGTTATTAAACTGATATTACACTGATATATAGATTTATTAAATTGCAGTTTTCCCTCTGAACAGTACTTTATCTGGAACCCAAACCTGCATTTTGTTCACTCTGTCTGGATGTCACACGGCTTTGCTCTGTTCACACTGAATTCAAATCTTCACACATTACTTGCATAAGTATTAGGAGACATAATAGGATGTAATCAGACATGTTTTTCCTTCACTGAGCCTGTAGTGTAAATACACTTTGGGTACACACTGTACAGAGCTGCACTTTGCTCTATATTTGCAGTAAGTCATAGCTCATACAGGGATGAATATAGTTTAGTTGCTGTCAGCAGCTAAACTTAAAGAACTTGTTCAAATCACACAATGTGAGTTTTGAACATTAGTTTTATCTGATTATCTAACAGACTTTTCGAGATGCCACTAATACACTTAAGATGGCTGCAGTGACTTTTTGCTCTTTTCAATATTATAAATGACATTTCAGATGCTTCCTTACGTCACGTGTTCCTGCTCATGCTGTAGAAAGCTTGTGATGAGTTTAACACGCGTGCAGCAGTGCAATTCACAGCTAGGATGTTTTCTATATGTTGCCAAGTACTGACCTGAATGAATCCCCACTCACCCTGTCCTGAGGTTTCTATTACTGTCTATGTAAATAGGGTTGATCCCTTGAGGAGAAAATGAGTACACTGGTTTGTGTTGTGTTTTTTCAAGCTTTATATTTAACGCAGCTCAAAACAGTATTTTAAAACAAGACTGTTGCTTTCTTATATTGTCTACGCCTGGTTGCTGTGTGATGTTTATATACGCTGTGTTAATAGGCTGTAAAACTCTGCTTTTGCAAATAAAGAAGACCTGTGACTTAAATGATTAATGTGATGTTATTGGTGCTTTTAAAAGTACCTCTACAGGAGATTTGTCTTGTCTTTGTCTTGTACAACAGCCAGAAGATGTCGTACTATTTTCATGACATACAAACTGATCAACAGGCTATTAGAAAGGTGATTATTTTTAATTCCATTATTTTTAAAACTAGACATGTACACAAGTGTTTGGCTGATTACATGAATGAATTGACTAAGACAACAATAGTAGGGGAATACATACACTGTAAAATAAAATCTGTTTGTAAGGAGCGGGGTGGGTGTCAACATCGGCACAATCTCTTATGCGTTTGGTTCACAAACATTTCAATCAGCTGTCCAAGTTTTTCAGTGGATATGAGGTATACACACTGAGAAGGATCCAAAGGATAAACCTTTGGATGTTGCATCAAGACCAGATTTGTTCCTTGTGTATAAAACATATTCTCAATAAGACGTCTTGTGTTTGACAAAAAAAGGAAAAGACACTTTATCAGATAATGGAAGGCACTGCCAAAAACTACAGGTTGCCCACCGTGTGCCGTTCATAGTGACAAAAACATTTTTCCCTCGAGAAATTAAAATGTCCAAATGTTACAGTAGGGGAGATTGAGACAAATTTACAATGAAACGATAGCATAGGTTTGTCTTTGCTTAGAGGTTACATCTCATAATACCTGATTCCTCACACTAGGTTCTCTAATGGTTACAGAGACTCTCCTGTGTTGGAAGTTTTTTTTTTGTTTTTGTTTTTTAATCAAAGGAAAGACCGTACTGTGGCAGCCGACCAGATGCAGCAGCATACACCACCATTGTCCCTGTGCACACGTTCTACCTTCAGTTCTGACCGGGCACAACCTCACATCTACGCTCCTCAGTTGCCAGTTCCTGGCTAAGCTGATTCATCTTTGCTCTGTCTGATGTCGGTTACGCTCTCTGGGACCCTGGCCACCATGCCCTCCAGAGACTTGGTCAGACAGATCTGACAGCCCAGGCGAGATCTGCAGGGAAAAGTGACAAGTCTTTATATTGGTTGTGGTCACACTAGAAACACAGCTGAGGCAGATTTGGGCCTCAGAAGAAAAGGGATAATTGTGAATTTACAAAAGCTTGTTTGTGCATGTGTGTGTCTCCTTACGTGTCACTCAGGCCGTAGGCTAAGTCTAACATGTCCATCTCCTCGTCTGTTACTCGGCCCAGCTTCTTGTAGACTTCCTCATCAAAGATCAAATGGCACGTGGAGCACGCCAGTGTTCCCTCACATGCTCCTGCACCACACAAACACACACTTTTATAAGTGTATATGAAGCATGAGATTCAGCTCAGTAACATACTGGTAGTGTAAGACATCATGGCAGTGAAGCAGAGATGAATGCAAAGGTTGAGCAGGCTATGAGAAAAAACTGTCCATAACTTCTGAATCTCAGTGTATGACTCCGTCCAGTGTGTGTGTGGTTTCGTACCAAAGCCATCAAAGTCAAGGTCTTCATTAATAACCACATCTAGCAACGTGTCTCCAGGTGACCCCTTCACTGTGATCTTCTCCCCATCTCTATTGATGAAGTGGACCATCACCTTATTGTCTGACCTACACAAACACACAGATGCAGAAAACAGTTTCAGGTTTAATGTTTGCTGTTCCTCCATACTTCACTGCCCTCTAGTGGTCAGAGCTCATCAATACACTCAGTTCAGTTGTTGACTAAAATCCATGTGTGAAAATAAGAATTTTACATTTTACAAAACATTTACCATCTTTTCTTTATTTCAGTAAGGACAATTATCTACATATACATATATCACCAATATATGCAAAGAAATGTTCATTAAAACAAGAACAAAAATCTGGAACCACCTCAACAGGTAGCAACCTTGTGTAAAAGGTCTGCGGCGCAGCTTAGAATTTGCCAAATTACATTTAGAGGACTCACAAGAAGACAACAGACAAAAGGAAGATTCACTGGTCTGGTGATGCAAAAATGTAACTCTCAGAGCAGAACTACAAGCAGGTGCTTGGTTTTCCACCACAGCTATAGTAACCCCTCAATGGGTGATACAGCACAATACTGTTGATTTCGTCAACAACACGACACAAACAGTGGAGGATATACAGAGAATGCTGGATGGTTGAAAGCTGGATAAATGCAGCCAAATACAGAGAAAGAGAAATCCTTGAAGAAACCTGCTCCATAACACATGGGACAGTTTACTGTTCAGCACAACAATGACCTGAAGCAAACAGTCAAGACAGTTCTGGAGCGGCTACAGAACAAGACTTTCACTATCCTTAATTGGCCCAGTCAAACCTCAGACTTAAACCCCATGGAAGATGTCTGGAGGGACCTGATGATGGCACTTCAGACGCTCCCACCCAGTCAGACAGAGCTTGAGAGGATCTGTCAGGAATAATAGGATAACTGCAAAACCCAGGTGTGAGAAGCTTGTAGAGACAAATCTCTAACTGCTGCCAAAAGCACTTCTACCAAGTACTAATTTAGGGGTCTGAATAATTAACTAAAATGTCTTTAACATGTTTTTCATGTTGGATGTGACATACATTTGTCCACAGTGCAGCAGATGAACAATGTTCAGTCAATGAATGTTTCTGTCCAGTGTAATGAAAGTTAAGGATTAACATGCTGCTTAGCCTTTTTGGTGAATGTAGTGAATGTGAGACTCCAGAGGCAAACTTTCCCACATTCATATTACAACCAGAGGCTATACAAATTGGGGTTTAAGCAGGAATATCACAAAATATAAGTGACACAATTCTGTGGACTCCACAAAGAACACAACACTCCACTGGAGTTGTGGACTAAGGAAAGTTAGTCCTTAATGTGCTTAACCTGTGACCTGTGCACAGAGACACAATGAACAATAAATATGAAAAGCTGACGCAGCACTTTGTTTGGTTTATAGTTGTTTTTAACAGCATCTGGCAAATCGGCTGCCATAACTGCACCCCCAGTAAACTCAAGAGGTATTCCTTTTAAGTGACTCTTAAACCTATGAAATTCCCTGATTTCCCTGATTGTAACAACAGATAAACTTGATGACGTTTTGAAAGTGTCCATCATCAGAGGGAGGATGTGTCATCTGCTTTGAAAATACCTGTCAATTATAACACCCCACTTATCCCCCCTTCAGTGCTACATGATCTTTTAGGACAAGGACTTGAAATTCAAAGATTAAGAGACTTGGTAACACTCCAAAGTATTTTTTAAATTGGTATTTGTGGGAAGGTAAACATGCTTTAGACATGGTTACCCTGTGTGGCAAGAAGTGTGGAAACAGAAAAAAAACTTGCTGTCATCACTAACTGCATCTGTTGAGGATCAACACCCCTGAATGTTTCTACAACCAGCGTCCAAACTGTCCAAACCACTGTGCGAGGGTCAGACATGCCCACCTGACATGAGCACACAAGACCAGTGTCAACCAGTTTAAGGCCAGCCCAGCAAACCAAACCTTCAACATGAGCAGAATATCAGCAGCCGTTATGCAACTTTGGCCATGGGAAGCCCAGCCTTGGTCAAAGCCTTGTATCTTAACAGGATGATGGATTACTTTTGCTTCGTGGACATGGAGTCTTAGCCTCGTTCAATCAGCTTATTCTAAGAATAAAACAGTACAAACTGACAATCCCAAGTTGCCAAGTGTGACCTACAAAAAGCAGTTCTCAAACAATGAAATCACACAAAATCTGATTAAAACCTGAACCTAAACCTCCTCAAAAATCTACCATTATTCCTGCAGGTAATTTGGTGTTTGGTCAAAACGACTGTCTTTATATAGTTTGTATGACTGCTTCACTTTTTAATACTATACAAAACGTATTGCGTGTGACCCTTCAGCCACATTTATGAATGTGGACTGTGGAACACACAGAGCTGTGAACCAACCGCTGCTAAACATGCAGCTAAGACAAATCCAGCAGCAGCTTTGTGGGACCAAACATAAAACTAAAGATTTCTGCTTTGTGTTTCCTAAACGTGTCCTAAATAGTTGACCCTCGTAAGAGACGGATAACAGACATTAGCTTAGTGTCTTCACTCGTGTTCTACGTGATATTCTGCCAGGTGTGTAACGTTACTGATATGAAAGGTCACAAAACCTTTTTTTAATTTCTGAATGGAGTTTGCAATGCAACTGTGCACTGCGAACTCCACAATGGCTGACAGAGGTTATCAAATAACGTAGAGGAGAAACTTTGCGCTGTGTGTGACGGTTCCTCCCGGTAATGTCACGTACCTCAGGGGCTGTGTGCCCACGGTGAAACTCCTCAGTCCTGTCAGCCTGCTTCTCGAAGTTAACGTCGCTGCCGCCGTCTTCCGCGAAAATTCTCGTAACCTAACGTGAGCCATTCTTAATGCCGTTACCAAAGCCATTTTAAGTACGGATAAAAGATAAAAGGTTGAAAAACAAACTACAAGAGCTGCTTGCCACGCACAGACTTAGTTCAGACTTGCACAGTGCAGCCCACTGGAGTCTATTTGTTCGCCTCTCACCGGAGAGAGCCCCACGGTTGTTTGCCTTAGCCCACCGAGCTAGCTTGCTATCTTGTTTTAGTTACGAGAAGTCAGTCCGTCAGTGAGACTGCGCAGAATCGTAAACCGGTACCCGCTGCGCGAGCGCACAACGCATGTGTGACTTCTTTGACGTCCTGCACATATGTGCAGCGATAACCTCACGAGATCACGACCGAGAACCGGGCTGCAGACAAGATGGCGGCCTAAAGACCTCGACCAAAAGTTGCCAGATCCCCCTCACTGTTTATTTTCTTTATGTATGTCACGTCAAAAAATCAATACAAATATTCCTTCATCCCACCACTGGCTCTAATTTATTTTAAACTATTATTTCAAAGAAAATATATGTATTATGTATATATTTTACACACACATTTGAAAATCCAACTTTTGGAGTAACATTTAGCTTTGGCCACTTTGTAACATGTCAGACACTGTAAGATCAGGTAGCAATTATCAAGTTCTGTTAAGCTAATTTATTTGAAATCCAGCATTACCATTTACCATCTTTGCACCATCCTTCAAATCAAGAATCCCTTGGAGGCTGACTTATGTGAACTTGGGCTAACTTAAATGCCTGGGACAGTTTTGTGTTACTTTATAATATTTTAATATTGTTCAGACACTAATTTGTATGACCTACTGCATCTTTAACTGCTGAAATGTGGCAACAGGACTGGGAACCTAGTGCCCTGAATTCCTGCCCAGGTCCATGTCATTAAGTCCACTGATAAGGAGTACATGTATACTGACCAGTAAAAACACCAATCCACCACCCAAAACAATCTTTGTTGACCTTCACTGCCACTTTTGCCATTTGTTCAAATCTGTTGTAACATCCACTTTCTGCCCACATTCACAAATATTGATCGAGCTACCACTGATTAAACAAAGTGCGTTCACCTTCAAAATATTTACTTAAACCAGGCAAACGGGATGTGTACAGTATAACAAAATGGCCAATTTTTCTGATGCTTTCTCAGTTTTCTCAGGTCAACTGTTGCCAACCTGTACTTTGGTAGCTTGTGTTATATCAGCACCTTTATCGGGCAAGACCTGAGGGCAAAGTGCACCAAATATCAGTAATCATCTAAGTTTGGGAGATGAAGATTAACCAGTGATCTTGGTCAAAGTGTTATAAGCAGAGTTTATGACCAAGACAGTGAAATATTAATGCCTTGCCGTTGCCTTTTCTTTCTGAGTTTCTCATTGTACATCGCTACAGTCTCAGGTGAGCTACACACAAACTGACAGTCTCCACACTCTGTCTTTTGGTTTAAGCTTATAAGACAGGACAGTGGAGAGAAACTGATCATCAACAAGGTTAATATGGTATGATGATATAAATGTGTTTTCTGTGCAGACTCAAAACAAAAAATAGAGAAAATGTTGAAGAGTTGTTGTTTCTTACATTTACAGGATGTTCAAGACAACGCTGCTGCTCCTGACACTGTCAGGTAAGATCAGATTCCTGCTGTCACTGTACAACAGCAAATTAGATATATTAATGTAATGTAATAACAATAATTTATCTCAGTTTACTAGACTCATTGATCTTAACTAATTTTTCTTACTACCGACAGGCATGGCGGTTTTCTTATGATCTTGTTTTCACAAAAATCATTTTGAGATCATAATGGGTTCAACAGCTTGCATAGAGTGTATGCAGAATATGAAATAATTGCTAAAAACACACTGTTGATCACAGAAGATTAATCTTGTATTTAGATAAGTAAATTTGGATATTTTTTCCACAGAATGGCTCTCCATGTTCTTCTACTCTGTTATATTACTTTCTAGTTCCTTTGGTAAATATGAAATATATGAATATGAATTACACCACAAAATGACAAAAACTGTGTTTGACAATGCTAGTTAATTGTTTGACATTTCTGTCTCATGATTAAATGTAGGTTTTTGATTTGTTGCCTTGGCAGCAAAACTTGACTGTGGCAAACGATGATCTAATCAGAATAATTGACCTCCTCGGTGGCTGTTCAGAAAAAAGACTTTGACCATCATTGATTTATTACCATGTGAAAGAAAAGCTGTGGCCTCTATATTATTCTGTCACAATAGTTAATAATTGATACAAAGGCCCAACCGTTCTCTGTCAACTAGCATAGGTATTTGTAAAATCTTCAAGGTTTTCTAGGGTTGTGTATTCAACTGCTATCACTGCATGTATATGCAAAAAAAAAAAAAAAATCAGAAAGGGGGCAAAAACTTTTTCATAGCACTGTGTAGGAACATCAACACTGAATAAGCAGGATGTACCCCTCCCAGGCCTCCAAGCTGTCCCTATCGCAGGCCCTAGAGGTTTCCGGACCCTTTCAAACTTCCACCTCCCTGGTGACATCCGTGACTTTAGACAAGGCATGGAACCGTCCAGGAGATTCCTTGTTGACATCAACAGTGGGCTGGTGCAGGACTACGTCAGTGGGATGGACAGGAGGGCAGGTACATACAAACGGTGTCTAACAAATTTCATCAAGAAATAATAAACGCAATTGCAAATATGCTACTTTAAATACTCATTTCAATGTATTATTGGCCACAAAAAATAACAGGCACAATGTGTTATTAATTTTTATTTTTTCTCTTGAAGATTTCATCCATCCCTCTCCTGGAAATGGATTCGGAGAGATGGATAGACGACACTGGCTGATAGATGAGGGTGAGGAAACTGTAAAGTCAAATTTTCACAATTTTTAGGAAGACAGACTTAATTTATTCTTCAAAACCACCAGCTCTGTAATAAGTACAAGACATCTCTAAAACCACATATTTTTAATAAACAATCAACACTTAATGTCAATCTAATCTAAAGGCATTCTGTCTTCTAGTTCCTGTTGATATTCCAGTCCAGAAGAGTAGTGGTGGTTGGATGCGAATGGAGGAACTCTCTGCTCCTCATCTTCCTGACGGGCATGAACCCTTCATGAAGATCCCTGATAGTTTTAGGCAGGGAACCGAACCCTTCATGAAGATTCCCGATGGTTTTAGGCAGGGAACCGAACCATTCATGAGGATCTCCGATGGTTTTAGGCAGGGAACCGAACCCTTCATGAAGATCCCAGATGGTTTCAGACAGGGAACCGAACCCTTCATGAAGATCCCCGATGGTTTCAGACAGGGAACCGAACCCTTCATGAA
>JAUMHL010000013.1:10086187-10103244 GCA_032362345.1 Sandelia bainsii
TTCAGACAGGGAACCGAACCCTTCATGAAGATCCCCGATGGTTTCAGACAGGGAACCGAACCCTTCATGAAGATCCCCGATGGTTTCAGACAGGGAACCGAACCCTTCATGAAGATCCATGATGGTTTTAGACAGGGAACTAAACCCTCCATCTCAAAGATTCAAACACCATTGGTGGTGTGTAAGGGGGAAATCATCAGTGGAAACTGCTATGAGTTTAACCACACACCACTGACCTTCCAAGATGCACAGGTTAGACAATCTAACATTTTACCAACATTTCATGGCAATTCTGCCTTAAACTTTCACTGGAAAGTCCACAATACCAGTATTAATTTGTTTAAGGCCCCACAATATCCAAAAGTTTTTTTTAATCTTTTGTCTCTGCCTCCAGGCCTTATGCAGAGATCTGGCTCCAAATGCTGAGCTGGCATCTGTAACCAGTGGTGACCTGCATTCCCGCCTGGTTTCCCTGGTTACCAAAGGTGGCGAGGATAACCCTGTGCTTACGTGGCTTGGAGGCGCGGTCAAGGCAAGTTCGATTCACATGTTTCAGAAAATACGCCTTTGTGTAATGTAGCAGTAGTGAGACCATTGTACCAAATTATAAAATATAAATTGAAATAAAGTCAGGAACATGGCCTTCAACCCTCCTGCCCAGTTCCCGGGCTGGCTCTCCCCCAAAAAGACGACAGCTGTCTGGTTGTGTACTGTGGCACTGACGGAGGCCAAGGAGAGTGTTATCAGATATGTTATCAACAGGACTGATGTGTTATTCTTACCTTGGTGAAACATTGACCTTTGAACTTTTATTTTTGTTCCATCTGTCTCTGTCACTGAGGCCAGAAAGCAAAAAACATGAAGTGGGAAAATGCTCTTTGATTTTTATGGTTCACTGTATTTGTGAATGTTTCTTGTCAGTTTGAATAAGAGTGTGCACATATAAGTCAAGCTTACATGTGCACATTTTTGACAAAATGTATGTGTGTTGGTGTTGTGCACCTCAGAACCAGCAGGCATCATGGGTAGACGGGTCAGAGTGGAGCTACAGCGACTGGATGCCAGGACAGCCCAACATTCACAGTGACAAACCTGTCTGTATAGAGATGTTTAAGATAGGTAAGAACCAAACTACATTCACAGTAATACCTGAATAAAACATCTCTTGATCAACTATGTAAGATTTGAGGGGATTAACATAACACAAAAAATAAAACTTGAAGCCTTAAATAGTAAAAGCACTCTTGCTCATTTCAATTCACCTAGGTGTGTTTCTGTTACAGCCTTACTTGGTCTAATATGACCAGTAGATTAACATGGCTAATGTTAACAACCTTTAAATAACCCAGATAATGCTGTACAGAAGATAATAGGTCAAGTTTTATGACTTTATTACTCTCTGCTACTTGTGCAACATTTTAGTATCCTAACTTTAACATGCCATTATGGTAAAGTGGCTGCTGTACAGCTGGTTACCACAGCTACCTTTAACAGCTCTTAGCAGAAAATATAAAAAAATTATAAACAAAATAAAGATGCAGTTTGCACAGCTGTCATTTAAACTGTCTGATTTAACTTCAATTCCACCTTCTTACTGGCTTAATGACACTACTGTTTTATATAAATGTGCTATGTGAGAGGCTTGTTATAAAATCAAACTTTTAGCTGCACAATTGCATAATTAATTATTATTATGGATCAGAGAAAACATTAACTTTAATGAAGGTATTTTTGCCCTGAGAATTTCCTTAATTTTCCTCTTTGTTCATTTATTAATCACATGGGCTCTGTCACATTTTACTAAACATTCTTAGAAAAATCCCAGGAATGTGAGTTATGTTAGGCCAGCCATCATGTCTTTTACAAATCTATCCCTACCCCGTTTTGCAGACGAGAGCTGGTGGACGGCTGCCGACTGTGAACTGAAGAGAGCTTCCATCTGCTCGTACCCAGTCACTGCATGAAGATCACAAAGAAGCACAAGATAAGAGCGAGGCCCCCTAGATTTGTTCTAATCACAGACACTGCATTTTGGGGGTACCTACTGCTTTAAATAAAACTTGGCATGTTATATTTGTGTGTTTTTGTTTTCCATTATGTGAACAAAAACCTACCTGAGCCACAGCAGTCACAGCACTTTCTTCTTTATACAGTAAACTGCTCAAATGCCTCAAAAAGGGTGAACCACAAATTCAACTTTAAATTTAGACAAGACTTTAATGATCATTTTCCACTTGTGTATACAAAGCAGTTTGTACAGATTAGGGAACCAAGTTAAAACAATTTGTTACAGTTTAGTACCTGGAAAGTGCAAAAGTACATTTCAAATACGCTGAAATAAAAATCATGCTGTACATTATATACTGTATTCATAAATAATCACAGATATACACACATCCATTTGGTGACAGTCACAGAGAATGTTGCTAAGACACAAAATAGTACTTTTTTGATTTAGCTATTGTTGGTTCCTGTTGAAACTGTGGAGGTTTAACTTTTGGAATGCTGCTTTCATAGTGATTTTACAGGGATGCTAAGCTTCAGTAATGAGAAAAAAACGCCACACTGGGATAAAGGCACTCTGTTTGTTGCAGTCTTGTAGAAACCCAAACAGTAGTCTTTTGTCTGAATTACAAATGTGGACAAATGAGAGAAAGAAAAACTGCATTGAAAAACATTTTATGCACCATTCACTGAAATCCTTTAAAGAAGGACACAGACTGGTCTTTGCACATCAACTTGCTGTGACATTTAAATTAAAACTACATTAAAAAAATCACACTGAAAACAACAGAGAACCATTGAAGCAAGCCTGTGTCCAACTCTGAGCCCAAGACTGTGTCCAAACAATCACAGGGGCTGCAATGGTTCACAGAATCAGAGACACACATCAACATGTATGATGAAATCAAAAATTTGGCTATAAAAAATAAACATATCATTGGCTTGTACACACACATACACACACTCACACACAGGTATGGTGCAAAAAATTTAATCACAGTCTCATCCACAGAAACTTCATTCTGTGGATTCTTGTTGTGATTCTGATATTACAGAGTAAAGAAATCACTCATTCTTCCTCTCTCACACACACACACACACACACACTTCTCCCAAGTAACCTAAACGAGGCATGCAAACCTACTTGATGCCCTATAAAAAGGAAAACTCCTCAGAAATCAGTCAACATCAATGACATGTAATTATAAGAACATATGACAGTTTGATAAGAGCAGCTGGGGGAGGTTGTTTGGTGCATTTAATGTCCCAGACAAGCAAGAGGAAGACTGAAGATACTGAAGAGCTGGCTGAGCAACTATGTGGGACAGAAAAACAGGAAGAAAGCATCAACGGGCATCCAGCAACAGAGCTATATTGCTGTTAACACTGACATCACATGAAGCCCTTGAGGATTTCTTCTTTCTCCTTCTCTTACAGGTGTCCGAACAGTCAGAAATTTTAAATATGCCATACAAACTGTGATTTTTAAAAACTGCTACTCATAAATAAACATGGATTCAAGTAACTTAAAAACATTCGATAAAGAGACAAGTGTTACGTGTTAAGTGTTAAAGTTGTCTTTGTACTGCTGTGAAAAATCTTGGATGGAACATGGAAGCCTATAGTGTTTTGCCTGTAGTGTTTTTTTCTTACAAAACTATATCTTCTGCTTTCTTCTGCTATTGTGTTGTCAAACAAAATACGTCAGCTATGTCTAAATGTATAAAAAAACAAAAACAAAAAAACATGAATTCTCCAGCTACCTAATTTCAAAATCAAAAATGCTGTGCATACAAAGAGATGCCAAGTTGCCAGGCACATGCATAAATCTGTCAAAAAACATCAAAAAGTGAAAAACAACCACAAATCACACACAAACACACATATAAAACACACTGAAAAGGCAGAGAGTTTGGTCTTGTGAGTGATGGAGCCATCCTACTGCATAAGGTTGCTCTGAGGCTGCTTTGAGGCAACCATGAAAAGTCTCTGCCTACAGAGCACAGGCCCGCCTGTCTGCAACCAAGGCAAACTAAGAGGGGACAAGAAGGCCACTTCAAATTATATTCTGTGACATAGCATGGCAATACACACACACACACACTTACGCACACAATTGTACTTCATTCAGGAGATCCTGTCAAATTTAAGCTGAGCAGGTCAGTGATATACACAGTGCCTCTGTGAACAGGCTCCTGCTGGAGAAACATTACTGTGCAGTATGGTGTCTAAATGACGATGACTAGTTCAGTGATGAAGGGAGAAGCCATGGAATTTGGGTGTGATGGGTGGAGGTGTGGTGGTGCAGAGGCTGGCGCTACTTCTGGATTTGAACCACAGCGCCAGCGCTGAACGCTCAATCCAAAGTAGAAACGCACACATAAAAAACAGAGAGGTGCAGACTTTGTGATGTAGATCGTTTGTGGTGACTGACAGGTATGGAGGAGAACTGGGTGACAGGAATGTGGGATGAGCATAGAAAGGGGAGGTTTTAGGGTTCGGGGACCGGGCTTGGGTCAGTTGTGGTCCTGCTGGGTGTTGTAAACCGTTTCCCCCGAGGAGATCTGGGTCAGTCTCTTGCTGGAGCCCCACAGCTTCCGTGTTATCTGGCCCGAACGCATCTGAGAAGAGTGGAGGAAGAGGAAGAGGAAGAGGAGGAAGTGGGATGGAGGAAGGGGGGAGGAGGAGGAGGGATATTATGATTTATGGGTGATGATTAGTTCATAGGAGTTTGATTGACTGTTGAGGCAACAAAATAAGAAAAATAATCAAAGCTTGATTCACTTTGATGTGAGTCAATCTGAACAGAAAAGATGAAAAGGTGCAATGATTTAGTTCAATCTATTCAGTGGGGGGGGGGGAGTAGTTTCTGTTACAGCTACACCACTAAACTATTTACAAGTCTATCTTGGCACAAGATTATTAGTTTGCATTATTCCAGTAGATTGTAGCTACACTCTTAATATGGCTTAATTAAAAAGTTTGTTTCACAGCATATTTGTTATATTTATGGAGTGCACTCAAACACAAACGTAATGACACTTCAGGTAAACAGCACGGGACGGAGTTTATCCCAGGTCAATGGCCAAATGAAGTCAAATATTGCAAAAGATGCAAAATTATTCAGAAAAACAGAATGAGAAAAGCACAATGAGTTGTTTTCACAGGACATTTGGGGTTCTAGTCGCCAGTGTGTCTGCTGAATTATGTAAATGTGTGTTTAAGTGTGTTTGTGGCGGCTCGCTAAGAGAGGAAGGAAGCCAAATGACTGACTGTGGGCAACAACCATCCCTGAGAAGGAGAGGTGACTGAGGGGAAATAAACAGGTTCATGTGCGAGTGTGTGTGCGTGTGTCAAGATCTACAGCAATGAAAGAGGGGGAGAAGGGGCTGGAGCTGCTAGGGTTTCAGGGAGCTTGAAGTGGGGCTGAACTCCAGCAGGTCGCGCTGGTGCAGCAGGCGGGTTGGTGAGCGAGCTCGAAGCGGGGCCAGCAGGGGGGAGGCCATGAGGGGCAATCCCTCCAGGCTCTGAGCGATGTAGTTCCTTAGCGAGTTCTTTACCTCCGCCGGCTTGCCGACGCCCACGATGATCAGCTTGCCGTCGTCCAGGCCGACGAGGACGTGGCTCTGCTCCTTGGTGACGGAGACGCAGCGTACAGGCACACGCATGGCCATGGGCCCCGCGCACAGAGACAGACTGCACAGAAGAAACAAAGACTACAATATCTACATCCACACAGACTGGGTTTAAATCTGACATCCATTCTAAATTCATAACAACATTAAGCTAACTTTTGAGATGTTTACCTGTAGAGGTCACGGATGGACAGGTAACCCTGCTCGCTGCCAATGACTACATACTCCCCTGAAACACACATGTCAGTCACCTGCTCCTTCAGAGACTCAGTGCAGAGGTGCTTTCCATTTACAGAGTAAAGATGCAGAGCGTTTTTATCCTGGAAAGAGAAAATGAACAAATTGTGAATAACACTTCAGCTTCACATTAACGTACTCTGTTTCAGCTCGGTAATGTGCTGCATTTTTAGCAATGTAGTACATAATGTGTACACATTAATACCAAAGAAGTACAACAATTTAACAAAAAAAAGCACCTTGAGTGTTGCTTTGTCCTCGAGGCAGGTGTGGACGAGCAGGTGACCCTCCCAGGACACGGCGAGGTGGAGGATAGAAAGGGGCAGGGAGCTGTCGCAGGGTGGTCGCAAGCAGCGCATGTACTGACCCCGACGCACTGTGTGGATGATCACCGTCCCATCCTGAGGCACATAGAGTGGAAGTACAACTTAACACATTCATCTACATTTTAATGGTTATAAATGCACGTTATGATATTGCCTTGTGACAATGGTGCTCTAAACAAACGGTCTCTTCTCTACCTTTTATGCTACTTTTGGATAAAACCATATCCAATTTTAGCCAAATCAAATTAAACATACACACTCACTTAGTGTTTTTTATCACATAATGTCAAACAAGAATATTAAGCATAACTTCAACAAAACTGAGTCTTTACCAAAAGTTTTCAAAACTTAAACAAACTGTGACTGGTGTAACATCTGTTTAATTCTATTTCTTACCAGGTCACTGAGTTTCAGTCTAAAACCCAATTTTCCAACTCATTAACTCAGCATGGGAGAGAATTTACATAACATACATTGTTCTGTCTACAGCACCACACAATCTTTCTTTCACTTTAGACATTGTACATCAATGCACAGGACAAGGTGAAACTTACCCGTGACCCAGACACAGCCATGTCCAGCTCTGTGCTGATAGCGACGCTCACCACCTCATCTGTGTGTCCATACAGCACCTGAACTGGTTTGGGAGAGAGACCTACAGGAGCTCCACCCTGCAAGTACAGGAAACAAGTTAAACTCAGCAGAACATCAGGAGGACACAGAAATGTAATGTTGTACCAGCATCTGTCTAACCTGCTGCAGAACCTGCCACACCATGCAGGTTGTGTCTCTGGAGCCGGAGATCAGATGGATACCACAGTGGTCTGTTGATAAGCAGGTCACAATGTCTGGAGGAGAGTTGAAAACCACTGATCAGTCATTATAAGATATGTATATATATCACATCTGAATCATATTTTTTCAGCCTTTGTGATGTCTTACACTCTGTATTTATGTCCGGATTGTGAGAATTTTAAGCCATTTGGATCACATGCTTGCTTCTTTATCTTACAAGCCAACTCCAATGGGAACAGGATAATTATTTTTGAATGGAAATGTACTGTACATTAAATAATGGAGTCGTATGTGGTGTTAGAGCTTATAGATGGCACTTATTTCCTTACATACACCTTTTTAACTTATTGTTTCTGGCTTGTTTGTTTTGGGCGTTTTGGGTCAAGTCAACACTTCTCTTTACCCATGTGTCGGATGTGTTGTCCCACAGTCTTGCCCTTGACCAGCGAGGTGACCCGGACGCTGTTGTCCCAGTGCCCGCCACTGAAGAGCAACTTGCCATCGTGAGAGACCACAAACAGCCCCGCTGCAACCTCTATGCCGGGGGCAAAGGGTCCTGACAGAAAACGCTGGGTCCTGGGTGAATCATATTAAGCATAAACAATGGGTGAGCTTAGGAAGATTGTTCAGGACACAAGCTGTGGCTGCAGCAGTGCTTTGTTTTGCCACTGCTAGCACAAAGCTAAAGAGTATAATTGTACTGCATGTGAATAATTGTCTACATGTGTTCTCACTTGGTGTTGGATACTGTGGGGTCCTTAATGAAGGTGAAGTAGTTAGAGATGTTCTTGTTGTAAGGCAGCCACCCATGGGTCCCAACTAGGCAGTTCAGACTCACTGTCACCTGGAGACAGAGCAAACACCATGACATGCTACCTGCTCGTTATTCATTCATTCATATATTGGTGATAGAAAGAAAACATAATATAATAATAATAATAATAATAATACATAATTCTACAATGATTCTTATGATTATTCTTATTGGCACCAAGCTCACCATGGTGTCGGGGCTCCCCTGGGAGATGAAGGAATGGGACTGATTCTTTGGCACCACGGCCTTAACCAGCGGCACGTTGTCACTGATACCCTGCAACATCATGTAGGAGAGATTTTAAATCAAAGTTATAAATAAATATTTTAATAATAAAGACAGATTGTTTTGGCTAAACTACTCCTGATTAGTGTTTTGTTTTTAGTTTATCAGTGATTTTCATTAAAGCTACAATATGTAACTTAAACTAGATTTAAATAAAGTTGTATACTGTAGCTTTTAAGTAAATCAAGATCGATGGAGTAAATCAAAATCGAGATCAAACCTCTACAAAGAAGGACTTGAGGTCACTGAGGTGTTCGAACATGCTGATAGGACTCGAGTCCAGCTGAGCTTTTCTCTTCTCCACCTCCTCCTGAGACAGACGCACGGGATGGGGCTCCTATATACACACATGCAGTGCAAAAGTGTAAATCAGAATTACAGACACAGCTACAGGACTTCATTACCTCAAGTTACGGTAAGTTCTTGTGTTTATTTGCATTAAAGGAAAATCATATCATGTATCTAGTGTGTGTCTGTACCTTGAGTAACTGGCAGGGTGTCTGTCCAAAATTGCTGATCATGCCTTCCAGAGCTTTCCGCTCCTTTTCATCAGTGATGGCATCCAGGTCCACAGCTCCTGCAACATCACACCAACATTCAAAATACTACATTTACAGTCTGCCTGAGACAAATATTGTGAAAGATTGAATAACAAGCAATGTGGCAGCACAGTAGCAGCTTTGGATGCTTTACCCTCATATGTGCAATAATAGAAGACATTGAGTGCCTCCACTGCTGCAGGGCCCCTCTGCTTGTAACCAAAGATCAGATCAATCCACTCATGAAGGTGGGCTGACACGTACTCTGACTCCTGTTAGAGACACACACACACACACACATATACTGTGGTCACAAATCAGACATTCCAAAATTACACACAACACACAAACATGTAGCCACTACAAGCACAAAAGTACAGCTGCATGTGTACACAGACAACATATTCCACAGAAGCAATACTCCACCCAAAACATGTCATTTCTGTTGTTAATGACAATAATAAAGTGTAGACTGTGCAGTACCCAGTATAATGGTTATAACTCATATATTCAATAGTCTACAGTTTCTTTCTTGCACTGTATTGTAAAATATATTGTGGGAACAATCGCTGCACTGCAACATCGCACCACATGAGCTAATCCTCTGTCTCACCAGAGCTTTGCGATGCTTATAGATGAAGTCCTCAGGGGACTTGGCCCACTTAGGCAGAACAACATCATTCACCCTTTCCTTGGAGATCTGCAGGCGACCAAGATCAAAGCCTGGGTGATGACAAGAATGAAGTACAAGTACAAGGACAAAGAAAAGAGGGGAAAAATAAGGTACAGAGGGAAAACAGCATTAAAGGAGAGAAAATAGAGAATAATTCATAATATATTTATAACCATGTGCATAACGCTACTGGAGTCTGACTTGTTTACCATCTTCCCCAATCTTTAATACAGAGATAAGTAACAGAAAGCAAACTAAGGCATTTTGTTTCGTCGTTAGCCAAATATATTCTGTATCCCAACTGTGATGGTTGTAGCTGGCAGATTTGTATATGATATTTTAAAAGATTTTAAACTCACCGTTTTGGTTCTCGAGGAACTCTGGGAAGTAGAAGAACTCAGGGATGAGCTCCTTGACATCATTGGGGTTGTCCATGAGGGTCTGCCACGTTGCTGGGATGGAGTGGAACTGGCGGTCGGCACAGTCAAACCTGAGCCACCACAGGGTGGATATATGAGTAAGCATCTACATGAAACACTAAAAGCAGCAGATGTGTGCAGGCTCACGTACTTAAATGTAAAACCTTATCCAACAAATGCTCTGACTACTACTATCAAAGGTAAAAGGTGTAATAGCTATAATGCAGAGCAGCAAGTTAATGACTGTTTGACTGACTGCCCTCCTTACCGTCCACTCTGAAGTTGGATGTGCAGGGAAGTGAAGGGCTCCACTCTGATCAAGTAGTGCATCACCCCAGCGGCGTTTGAGTAGTGGGTGCCATAATGGAACCTGTCGATGGTGCCTGTTGGGTCCTCGAAACTTTCATACCTGATGGGACACATTCCAGAAGGATTGTGGTTAGTGAGCAATGGATGTTCCCCCTGACAAATGTCTTTATCATTTATAGATCTTTCAGGTGATAATAGAATATAAGAAGTGTTGAGGAACAGACAGAGTAAACATACTTCTCTCTAACAGCCTTGGCGTTGCGTTCGTTAAGCACCGCCACAGGCTTTGACAGGTCTCTGAATACCCGAGGATCGGACACGTCCAGCTCTTCTGAAGTGTAGTCAGCTAGGATCCAGGGAAACTGGGAACACCCACACATGCGCACACACACACAAACCCGCAAAATTAGCTCAGATATCAATATTCACCGAGTCACCACAGATGTACAGTGATGTATTTAGTGAGGAACATACCACCGGGTACTGAGCCAGATTGTTGTATGTTCTGCCTGCAATTGTGTTGAGTTGCATCAAGTAGTCAAAGTTGGAAATCTCCCGGTTCACCCATTTCTGTGTATGAGTGGAGAGGAAAAACATAGTATTCATAGATGTTCTTTTTCTTTAAATTAACATAACAAACATGTCAAATTTAGGAAAGGAAAAGAAAACAAGGTTTAAATTTGAGGTTTAGGTTTAAGTCCATAATAGCATGATGCAAATTTTACAGTTTAAGACTATGATTAAATTCCTCCATTCACAAAAACTAGTACACCTAATCACACAGTTCAGCAGTCATCCAACAAAAATCATCTTTAGTCACTTCTTCTTCTCCAACCCCAGAATGAAGTGTGATCAAGTGTGATCTGTATCAAGTCAACTACTGCGGAATGAAAATGTATGTCTCATCAAATAATGTGTGTTGTGACCAGGGTCACCCGATAAATGGTCACCCGTGATAAAACAGTATTTCTAATCTACCAGCCACCTTGGCCACACAATTTTTGACCCTAGTTGTGACCGATATGTCTACATCATTTTTTCTGGACCCATTTCTATGTTCTGACCTGTGTGAGTCCAGAAGCTTTGAGTAGCTCCTGTGGTG
Organism: Sandelia bainsii; assembly: GCA_032362345.1. Taxonomy (NCBI): domain Eukaryota; kingdom Metazoa; phylum Chordata; class Actinopteri; order Anabantiformes; family Anabantidae; genus Sandelia; species Sandelia bainsii. Next base: position 10,097,326 of record JAUMHL010000013.1, read on the forward strand.
AGCGGGTTCCATGAAGGCTGAGAGGTCGCAACAGCAACATGCGGCTGTAGACCTTGTTCCTTGCCTGTTAATAAAAAATAAAAAAACACACAATGTTTTAAACAGATATTAGCTTCCTAATAAAGTAGGAACTGCATTTTATTCTCTAATCACAAAATACTGTTATTATTCAATTATTTGGACAAGGGAAGTTTGTGGCTCATCACCTCCTTTTTGAAGTTAAGGAAGTAATTGGTCTGGTCAATGAGGAAGATCTCCAGAGCCGAGCGACGCAGGTTGTATCGCCGCAGATGGACCTCTCGGATCTGAGAAAGGGGCCATTTGAAGTCGTGGCCCACACCTTCAGGAAACAAGTAGACAAGTTAGTGGAAATAACAGTTCAGTGATGTGTCTCCATAGTTTCACATCCACCTCTCTCATCCATCTCCTCACCTTCCTCTTTCTCCTGGCTGCTGTCATAAAAGTAGATGTGTTGGGTGGTGAGTTCTAAGCGGCCGGGCACCACGTCCACCACCGTCACCAGCTCACAGTCCTCCCACAGCACAAGTTTCTCCTTCTGGCCTGCCTCCTCTGCTTCAGCCCTGTAGTCACAGAGAGGAAATGAGAGGCGGTTACAAAATATCTCAATAATTCTTGACTCTGTGTCATTTATATGTACGATGTTTATCTGTGGTTGTTGTATTTGGTGACTGACTGGTTGTTGGCAGCAGCCGGATCTTCCTCAGGCAGCTCCAGGATGTCGTCTTCCATGTCGCTGACTTTGACTTGCTTGACAGCCTCCAGCAGCAGAGACTCTGCGTTTACACGCTGCTGATGGACACCTTAACAAAGGAGAAGAGACAAGTGTGGATTAAAAACTTAGAGAACACATCTAGAGATGGTGCAGTGGTTAATATCACACGGCACTACTGTAAATGAGCTTTATAGCATGTTTGTCAAAGGCTGACAAACTATAAGAACCTACATACCAAGAGTACCTTGTATTTTGTTTTATTGTTCCATGAACAGAAGATTTCTAGTTTCTTGCTCACATTTATATGGATTAACTTTTTACAGTTCTCCGTAGTCATGACAAGCTTAATTTTAATTGACATTAGTCTTTTGTATCCATCAAGCAGAAGACATGGTTCTTCAGGTATGAGATACTGAACACAATGTTTATTTTTATATTTAATGTGGGATCGAGGTGACAAGTTTCATTCCTTGTTTGTCCTGATTTTGACAATAGAGATACAGGTAAGTTAAATACTATAGGATTAACCATATTCAACACAAATAATATGCGATGATCACTTTGAATAAAAAGAAAGGTCGATTTGACTCTGCAACATGTTCATCATTACTTACAACTTAATAAGGAAAAACGCAAGCAAGCAGAGTGATTCATCCTGGACATAAGTTCAGCTTAAAGAGGATTTTTAAGGTCAGGCTATTTTAATCTGTTTATCTGTTTAGGTCAGGCTGGATGAGTGCTCACGACCTACTGTACACACATATCATCATGTTTATCCACTAAATTGTTGTATTGGAGCAGGTGCATTTTACTGCTTCTTAGCAGTTGACAAGTATGATTTTAGTGTGAGTCCAAATCATGTCTGAAGAAACATGATCAATACTTGAATATACTTGAACCTCTTGTCTTACCAAGGTTGTCTCTCAGAGCGCTGGCTTCTTTGTGAGGGTCAAAGTTGTAATTACGGACCAGCTTCAGCCTCATGCGGGAATAGTTCTCAGCACTGGACACTCTCCAGTGCATCTCATCCTGCTGCCTGTTAATAATAGTGACAAAACACACTCATAATATTGTATGTGTGGTGTGCTGGAGCCGATCCCAGTGGTCATATATAGATTTATATTATATTTTTAAACTTTGATCACTTCCTATTTGTTGTTTTCCTATCACTGTTTCTGCAACTGTTTTCATCTTATCTCAGCAAGTAAAAACTAAAGTCGTAAAGTAAGTTATATGGTTAGTATCTTTTTATGTAGTATACAATGGGAAAATCCAAGAAATGCATATGGAGAGAAGTTAGTAACAGCACCTATCAGCCCAAGGCCCTCTCTCGCACACCAGACCCCGTCGTGCTGCCTTCCACTGCCTGAGGGTGGCGCTGTTTTGGCTGTGTTGCAGCTTCAACATGCTGTTGTAGCGCAAGTTCTCCTGGCGGCCTCGACGTGAGAAAGGTTCCACAAACTGCTCCTGAAGGATAGGAGAGGAGAAACAATTCATGAGAGAGAAGCTTTGGACCAAATAAACATTGGAAACAGTCCATACAGGATAGAAACAAGGTAAAATAAGGTTCAACTATTTGTTTATTACTGATGCAACTAACCTGGAAGCGGATCTTGCTCTCACCCCTCTCCCTCTCCCTCTTATGCAGGCTGACCATAAAGGCCTCATAGCACTCCTTCCAGTACAGAGCCATGGTTTCATGGCCCTGGCTGAATGTTTCGATTTCATACTGCTTCATATATGGAATAATCTGGAGACAAATGACAAAATCCATTACATTTAAATAACTTTTATACTAAAACAGCATTAAGCAGTAGGTGCAAATCTCAATCCCATACATATTTGTCAAGGTAGACGCGCCACTCAGGTGTGTTGCAATACAGCTGGAAGTCCTCGAAGAACGACGGACTGCCGTTAGTGTCAGGGAGCTGAGGGAGGTGCAGCTCCATGTAGAGGAGGCGGTGGACTTTGGAGAGCAACGTTCTCAGCAGAGGAACCAGGAAGGAGTAGGTGTCCTCTGTTTGCTCCTGGACGGAGCGCTGCAGAATGCCCTCCACTTTTCCTAGCAGGTAGCAGGCCTCATCCTGGCTGGACACCTCCTTGGTTTGCAGGATGCCATTGAGTTTGGCAGTGGCCATGGCACACACCTGGGACAGATGTCATATATTATTGTGCATGCAAAAAGAAATAATAAACATGCAGCAGTTTGATTACATGAAAAGCTCACATCAGGGTCTTCCTGAGCCATGAAGCCCAGCAGCAGTCGCAGTCCAACCTGGGAGAGCTGGAACCACTGGGTGCCAGCAGAGTACCACACCATGAGGCTGTCCATCAGTGTCACAGTCTCTTCCAGCACTTTCTCTGTCCAGAGCGCTGGATTAACCAGCCCCTCTGCCTGCAGGAAGTCTTGTACTATGTGTAACAACCGCACTGCGTTCTCTGTGTGTTGTGGCAACGTGGCAGCTGATGCTTCACGGTTATCGCTGACTGCCCACTCCAACATACGTTCCATTAGACTAGAGAACAAAGACAGAGCACAGAGCCTGTTAGATACCGTTTCTGGAGGCATTACGTCCCCGTTACATCCAGTACGGTATCATCTAATGATGGATGTGGCCTGGTAGCTCAATGGGATAAGCATCAGACAGGGATGCAGAAGGTGGCAGGATCGAATCCCAGCCCAGACTCCTAGCCCATACCAGGTGTGTCCTTAAGCAAGACACTAAGCGCTAGCTCCTTGTAAGTCGCTTTGGATAAAAGCGCCTGCCAAGCAAGTAAATCTAAAACAGGGCTGACCTGAGCTTGATTTGGTCAACAGGAAGCAGCAGCTCGTTGGCAGTTCCCAGTTTGGTGAGAGCTGAGAAGACCTGGCCACGCTCCAGCCACGCCGAATCATCAGAACCTTCTACACCTCGCCACATCACACACAGCACTATCTCCAGCAGCATGCTGCACAGCTCCTCCTCTGCCCGCTAGGAGATGACAACACAAAAAAGGAACCGAAAAAGACAGGGTTATCATTAGATTAAAGGTTTCATTGGTGTATGACACCAGAACAGTGTACAGAAAAATACTGAACAATAATAAGATCATGACAAATATAGTGTCACTACCCATTAATGCATTAACTACGGTATGCTACTTCTTATTTCAATATTTATGGATTTTAGCATTCAGTAGTTTCACTGTAATCCCCCTTCTAATGTGACGTGTTCAGTCTGCTCTGACAATTGAATGTCTAAATATAAACAGCCAAGCAGAAAAAACACATTGTCCAACTACTGCTTTTAAAATGACATATTTGATGCTGAAACTGGCAGCTTCCGGCCGTGGAAGGAGACAAGTTGTCTCTCTTCCACCTCTGTCCTCCAGTGACGAAAAGCTAGATGAAAGTCAATGCTGGGCTCCCTGATGTAGCGGTGACATTTCACACAGTGAGTCAGAAGCTCTTACTGTTTAATAGCATTAAGGAAACCGCAGAATACAGACTACCATATAATGCAGACACCGGGGTTTCTTATCACCTGCCTACTTCTAGAAGCTTTATGAGGAGCTATTTTAGGACTTTTTGTAGGTGATTAAGAAAACCCTCTTGAAATTCCCAATCAAACAGAGAATAAAAAGATATATTTAGAATAAACACATACAGCATGCTGTAGTTTATTCTGACTCAATATCACATGCGCAGTTCAAATGTGCTGCTGAAAATTTGTCTGTCTGTCTATTACTATATACTAGGACATATTTATGTCCTAAGATTTGGTCTTTTCATGTGGTTTGTTGACAATAGAACATATAACATATAGCATTACCTGCCTTTTCCTTTAGTGAACTACGACTGTATATAACAATAACAATTTGCCCGTAATACCAATCTCTCTCCCATCTCTTGAGTCATCTCAGCATGATGAAACAGATCTAAAACGAGACCTGTGCCTAAAACTGTCTGCCAAACCCATGTGGTCCCCATCTCACCTCTGAGTTATTGAAGGACTCTCCCAGTGAGATGTTGTCACTGAGGAGGAAGCTGTCTTCAGTCAAGGAGGAATTTGCATCTCGATCCCCAGAGCTCCCTGGGAAAGGCTTTGAGCTTTCCAATGGTGATGGTGTGCTAGGCATGCTCCCGGGCGTTTGGCTGCCACTCTCGCCCGCGGATGCCTGCAGGTGGGACAGATCCAGTGTCAAGCCCCCTGATTTTCCCACCACCCACGGCTTGACGTGGACTTGGGGCTCGGTGGAGGCGGAGGAAGACGGTGTGTCGAGCAGCGAGATGACGTCACCGTTCTCCAGGCTGTCCACAGAGCGAGTGTCACCTATGCTGAGGCGGTCATCTTCCAACCGGTCCAGGCGACCAGTGCTGCCTGCCCGTGCCCGCCTCTCCAGAGGCAGCTCCAGGCGGTTAGTGCCACTGCCACTGGGCCGGATCAGGTCCAAGCTGCAGGTGCTGACGGTGTCTGCACTCCTCAGTGGCAAGGACCCCTCACCACGCAGGTACAGTCGCATGAGGGTGTCCTGCCAACACTGCTGCTTTGAGATCTGAACGGCAGCATCTTGTTGGGACTGCAGCAGCTGGTACACCTGAAGACAGAGGAGGGAAATATTAACTTGATCCTTGCGATACCCTACTGAGACAAACTGACAAACCTTTAAATGTTATTAGTAACGTTTGAAAATGCTGAAAGAAATCAAACTTATGATGATCAGATTACATTACAAACAGGATATAACTAAAGGATGGGCAAAAAGACAGGAAAGCAAATAGAAATGATCAATTGTCTGAACCTGGAGTTATTTTCTGTGTCTGTTGTTACTGAATATATAAATTATAGTGAGTGTCTGTGAGTTTAAGTGCAGGTGTTTCCTCACCCTTTTGCAGACAATGAGGCGTACACTGGGCCCAGCTCGGTGAGTGAGCTGCACCAAAGTCATCAGGTCCTTGTAGTTCACCACTTGATCTACAGATTTTAGATACACACACACACTTTTTCACATTTGTGCAACTGCATATACTGTCTAGTGGTAGTTGACAGCTCCACGTGCTAATGCTACTGTGTACACCCGTGGCCAAAAGTTTTGAGAATGACACAAGTATTGGTTTTCACAAAGTTCCCTGGCAATGGACCCAAAATGTCATTGTTTTGTTCCCTGAGCCACTTAGTTATCACTTCTGCTTTATGGCACATTGC
>JAUMHL010000013.1:10108277-10132103 GCA_032362345.1 Sandelia bainsii
ACATGTGCATTCAAAAGTTTAGGGAAGGTCACATTAAGTTCACCTGTAAAGGTTATAGTGCATTTTAGGTTCATTTTGAAATTTCACCAGAAAGCCAAATATCCCTAACTTTTTGTGACTAGTGTATGTGGCAGAATGAGTTGGATGTTCCTCCCACCTTGATATCCCAGTTGACAACTTTGTTCCCAGTGAGGCGTCCATGCAACTTGTTTGGAGACAGATCTAGACAGATGGGGTTTCTACATGCCTGTTGACAAAAAATATCAGTTTATATTCATATAAGCATCCATTATATTCCATGAACTACAGGAAATATAATACTGGCTATATTTATAACAACTCATCAACTCCCCAAACAATGGACCGACAACCAGGTAAACCTGCTTTTAAAATGGCCTTATTGGTCCTCTAGAATCACATCGGCTGCTCTATAAGTAGTACTGGATGTGGACAGTTTCAAAGCTTAAAAAAAGAAACTGCAGCAGTCCAATCACCTTGGGTGAATAGTGCAGCAGCAATTTGGTTGAAAGGTCACCAAGTTCTGATTCCTGGACTTTGAATGGCGAGATGCAGTTTGGACCTGTGTAGCAAAAAGGAGAGGAGAAAAAAATTTAAGATGGATGTAGAGAGAACAAATAAACATTGTATTGTTTGTTTTATTCTACGGCCTCTATTTTGTGTCAGTATCATTTTTTTATCTTCACTACTGAATTTTTATTGTTGTTGCTTATCTCATTATGAAACACGAGGCCTCCTCCATGCACCTACACTTGTCTTTGATTCTACATCTCTTATCCTCCTCTTTCCTCCTTTTACATCATCTCCTCCTGCTTACCAGCACTACAGATGGCTTTTATGTGGTTGGGCTGCAGGGGTTCATGGAAGACCATGACGCTTCCCAATTGGCCCTGCAGGGATGTGGGGCTTCCCCACTCGCTGTCCTGGGTTCCTGCTGATATCAGCTTTGTCACAGACTCAGGCTTTCCCCCCAGCAGTCCCCCCCAGGTCTGTGGCGACAGGATGCCACCGAGTGAGGAACGAGTAGTGGGTGTGGTCGCTGAGGAGAAGGGAGGGTCTGGGATCTGGGAGGGTGGGGGTGTGGTGGTCCTGTGGCCTGCTGAGCCAATGCAACAAGAGATGAATGGCTGCAGGTAGAAGAGAGCAGAACAAAACGGAGAGTGAAACCTTTCACCGATAAGAGCATTAGAAACAGCACATCACAGGTTATGGTTGATTCCTTGAATTCAGAGTTGATGATTTTACATTAGTAATTATTAGTGAACGCAGGTCTCACCTCCGTCATGGTGGGATACTTGAGGGGGGCAGACAGTTTCTGCTGTCCATCAACATAAATATAGACAAGACTCTGTCCAAATGGTCTCTTTCCTGGTACATGCACCACACCGATGCTGTGCTGTAGAAAGAAAGACAGACAGACAGAACATTGTCCTTTCATATCAGCACTTAAATAGTGGACATGGAAACGTTTATTCTTTCTGGAGGTTTCAGAGGTGATAAATTCCACTAAATGATGTAATTAACCCTAACTCACCCAAAGAGAGTCACAGAAGCAGTAGTCAGGCAGCATGACTGTGACGTACTCTTTCTTAGTGCATACAGCCACCACCAACACACCCGCTGAGCTGATGAAAGCCTCAAACCCAGTCCCTCCCGGTGTAAAAAAACTGCAAGACATAAAAATGAAAACTATTGGAGCAGCAGCTGATATACATAACCTTTGCTTCAAAAATATCTAGCTCTAGAAGTAAGGACATTTCAGAGGAAAAAAAGAGACACCTGTAGAGCTGCTTCCTCTTGTCCTTGCTGGATGGGCCCAGCTGGTCTTGGTCAAGTGACAACCAGGCGAGGAAGCTAAAAGCAGAGCCTGGCCATCGCTGAACTGTTGGGACTACAATGCCGGCCATGCTGGGTAACAGGTCAAAGTACTGCATGGCACTTTCCAGGCCCTGTTTCCGCACTATAGTCAGGAGAGCCCTCAGGGTGGGACCCACATAGGGGTGTGCTTGGCTGGACTCTGCAGGCCTGAGGAGGCGCAGGAGGCCCAGCAGTTCCCTTGCACTCAATGATTGGGAGCCCAGTGATCCCACCAATCCCAGTAAGCTCTCAGCAGAAACGCGGTGTAGCTGTTGGTGCTGCTCCAAGACAGCTAGCACTTGCACGACCATGGTGGCGTTAACACAGGTGGCACGGGTCTGGCGGTTGAGGCAGCTGAGGCGGCGAAGCCAGTCAGCTGTGAAAAGCTGCAGCTCCGATGAGTCCAGCTCCGGGAGCCACTGAACTAGCAGCAGCAAGGGCTCCACATTACTGATGCCCAGGAGCCCCACTGAGGTGTGTTCTCCTTCCACCGCCTACACACACAGAAGCACGTTAACATGGATAAAGTTAAAGACACAGAATACACACAGATAGTGGATCAGAAATCAGCGTTCAGTCAGTCAAACCATTAAAAATGGTAGGAGGTCAGCATTTAACCAGATCAACAAATGTCAAAAACAGAAGGCAGGCCTGTAGGTCAACTGGCAAATACCAAAACCAATCTTTCTCTCACCATGTTCATTAGCTCTTTGAGAAGGTGTCGGGATGGCTGGCCGAGCGAGATGAGCACTTCATACAGGTGATTGTAACCAATCCTCTCCTTAAAAACCTCCTACAGGGGAGATGAAAAAAATTACAATATTATAGCATCTAAGCAATAACAAAGTGTCTTCAGATTTGCATAAATAGTGGATATATTGCACTAAAAGGATGATATGATGAATTTTCCTCCCCCACATTTTCCCCCCAAAAAACAAAATTTTTGTTGATTAAATTCAACACTCTTAAAAAAAGAAAATGGCACAGTCTGCAATTGCCCAAAACACAGCTGCTCCACTTTTAAAGGGAGGTACTATGAAAAAAATAACACATACAGTTTAAAGACTGACATGACATTGATTGGCTCCAAGGTAACTGCCACTTCCTGTTCATAAGTTTAAATTTGCAAACAAGGGCGACTGTACATTTGCAGTCATGGCACCTAAACAGCAAACTGAATTACCATTCACAATCTGTGTCATTATTTCTGTATTTTCTTTTTTAAATGCCAGCTAAAAACTGGCCTTTTGATTCGCTGACATTTTTATATCAACTAACTAGAGTCTACACAATGAAATAATGTTACATTTACTTTAATTTTTAAATTTAATTTGTCTGGTTTTACTTTTAGCTGTAATATAATACTGCTCCTCTTCTCTGTTTGTCAGATTAGGAAACAGTCTTTAAAACAAAGTTCAGCAAAAGTATACTGTGAGTGTAAGGGTTCAACATGATTACATTAATAAATGTATGCTCCTGTTACCTTTGCAGCCGGTGATTTGTGCATCACTGTTGTCAGGGCTTTGATGGTTGCTACAGCGAGGGAGTCCAGTCGCCCTTGAAACACCTAAAGGACAATTACATAGGTCAGGTATTCACTACAACCAATCACTTGTTCTTTCAGTAAGCACAGTATGTATTAACAGATACACACACAATTAAATCACCTTATTCCACATGAATGTTTTTTATACAGACATAATGCATGCATACGATTAAAAGACACCTTCACATAAAAGGTCTGTAAAATTAAATGATGATGATTATCTTATTTATGGCTCTGAAAACACCATGCATTGCACTTGAAGGAATGACTTCAGAGGATGCCTTGGAGTTTGATTCAATCAGTGTGAAAAGGTGAGTAAAATCATTGAGGATGGTTAGACCTCTGTGTATCACTGCAGTAGGAGCTGGCATCAGAGCTTGTACTGCAGATGTTAATGTGAAAAAAAAAAACAGCCCTTTAAATAGCATGAAGCTGTGACTGGAGCAGGAAGCTCTCACGGCTTTGTCAAAAAACAAAAACACCCACCTCTGCACACAGACAGTCACAAAGAAGTGCCTCACTCTTTTTTCCAAACACACACAAAAAGCATGCAGCCCATAAAATAGAAGCCAAACCATGAAAAATAAACACAAACACATCTCCATCCAGCTCAGTCCTGCTCATGTTCAACACATCCTGGGACACTGAGCCCATAATTGAATTAACATGCAGCTGTAGACTGGTTGATCCTACAGAGAGTCTTGGACCAGCTGGAGAGGGACTGTGCAAAAAATTAAACACTTAAATCATTGTCACCGAGTCCAAATCCCCTCAAACCACTGAACTCCTTGACAACACACATCAGACCAATGTGATAGCATTCCAGTGGAACCCATAGTACACAGCAGAAAACCAGGACTATGTGGAGGGAAGGGAGCTACGGGGAATGAGGACGAACAGGGAGACGTAAGGAAACTCAAAATGGTGATAATAAATTAAATAACATGTGTCTGAAATAGGCAAAGAGGTCATTCCACAGCAAGAACACTTAACACACTGGGTCAATTCTAGTTTTAAAATTCTAGTTTTGGTGTTTTTAACTAAACAGCTGCTTACTAACATTACAAAGGTCCTCTGTGGATTTCTACAGGTGACTCTGGAAACAACAACAGTTTGATGCCTAGAAACCCACCAAACAGGGTGCAGCATCTGCCGCTGCATCAGGTTACAGCTCCTCTATAACAAAGACACATTGGTGTATGTGTGCCTTCATGCAGGTTTGTCCACCTGCATTCACATAATCCAGATCAATGGAGGGATTATACCTTATAAAAGGTAGCACTGTGAGTGTGGTTAGGGTTAGAACAAAGAGTCGAATGAAAGCTGGGATACTCTAAGGGGAGCTAGTGACCTTTCTGTGCACATAAGATGTTCTATGAAAGAGCTCCGACTTCTACTTGACACTAAAACATTTAAAAACAGTGTGTACCTGGTCTGTCCAGCAAAACAGGGAGGAGCAACTAATAATACTGACAGTAAGATAAGACTTTATAGATCCTGAAGGGGGAAATTCACTAAAGACCACCCTTAGGAAATCTCAACATTAACTGTCTAGTTGTACTTTGTAGAACCTGTTTGGGTGATCAAATACACTGATCATACATTTGCTTTCTTGTGACACATACAACTCTCATATCTGTACAATAAGTACGGTTGAGTCAGCAACAAGTTTATTTAGCTTACCACAAATACAAAAAGCATGGAGAAACAGCCATCCTAGCTCTGCTGGAGAGTATCAAAAAATCACCTACTAGCACAATTAACACTCACTAACACTTGATGTCTTGTTGGTTTAGTCGGTGTAAAGGTGTAAACTGCAAGTTGTGGTTCAACAACAGGTTATCTGCCAGACTATTTCTTTGCTGGTCTCATTGACTTTCTGACGTAAGGAGGTCAATGCTCCAGGTTAGGTGTCTCCTCGTTTCCAGTCTTTGTGCTGAGCTTTGCTACAGGAGTTGACTGCTGTTTCCAGTACACTGGACACATATGAGAATGGTGCTGATCTTCTGGCCTAATGCTTCATTTACAATTATTTACCCCTTATTTACTATGGGGTTATGCCATGCCAGCAGCTATGTGCATAGGATCCATAGTTCACATGCACCTTCTCAAAATGTAACTACTGGTCAGAGCTGCTGTATGTACAGCTGCAGCTACCAGCATGGACTGAGTCCAACAAGTTTCTGATGACAGAAAAGATTGTTGAGAGGAATGACAACATGAAGCAAGTTAAAAAAAGGCCCAGCTATCCTCTCCTCTTTAGTAACACTTATCTAATTATTTTTCACAGCAATCCTCTCTATCACAGTGAGTGAAATTAACATGGAGAATACCCACTTTCAGTCCAAACTAAACTATATATATCACAACGTATGCTTTAGGCACCAATAGGGAGGCTCCAAGTGAGCCATGACTGTCTTGCTGTGGAGTGGCCACATTGTGAGGTGAAGGTGGCGGGACTTAGCAGCAGCAGGTGAGGGCAGCTTGGCAGATGATGAGGGGGACAGGTGAGGGGAGGTGGGGCTTTCTCTGTGGTACCTGAGTGTCCCTCTCTCCTGTCAGTAACCTGTTGTTGGTTATATCTTTCTGGTCCTTGTCTGCCGCCGTGCACCTAGTATTAACCAGCTGACACAAACAACAGGCAACATGTCAACATAGCATGTGAGGAGGTTGATAGAAAGAGAAAATGAAGACAAGGGGGGCACAGGGGGCTGTGTGGGGAAGGTGTAGTGGGTGTAGTAGTGGAGGAGGGGGTGAGAAGTTAAAAAAGCCATGACCCTCAGCAGTGGTCATTGTGTGAAGGCATGTTGGTGATCCAGCCTTGTTTTGGAAAGGTAAACATGCTAAGTGACATTTTAACAAGCACCATATATGGCCAAGATAAAACTCTGTGCTTACAATTTTGAGGTACTTTGAGGTACTACTTTAATTGATCATTTCTAGTCACTGCTTCCTCATACTTCTACTACATTAAATTTGTTTGACACCTTCAATTACTAATGTAGATACAATATGATTTGTTTTTATGGTTTAAACAATCCAACACTAAAAGTATAAAGTAGTTAAAATTAGCTCCACCATAAAAATTATGCTTAGATGCATCAGTAACAACAATAAAATAATGTTTTTTATATATAACTCATACATTCACTTTTAATAATTTTTCTTCTAATAATTACAACATCTTATTGATGCCACACTGAAAAACTGGCTCAGCTTTTCAATACCATGTCACTGCACTCATGTTATGATGAATTTTCCTGGTATTACAATATACCAGTTCATTCCATTTTTCCATGGTACACAGTAATAGGATACTCAAAAAACATTGCTACTGCAAACAAACCTCAAGCTATACTACACTACTTCACTGTGAGTCATTTTCTTAACTTATTTTACAACTAATAATGTCTTGGACATGTTATAAATTTCTACATAAATAAAAGGAGAAATGTTCAGTTGTGCCCAGTTCTAGGATAGAAACAGTTCAGAATTGTCAAACACCAGATGCAGCCTCTCACATTTATATCTGAGAGTTGTCTTCAGGTTATATTTAGATAGAAAGTCGTGCTCTGTTACCTTGCTGTTCTGCAGCAGTCGTGTTAGATGCTCGAAACAGTTGCTGTTGAGGAAGATGGCTTGTAGAACTGGCCTGTCTGAGCACAGGAACATGTCCCTGATAGTGTCTGAGAGACAGCAAGAGAAACAGACACACACAGACAGTGGAATGAGTCACAGAAGCTTCCCTATATACAAATTATAACTCAACAAAATACAGCAGCTAATGAAATGTATTTAATATCCTACCCTACCTAGCATGTTGACTTGCAGCGCCACAAATCGTCTCTCCCAGTGACGACCCAGTGTCGGCACACTGCCCTTGCCTTGTTGCTGTTGTTGCTGCTGCTGTCTGGCAGCAACGACAGCCGCCGGGTCCGAGTTGAGCAGCTTGAAGTAATTTTCCAGCACGGAGGCAATTTCCACTTGCCGCTGGTCAGAGCTGGAAGCCAGGAGGCGATGCACAACCTCCCGCAGGCAACCCAGAGTCAACAGCGCCTTACGATCCGGGGCCTCACTGTCCCAGTCCTCACCCTCATCTGAAGGGCAGCTACCCATGGAGCAGTCAGCCAGCACCTGCATCAACACCTCCATGGTGGCTGGAGAAATGGCAAGCAGAGCATTCCTCTGCCAGGGAGAAAGGGGTGGAGGGAGGGAAACAGAGTGAGGTTGGGGTGCTAGAGTGAAAGGTACACAGGGGCCCGCAAAAGTAGCTTAGACAAAGCAAATTTAGCCAGATCAGAAGATACACCGCACTATAACAACAGAAACACAATACTATAAATTACACTACAGAATGCAAATGGCCAGGGATAAACCACTGTATGGAAACAAACCATATACTGTAGCTATAGCTACAGTAACTAGAGGAAGAATAATCCTTTAAAAGAATAGTTCAACTTTTGGCAGTGACAGTGGCAAGAAAAACTAAATGAACCATTTGCAATTTAATAGTTTTCTGCAAGAATTGTGATCTTCATCAAAGTCACAAATATAAAGAAACACAATATTTCTAAGCTAATAAAACACAAACAGGCATTATCTTTCACATCTTTTATTTTGAAACAAACGCATTAAACATATAAAGTGATGATGGAAAAAGTGAAACCTTTTTTTTTTTTCAATAACTGGTCAAACCACCTTTTCAACACTAACTTCAAGCAAGCAATTCCTGCACAACATCCAGGAGGGATTTTAAACTATTCTTCCAAATATCCTTCCATACCAAGGTGGCTAAGCTGTCCCAAATCATAATAATTTTTAATTTTGTAAATTTAATGTGTGTCTTAAATAAAGTTGTTATATTTGTGACTTTGGTGAAGATCAGATCACCGATTCATGCTGAAAACCAGGAAACTGCAAATAGTTCACTTATTTTTTCTTGCTGGTGTATGTTTTCTTGCCAAGATGAGAAAATCAATCCCACATGAACATAATAATATGAAACTATATCCAGCAGACAATTAGGATAGCTTACAGACTGGAAGCACAGGGAAACAGGTCCACAGTCTAAATAATAGTCTGCAACAAGCCCCGAGTGCTGGTCAAATTTTGTGTGGAGGCTACAGTCTGAAATGCAGATTGCATGACACTGGAATATCATCCATACACATACCCATAGATGCTTTATTATGATTTATTTTTACCATGATGTTGTATTGTTTTACTGAAACACTAAAACACAAAAGAAAAAAAAAGCAGTAAAATGATTTACTCTTGGACCTACACAAATGCTACCACAAAACTGGGCAACATTTACTTTTATGTCATAATTGAATGCTATATGCTTGTGTTTTATGAAGAAGAAAGTAAGAAAGTGGAAGCCTGGATATGCAGCTTTAATTAGACTGAATAAATGTGGAGGTACGTTTTAACAGTCTCCTGACACATCCACTGCCAGCAAAAGATGATAAGGCCACATCAGATATTGACTAAATGAAGCATGTGACCTGCCAGTTAAAGGACTCTTTGGCCTTCAGGCTATGCAGAGAGTTACCTGATCACCAGCTACTATGGCTCCAAACAGGTGCAGCAGACAGCACTTCAGACTCTCCTTCAGGTGCTCGCTCTCCTGGAAGCACTCTGGTACAAGGACACACAAACACAAGCCCATTAGTTTGATCTGCTAAAATGATGTCAGCCATGCAAATATTACACAACCACAACATGAAACTGTGCCTCACAACATACTGTTGTATTTGTATTTGATGCCTCAGACATCCTTTGATCTGTTTCATACACAAACATGGAAGCTCAATGAAATCTGCTAACCAGATAAGACAGATAGTTAATACACAGTCCACAAATGCACACAGGCGTGACAGTTCTGCCAGTAACCTCTAGGTCACGGTGGTCCCAGTCATCCATTAACTCATCTGTCAACATGTTAGACTGAAGAGAAGAAATGTGACATCTTGGCTCCATGATGTCCGTTTGCTTTATCCCCAACATGCTACAAACAAAATCAAATTCAGACTACTACTACATCATTTTCAGAAGGCACACAGTGAACAAAGAAGAGAAGAAACTTTTGCTATGTTTAAAGTTTTCCAACAGTACTGCCACACACACACACACACACACACACACACACAGTCAAGTTTGGTCTTGGGTGTTATCTTTAGTGCCAAACCACAGCAGCCACACACAGGACAGAGGACAGAAGGGAGTATTTGTTCAAAATGGCTGCCAGCATCACTGAAGAGGCTCGACAGACACCATTCACTATCGGCTCATCGTAACGCCTGGCAAACAGAACACAGATACAAAGACTGGATTCAACTGAACCCAGGGAGGAAAGAGGAGAAGGCAGTGAGAGAGCTAGTTGGCTTTTTTATGATGTAGAGCAGTGGTTCCTCCTCAGGTCCTCATGCCCTGCTTGTTTTCCAACTAGCCCTGGGGCTTGAGGACCGAGTTTGGGAACCTCTGATGTAGAGAACGGCTTCCTCATTTACACCCAAAAGGCTGTTGAATTTCAAAGTTTGCAAATAAGCTACAAATAACTCACACAGTTAAGTTGAGGCAAATGTTTTGGTTTTTTGAACACAGGATCTGAATGTACCATGTGATAATACATATTCTCATAAGAGCTACTGACGCTGTGCTGCACATGGAAAAAGAGTGGGACTGAAAAGTGGAGTGAAAAAAGAGACTTACGGTAGAAGAAGGGAACAAACTCAACAGTGAGTGGAGCTGCCTTGTACTTCTGTCTGCTCCTCTCCACTGTACCCAGCTGCTCCCTGGGAAACACATACAGTACAGTAAAAAAAAGTTGAGAACTTTACCCTGCTTAGATAAAAGGCTCTTTTAAACCTAAATGTTCAATTCAGTCATTGCTGTTTGTTCTTGTGCCCGTTGGTTGTTACCCGCAGGTTCGATGCCTCCAGTTGCGGTACGGGTCGTAGAGGCTCTCACAGAAAGCCAGAGCATGCCGGACAAACTCCTCTGCCTGGCTCTGGTCTGCCATCTCCTTCTCTTTGGTCTTGCTCTTTAGCTGTAACAACACACATATACTGAGATCCACTTCACACCTAATATTATGTGTCTCATTGGGAAGATTTGAACCTTAAAATGTGTTGTTGAAGTTTATTTAAACCAGTGTAAAGAAAAAGGGAGGAGCCAGACCTGCTGAATATACAGTGTTGTCATTGTAATGATGTGATTGATGTAAGAGCAAGTGCCAATCTCCTCCACATTGGACAGGTTCCTTTCAGAAACATTCAATCATGGACACACACAAACACATTAGCTTAACAATCACTACAGCACTGCAATACATGACACCCTAATCTATAGAAAAATAGGATTTATCTGACATATTATCTTCTATGTTCTGTGAAGCAGCTATACTATTTGGGACAGTAAACACATCCTGACCTGCAGATGATGATGAGGAACTTGAGTAGCAGCAGAGCCAGGTTTTGCTGTTCGGGTTCCAGACCATCAGAGGCTTTCTGGACGCACTGCAGCAGCTGATGGCGCAAAACCTGCAGGATGTTGTCAGGCAGGAGGGACAACACCGGGGGAACCTCATCTGGCCTGGACACACAAAAGTATACAAGGGCAAACATAATTTTCTCTATTAGAAAGAACTAAATGCATGTTACGTAGTGGCCTTTGTGAGAGGTTCATTCCTAAAGTATGCATGGTGACTTTAAACACAGCCTTTTATCAAGAAGGTTTATCATGGAAGCACTGCTGCAGTATATAAAAGGGCAACTTGAAGGAGCATACCCTGCTCTGCATTCACTCCATCATACACAGATGCCTGGTGCACTCTTAGGAAAAACAGCATGTGCGCTGCACTGCTCATGTGTGTCAGTGGGAAAGAAGGACAGATGTGGCATCTGCAGATGAAGGTTAGGAGAAGGAAGGAGGGGGAAGAAAATGGAGACAAGACAAAAGGCAGAGAGAAAGTGCAAGGAAGAGGTTGATGGATGGAGTCAGAGAGGATGGGAGAAATTTAGTCAAGGGAGGAGGAGAAAAAGGAAATGACAGAGAGAGGGAGAAATGAAAAGCTTAACAAATAGAGTTTAACCACCTATATTCTTCCATATATATTTCCACCCTACTCCACCCTTGCACATGCGCCTCCCTCTCTTACCCAATCTGACTGTATGACTTCCAGAGGATTCACATAATAACCATGAAATCACAAGTGGCAGCACAACCAAAGTATGAACAGAGTTCAACTAAATCTGCATGTACTAAAATCCTGGATCCAGATTTTACCCTCAGTGCTTATCTGAGCCAGTCAAAGCTTCACCTGCAACAAAATGTGACATCTGTGCACAAAAGCATATGCTGTGGCCATGCTATTATGGTGTGTGCTGTGAAAAGCTGCACAACATGCTGTCATGCTGTAGATGATGAAGGATGCAGAGTTATTGTAAACTACTATCTCTAAATGACAAACACTCTGTTCTGGTGCGCTACTTTGGACACAATATTAGTTTCTTAGCATCAAGACTGTGCACATGTTCTGTTAGAACAAGAATCATCAGATTTCCAGAATATTCTACTGAAATTGGGGCCGCCAAGGATTATTAATATGTTAATAATTAATATGAGACTCCACCATGAGACCGGTGGGATGTATACAACAAACTAGGTGAGGTGGAGGGGTCTTGCGAAGTGGTTCCATCTTTCAGAACCGTGACATAAGACCGTGGACGTGTGTAGCAGTTTCAGTCATGTTACACCCCTATTTACAAGGTTTACCTCGAAGGTGGTTTTTCGAAGTCCACATCCAGGCATCGCTCATAGGAGCTGATGAAAATCTCCAGCCATAGCTTCAAGTAGTCTGGATCCCTCTGAGAAATTACAAGATGGAAAAAGAGAGAAGGGAAGAGAAGTGCAATAAAGATAGAAGAGGGAGATGAGAGAGAGAAGGGTAGACAAAGGAGACATTATGGTTAGTTTTGCTAACAAAAACTGTCACAATTTGAATATATAAATGGCTGCTAGCTGACAGGACCTGTCAGCAACTTTGACTTGATTTATTGCATGTGTGTAAAAGAGTGTGACTTCTACGCTCAACAACAACAACAAGACACAAATGTTCTTAGGTCTCTGTAATTCAGACTGATACTGACAATGGATATAAAGAATCGACACACCCTTCAAATGCTCAGGGCAATGTTTTCATTGCTTCAAGTACTTAAATACTTAAAAAAACTGTTTTAAAATAAACTGTTGTGTCTATATCTTATAATATGATAATGATAATTGACAAACTGCCCTACCTACTGCACCACTGTCGCCTCTTATATAGCACCTTCAATGCTTTAATCAAGCTTCAGTGCAAAGAAAGCAGGTCAAACACATCACAGCAAGAATGTCTCAGGTGTGTGTGTGTGTGTGTATTTTATCACTATAGGGCGTGGAAGCTAAAACATGCACCTGTTGGAGCGGAAAACAGCTTTGACTGCATTCTAAGGGGGACTTTCCAAACAGCCGGCTGATCAACATTTCGTAAATACCTGGAGCAGTGCCCAGAGACGGATGGGAGGGCAGCATCAGCCACAGAGGAAGACTGCTAGGTCACAGCAAATCCCCCCAGCCCACAGGAACAAACACAGAACACCAAACACAGGGGACCATGCTGTAAAACTGCTTAACAGGCAAGATCTTGGATCCTAAAGATGTATTTTCATGTAGACTTAAAAAGCATTATTTCTTATATAGCTCAATGAAAAATATAAATGGTGTAGAATGTCAGTTTTTATATCATTGTTGCATTAAGTGGCAATAAACAGAGCAATGAGTCACTGCTATGTCAGACACTTGTCAAATAGAGTGCAAAATGGTTCATTTATTCTCACCGATTGTCACTTTTTATATTAGCTATCAATTATTTCCATCAACTTAATTTGGTGATCGATGGTCATTTAGTCAAACCATCACCACCAACAGATCTGACCTGGAGACCGTGCAAAACTAATGGCTCACAGCAACACATACTGTATTGTTATTACTATGTAATCTCCCAACACTGAGCATAATTGATGGGTGTGTGTTGCAACTATATTTGCATGTTATAGCTGACAGAACAGTAGGACTGCAACTAACTATTATCATTATGGATTGATCTACAGTTATAATCGATTATTTTGTCTGGAAAATGCTGAGACACTGGTAAAAAATGCCAGTTACAATTTTGAAGAACTGAGACTGGACGATGGAATAATAACATTTAATATTCAGTTTGAATCATATTAAACTGACAAGAGCAGAAACCTGAAACCAGTGACGAGTGACCAAGATGATGAACTGATCATAAATAAATAAATACTGATCATAAATAACTCATGATTAATTTTCTGTCGATCACCTGAATGATTCTTAATTATTATTAACTCATTTCAGACATACAGTGTGCAGGGCATCTGGATGATCAAATGCAGCTCATTATTATTTCAGCAGCGCCTGCCATGGAGACTTTGGGCCATCTGCAGAGTGTGAGTAAGTAATGTGGGTCAAGGAGGGCTGATGATGTGGTCGGGGCAGATTACAATAACACCAGTTGGTTTATGGTGGATTTGGTAGAATATGCTGAGCAGCACTGACTATGTGTGTCTTGTGTGTTGATGGAACTAGATGAGAAGTTGGAGGTTTGATAAAACCATTTGGATTCACTTTCTAGGGAATATAGGAGTCTGTAATAAAATCCATGGCAATGAATCCAATACTGCAGACCAGTCTGTGAAACCAACAGTTCAGCTAACACTGCTGTCCTTGGAACGCCTCTGCTAGCCTATCTGAAAAAGTAACAAGCTATCATTATGAAGACACCATTTTATTTTCTAGAAGCCAATTCAGGCACCACAGGCTCCACACAGTCAGTAATTCAGTAGTAACTGACACCACCTGCCTGAAACATCAATGTTTGAGCTCAAATGATGGAACCAATTAATTAATAACAAACTAGTTTGATAACTTATGATTCAAAAGAATGACTGTCAGGATTTCCTGCTTTTGTTAATCAAAAATTAAAGTAAATAAAATATTTTACCATGACTATTGGTGCTAAAAAACATTGGAAAGACATATCAAGATGTTACCTTGGATTCTGGAAAAGTGAGATGGAAAATTCTTTACTTTTTCCACATTCATAGACTACAACAGTACTAGGAAATAATTAGAATACATAATGAAAATATTAGTTTTACTCAATCAACAGCAAAACACTATTGGCTGCAAAGACACATTCACAGTCCAAAGCGCTTGGACATAAAGTTAATTTCTCAATCATATCTGTTTAAAGCGGCACTACACTGTAGGTTTCTACCTGACCCATATATTCAAAGTACTTCAAAAATGCAAAGTGTGTCTCAGGCAGCGGCTCTAGGAGGAGCGGGGAGAGAGATGGGATTTACATGACAGAAACACACACACACATTTCATCAGGATGGGAGGTGCCAGGTAACAACAGAAAGCCATTGTTGAGTGAGTCACTACTGGATATTTTAAAGTCGACCTTCTACCAAAAATGTACTGTTGGCTTCCCTGACAGTGGTTGTTTATTGTCGCCACCACATACGTTCCCAAATTCAGGACTATATCATCAACACATGGGAGGGACCAGTGGATCCAGCTGAACAAAACTTTAATATGAATTTGGTTGGAAGAGTCACCTGTATGAAAACAAATATAATTTAGGGTTTAATGTACTACCTTTTTAAGCCATGATCTGCTCTCCTCCTTTACATCCTCCATTTGTCACTCATGCTGATGAGCTGTTTACTTTGAACCAGAGAATCTGGCCAGAGGCTAAGATAACCAGCATATATAGCTATCAAGCTCATCAAGGACACAAAGCAGAGAAGAGAAGAAAGAGAACAAATTTCAATAAAAAGAAAAATACAACACTAATGTTTACATTGTGTTTTGAATAAGACTGATTTGGCTGACTCTCACTCACTGGGGAATAATGTACTTTTCCATAACTGTTGCTACGGCTTGCCCACACTGAAATTGTCCCCACCTGGATACAGCATACACCTGAAAGCATCCTATGATGCCAGGAAAAACACTAACATATGAATGCAACATCACAGACAACTCCCCAAAAAAGATTTTCCTGTGATGTTATTGCTTAAAAATGACAGAATGTCCAGATCAGAGCTTAAAACTAGAGAATAACAAGTCTGGAACTGGAAAGAAATGGGGTTTTCTCAGTGGTGCCATCTGGCTAAAGAGTAGCAGAGGAGCTGACTGCTTCTATCTGCGTGTCAGAGTGGGAATCAGCCAGAACGAAGCAGGAAGCCAGCTCTCTGCAATTCCTACTGAAGTCATTAGAACAATCCTGAGATGCCGGCCTCTGTTGAGTTTGAGTTTGAGTTTGAGTGTGTGTGTGTGTGTGTGAGAATGTCCTCTTTTAGGCAGCAGCTTGGGAGCACAGATGCCCATTGAGAGTTTGGACTATGGCAGGGAGGGACGCACCCTGCTCCACACAGGTCTGTTTATCCTTGGCTTTAATCAATGGACACACACACTCATACAGATATGTATATATATATATATATATATATATATATACACATATTTAATGATGTAGAAATCCTAACTAAACAACAGTCACTTTGTCCCACCTTTCACAATCATTTTGTGTCCCAATGCGTTTCACAGTCATTCCCATGAGGGCATCACGTCTGTCCCATGTTTATCCATTATCATATTAGGCGTTTTGCCAAGCTACTACAACACATTACCGAAGAAGCTGACCTCTGAAAAGCCAACAAGGTCACCAGCAACACAGATCAACATGCATTATTCAGTGAGGGAGGGCTGTATTGTCCAATGGCAGGTCTTATTCATGTTGATACAAGAGATGCGGTGCTCAAAAAACGTGATCTTATCACTTAACACATAAAATCACTAGATCAATACATTTGTTCCGATGTGTAAAAATGTGTGTATGTTATAGGATAATAATAAAAATATTTTCACTTCATTTCACTCAGTTTCACTGATCAACAGTTGGTGTTGGTAACACGGCAACATGGGCAATGAAGATAACTGCTAAGGCTTAACTAATCTATTTTGAAGCAGGAAATGCATTCAACATGATTGTGAAAACCAAAACACTTAATGTGTTTTGCAGTAAATGGAAACCACGGCACCTTTAAGTTGCAACCTACAGAAAGACGAGCTACTTCAAAATAAAACCTTAGGAAAAGTCAAGCAAAAAGCACATAACACCAAAGTCAATCATGTAAATAATAAAAAAAAGAAATGACTGTTCTAATAAAACAGTTTAGACAAAAACATTACAATCCTAAAGTCATGTCATCATTTTCTGTGGCTTCCAGCTTTAATTGAATTTCCAACTAATTTAATGGGAGGCAGATTAAGTAATTAGATTACTTGATTGATCTTTTATACAGTGCTGCTTCTGACTGTGCAGCTCAGCAAGTGCTCCACCCCTCCAGACAGGCGTGGTCAGCTGGCTGATCTAATGGCTGCTTGCTTATTTTGGGTGGCTGTGGGCGACCTGGTTTGGTGGAAGTGGCACAGAGTCACAGAAACCACAATGTTTAAACGTGCCCTCCCTCTATGTTTAAAAGACGGCTGTGGTCACTCTGTTCCTGCACCCTCACAGCCCCACATCACTGCCTATCAATCAGTGACGACTCCTAGGGCCATGACATCGCTGCCAGGGGTGTATTAATAGAGTGGGAGGGGTTAAAAGTACATGAGGCATGTCTGCTACACAATGTCAGTGACATCAGTGTTATTGCAGAGATATTCATAGTGCAGAGGAAAACGAGAAGCGAGAGGGCAACGGAATGAACTAAGCAGAAGTAAGAGAGAAAACTAGCCTGAGGCAGCAAACTTTGCATACCAACACACGAACAAAAGCTTGAGTGTGTGAGCAAGTGTGCAATTACACGTGTGTGTATGACAACAGAGATCTGACTGTAGCCAACAAACACGCGGCGAAGCCAGAAAAAGACCTGAGTAATCTACTTGAGCAAATATGTGAAACCATGGCACTTTCTCCTCCTGTGACGTTTCCAGTTCAGCTTTATTTCCTTCCTCGTCTCTCTCTTTGCTCTTCTGCTTTCACCCCTCTCCCTACAGTCCTCTCACTAAATCAAAATTTCCATAAGTGCAGGGGTTTATGCAAATTACGCCAATTTTTCCAGTCAAAAAGCAACTCACCGCGCAAGGTTGGGTGGGGTGACATTAGTTAGGACAACTGTTCTGTTTCTGTGATGTTAACCAGAAAGCCCTGGTTTGTGGAGAAGCTTCTCCTCTAAAATTAAGATAGCAGATTCAACTTCAAAGCCACAGAAGGGTGAAATGATGCCTCTGGTTGCTGAGGCATGTTCCTTGTGGTTAGGAATTAAAAAGGCTTTTCTGCAGCAGACAAAGGCTTTAAGAGAGTAACGGGCATTATTCAAAAGTCTGCTAAACCCTCCACTTTCTCCGTCAAGTCCTTCTGGATAATATAGTGGTGAAAAGGAAATGCACTGCAGCGTAGTGTTGTTGCTACTGTATACCAGCAGTAACCAGCGGCACGTCTGCTTGGGGACAACTCTCTGACACAAACCAATGAAAGGCAGCTAAGAGGATCACTGATTACATAACGGTCTTAGCTGTTGCCTGTGACCTCTAGCCTCTCTACAACCCTGAGAACTGAACTGAAGTCTCTAACTATTGCAGATTCTCATTATAATTATCAGACATACATTTAAAGCCTCTGATTGCTGCTCAGTCATATACCAAAACATCACCACTGATTGTTTTATTCATGAGCACATGAGACTGCTGCAGCTGCATTCCTTTATTATGATGAATGTGGGCACTGGGGCTGCACAAGGAGTCTCGATTATACCCCTATGCAATCTCATTCTCACATGACAACAATTCTGTTTGTTGAGCTGTACCAACCAATGATAGGACTGGGCTAAGTGAGCTACACAAAAGCACACCTTCCTGATGTCAAATATATAATATATGTCTGTAATAATTTGTATTTTATCCATAAGCTCGCTGCCCTATTCGACATTGTAGTGTGTATGCATATGAAAATAAGTGCAGTAGTTCTTCACTTCAAAGAATACTTCTTGTAAAGTTGCTTAGATATTTAATTCCCAGATAAAATTAATTTAGTACCATTTCACATCATCACATTAACTCCTCAACACTGGCTTTGATGCCACAGCTGCTCACCCAACAATGTCTGACCTCATCGCCAATATGTGAACAGCTGCCACTCCTAGCCTAAAACATAAAAAAAAAAACTGTTATGTCAAAACCCTGAGACATTAACTGAAGCATGGCATATGTGTGTCCACACAATCCCTGCCTATTGCTCTTTCAGCAGTAGGAGCTGTGTGACCATTAGGCAAATGAACACATGACATTCAGAGATAAGAAATCAGTGGGTCAGACAGCCGATGTCTACAGAAGCTGGCAGAACAGGGCAAGCTGGTTCTCCTAATAAGGCCCAGGGCTGCTTGTATAGTTCAGTTTCTACTGTCAACAACATACTATATGGTTGACCGACTGCCAGTTGTCAATTATTAAACAGACAAAGCACATAAGGAAGAGACATTTCCCAAGTTATCTAACTGTATTACGATGGTCTAGTTCAAATAATTATTGCTTGTACTTCATTCTGCTCCAGAGCAGCCAAAGAAATCCCACAAGTGGTAATGCTACAGAACAAAATCACTGCAGTTGTGACTGATCCTACAATAAGAAAATACTGTGTATAAAATACTTTGTCTAATGCAGACATAAAATTTTCTTGCACACATTCAGAAATGAGAATGGTTGTGGTGGGTTGAGAGAACAAGAGGCTGAGAAGGGGAGTTAGCCACTGAGGTTGGTTACGGAACAATTAACTCTTCTGTGGGACACAGGGAGTTTCAGGGCTCACACACTAACATTCCTCATCTGATTTAGGCCACGTGACTGCAGGTTCTCCTTACAGCCAACATATCCTGGCAACCCTCACATACACACACACATATATATAGCGTAGAGACACCCCGCTGGCCATACCTGATTTTTCAGCTGCTGGGGGAGTGCAACAGGCTACACATATATATTTAAATGTGTCTCTCACTCAGAGTCACTTTGGCCTCATGCAGAGAGAAATATTGGCCCAGAGGACTCTGGATCACAGCCAAGTTGGAATGAAATTATTCTTCCTCACAGTTTAATGCTTAGTAAATGCAAATACACACTCCCGCTAGAGCAAAAGCAGTGTGTATGGTTGCAGCAACTGCTGGCATTTTCACCAGTTACTGTGACAAGTGTGTGTGGGCAGTAGCATGGCTGATTACTTCTGTTATGAACCTTACATGTAATACCACAACACGGGTAACAGATCATTTATTTTTGTCAGCATGTGCATTACTTCTAAGGATGAGGATTATTTGATGTCATATCCTAACAGAAAAAAATCTTAGCTCTGATGAGATTTCAGAGACTTCAGAGAGGGTTGTGCACTGAGTGTGGGTGTGTATGTGTGTGTGTGTTATTGTGAGGGATTACTGTGGGAAGTAAGTGAGCGACTGCAGTGGGGCTCACGTGAGGAGCGACTCAGGCAGGCCGCTTTGATTGGATGGCAGGATGTGTGGATGCTTTATCGCTGAGTGAATTAAATCCAGCTAACAGATGACTCAAAAGTGCTGTCTCTGCTAGTGTCATTCATTCATCTCTACTGTAAAAACAAAGGAGTATATACACTGATGGACTTCACTGTTTATTGCACCAGTCCCCACCACATTATGAGACAGTGCTACAGTGAATTACTTTTACACCCTGATAGGGCTGTGTTCCATCCCTGCTTGTTTTCTTACTGACTTTTAGTTAAATATCCAATATTATTTAGTCAGCACCACTATGATGAAGGTTCCACTCGCACTACAGCTACAAACAAACTATTTGTCATACCTGACTAAGTTACAATGTGTTCTGTGAATTCATTATTCATTTATAAGCCTAATGTGTTCCCTACCAATACATCCATCAGGATCTGTTAACGATTTCATTTGTCTGAGTTTTTCTGGAGTGCCCTATAATGTTTTACATGCTGTTTTAAAGGCTTTTGCAGCCTGAAAGGTGTAATATATGCCATGGAAGGATGCTAAAAAGTGACAGTGCAGTAAGTGACTCTGGTTTTTAATTGTTGCTCAGCTAAACAGATTTTTGCAGATTTTTACTTCTAATCAGCATCTGCTACTGCTGAGATACTCTGTTTTAAAACAGCCAGTAACAATAAACTTCACAAATATAAATGCCAAGAGAGAATAACCTATTTGCCAGAGAGGAAATACCATCACATTGTCCATTACTTCACGCCATGACATTTCCCTGGCTGTTCCACAGCAGACAAATACCCCTCAACAGTGGGAGAGTGTGTGTGCAGATGTACACCATACCTTACTGCAGTAGAGCATCCAGACCTCGTACAGTCTCTCGTTGGATGCCATGGTGCCCGGTGAGTGGCACCTTCAGGCTGTGGTGTCCACTGAGGTCACTTCCCTGGCTGCTTCATGGTCTCCAGTGATCAGCTAAACCCTCTGCAGCTGGGTTCCAGTGCTCAGCATCCGTCTAAAGTCTTGCAAGGTACGACACTCCTTCAGAGATGCAAAGAAAGAACGACGCTGAATGTCTTGTGGCAGAAACTTTCCAAAAATTACTCCATGGCAAAAAAAAACAAACTGAGCCGAGGGGTCCGAGAGAGGACTTGGAGCAGCTGGGCCTGCACTTTCACTCCTTCAGCTCTTCTTTGCAGCAGCGTTGGAGCTATGAATGACACAGACAATTACATATTACGCAGGCGGTTAAATAAATAGCGAAACTATCCATTACTAGCAGCGACAAAACGCCTCCAGAGACGCTGCTCCTTGTGCACTTTGCGCTGTCCTGCTGGGTCCAGGCACAGACCGACGACGGTGGTTAACAACACAACAAAACCCACGCTATTCAAAATAGCTGTTTCTGTCGTGTGCGTTACAAATACGCTACATACAACCTCGCTCGTCCTGTCAGAGCTGTGCAACGTCTTCAGTTATCCTCGGCAAACAGCAATGTAGCCGAGGATACCTGACTAAGCTAGTTAAAAGCTAGCTGTCAAAAAAGCCTTTTTCTGTTTTTTTACCCTCCCTTTCTCCTCCTCCTACTGGTGTAACAGAAACGCTTCGTCCTCCCAAGCCTGCCCGAACACAGTAGTCTCACATAAAATAATAAACCTGTGAATACCTGATGAATTGTGTTAAAATCGTCGACAAACTGAAGACCACTCACCTGTGTACCGAGACGACCAACTGTCAGTGAGGCCGTTTCCAGAGTTGTGTTAAATTCGTCAAGTTGCCGACGACACCGCGCACACAGCGACTTCCTGTCAAACAGGACGTAATCCGTTATTTCAAAATAAGAGATCCGACTCTGATAAGAGCAAAATAAAAAATAACTGCACTTACTAAGTGCTGAAATGACAGACATTTTATTTATTTTATTTTTTGTTGTTGTCTGCTTGTGTTACAGTAGGAAAATATTAGAAATATATAAGAAGAATATAAGAAATAGAAAATAATACAACCCATTCACACCATTACCAGTGTAACTAGTTTAAAGACATGACTAGATACACTTGTTTAAAGTTCATGTTATGTCATATGTTAAATTCTTTGCAGAGATTTTACCAGGAAAAAAACACGTTTTATACGCTTGACTTTGAGGTGAAGGAAAAAGATTAACTTTTAATTTGTTAAGCGAACCGGACACACGCTGCACTGCAGAAACTGACACAAATATTATCCACCAACCGAACACATTCAGGTTTTAAACTCCAGTTCAAATACCGTATATGGATTTGTTTTGTATATTATTTATAAGTTAAAGTGGAACAGCGGAAAATGTGCTTGTAATATATATCATAATTATAGTTCTTTGCGACAGTTATTTCTCCTTTACGTTGTCGATGTGGACTACAGTACGTGGTTACTAAGGGCTGGGCTGGACTGGTTAGTTTTGATGTTGTTTTGCCACCTTGTGGAGCAGTAGAGAATTGCTGGGTATCAGTGCAGCTTTGCAGATTTATTTCTAAGCCATGTGATTTTTATTAGGCTATATAATGAACTGAATCCACAAACCAAAAAGTAAATTAATTTTACTGGACACAGTAAAAAGTTCAAAAGACGAAAAGACGAGCAAAGTTTCTCCAGCCTGTGAGGATAGCACATCTGTGCCTCACAGTGAAGTCATCAACCAGGACAAAGGATCAACACCCCATCATCTTCAATGAACCAGAGACACTCTGCCATCAGAAGGGTGCTGGTTTATGTGGCAGGACTGAAGGACAAGGACTGAAGAAGCCGTTCATCTCCTGCATTAGTGGTGGATCACAGGATGCCTAGACTACACAAATACCCTATGTCCCATTGGACTGTTTTTATTCACCTTTAAAAATACTATTGCATACACACTTATAAAGGATGTGTACATCTGATAAACTATATAATAGATATTTGAGGTGCTTCAAATAAATCGAGTACGTCTTAAAAAGACATATGTACTGTACGTAGTTAAAATAACATTTCCTTTTTCTAAGAGTGAAGGCAGCACGGTGGCTCAGTGTGACCTCACAGGAACACTGCCCACAGTTTGGTTTGCAGCTCAGCCTGGTCTGTGTGGAGTTTGCATGTTCTCCTTGGTGCTCCAGTTTCTTCCCACATAGCAAAGCAAATATGATCAAACTAGTAAATTATGTCTCTTTAGTCATCATTTACTAGTTGTAAAAATGTGTGTGAAAGCATTCAGATTCGTTCTTAACATATAAAAAACAATCAAGACTAACAGGAAGTTTAGAAATCACATTTGTATATATATTATTTAGAATACAGGTATGTGTATATATATATATATATATAAGGCTCATACAGCTATCATGTTTGAGTTGTAGTGTAAATCACAGTTCTCATACAAAATACACTGAATCACAGTCACAGATAGATCACCATATTCAGAATGCAGGTTTCATAAAACATAAAGGCATTGTTGAATAAGTGGTCACAGAGCACAGCAGAAATATTCTTGTTTTGGGGTATCACAGATGACCAGGGCAGGGGAGCTTTTCATCTACGGTTTCTACTGATGGTTTTCAACTCCTACACGGAACACTAGACATATCCTATTGCTCATATGCTCTTATTGTGAGCCCACGCTGCACCTTGTCCGATTTACTCATAGGTAAACGTGCAAATATGTTGTAAAAGACTATACATTAACACTGTGTGCATACACTAACAGTCAAAAGTTTGGACACACATAGGAATGACCATGTTTTTCATGAAAAGATACATGTCTTCAGTTGTGTTACCATC
>JAUMHL010000013.1:10132156-10143371 GCA_032362345.1 Sandelia bainsii
TTTGATGTTATGAAATCTGCTTTTCTTTCACAAACATGGTCATTTCTATGTGTCCAAACTTTTGACTAGTAGTGTATGTATTCAAACATACAGCAAAAATATATTTACATATTTGATTTTGAGGCCCATTAAAAATCTTTGTGGGCAGGAAACCAGTAGAATTATGGTTAAAAAACTGTTTCTGCACAAGGCATTAAACCCAGTAAAAAATTAGAATTTAAATGCACTGAATGATGCAGATCAGTATACATATCAGTGTGGGGACAGTCAGACTGTTATGCCCCACTGGGTGCATTAATTAAGGGCTTATGGGATGTTGTTAATGTTGCTGTATTCATTTTGGCACTATTAAAAGTATGCTGAATTAGCTATCAGCCGTTCCAGTCTGCAGTGTACCCATGGATGTGCAGACAACTTGCACTGTATTTCACTGATACTGAAGACAACTTAAAACGATGATTTTCAGGAAGGTTCTGGGGTGTCTCTTCTTTAAATGAAGCTATGGATGTTTAGGCTACGCACAATGGACATAAGAGATAATCTCATATAGATGAATATATATGCAAATATGTTTTGAAAATCTCTTCATCTATCTCAGGATTCACTATTCATAGTAAGAATACATATAACACTTTAAGGGAAAAATCTACCTACACAATGCATCTTGCACTAAGGGGCTATTTAGTCTGTACCTATTAGGATTTTCAGAGTACCTTTTGAGCAGAGGAAACCCAAAAAAGTATCACTTTCCATGACAATATAACAACAGCATCATGAAAACAACTAAATATGCCCAGACATACAGTTTTTATGACAGGTACCTTTAACTCGTAGTCGGCTTCTTCGTCAGAGGAAGTACGTGATTATAGTAAAATGATACGTCTATTGTAATGTGAGTCCATTGTTATTTCTGTGGATCCATAAAATATAATCAGAGCAGCTTCTTCGGTCCAGCACGTTCACAGTCACCTCACTAAACAATGACCCAATATCCACATATGCATCAGACAAACATATTAAAAAAAACTACAAAACTACTTAAAAAAGGCTCAGAGTTGGGCTAATAATAAAAAAATAAAAGCACAGTAGAATTTGGCCTCATTGCTTGGCTTTGATTGTCTCGTGTTTGGCTTGCCGGTCAGGATTTGGAGATTTGAGGACAGAGAGCGTGGGGTGTGGTGGTTAGGAGAAGTCCCACGCGGCATCCGGACTGTCAGAGGAGGGCGACGTTGGAGTGTGGCAAGACGGAGCCGGGGGGCAGGATACTGGAGGGTAGTCTGGGCTGGTGAGGGGCACTGCTGGGTACATGAGGCTGAGGAAGGAGTCTCTGTTGTGCCTCTTCACCTGTAACACAACAGACACAGCTACGCTCAACTGCTCATGAGTGGCAATTACAGGACAGTGATACACTAAATATCCCTTCCTTTCCCAGCATGGTATTGAATGATTTGCTTCAGTTGGTGTTTTTACATCTTGATCTTGACAGTTAATCAGTTCAGGTGTCTATTTCTTGGTTTTCTGTTGTGTTAAGACCATACTAATAAGTAGCACAAGTAGAAAAGAGCAATGAGGTCAATAAATAGCAGTATCTTCCTATTAACTAAAGTTTAATCACACAAAAAAGTGATTTTATACAAATTAACAGAACTCTACTGGGAGGATCAGGCATCACATTAAGGAAACCTACCTGCTTGAAGAAGGCGTGAGTCAAAAGTGTAGATGCTGATGGTCTATAGATAAACAACAAGACAGTCAGTTTTATAAATTTTTATGCTGCATGTAATAATGCAAACATATCAAAAAAGTAATATAAAGTGCACTGTTCCTTTAACATAAAGACCTGCGCTCAGGCTGCTGCTGTAGACACAGCTGGACCAGGTTGTGCAGGGTAGCAGAGTGATTTTTAGGTCCAGGGCTCTGAGGTCGGTCAGTGGGTGGAGCAGTGGCGCTGTGCGTTAGGCTTCCAGTGGCCACGCTCTCCCCGATGCCGGAGTCCACCCCGGACCGCGACACCTTCAGCCCTCCGAGCTCACCCAGCGGGAAAGGAGCCACGTCCAGCAGGCAGCAGTGGGAGCCGCGCAGCTTCTGCAGCAACATCTGGTCAGGAAAAATTCAAACAGTAGACATTAGAGCACATTTTTGTGTTTTAGGTGCTTGAAAGCTAAATATCCTTATAAGGCAGTTTGAATGGATGGGTTTCCTTTACCTGAGTGGGTGGCATGTCCTTGAAAGGCACCCTGCCACTGACCAGCTCACAGGCAACAATACCCAAACTGTAGATATCTGACTTTACTCCATAGCCATGCAGGTCCTACTGAGGACAACACCCCGAGGACAGGAGAGAGAGAGGTACATTAAATTAAGTCCGAAAAAAAACTACAGTATTACTGCTATTTGTATTTGAAGTAGAATTTATGATTTTGAAATTATGCATCAATCTTTGATGATGATGTTTTAAGCTAGTAGTCAAATCCCATGTATATGTCTGCATAAACATACTGTGAGGTGAAGTGGAACTCACGTCATGCAGAAGTATTTGACCGAATCTACTGAGTCCTGACCTGTCGCAGTAGTTCGGGGCTGAGCCAAGGCAGCAGGGTGGGGCTGTGATGAGGCATGTCGAACACTGCCCTCATCCTCTTCCCGTCACGCATCATACTGTAAACACTGTGGAGCCCTGAGAGGTAGACATGCCCCTCCCCTGACAGCAGGATATGACTGGCCTTCACCCCCCTGACATAAGAGAAATATATTGGAAAACAGAGAGAATATTTTTATATTGTGATAGTTTCTTTTAAAAATTATTTTTAGAACATTGCCCGTCTCCCACTGACCGGTGAACGTAGCCCATCCGATGTAGGTATTCCAATGCTTTCAGTACACCATACAGCAGGTACGCTATCAGGGACTCACTCATCCCATCTGGGAAATATGTCCTCAGTAAGGTGTCTGCAGAGCCTGCACAGGAGAGGATGGGAGTGTACTAGTTTTGGCCTGAGAGGGTTTTGAAAAAGAAATGCACTGATATTACCCAACATTTCAGCAAATAATGAAAACTGACTCTTTCAAATCTGCCTGAGCAACAGGCCAAAGCCCCCAAATATTCAATTCACTCTCATGCATGTCAAAGATGAAGACGAAATCCTCACAGCTGGAAAAAACCTGACCATAAGCCATGAGCGGTGTGAGGACCCACAGCTGGCAGCAGGAGCAAAAGACCAGGCGAGAGGTGAGCAGGTTGGGGTGGCGGAAAAACCTTGACAGCAGAACCTCGTTCTGGGGATTGAAACAGAATAAGACATCCACACTGCTGCCAGAGGAGCTTTTACAACCACATGCATTTTGCAAAAATATCCTTTTAATAAATGTCAGTTGCTGGAGAGCAGCTCACCATGAGCTGCAGCAGCTCCTCCTCGGTGCACTCGTCCAGGTTGGTCTGTTTGACAGCCACCAGCTGGCCAGTAGGGATGTGCCGCGCCATGTTCACCAGACTCAGGTTATTGAACGCCCTTCCTGTAATGCAGTCAGTCAGGTTAAAGTGAGAGGGAAGATTTGGGTGCAACTTCAACTCTGTGCAGGTTCTAGGCTGGTTGATGGTCTGACTAAAGTGTATGTTGTGGTGTTCTCACCCAGCTCAGAGAGTAGCTGGTAGTGGGCTGGCTCAGCCGACAGCCCTGTGATGTCATCGCCACCTACTGGCCCTTGCAGAGTGTACTCAGAACCATCAAAGCTCTGCAGGGACGCACACACCCACATACATGCCACAAACACAAATTATGCATCTCAAAGCTGAAAACATGATTCAGTATATTAAACAAGTAAAGCAAACACATACATGTGGATGTGAAATCATTTTAAGTGTACTTTAAGTTTTCTATGACATTTATCAGCTTGTAGTTCATCATCATTCATATGTTTGGAAGCAGAAAGAGCTTGTGGGTAACATGTACATCAAAAGCCTGCATTTTTTAATTAAAAGGAGTACTGTGATCTCTAAGCAAAATAGCTTTGTCCTATGGTCACTCTAAATCTCGTGTTGCTGCAAAGGAGCTAAAATGTGCAGGTGACACAGGTGAGGTGATGAGGGGACAAATGGCCACCAGGGGGTGGCACAGTGACACTGAGCAGAAGGAGGGAGGGCAGATGCTTGCAGTTACTGATGCAGACAAAGTTCTGGGACAGAGGAGAGTCTGGTTCTGTTTCACACAAACTGAATGTGTTGTATACACAGACCGTACGTTGTATATTGCTCCTGTACTTTCCCAGCATTTTGTCTGTAGTATCAGAAGGACACAACCTTACACATTAGCAGTACATTAATGATTATTACTAAGTAATTAATAATAATCATTATATCAAGAGATTAGTTTTTTTATTCTGAAGGGGAACTCCACTGACTTTACATGTAAAGATTAGTTGACACGAAATGCTACTTAGCCTAAAAAAACATGTCTTCTTTGCTCTGGGGGAGCTTTGTCAAGTTTGAAGAAGTAATGTGTTAAATTCATAAACTGGGAGACTGGAGAGACAAAGATTCATCAGGCCTGGAGGGTCTAATAAAAAACTATTTTGGAACTTTACACTCATTGTGTTACACTCAGTGATGATATAATGGAACAGCATCAGTGTGATGCTCGCCTCCATGCTGACAGCGTCTGGGCTACTGACCAGGAACTGGTGGCTGGTGTCCTCATAGCGTTCCTCTATGTCCATTGGCTGGACCTGAGCGTGGGAGATGCAGGAACAGTCCTGGTGAAGGGGAGGGGGAGGGAGCACAGGTGAGACATGCCCTACAGGACAAGGAGGAGTGGAGAGGAAGCACAGAGCTTGGGAGTGGAGGGTGAAGGGTGATCCACTGCCTCAGGTGAGAGTCACAGAGATGAGGCAGAGAAGCAAGCATCGGGAAATATGGGCTGTGGAGGCACTCACAGGGCATTTTATCGGAAGTGGTGAATGAGGAGAGAATTAGAGCGATGATAATAGGGAACAAAGAGGCAGCTGTCTGACTGATATGTCCCAAGAGAGCAAGATAAGAGCCATAGTTTGATGTGTCCATTAGATATGAGAGATACACAAGCAGGGTTAATAACATATTTTCCAATCTATAGAAGCTCATATAATAGATGTAAATGCACATAATGACAAGCTATCTAAATAACTTTAAGAGCTCATATACTATACAACAATACACAAAATATCAGTTGATCGCTGTGACATCAGCTTATTTATTTTTTAACACACTTAAAAGACTGACTGAATTGACTAAATCCCACCAGAAACACCAGCATGAGCCAACTGATTCGTGACTATACATTCAATAGGTCACAATTCAGCGACGCGCACCCAGGCACAAAGCAAAAAAAAAAAAAAACACATTTAGCGTGATATTCTTACCAAGAAAGACATTGAGTCCTTTTGGCGACGGTAGAATCACTGACTTCGGCATTCATCAGCTCACAGGCTGCAGGAGACCGAGCGCGATGGAGGGAGACGGGAGGGTGAAGCGCAGCAGTGTAATTTGAGACGCACGGAGAATCCCTCACCAGACTAGAAAGCAGCCAGTATCCATCCAACCTCACCCATTCATCCATCCGTCTGCCGCTTAACTGCCTGCATCTACTGATCTAAAGATCTGAGGACAGGAAGGGAAATTCACCAGCGGAGATCCCCGACTAGTCGAGTCAGTGCAGGCGTCAGCATCTGACTGTAGTGAAGCCTGGAAAACAGTCTTTTGTTATAGGGTTTCCCGATGAGCAGTAATATTTTTCATTCAGGTGCATTTGTGTTTACTAAATAAGTCCGGATATTGGTGCAGCAAAGCTTTATTTGCCGATTACAGTCTAAGAATCGCAATAATCTCGCAATAAAATGATCAAATTTCACTTCAAGGTTACATTAACTGCAGCCATTTTATCACAGCACAACAGTTATTCGAGCCTATAGTTATGTAGTCAGATAATTTGACTCTTAGCAAACATCTAGGGTAACAGTCTCATTAAAACATTATTATTTTTTATGTTTACAGATGTTTTTTTGTTACTGTGAAGAAAATAAAAGGCTAACATGACACAAAAACAATACGCGTCACGTAGGTCTCCCGTTACGTGGCTGGGCTTAATAATGTCAAGAAATAGTCATTGTTCGAGCATTAAGTTAAGCTAACATTAGCTGAGTTACAGAAGTGATGTTATATATAGTATATTTATTTTAAGTCCTCCGTAAAAAACGAAGCTGCTTACCTTCTCCTATCAACAAAAGCTCTACGACGTAAGCAAGTTCAAATACAAAGGGAAATTCGATATCTCAAACGACGTTTTGTTTATCAAGTTAATATGTTTTTCATTTAGTGCCAGAATGATATAGTATACCACAAGTAACGCGTCTTAATGCTGCCGTCGAACCGTGTAGTATCCCAAGGCGATATTTT
The DNA here is from genome assembly GCA_032362345.1 of Sandelia bainsii. Taxonomy (NCBI): domain Eukaryota; kingdom Metazoa; phylum Chordata; class Actinopteri; order Anabantiformes; family Anabantidae; genus Sandelia; species Sandelia bainsii. Next base: position 10,138,584 of record JAUMHL010000013.1, read on the forward strand.
TATCTTTTGACAGGACTTTTAATTTGACACAGATAGCTGACGCTTAATATAAACGTCATAAAGCTCGCTGTCGCACACTGATGATTTGCGTGGCTGTTTGCCAGCCCTATCCTCTCCCTTCCATTGTTTGAGGTTTAGGTGAAGCTACTGACAGACGCCGGATGTGCTGCTGACATTGCTGATGCTGTGGTATAATATCGACATCGGGTGAGCTTTTTGATAGAGAGTCGCCTTCTTTAATTTCGAGTATTTAGCAGTGCTCTCCGCGTGAGGGACGCTGCCTGTTTGAGCTCGCGCGTGTTTAGTGTTAGCTAACGCTACGATAAACAGCAGTGGAGCTTTCACCCCCTCTTAATGTTGCCAGTGTAATCATATGAAACGTTAACATTTGCTAACGTTAACGCTCAACATTTAAAGCGAAAAGTACTAAGTTAAAATAAATGATATTACGTTAAACGGAAGCGCATAGCTTCCCTGTGAAATCAGTGCTAGCGTTACCTAGCATAGTGATTTAACATATCTGTGGCTCACGTTAGCTTTCATATAACTAACACAGCAGATATTAGCTAGAGCCATGTCCCAGTTTACTCGTTTAAGTGTGATGTGCTAACAAGGAAACCATAAGCGATATTAAACAACAATTGTAACATTAGCTGGTTAATCTGGCATTGGTGACCTATTGGAAGCCTCTCCTAAGTGAAGTACCACCGAATATCCGTACACACATAAAAAAAAAAGATGTACATGCAAACAATTTGTGTAGCCGTAGATACTGATCAGATTCTTCTACATAAGTCATTACGAATTGGAAAGTAGCTCCAGGCGATTCCTTAAAAGCTCTAAAGTCTTGGTTTACTAATAGGTCTGTTTATTGGCCAGTATAGATTCTGGAAAATGTAGGGTTTTTAAACTGAGTTTAGTGTAAACAGTTCATTTATAACAGACAATTCCACATAGGATAATAGTTGTTATTGTAAATTTCTGGTGTGATCTGATGTTGCATGTGGTGTTTTAAGCTGTGCTGTTTTCTTCATTAGGCATGGCAAGTGTGACACGCCAAGTAATGCCTGCTCATGTTCCCGTCAGAGGCTCTGGTCCACTCAGAATCACATGCCTATGTTCCTTGTCCTTTTTTTGTAGCAAGCCTTCATGGCCTGTCCAGTTTGTCAGATGTAATATGGGCAGATGCAGTAATCCAGTGCACACGAATATAGTGAAAGCAAGAGAAATAACTGGCAACTGAAAAGAAATAAAAGCCAAAAAGGGGGCACCTTTCCCCTACCTTCACAGTGAAGGTACACTGCTTCTGCTATTGCTATGCACAGGTGACCTTGGCTTATACGTGAGTATTGCATTCAGATAGTCACGTTTCTAATGCTGCACTGGTTGTAGGTCATTCTGGATAAGAGCATCAGCCAGATGCTCGGATTAGACACACGAGGGGAGATGAAGTCTGTAAAAAGCTGATGTAAGCAGACAGGCCCTCTGGGACAGCTGGGACAGACTAGTGTTGGGTATAATGCCTCTGCTCTCTGTGCTGAGTTACTTTAAGGGGCTGGAGGGTTGCTACTGTGCTTTGCATTTTCAATCTTTATTGTGTGCAAGAACATTTTGTAGATGTGGGAGAATATGTCAGCAGCTAAACTGACAAATATCTAAATTCATTAGCTTATTTGATTTAACTATGTCATTTGGATGTTTTTATTTGTCAAGGAGTTAATGAGGCCTCGTACAATCGTTTTGCTGAGAGGACCAGGCTGTATCAAGCAAGAGGCTGCGTTACTCATGAGATGACTCACAGGCACTCAGACAAGACCAGCTCTGTCATTTTGATAAAATGAAAAAGAAGATGCACATAACTGATGCTGATCTAATGAATATGAATGGATGCAGATTGTTTTTCCTAGCTCATACTAATGATTAATATATGCAACATTTTCTGCACAGAATTGCTCCTAATGTGAATGTGACTATTGTTATTCCAGCATCGAGTCGATACCAGTATCATTAATGGGTCAGCTGAGTGCATCTCTAATGGTACTCGAATGATAAACATGCATCTTAGTAACCTCTGTTATGTAAGCAGAGTATGAATGTTGCCCAAGGACACCCTTTCCACATGTCATATTTCCTGATATGCACTTGTGTTGCCGTGCACAAACCGAGCATCAAGGTCAGGGATGCAGATGCTACCATGGTTGTAAATGACAATATCCTATTAAATATAACAGTTAATAGTGTTGTTATATAAAACAGTGAGTTTTACACTTCTCTTGTCTTTTTTGTCATTTTATTGAAAACTATTACACAAACTTATACACTTAAAGGGTCATTCCACCCATATCGCCAATTAGATTTAGCTTGCTCATCTCAAGGAGTGCAAATCTTAATGTGTCTCTGTGTGTCCGGAAGTAAAAAATAACATTGATGATGTCATAGTGATGTCATTAGGGTTATCTCAAATTTGTCTTAAGATTTCACTTGTTACAAATCACAAGTGTGTGGAATTTGAAATACATTATGCTTAGCACCGAGGTTGAGTTACATTTTGAGAAGTGTAGGATTCATCTTCTTTGTAGGCGTATCGCTGCCTCTGCTGCTTCAATTTTTAGCCATTCTTATGGAAATCTGTCCATCACAAGCCCTCCAACGTTATGCAAGATTAATACTAATTTAACTGAAAGTGTTTATGTTTGATGCTGTTACTTTTTTATGCACAGTGGCACCCTTAATAAGTGTTTGTGTTTCCCACAGCGTGTTAATTGGAATAAATATGAATAACTATAAGAACTGTTACAGCCACTTAGGTGTGATGAACTAATAAGTGAGAACTGAGCACTTTAGTACCAAAGATATACACCAACAATATACTTGCTTCTATACTTGGTTGTTTCTTCAACCATCCATTTTTAAGTCTTGGGTCAGTCCCTACAGAGCTAGGCAACATGATGTAGGAGGACTCTGACTTGCCCCTCGGCCCTCCCTTAAAACAGTATGTGGCACAGCAGAAGGAAATGACGATATATAGCAACGAGCCTGCTTTTGTGCCTCTACTGTATTTCCTCCTGTGAATTCTTCCAGACTGGCCTCTATCTCAAAGCTTGCCACCTGGAAGATGGAAAAGAGCTGCCATCTTTAGCTTCTTTCAGTTTTAAAGCTTCACTGGCTTTATTCTGAAAACCCTTAACCAGATAGCAGGCTATTAGCAGTTAAAGTATCCAGCAGTAAGCACTGTGGGAAGAATGTTTTTCTCATCTGGCTTTAAACGCCAGCAGTCGAGTGGGAAGGAGAAAAGGAGCAGGGTGGCGGGGGGACGAGATGGATGTCATCAGCAACCATATATTAATAGTTAAAACAAAAATGAAGAGTAATTAACTATCTTCTTTTTTCAGTCTGCCTCATCAACAGCAGTGCAGAATTAGAGAAACACTTGTCGCCTCCAGTTTCTTATAAACATCTTAATCTATGTGGAGAGTTTCCTCTTTGACACCTAACACTTGTCTCCTTTGTTGCAGGTGAAGGTGCGTGCAGGCACCACCCGCAAGCACAGGAACAGGATGTGATGTCACAGCGATAGCGGCTTACCGTTTCTTCTGCTTCAGCTTTGTGTTTTGCGAGTGCGGAGCTCCCTTCCCACTCCAAGGATGTTTGAAGTCAAACCTCGAGCGGTGGAGAAGAAAGAGTCGAGCACTGAGACAGGTATGAGGTTTGTGTTGTGTAATAAATCTATGTTGATACTGCAATACTGCTAATGAAGTAATAGCTGTGAGTACAAGTACTGCTATGCCAGTGTTCTGCTGCCTAGAAAGATAATATGCTCTGTCTTAGCTCTAAATATAGCATCAAGCAAAACCTGTCCCAGTAAACCACAGATTTGCTCAAGTGGAAGGACATCGGCTTGTACAGTGCCTGGCCCCCACACACACTCACACACGTTCAAAAACAATCACAGACATTCTTCATCGTTCATTCACTTAAAGGGTGACACCAATTTTCAACTTGCTTTCTATGGTTCTAGTTTTGGGACTACATGAGTATTAGTGGTGTTAAACTTCCCCCTGCCTTCATTATATCAAAATATCCCTCTGCTTCTAGCTGAAAAACTTTTCCTGAAGAGCACATAATTTGATATAAGGAATGCAGAGGGAAGTACAGTGTTTCCAAGAGACATACACGTAAAACTAAAAGTAGCATTATCGTGGCAGTAATTTGTGCTACAGGAAGCTCTTGGAGTAGCTAGGAATCTCTTTCTCTCATGATGGGTGAGTGGTGATTTTGATTTTAACATAAGCTTGAATGAGTAAATCATTTTTCACTGGTTAAACCATCGCTTTATATTCTGCCACCTATCCAAGTCCAGGTTGCAATAAATAAGCTATAGGAATTACTCTTATTCACTACTGGGAAGTACAGTTCAGTTAAACAAAAATGAAAGCAATCATGTGCTGGATGTGCTTTAACCACCAGATGAGGGGCTGGGCAGCAGTGGGAGGCATTATGGCTCAGTGGGCTCCGGTTCCGTTGGATCCGTCTACCTGTCGGACAGCCAGGACTGGGTGGTTTCCCCGAGCTGTTCCCCTGATGAAGGCTCGGGCCAGCTCAACGGCATCTCCCCCGTGCTGGCAGAGGAGACTTTCAGCTACATGAGTAAGTGTGTGTGTGTGTGTTTGTCGCCTAGCGCTTGCTCAAGTGGGACTGTTGGGTTTTCCATATTATTCTGTATATACTTATATTCTGTAAGGTCTTAAACCTTACAATGTAAAGTGCCTCAAGATGACTTTTGTTGTG
>JAUMHL010000013.1:10143471-10153885 GCA_032362345.1 Sandelia bainsii
ATGTAAAGTGCCTCGAGATGACTTTTGTTGTGATTTGGCGCTATATAAATAAAACTGAATTGAATTGAATTGAATTTGTATTTCACAAACAGAAACACAAACTGACTCTACTAATGTTGCTTCATCTGTATGGAAGAAAATGTCCACATTACATTTATGTCTAGCTTTGATTTCTGCCTCCTCTTTGCCTGATTTCTTTGATTGGTCAATGCCTCACCATCATCACTGTACACATGGTGCATTTGTGTGTCAGGTAAAATCGCAGGGATTTGCTGTTGTTACTTGGCACAGAGTTGACATTGACTCTGTTTGACTTTGCCGGTGAATGTTAGGCAGCTCGGACACAGCATGTGAGAGAGAGAGAGAGAGAGCGAGAGGAGTCTAGTGATCCAGCCAGAAATAAGTGTAGCTGAGTTCAAAGCCAGAGCCACAGAGGCCAGAGTGTATGACAGAGGATGAAGACGGAGCAGTAGACAGAAGTTGATGGCCATGCCGGGTTTAAACATTCACAATGAGGAGATTTACGACAACTTTGCTATGGAAGGTGAGCAGGAGTGTTGGGATGGTGCTTGGTGTGTGTTTGTGTGTGTGTATGAGAGAAACGTGAGCCAGCGTAACTGCAGAAGCAGCTTCAGCAGTGTCTCCAAGGTCAAGAAGAAGACCAGAGTGTGTGTGTGTGTGTGTGTGCGCGCGCACAGCTTTGAAACAGGAAGTCTGAATCGATGCTCGTGCTTGTATTCAAACAAGTTGTGGTATGCGGGAGCAGTGTTGACATTTGGATAGACTTCCTGTCATTTCTTGTTTCTCCTACACGCACAATTTGCAGTACAGAGTACCTCTCTGATGCTGAGCTTTGGTTTTGTTCAGTTAAAAACACTATTTGATAAAAAAAGAAACATTTCCTGTGACATTTTATTAACTCGTCCTTTGATAACTGTTTGAGGAAAAAGCACAGAGAATATGACGAACCTGCAAAAAGAGATTGTAACATGGTAGATGCAGAAAACTTGTTTATGTGATTTGGTTGTGTTACATTAGTGACGGAAGACGTACAGTAAGGGGGGGTTTCAGTTTCATATTCCTGCTCGCCCCACTTCTGCACTATAAAAGCTTCTATTAATAGCGCATGATACATGTGCAGAGGGATGTTAATATGCGAATGTCCCGTGATTGTGCTACATGTGTGAGAGCAGTGTGATTCTGACATATTCAGACAACATTTAAATAACCTAAGTATCAAAATGCTTTATAAGTACCTCATGTGAACAGCAGATATTGTAGAGGTAGACCTCTATGATATCTAAATCTTTTCCTATTTGATTGTGTACATGTTTTGCACTGATAATCCTTGGGGTTGTTTTTTCTAATCATTTCTTAGACTGCACTGCAATTTGTCAAATAAACATGTTGAACCTGCAGCTGGAGTTCAATAGTGCCAAAGGTTCAACGAACTATCAAAGTGACAGTGCTCATGTTGTCAGTCACTTTGCAGTTATTCAGTTTATTGGGGCCAGGGTTCAGTCACTAGTAAAGTCTTTAGTTTTTTAAGTAGCACTTGGTAGAATATGATCAAAGTGGACTATGGACATACTTTATACGGAGGCATCATACTCCACCAAGAAGGTAAAGGCATATGTGAGTGTGTGTATGTGCGTTAGCATGAGTTGATATGCATTATGTATGTACTGTATCTTTCTTCCTGTGTGAAACAAAGATAGCTCTGTTGGGCAGAGGTTATATTTAACTGCTGGTTGTTGAAGTGTAATGTCCAGATCCAGAGGTCGCTGTGGTCCTCAGATTACTGGATAACAGCTCTCATCCATTTACACAGCTGCTTCACTTCTATTGAGGTCAGGCTCACTACAGTTAATCTCAGCTGTAATATAGATTGTGTCACTACACAAAATTGACTGAAGAAAAACAGACAACGATGTGCAACACTGCAATAAATGAACCAGCCACCAATCAGTTTTCCTTTTGTCAAATATCTTGTAGAATTAAGAAAAACATAGTTAATCAACATCTGTCTTTTGTTGTTTCATATTTTGCCGTTATAACCAAAAAGACAAACTGTATGCATGTAACTGTAGGAAGTTTTAAAAGACTAGTGAGGCTACATGTCTGTCCAGAGTCTGCCCTCAGTCTGTGTAGCTCTTAGTAAAAGGCAATGTTTTAATGATTAGAGATGCCACTTTTCTTCAAACAGGTGGATGAGCGAGCGATGCAGTGCTGGTGAGACCCACTAAGGTGCTAAAAGCAGACCAAACTAATTGATGTGTAGATTCTCAACAAACTAATGTTTCTACATGAAGTTGAATTTATTGAAGCTTCAGCTTGCCATTCACTTCAATCTCTGTGTCGCCAGTCTCTGCCATTCTTTTCTTTCTTTTCTTCTTTCTCTGTGTCCAGTTCATCTTACAACAGGCCGGTTGCTTCTACACCTTTTGAACTTTCCCTTCTTATCTCTCTCTTCTATCTCTCACTAGCATATTTTGCTTTGGAGCCCTCTTCTTATTCCCACCCCGGCTCCCAGAGCCTCTCCAAAGGTATCTGCCTCTCCCTATCTGCCTGTCCAGCTCTTACCATGAATCTGGAGCCCCTCTCTGCTTTGTGCATGTAGACGAACGCAGACAAGAGATTTGTGTAGTGTAGGTCTGCTGTCTGCCACTACACACAGCTTGTAGTACTGTAGCACCACATAGCTCGTGTGTGTGTGTTCTCTTTATGTCTGTGTAGTCTTACTGTGGTTAATGTACATTCAGACCACTAGCAACCACATTGCCAAGTTAGGAAACTCACAAATTACAGTCTATAGCATCAGTTGTGTTTTGGCTGATGATGCTACATGCACACTTTGAGCAACTGGCTGCTCACGTTGCTCGTGGTCAGAATATTGTATTAGGAAGAAAACACGGCATGCTACAGATGTATGTCCGTTAGTGGAGTGTGGAGTGATGTGGAGGTGGTTTTGTTTTATTTGAACGTTTTACATTAGTGTGTGGAAGTGCCTGAATGCTCATTTTGCATGCACATGCCACAATGTGCATACTAGATTGCATCTGTGTTTTTCATTTGTGTGTATCTTAAAAGTAAAACTTTCCCTCCGCTCAGTCCTCAGTGCCGATCGCGTGGAGCAGATGACCAAGACATACAATGACGTTGAAGTGGTCACTCACCTTTTGGCTGAGGTACGTGTCCCCTCACTTGCAACAGTTTGTTTTCTACTCAGAAACAGCCTCTAGTCGTTTGATTGAACCTGGGTGTCTTGTGTTCTCGTTGGGCAGCGGGACAGAGACTTGGAGCTGGCAGCTCGCATCGGTCAGTCACTTCTGCAGAGGAACCACCTGCTTCAGGAACGCAACGAGGCTCTAGAGGAGCAGATAGCACAGGCTCTGGACCAGGTAGCTTCAAACTTTTAATTTTAAAATCTTGTTTCCCAGTTTGTTTAATATAGAGAAGTGTTGAGTGTGTCTCAGTATGATAAAGGCATATCAAACCTAATCTGCAGAAATCTAGGATGACTCCAAATAACTGCTACTTTTCAAAATCAAATACACACAAATGTATCTTACAATTTACAACAAGTTCAAAATAAGCAATTTTAAGATGGAACATTGCTTTAAAATTCCACCGCAAATGTTTCTGGACATCATGAATCTGTAGTAGAACTCATTGTCACATACAGACCAATTACTGTCCCTGAACCTTCTCCTTTGGCCAGGTTCACCAGCTGCAACACGAGCTCAGTAAGAAGGATGAGTTGCTGCGGATCGTGGCCAGTGCCTCGGAGGAGAGCGAGACTGACTCTAGCGTGTCGACCCCCCTGCGGCAGCCTCAGCCGCTGGGGGGAACCACCGCCACCGCTGCACTCAGCCAGCTGGAGTGTCTGCAGAACAAGCTGCAGGAGCTAGAGGAGGAGAACCTGGCCCTGAGGTCTGAGGTACAGGATGCTTCTCACAAATACAGCGTTGTTTGTTCAGTGGAGACGATGAATCATTGAATAAGGAAAATAAAACATGATCACTGAGCGTGAGCAGAAATTAAATGAATGAATTACTGTGCTGACTGGTTCTTCTCTTCTCCAGGCATGTCAACTAAAGAGAGACACCATCACCTACGAGGAGAAGGAGCAGCAGCTGGTGAGCGACTGTGTCAAGGAGCTCCGTGAGTGTAATGCACGCACACACATTTGCACGGAAAAGGCTCATTTTAATGTCCACGGTTGCCCCTTTTTAACTTCAGTTGGTGTGTCTTGTGTGTCCTAGGTGAGTCCAACAGCCATATGGTGTCTCTGACCGACGAACTATCCCAGAAAAACGAAGAGCTGCTCAGACACCAGGAGGAAATTGCTCAGCTGCTCTCCCAGATAGTAGAGCTGCAACATCGAGTAAAGGAGGTGAGGAGAGAAGGAGCTGGTACACTGAACTGTTGGTCTTCCAGATTTAATAAAACCAGTTCTCAATGAGTTTTTCAATTTAATAAAAGTTTTTAAAGGTATTGAGTGAACTGATAATTTCAGCAAACAACTTTATTTAATACTAGAATTGCCATTGTAGCATCAGCATTGGAGCTGGTGGGGTTTTGTGTGTGTGTAACAATGTGTCTGGGTTTCTGTACAGTTGGCTCTGGAGAAAGAGGAGCTGAGGATCCACCTGCAGGCTTCCAAAGATGCTCAGAGGCAGCTCACAGCAGAGGTACAGTGTCACACTAACAACACAGAACAAACTGCTAGACCTGGACCAGTTCAATTTAAACTGGTTTTCCAGCTTTGTAGCTTTACAGACACCCATCAAACATCATGTTTATGTATGTTTTAGCTATTTTTTTTATTAGCTTTTTAAGTATAATAATTAATGAAACAAAAATGTGTCATTTAAATGTTGTTAACACAATAAATTCTATATGAATCCTTTCTTGAATAATTATGTAAATTTTGTAATTGACGTAATTGAACTGAGACGACCTGACAAATTAAATGTTACATTTGTCAGAGTGCAGTTCTAATTTAAATAACTATTACAACCATGTCTTTTGTTTCTGTATGGAATTCATTAAACAAACCCTTTTAAACACCTGCTGCCTGTGTGCGCCGCAGTTGAACGACTTGACGGAGAGGAACGCCGAATGTGTCGAGATGCTCCATGAGTCACAGGAGGAGATCAAAGAGCTCCGCAGTAAAAACACTCCCTCTGCTGGGATGAGAAGGCACCTTTCCTACGGCCTCTACCCCATGGTGAGCGAAACACACTCTGAAATTCATACAGCAGCACTGAGAAAAGAAGCACTGCATACTACTGATAGAAAGATACATGATGCCGAAAATGAGAAGAGTGTACTTTCAGAAGATTGAATAGTTTGCTGCTTGTTTGTGTGCAGGACTCCCTGGCAGCAGAGATCGAGGGCACCATGAGGAGAGAACTGAGTGTAGAGGAAGAAACTGCCTTTCAGGACCAAAGGTTAGACACCCAAATGTCCCATCAGAATGCAGACGGGGGCTCTGGCTCAGTTTTCTACAGTAGCATGTCCATTTGTGGCCTCTGCAGAATATCCCAGAAGCGAGTGTTCCAGACAGTCCGCTCCGTTAATGCCTCAGCATCACGAGCAGCGTTGGCCACCCCTCCTATCCCAGGCTCTGGAAGTTCTCTAGTGATGACTACACAGCCCTTCCACTCCGCCCAGGGGTATGTCACAAAGAATACTAGCTTCCTGTCTTAAATTTTTCTGTAAGAATGAAGTTTGGACTCTTTTCAGCTCAATAAATGTATCTACAGGGAGGAGGTACGACTGGGCCAGCCTGGGGCTCCAGGAGGAAACGACCTCACCAAAGCCCTCCATCGACTGTCGCTACGACGACAGAACTTCCTGTCCGAGCGTCAGTTCTTTCAGGCAGAGCGGGAGAAGAAGCTGCAGGCCCTGGCGGGAGCAGAGGCGGACGGTGAAGGCAGCGGCTGCAGTTCACCGATAGGCAGCATGTTCTCCTCGTTCTCGAACTTATCAGAGCTCTCCTTCAGCTCCAGCGTTTTTAAGACCTTCTTGCCTGAGAAGCTTCAGATTGTCAAGCCCATGGAAGGTAAAGTGTTTTTATCTGTCCAGTAGTCCATTAGCTGAAGTGGTCACATAGAGTTTGCATGCTGCAGTATGTGAATGTAATAAACCATGTAATTGATAAGCAGCGACATCAGGTGCTGTTACATCAACTTTACATCAGTCTTACATTCTTAATCATTTGGTGATTGAACTGTGTTGTGTTCTTTCATCTGCTGAGAGAAAAGTTTCATCAGTCGTAAATATGTTGACATATTTTCTTCAGGCTCACTGACGCTCCACCACTGGCAGCAGCTGGCCAAACCGCACCTGGCCACCATTCTGGACCCACATCCCGGTGTCGTGACTAAAGGTTTCCGCCCACTGGCTCAGGATGCCATTTACCGCCTGTCTGACATGGAGGAGGATGAGGAGGATGAAGAGCACAAGGGGAGTGTTGTCCAGGAGAAAGGCGCAGCCGAACGGAGTAAGGAAGAGGAGGATGAGGAAGAGGAGGAGGGTGGGATTACCTTCAAGGTGCGCTGCTCGTCTACACCAGAGGAGAGGAGAGACAGAAAGCACTCGGTGTCACCTCCCCCCGTTCCACCTCTCTCCCCCTCCCTGTCGAGATCACCTGGGACACCTGCCACGTCCTCCTCAGTCAGACCAGACCTCTGCCTGACCTCCACACCTCTTCAAGTCACTGTGGCGTCTAGCCTGTCATCTCTGTCCATTCCAGGAGCTGCTGCAGTCTGCACCTCAACTTCAGCAACAGTGTCCTCCACTGGTAAATGTTAACAGTCTCTGCATGTCATGGCTCATTGTTGCAAGTGCACATGAGTTTGTTTTTCTCATAATCCGATATGTTTTCAGTGTATTCAGTCAAAAATCCAGTGAAGTGTCAGAGTTCCACCTTCTCCACCTACACCTTCACGACCTGCCGCATCCTGCACCCCAGTGACGTCACGCAGGTCACCCCCAGGTAAGAATTTTAGTGTCATTTTTATTATGCAGTGATGGATGACGATATGACAGGAAATAAAGGGAAAAGAATAATGAGTGACTGACATCCTACAGAGAACATCCATCAGATTTGAACCTACTGCTTAAAGAGGTGGAACAGAGCTGACTGTTCATTAAGCTCTGACTGTTTTAGCCACTCCTACTACACCTTCTCACCTGTGTCTGTCTTTTTTTCAGTTCTCAGTCATCTCTCTTGGCCAACACACCCAGCTCCATGAGGACAGGTCCAAGCACCCCTGTGACTCCCTGCAGGCTGAGCCTGGGAGACTCCTTCCCACCTCGACGCCTCCTTGCACCCACCAGTGGCCTGGCAAAGCTCGTTCTGGAGAGGGGCATTTCTGCACAAGTGTCCACCGACACCCCTTCTTCATCCCCGAGACCCACTTCCCAGCAGCCCCTCTTCCACCTTCTCCCAAGCACACCTCCTAACTCGCCTTCTCACTCCCCTGCTCACTCCCCTGTACCCACAGATTCCCGCCAGCATCCAGGTGACAATTTCCTAGCCTCGCGGCCAGCAGAGCTTTTTCTCCAGGACGTTTATGGGTTAAATCTGGGCCGTGCCCCACATCCCGATTTACCGAGCCCCTCCCAGGAAACTCCATCTCTTGTCCCTTCCTCTAAGTCAGGCCGTGTGAGGCCTGACCCAGTCAACGTGGGCCTGGTGGAGAGGCTGCGGCAGCTGGGATTCACTAAAGTGCTCCACGGTTCACGGTCTGTGGCTTCAGCGCCGCGCCAGGATTCTGCTACTTTTGTGTCAGCAGGCGGAGGGAGCCTATTGGATGGCCTGAGACGCAACCAGAGTCTCCCGGCCATGATTGGCGCCCGAGTGGGAAAGACAGGGGGTAACCCCACACCTCCTCCTCACCCCACCTCCCTGGCCCTCCCTACTCCACCATGGGGAAACCTTAAAGAACGGCGCCGGCATCTTGCTTCAATGTCCCATTCCAAGTCAAGTTCAGCCAAAAAATGAAGAGGGTGGTGTACCAGGAGGGGGCACACTCCCCAACATTGACCTTCTCCTTTACCCCTCCATCATCTCCGCTTCTTTCTCCCTTTCGAGAGAGGAGTCAGGGCATCATTGTGCAGATCAGTCCTTTTTGACTTAATTTAAAGCACAATTTAGCTAAACTGCCTGTTTTTAGTATCCGTTTTTGTAGATATTTACCATCATGCTAATTATTAAAGTCTTAGCTTGCCTCAGCTCTCTGTATCTTCTCAGTCGAGTATGAATTAGTCTGTAGTTTTCCTGTGAAGCTCTGGATGTTCAGACGCAGGTGAGGGAGAAGGAGAAACACGTAAGTGGACGAAGGTTTGCGGAAGTGGAGGAAAGGAAAGAACGAGAGCAAATATGTGAGTAAATAAATGAGAGGAAGGGAGAGAGTGATGTCGGTGGAAAAAGAAGAGGAACAAAGGAAGTGAGGAGAGAAGGGTCTGTTTATTTCAAGGGCAGTGGGCAGTGGTTCTGCAGTGGATTGGAAAAGCTTCAGTCTGTAATAAAACAGTATCATGCTATCCAACCATGCCCATACCACAGTTAATACTTTTAGAACATCTGCCTCAGCACATAAAAACCTTTATAGCCAGAGGTTCAACTTGCTTTTATTACTCGATATGAATTTAAGAGCTAGCTGGTGTAAGAGTTTACTACCAGCCAACATGCTAGTGTTAATCTATACAGATTTTTACTGTAGGTCATTGTTGCACACGTCTGGGGACTATTCATGTGTCGTGCCCCTTTCCCAACTCAAAAACAAGCTTGCCTACATGTCCCAGCATGCACCTGTCTGCAAATGGGTGGGGCCAGGCCGAAGGTGAGATCAGAACCAAATGAGACGTCGGGCAGAAAGAAGGGTCTGCCTTTTCCTTCAGGTCCTCGTGTGTGATTTTTGTTTTAAATTGTATGAGGCCTTAAATTTAAGCCAGCACTGTTCCTATTTGTGTTCCTGTTAAGCCATGTTTGTATATATGTTTGTTGCACTCACTGAGTCTGTGTTCATTCAAGGATCACTGCTCGTTTAAGAAACCCTTTCACTCTGGCCTCGGGCTTTGGTGAAAACTGGAAATTTTATAGTTAGTTTTCAGGCAGTCGTCGCACAGCAAGAAGGTTCTGGGTTCAAACCCGGGTTGTCTCTGGCTAATCACGTTTCCCACAGTCCACGGGGAAAAACCACTGACACAATATTTTAGTTGTACGTCACATCCAGGTTTATGATGAGTGTTTGTTTCTGTGTCTCAGGGTTACCCAAAGGTAAGAGCAGACTGTTCCTGCAGGACAACTAATAAAGGTTCATTCTGCTTTATAACCTTTTACTTAGAGCTCGTATTTGACCCCTGTGATCCCTCTACTGTCTTTGCTGCTGTCCTGTTTGTCAGTCCCCACTCAGTTACTGCACTTTTACTGTTTTTTAACCTGTGTTTTACTGACATGATAGTTTGAAGTATATAGATTCTAACCTATTAATAAGAAACTTTAGCATAATGTGTGCCTGTTGTATCAATGTTGGCAACATTTTGTCATAATATTTTAATATATGTAGGACTTTTCTTTTTTCTTTTTTTTTCCTCCTTGCTTTTTTGCTCTCCATGTCTACAGCAGGACATCATAAGGGAATCAAATCAAGCCAAAAGTGTTGATTTTTATTTTGAAGAGATCAATACTTGTGTAAATGTGATGCGAAATTTTGTGCTGGCTAGCATTATGGAGAAAACAGGAGATACAGCATATTGTTCATATCTTTAGATTAGTTGTCACTTCCCATCGTTTCCAGTAAAGCAGAAGGTTCAGCTGAAATATATAATGTCTTCTTCATGTCTCCCCTCTAAGATCGTAATATTCTGTAAACTACTCATGGTTATTATTAGGTTGCCTCTTTTTTTTTTAATAAAGCAATGGAAACAAAATCACCGACTCACGACTCACTGATTATTAACTTAGTGGAAGAACTTGTGCTGCAAGTCTTGACCTAAAAGTCTTTCACACACACAGAGGAAAATGTTATTTTATTTCATGAGTAGTCCATATTTGGATGTCAATTCAATGTATGTGTACTTTCAGCTTGTACATCTGCCACATACTGATGGGGGGCCTCTAGGGGTGCAATCCCCTTCCTTCCAAATAGTTATGTTGAGGTAAAAAAAAAACTATTGTAACTATTGTATTGAATTAAATTAAATTATGCACAGAACAAGCAGTGATTGAGCCCCTGCCCCTGAGAAACTCTCTGCACATCCCTGCTGTGTATAGTATAAGGCTGTATATACAGTATTCCAGTAATGTGTGCTTTGATATGGGAAAATTCTCTATACTTAAATAAATTCACTGGAGATCATCATCTGAATTCCAAAGGTATTCTTTTATTCTTGCCGG
>JAUMHL010000013.1:10153918-10195610 GCA_032362345.1 Sandelia bainsii
GAAAGGACTCCGTAAGTCGGTCAAAGGTTAAGTGTTCCTTGTACAGGGATCATAACTCCACAGTTGAGGGGAGGACAACACAGAAAAAAGTATGACTATATATGGTAAATCGTTAACATATGGCTCTAAAATAACATAGATCAACATTATTAAAAGGTTAACATAAATTCACTACATTTTTTCTAACACTTGTCCTAAGATATTTGCCTGTGTCAACAAATCACAAGTCATCTTTTGCGTGCTCAATAATTTAATATTCTGAAAGAGTCCAATCATAATGAATACTTTTACTTTTGATACAGTTTTGACAATATGGAATAGCTGAACCAAAGATATGGGAAACTAGATAAAACAGAGATCATCAAATTATTTAGAATTGATCTCCACAGATCTTAAATGTCTGTAGCAAATCCTACGGTAATTCATCCAATAGTTTTAGAGAGAATTCAGTCTGGACCAAAGTGACAAATGTGAACTGATAGACTGACATTGGCATCATTAAAATGACGTCTCTCAACAATGCAATGTTTGCTTTCTGTGTAGAACAGAAACTTATTTCATTAAGTGCATTTAAATTATGAAAAAAGTAGGACAGATTCAACCAAATGTTACAAAAACCTTCAGTCACTGTGGGTTTCATCAGTGTTAACGCTTTCAAGGTGCATTAAACTCTGAAATCAGTTGTTAGCACCACCATCACTACACCTTCCAGCCTGCATCCTCAGATGGGACAGATCTTAATGCTGTCAGAACTAGAACTGAACTGGCCAAGGGCGAAGTCCAGACCCACCCCGACTCCACATCCCACCCCGAAGGCAGGGTAAAGCGGCTGGGTGAAGTTAGCACGGAAGGTGTGCAGGTGTGTCATGCTCTCTGCCACGCTGTAGAACGTCAGCGTTCCCACAGACAGATCCAGGTAGATGCCCACACGTGGAGAGTAGGTGACTGGTATGTCCTTCTTCTCATTGTCATGCATGGCGGAGCAGCAGGTGTCCGACAACTCCAGGGTCCAGGACTGGGGGTTGTAACCGAGCCCTGACCTGGCATCAGAGCCCTTCCTGTTCAATGACCCATAGGCTACCCCCACAGAGGAGCCGCGGCCCCTCCACTCCACCTCCCAGTAGCAGCGCTGGGCATACAGCGGGCTCTGGCACAGCACCTGTGTCCAACCATCAAAACGCTGGGGAGTGTCAGCGTAGGGCTGCGCCGCCACATGCAGGGTGGCTTTAGTGTTGCCCTCAGAGAGAGTGAGTCGTCTGTGGGCTGTGTTGGGGTCAAGGGTCATGGTCACAGAGTCTAGGAGGGAGAGGGTTTAATGAACATTCATCAATATATTCTTGAAAATGAAGTTTATTCTTGACCTTGGAAATACTAGCATGATAAAAGAAGCACTACATTACAACCCTAACAGCTGCTGAGTTTGCATGTCTGTCTCCGTGACAACTCAGCAAACTCCATCTCCATCCATCGGCTAAAAGTTCTGGAAAAAGCCAGTAAGTGGACATTGAGTGACTGAGGATTGAGGTTTGTCAAGTGTTTTCCGGTAAGCTTTAGTGCTTAACCTGCTCAGCTAATATCTTAAATAAATGTTACATTTAATATAATAATTTTATATATATTTATAATATAGTAAAACATTGAGACTTACACTGCAGGAACTCCTCCCTGGTCCTCGGCTCTGGGGCCTGGATGCTGTCGATATTGATTTCTCTCACTGGGAAACAGTGTGGAAACAGTATGTCAGTTCATGCACAAACAAGAAGAAACAGTATGGCATGCTATATTTACATATTTCTTGTAGTGCAGAGAAACCATGAAGATGAAGTAAATTAACTCACATCCAGGGAACGCAGGAATGTGGTTGATGGAGTCAGAGGCGGGTGAATCCAAGAAGAGACTAGGGTTGACTGTGCAGTCAGAAAATGGTGTTAAATACAGTACATTGGTGTGACACACGAACATGTGACTCAGACAGTAATTTTACACGTTGTGAAGCTGCCACCTTACCTTCTGTTGGTGTTCCAGGCAGAGCAGCCATCCCCCCTGTTGATTGTACCGAGAGTCACACACTTAGACAGTAGACAAGGTGATCTATGTGTCTGTATTGAGCTAAATAATTAAGTTTCAGATGAATGTGATCATTCTAAAGGCATCAAAGAAATGCTGACAATTCAGTGTTGATGCCTGTTTTTTACTTTTATGAAGTCTAAACTAAAAGGGGCCTTAAAGTACACAAGTTAGGTTCAAGCGGACTTCATTCAGGCACACTTGATGTGGTGAAGAACTAATGTTTGATGAGCTGGAGTCAGGTCTTACACTGGTTTCCTCCTGCTGATGGTGTGTTACTGGCCGGGGTAGCTGGGGTGGCCTGGTTGGTGCCACGCCGATGGGAGCGGAAAATGCTGGCGATCGAAGCCATCCGACTGAAACCTGAACCAGAAGGAGAAGAAGAAGAGTGTTTGTTTGTCAGGGTTATTCCACTGGGTGGCAGCAAATGACAACAATGCTTCATGAGGAGGATTGTAGGTACTGTACCTCCAGTTGATACTGGAGCTGCAGCAGGACTTGAGTTAGCTGGGATCGGAGCCTGGGTCTTTTCTGCAGCAGGGGCAGCCTGAATCTGACTGGACCTGCTCCAGAGGGACTGGGACTCTCTGCGGATGGGAGTTGGGCTGGGTCTAGGGCTAGGTCTGGTGTTGGTCTCCCTCACTGTTTTGGAGAACATGTTAAATAAAAGTTAAGTTATGATCAATGCATGTTTATTATCCATACATATCCATATGCACCCTACAAAAATTGTTAATGTAATATTCTGTATTATATTTATCTAATGTTTTATTTATCAGAATATCCTGACTTTAATCACTGTTTCCTCATTTCCTATAATGCACCACAATCCCAGCCTGTTAAACACATACATCTGTCAAACTCCTTTCCTTTACTTTGACATTCTTTCACATCCTCTCCGATGACATCATCAGGGTTATTCTCTCAACTCTGGAGCTCGTTCTCCACAGAGGACATTATTCAACAAGTGGCCTAAGGTTTATGACCTACAACCTCAAGAGCTGATCTTCTTTACAGGAGGGAACAACCAACAAACTGTTTTATATTATCAGGAAGTCTCTGCCTCTAAATTCAAAGCAAGTGTGACTCCTGCCAGGCAAAGCTGAATGAGCCTACCCGTCTGTCGTTCCTCTCTCCTCTGTCTGTCCCGCGGCCTGGATGAGCTCATATTTCCTCTGTCTGCAGGAAGAAGGAAGAAGTGCCATTTTAAAACATGTGCATGCGTCTTTACTGCTTCATCCACTGTAGTGACTCATGCTGCAGGTGTGAGGTTGATTCTGTTCAGCAGTGCACACAGTCTCACCTCGTGGCGTGTCTCTGCTCCTCACGTCTTGACTTCTGAGGCCTGTGCCTGAGTAAGAGAATGGGACTATTTAACAGAGACTGTACTGAATTACCTTTGATGTTAATGCAAATACATATAGTAGAATGAGTCAGGGAGCGGTACCAGGTCCTCGCCTGTCTGTACTCCGTGCTCCAACTGAGATATTAGGTAAAGAAGCTGTAAGACATGAAAAGAAATGATGTATTTATTACACACACACACTCACGCACACACACACACACACTCATATATGTACAATATAGTTGAAAAATTAGTGATGGTACCTGGGAGACTTTTGTTTGTGTTGCGGGAACCCAGTCCAGAAAACACTAGAAAAAAAAAGGAAATCACAAATGAGTATTTTTAAACTGAGTTGTAGGATCATGGGAAATGTAGTCCTATAATACTGTATATTGACACTCACATTTAAGAATCCCTTTCTGCCCCGCGCTCCGGTTTGCTGGAGGAGATAAGAAGAAGTCAGTGTTAATCAACAAAGCCCAACACTGCTACAGCTTTTTTTTTACATTGAAAAGACAAATGTTGGGAACTTACAGCCTTTCAAAGTGAACAGTGTCGTGTCATTGACTGAAAAAGAAGAATGGAGAATGAGATAAAAAAAAAAAGATAAGACAATAAAAAAGAAAGGAAAGTGTGTAGACATGAAAGGACGACTGCAACAGACCTTGTTTGGTGATCTTTCCCAGCTCCTGGTTGCACAGGTCCTCCACTCGTTCCCTGAGGTCCAGGATGGCGTCTCGTACAGGCTCAAAGGAAGCTTCTGGATTGACCACTACAGGAGGCAGGTCCCCTGACTCCAGGGGGCTGCACATGGACTCATATGTCTAAGAGAAGTTTAGTTTAATTTTAGTTTAGCTAATTTAATTCTGTTTTAAGGTCACACATTCTTGGCCCTGCCTACCTGCAGGTAGTGGATGTGGTCTTCACAGCGGACCAGGTCCTTCATCTCCGTGTCCCTCCTTCTCAGCTCCTTGATCTCGGCCTCCAGGCTGTCGGCCACCTCCTCGGCCTGGCCCATCTTCTCCTGGACGGCCTGATCCAGCGCCTCCTCCAGCAGCTCCTGCAGCCGCTCCACTGAGCGCTGCAGCTCCGACAGCACCTGCTCTGTATCGTCGTGCACCCTGTCTGAAGAGTGCTGCGCACACAAGGAAGAGGAAAGTAAAATGACCACGTCTGAATATGCCAAAACACACACAGCACAGTGAGTGTAGTTTTAAGGGTGTGAGCTAAATTGATGCTCCTGAAAAATAAAACTGCAGACCAACCTTCACCCCCTCCATCATCTTCTTCATGTCTTTCAGCTCCTGCTCTCTCACTTTCAGTCTCTGTTGATTCTCAGCTTGCAACTCTGACACCAGCTTCTACAAAGGGACACATAAAGACATCACAAAACCAATCCCAATCAATCTTACACACACAGAGACAAAGGAACGCACAAGGAAACAGTTGTGCATGTGACACGGAAGGCAACACGGGAAGGTGGAGCGTTTTGAATGTATAGGAATGTAGTTAGGAATGTTCTCAGCCCAGCTGGAGACACAGGCGTACACAAAAAGAAGACGACAAAGCTAACACAAACAACAATGGGTGGAAACAGAAGGGTGATACACTGGTTCTACCGTATGTTTTCTGTAATGATAAAACTTTACACTTGTCACTAAATAGGATTTTATCTATCACACACACACTCAGACACACTTGAATTTGATATTGGACTAATTAAAAGTGCACCCTGGTCACTGGCTGAGGGGCCACTCACCACTGTTTCCTCACCTGTTTCTCCAAGCGCTCGGCCTTGGTGGACACACACTCGTGGCCTTTGTGCTGGTTGCTGGTGCACAGCCAGCAGACGAACACCTTACACTGGCGACAGACGAACTCCTGCAGGTACTTGTGCTGGGTGCAGATCTTCTCAGCCATATTGCCTGTGGGTGGGATGAGCTCGTGCTGCTTCAGGGCCTTCTGGGTCTGGTGGGGCTTCAGGTGGTTTTCACAGTATGAGCTCATGCACACCAGGCAGCTCTTGACTGCTGCCCGCTGCTCCCCTTTGCACATGTCGCACAGCACTGCTGAGGAGGACAGCTTCCCTTTGGATCTAGATGAGGAGGAGGAGGCAACCCCACGGGCGCTACGGATAGATTCACGAACGTCAGATTTGAGGGCCCCTTTGCGGAGCTGCTCCACGGCTTCAGCCAGCATGGTATTCCTAGACAGGGAGGGCTTAGGGCAGAAGGTCTGGCGGCACTGGGGGCAGCTGTAGATCCCCTTGGGGTCGTCCTTGGTCCAGTAATCCTTAATGCAGGCCATGCAGTAGCTGTGCCCACAGGGGATGGTGACTGGATCATTGGGGAGATCCAGACACACAGGGCAATTAAACTGCTCCTCTGTCCACAGTTTACTACTCATAGTGACACAAAACTCAAAACTGAATAGAGAATAGAGAAAAGCTCAGCGGGTATGAAAAGTTTCCAGAAATATGAAGCTGAACAGCGGAGAGAACAGTCCAGAGATGTAAAGAGGCAGGTTCAGTGTGGACTCACAGAGAGAAAATGCTGTCTCTCAGATGAGAGCAGGGAGAGGTGAGCTGGGTGGGGCCAGAGCCACCAGGCAGGTTCAGCGGGGAAAACGGGTGTCGGTGGAAGAACTTCAAAATGCCACGAGAGTAAAGGTGTGAATGGACCATTTTATCATTTCACCAAATCAGCGGTGGAAGAAGGTTTCAGATCCTTAACATGCCACAATGTAAAAACTGTTCATTACAGGTAGGAGTTTTAATTCTGGTTTTGTTGTATAGTTTTATCCAGAACTTCAATAATGACAGAAATGATTGTCACAGATTGAGTCAGTGTAACAACAGAACCAGCACCAGCTGCTGCTGGATCAGAGCTTCATCTCAGTTCCACTCAAGTCGATTCAGACTAAGCTTGGATAGAGAAAAACAACAAGGTGTCCTTTGCATCTTCATGTTTGAAAAAAATTCTTAACAGCTAGTTTTAAAAAGTTGGCTGCCACACAGTAAAACCTGTGTGTGAAATGGCAGCTTGGCTATAGCTGCTCTGCAGATGCTGTGAGGAGGAACAGTGTGTGTGCCACAGCTGAGGACGACAAAGCTGCTGGCAGCTAGCAGGAGAAGGAGCAGACAGATGCAGAGAAGAGAGAGCACCTAGTAGAGAACTAATCCTACTGAGCTTACAGCTGAACTGTCAATATGGAGTGTGACTTTTCAGATACAGTTTACAAACTAAAATTTAACTAACATTGATCTCTGCTTATGTAATCAAACCTGGAACATAACAATTTCTATTTAATCACCACTGAACACTTAGTTTTGAAATTTAAATACAACAGAATTTATGGAAATGAAAGTTTTGGCCTTGAAAAACATAATTTGGTTCGGGCTACAGCGCTGAAAAAATCTCAACGGATGCATCGACTTGACTTTGAGTCGTACTTTTAGAAATACAATATAACAGTATGCAATGATGTCCAACGTCTGAGAGCACTACACTATTTTCTGTTGTCAGATCCTCTCTTATCAGGATTGGATCTACATGTACATGATTAGGACAAACAGGAACAAGTAAAAAACCTAAGCACTACATATTCCCTACTGTGTCAAATCTAAGTCATATAATGATTTACATTTGATCAAAGCTGTAATTCCAGCTGCCAACATAATAGTAAATCTACCTATGGAGTAGATTTACTGTACTGTTAGAACAAACACTAAGAAAATCTTGTCACTAGATGACAGTGTTGCACTGTGCTCTGTGTTATAACTGTCCAATTCATTCAGTTGTTGAGGTTTGACATGAGGAAATTTGTGCACCTGAAGCACCACGTGTAGCCAAAGCATGTTCACGTGTCAAGAGAGTGCACCTGTCACTCAGCCAATCAGCCAATTAAAACTCATATACCAATATTATAGCTGCCCTCTTTGACTGAACCCCTTCAGCCGATTAACTAAATAATAAGCAAACGGGCCACCGTAGAACCATGGTCTCCACTAACGATTTCTAAAACGAAGACGGAAGTACACGGAGGTGAAATCTCTTGATGTTCTTCTTCCTAACGCGGCATAGTTCGAGTTTGGTGTCTTTAGCTAACTTTTATCTGTGAGACGTGTTTTTGATTTTGTCCAAATGTCAGATAAAACCGTGAAACGTCCAGGAGTTGGGGCCGGGGTGCTGGTTACAGACGCAGCCCACCCCGGCTGTGTTCTCCTGGGGAAGCGGAAGAGTGAAGTGGGCAAAGGGCTGTACCAGCTCCCCGGCGGGCACCTGGAGTTTGGGTAGGCAGCCAGCAAACTTCATTCAAAAAACACTCACTCTTAGTGTTTAATGATGTTTAACGTCGGCCTCCATTCATATTATTAAGCAAACGTCTCTTTTTACAACAGTACATACGCTTTTGTCATTGCACTAAAATGTGTGTTTGTTATTAAAATGGAAGTTATAATAAAAAGAAACTCGTTTAAATAAATTATTATTACACCGAAATCTCCCTAAGTGTTCAACAAATATTGATACATGTTCTGAATTCGCATTGTTAGAGGCTCCTCCAAATTAATTGTGCCCAAAGACTAATTTGTAATATTTTTAAATGGAGTTTGGTGTATGGCAGTAGTATTGAGATTATTTAAGATCCATAAAAGACAGACCCAACAAAGTAAAGGTCCAGCTGACTGAGGAGTGTGCAGTAGTCTATATGTTCCTCACATTGCAGTACTTATAATCTGTGTCTGATCTTTATCGTTCAAAGAGAGACGTGGGAAGAATGTGCTGAGAGAGAAGTGATGGAGGAAGCAGGAGTGCGTTTGGTCAATGTCCACTTTGCATCAGTGGTAAACTCCATCAGATTAGAAGAAGAGTACCACTATGTCACCATAATCATGCAAGGAGAATTGGACAGGAAGCAGTCAGGAGAGCCAGAAAACCTGGAACCAGAGAAGAACGAGGGTACGTGAGGAGGAGATACTGCTGTTCAACAAGTTTTAAATAGGGGGTGGGGGGAATATGGGCCACTGAATGTGTAGTTCTCTTCCTCCCAGGTTGGATGTGGACGCGCTGGGACCAGTTTCCACCTGAGGAGGAGCTCTTCTTCGCCTTGGCCGGTCTGAGGCAACAAGGTTTCCAGCCGTTCAGGAACACAGAAGCAAACAGCAAAACTCAGCTTTGAAAACAAACAACTGTTGCACTGAGACAAACATTCTTCCTTCCTAAAGGAGGAAATACTTTCAAGCTCAACCTCAGTGATTGATGCACAGATCTGCTTTCTCATTTACATTTCACCATGTTGTTCTGTTATGGCAAATTGTTTTTTGTAAATAGCTTTTTACAAATACAAGCAGAAGAATAGTGTGATTTTATTGTTGGAATTTAGGAGTAAAAGATTGAGATTTTAAGCATAACAATGTAAAAACAAAACAAATAAAATGCAATTTACATGACATAAGCAAGATAGCAAATGGATTTCACAACAGGGTGGTGCTGGTGGTGACCCCCACTGCTAAGAGCAGGGTCCACAGGGTTGCAGCAGCAGCGGCCACGGCACCATTAAAGGTCTTATCGTGGACGTAAGTGATGATGTACAGTGCTCCTTTATAGGCTTCCTCACAGGTCGGCTGGATCTGATCCTCAGGTAGCTCAAAACCAAATGTCCCTGTATCTCTCAGCTCGAAGGTGTAGCTGAAGGGGATCCCCTGCAGCCGAGCCCAGTCTCTGGATGAGCCAGAGTTGGGATCTGTAAAAGGAGATTACAAGTGTTATTTTGGCCTCTATAACCTATTTGATAATTCTTAAAACCCAATGTTTACAGTTTCACTCACATTGACTTTCTTTGCCAGTCTCATGGATACTTACATAATACGTCTGGCGAGGTTCCTACAGTGTAGTTAGTCCCGTGGACCTTTCTGATTTCATCTGCTGCAGCCAAACCCACCTTCATCTGAGGAGGGAGACGTTAGCTTCTGTCAGTGAGATGTGCAAATATCCAGAAAGCTGAAACACCTTAAATACTTTGTACTTTTACTAGTATTTCTGTTTTCTTTAGAAAAGCCTAATGGTACTAGTGCACTGTCAGGCTCAGGCTTCTACTCAAACTGAATGAGAGCTTTATTTCCTAATCAAGCAGACCAGGATGCATCAAGTTCAGAGCCTCAGTATTCGCAAACCAGTGCTGAAGCACACTCATTCATTTGAGATTCATAGTTGAAACCTTTGTCACATCATCCGTGAAAGTCTAATGTGACGGAGCCAGAGAGCGATGGTGTAGTTTGAATGCCTAATTCTCTCCACTGGGTTTTTACCTGCTCCCGTCTCCCATCCTAACAGCAGCCAGCACCTCGTTTTCCACTATCAGTGTTTCACAGCTTCCTCAGTTCTGCTCTGTCTTGGCCGATGAGGACTGACTGCTCTTGGATGCTGAGTATGTTGATCTGTTATGTGTGTGATTTGTATTCAGTGTGTGAAGTCCTATTGCCTTTTGCCACGCACCACTCTACTGTATATCCAAAAAACAATATTTAATCCTAGACCTTAAAATGAATTAATATTACCGTGTGCACTGTAAGTGTTTTTAGCAGATTGTTTCATTTGCTGTGGATTTTTATGATCTGCCAAAGCTCAGTTCCTATGGTAATAATGCAGTCTGTTCTCTTTATTAATGTAGGAGCATGCAGTGATAATTATAATCAGGCTATAAAAATGCATAAACACTGTTTGTGCTGAATTGTTATGAGATGTTAGGTAGAATATTGTTTTTGCATATGCGTTCTTAGACGTTGCTGTGTTTGGAGATGAAAATACCAGTTCATCATAGTTGGGGGCAGTAAAATTGGGGTGTCCATAGGGAAGTAGGATCAGTTGGCTGTAGGAGTGGATGGTGAGGAAACACAGGAAATCATCCTTCTGCCTTCCTACAAAGTCAGTCACAGCCTGGGCCTCGGGCTCCGAAACAGCTTTGCTCCCACAGAAGGTATTTGAGCAGCAGTCAAATGATACACCGACCGCTGTGAATGCAGCAAAGACGAAAACTGAATCATATATGGCATCAACACAACTTCTAGATCTAGTCAGTACCCTGCAATGCATGATAAAAATGTAGCAGCAAGCAACATAAAGGGGTCCCTGCACTAAATTTACACATGAAGATAAGTTACCACTCTGCCTGTTTCCAGAGAGGGAGGCTTTAATGAAAGATGACACCAAGTTGCATTGTGGGAAGCCTTTTTAGAACCATATTGTGACCACTCTTTACGTTTCTTGCAAGTCCCCCAACTTTAAAACAAACTGTAGTTGGGCTTCAGGAACATTATGGAGAAAAAGTCACTTAAATATCTGTGATTTGTTACAATGCTAATGTGTTACTACTACTACTAATAGTTTTATAAAGAGTATTTGGTTATATTTTATTGTATAAGACACTCACTGCCCCAGTTGGCATCAAAGTTGCGGTTGAGATCTGTGCCTGAACAGTTGCAGCCTGAGAGTCCTGGTGACCTGTTCTTCCTCCACAGTCGAGTCTAAACGGGTCAAAATGGTCTGTTAGGTAAATGAGCTGGCTCTAATCATTCTATCAGTTCATGTAATAATAAATAAAATCGTCTCTTGACTATTCCATACAGACTTAAATGCTACCTTGGCTTGACTGATATTTTTTTCTTCTTTCAATTTACTTTGAAAATGAGATGATGTATTACTCGAGGCATATTACCCATCAGTGCTTATTTCAGCATCATTGCCGTATTAGACATTCATTTCCTGTTGATCTGCAGCTTGAGAGCTTGTGCTAAAGCACAGAGCCCTAGAAAAGTAATTTACTAAATATGACCACTGACTGAGTTGTCCTTCCATGAGTAGATGTAGCCGTCCATGTTGAGCACAGGAGTGACGTAGAAGTCCATGTTTTTCATCATCTCTTCGATGTTGGGGTCTGTTTTGTATGTTTGCAGGATCTGATTTGAGGGAGAAGGCAAAAACGCAAGGGTCACATAATTTTTGGAGAATATACAGAACATGAAGTGTTTTTTAAATGGTTACTTTCTTTCTCTTACCTGATTGACAAAGTACTGGCAGAAAGCTGGAGCGATCCATTCCCTTGCATGTATACCACAGTCCATCCAGATACCTTTCTTTTTCTGTCCAGTACTCAAGCCAATCTGGAAGTCAGACATTCATAAAACATAACATATCCATACACACCAGTATACTTCTGTTATTTGCTTATTTATGAGCTGAAACACAGTTAAAAACTTGGTTTACCTTGAGCAAGCTAATAGGCCTCTTCTCATATGTCTGTCCATAGTTCACAACAGTCACAATGTCTGGATGATCCTTTGCAAGCTGAGCCATCCAGCTGGTGATCTGTAGTGCACACACATCATTTCTACACATCAGACTGGTTGTGAATGTACTGTATGCCTCAGTGCAGTGATCTTCTAAAATGTATGCTTGTGAGCAGTTATCAGGCTTCTCACCTCTGGCATGGGATGATATTTGTAGTAGTCATACTCCACTCTGTTGCACACAAACACAAACCGCAAATATACAGTATGAGACACATGAGAAACAGTGGTCCTCGCCCTACACGTATACTGCCTCAGTTGGCTTCTTTCCTGTTTTTAATGCATTCTTTGTCCTGCCTGCGGGGATAACTGCATCAACAAGTAAACACATACATCTGCTGCACAGTGGTCATTAAGGCTATCGACGTACTGTGACTGGTGTGTGAAACTTTCACTCTTAGGTCAACATTACACTATATCATTTCTATGAATGTTTTTTGGGTCTTTATTACACCCTGAAAATAAGACAAATGTGGAAAACTAACTAACTCTGGCACCTGCACCAAGAAAACATTACTCTAGTTCACCGTGAAATAAAGCAGAGTAAGACTTCACCAGAAAACGCTTTATTTAAGGTGAATTAGTGCTTATCAAGCAATTTGCAACATAGAGGTAGCATAATAAAATAAAAAACACTTAAATAAAATACACAAAATCGTTGGTTGGTATCATTGGTACTTACAGCTGAGGAAAAAAAAAAGCAGTGTAAAAAGCTAAATTTGTTGGGCCATCTTGCTCTTATCCAAAATTCCGACCCACACATATAACCATTACAACAAATTCATGTGCTGGTAGACAGAATTTGTGCAAACAGAGCCGAGATATTACCTCCTACTTCCAAGTTTAACTAATGTAATTAGTTAATGATTTAGGTTCAAATTGAGGGTACAGATGGCCTACTGCATGAAAGTCTTGGTAAAAAAGCAAATAAGTGTAACATGAAATGTCTGAAAATACTTTAAAATGCCCATCACAATGTAATAAAGCCAAAGTTGACATACTGATGTGTGTTTTGTCCAATCAAGTGTTCAAAACTGCTGCTGCTGTGATTAAAAAGAAATCTAAATCAAAGATCTTAATGCTTATTCCACTGTAAGAAATACAGAAACAACAGCGGTTACTACATGGTTGCAAAGAGCCATCAGGAAATCGTTTCCCCATATATTCATAAAGCTCACCTCTCTACTGTTGCTGCTCCCACTGCTGAGAGCAGTAACAGAAAGCTCAGTCCCACACACTTCAGCATTGTCACCTTGTGAAAAGAAACTCCTTGTTTGCCACTGCAAATGTGAGTGACTTCTGGAAAGTCTTTATAGAACACATGCATCAGATAAAGATACACCTTTGCCTCAGCCACATACCACTAGCAGCACACATACTATCACTGTGTTGGTTAATGCTTAATCTGAGCTGACAGGCAGGGTTATTTTATATCTGTTAATGGAAAATAATCTCTTTCTCATATGTTGTTAATTGCCTATTATTATTGCAATTTGCTTGTATTCCAGGGCCAGATGACTGACATGTAGATAAGAACATAACAATAAAAGTGGGAACATGTGAGCCACAATCTGTTGAACTGCTGTGTGTGCTTCTTTGTTGATGTTATCTGCCACCTTGTTCTTTTCTACTGACAAAATTACATTTTGTGTTTCCCTTCTGTAAATTCTTCTTTACATCTACACCAGCTCCCGAGTTTCCCCCAGGTTTCCCTTCAAAATACCTATTCAACCCATTCATGATGGATTCACCTGCTGTGATGTCAGCGCTGATCACAGTTGTGATATAACATAAATTCAGATGACATACTGTTATGTAATTTATAATGATATAATTATATCTGGTCCATGGTCCAGTCTAGAAACCTTTTAGGGACCTTTCGAAAGGCTTTGTGTAACTCTATAAATTGAAAAAGGATTTTCTATTGTCTGACAAGTAATAGCATCGCGCTCAGCTAAACTGGAATAGCGTATTTTTCTAATAAAAATATAAGGGGGATAAGATTAGACAAGGTACATTAAGTCAAAGATAGGAGAGGGAGCAATAATGAGGCAAGAGTAATGAAAAAGAAAAAAAGGTTCACACAGTTCTGGGTCATAAATGCAGGTGTTGCACTTCTTATTCGGTTTCCTCATTCAGGAATAAGAGGAAAGAAATGTGCAGTGTATGAGGAGTTTTATTGACAAAGCATGTCAATGTCAGTTTGTTGATCACTTTAATCCAGGATGAAATATCTCACCAATTTTGGATGTGTGCACATCCACCGTGCGTATACTAGTCTGTCCTGGAACAGGATCAAGGCTTTGGCATTGAACATTTCCTCTGCTTTTAGCTACAACCTGGTCTATTTACACGTGTATTGTGATAATTCCAGAACCAGCAACTGCTCATTGCCTGAATGCACCCTTCTGCCCTTGACCTTTACACCCTGAGATTTCTGTGAAGTATTGTCTTATAATATTATGTACTGATGGTGAAATACCTACCTATTCTTTGTAACTGCACTGAGAAATATTTATTTTAGAACCAACTGACAGTTCTCTCATAAAGCTTGCCACAAAGCAGTGAGCCTTAACCCATCTTTCCTTAACTTTGTAGAAACTTGATTTACAAAGAGTTGTTAAAGAATAAGTCATCATATAAATAGCTATATATAGCTTCTGGTGACTCATCCTTAAGTTACAGTAATGTCCTATAGCACAGTGGTTACACTGTATATGATCATTATTTAGAATGAATGTATTTTGTGTAAGATCACAGTGATGCAGCCTTTTTGAATTTACATGTTCTTTTATTCTTCTTTCTGCCATGGTTGGTGTTGTTGCTCATGCTAATGATATGGTTCTTCTTCTTGCAGCTGCTGCTAAAGTTTCCTTCTACTGTGCTAAGAGACTTCGAGGACAGAGCATGCACAAGTCAGTGAACATAACAAATGCCACAAGAAAATACATCAAGTTTTTATCAAGGTATTTTGTAATCAGGATACATGTTGCAAACACATATGTTAAGTCTTTTGCACCTTGTATGTTAGTACAGAATTTCTATTTCTTCAAGAATTTATCAAGACAGTTTGGTTCTTCGCATTAAAACTGAACCTCTGTTGTTGCCAGAGTAACGAAAATGTTTTTTTAAATTTCTGCAGCATTTCTGACAAACAAGATATTGTTCTTGATGAATGGATGGACTGATGTGTTTAATTTGAATGTACAGCTAGTAATAGGTTAGTAAAGCTATTACATGTGGCATCTGACCAGCAGAGGTCAGTACAATGGAAGATCAAGAGTTTAGATCAAACTGTAGCACAAGACAGTTAAAGACCAATAAGGACAGGTGCTTGCAAACACCTGTACACCCAATAAAGAATGATATGATGAGAGTTTTATTCTAAAAAGTGGGTATGAATCAAGTGGACAATCTCTTGATTAAAAATACACATATGTAACCTGTTATTCTTGGCAAGTGCTTACCACCACACTGTGCTTTTTATCCAAGCTTTAGTCCATTGAGATTAATTATTTTAGCAGTGCAGCATTATCTTTATTCTCAGCTCTCTTTGTCTCCGTCTGCCTGCTGTGTGGTTATACACTGCCGGTAAAATGCTTGCATGTTAACTATGCCTGAGCAACTCTCAGTCTTTGTTCCTGCTCCTTTGCTGACATGTGCATCATGTCTATTCATGAGTTTCTCCAAAGATATAAAGACAGGACCTGTCTCATCTTTGGCCCTGTGTGCACAAATCCAGGATGTGTGTGTGTGTGTGTGTGTGTTGGTTTGTGTGTGCCACATAGAGAATCAAAGTACACATCGTGGGGCTGTTTCTTCATAATGATGGATGAAAGCACTAATGCTTTTGGATGAGAGAGGTAGGCCGCTCGGTTGCACTCAGGCACAAGCTTACAACATTTCACAAACTGTACATGTGTGTGTATAACATAACCTTGACCGTGCTGACTGCATCTTAAAGCTCGGTTTGCACATCTGAGATATTCTTTAGGATTAGAGCTAAATTAAGTATCATACTCAAACATTCAGTTTTAGTTCGGGACTCATGTGGAGACGGAGATTCAGTCAAACTTTGCATCATCTGACATTTTCCATCTCACATTTTATGACCACTCAGAGCAGTTTATTTCAGAATGGAAAATAAATTTAATGATGTGCAGTTCACTTGGAGTGTGCATGTGGTGAGGAAAAGCTGTGTCAAAATCTGGACAGACTGCAAAGGCAAAAAGACGTTTGGTTTTTGGTATTTAAGGTTCTTTTGGTCAGTGGATTTGATAAGGTGAGGTGTCCGCTGGTGCTACATTAACACATGTGTGAGTATTATCATTACATCAGCCGCACAGCTTAATACAGTTTAATTTAGTTTATAGCACCAAATCACAACAAAATTCATCTTGAGGCACTTTACAATGTAAAGTTTATGACCTTACAGAATATAACAATAACTATAAATTCTGTAGAAAACCCAACAATCTCCACTAGGCAACAATGGTGAAGAAAAACCCTCTAAACAGAACAAACCTCTAGCAGAACCAGACTCAGAGTGGACGGTCATCGGCCTTGATTGGTTGGGGTAAAAGGAAATTGGAGAGTGAAAGGAGCAACAAGCAACAAATCTAATTTAACTTTTAGTATTCTTAGAGCTTTTTTCATTTTAACTATGTGTTATGTTACCGGTTTGCCCCTGCTTCCAACATTTCAGCTTTATGAAGCTGCAGCTATGAGATGAGAGGAGTAAGCAGGGTGAAACAGTCAGCCTGGCAGTGTGCAAAGAGAAATATATTCATATACAGTAGATATTACAGTTTATGTTAATTTGCTCACACGAGGTTAAGAAGTGCTCATAGGCAGTTAATAATTTCACAGGATTAGGAGAATATCTTTAAGCCTAACAAACAAATTGTTAAACAGTCCTTCAAGGCTATAGCACTTCTTTTAAGTTAGATTTAGCCTTGTATCAGATTTCACCCAATCATTTGCATGTCTGTCTACAGATACGATGGGGAGACGAGGATCATAATAAGATGATTACAATAGTCATTATGCGTGCATGAAGTGACATGATATTAAACAATTTTTCTAGTGAAATTAAATCGGAGGGAAGCTCCTGAAACTCTTTCAGTTTCGTGGAACTCTGAGGAAACACTAGCTCCAGTGCTATGAGGCTTTGGCAGCAAACACAACTTTCCAGTCTCATCAATGTGAGTAACAGATTGCTGATGATACATTTCACATGGGCTGTTAGAGGGTTTCCAAAATGTCCTCATGCCAGGGAACCTTACATCAATAGTAGACAACAGACCCCGACTTTGCCATTTTGATCCTGTCACAAACAAAATACACATAAAACACTTGCAGAATAGTGAGAGTGATACATGCTATTTGACTCATCGCATATGTTTGGTGACGGTACAGACGTGAATCTGTATACAACAGATACTTTTTATGCATACCATTTGTTTTTAACCACATCTGCTGCTAATACTAGAGATGACTGCAGTGTAAACAGGCAGAGCTTGACACCTGACAAACTACGTCAATACATGCAGTAATTTAATCTCTTATTTAATCTTAGTTATTATTGATGTGACACACTGTATCACGAAAAGGAGACTGTACAGCTGTTTTATGTAATTCTTTTTTTCTGGAAAGTTATGAGAACCATCCATTTTTCATGTCTACATGCCTTAAAATTGGTGCTCATTCGTGCAGATTAAAACCATGTACAGTCTGTCACATTTAGACTATAAGACCCAGTTGCAAAATATGAGATAATGCAATTGCAGCAGAGTAATAAGATGTAATGAACAAGGGTACACAGCACTTCAACAGCAGCCAGGTAAGTACAAAAGCAATGGGCAGCAACATTCTTCATGTTAAAGAGGGTTTTTATCATATGTGCACTTTAATGATCTCTTCATAATTTCCACCCATTTTAACCCATGTTAACAAAGAAATTTGTCTACACTGTGGTTAACAAAATGCATTCATGCATCAATCCTGTCTGCGCAGCAGCCAACAGTTTTGCAGTCAGAGGTAAGTTCTCCCATTGCTAGCTTTCATGTAAGCCCATTAGTATTGACTAAGCAGTCCTGCAGCACTTGTGAACTCTTAACATTGGCAAACTTCCATCGTCTTTTACACATCAGTACTTTTAGTGCTTCACCTGAGTTACCTTTGTGAAATGCCAACATCGTGCCTCTAGTAGAGCAGGATGTTCTGACACAGTGGAGTATCAGAAGGTGAAGAGTTCCTCACCTCATCAGACATGCCGGTCATTGAGTGAAGATCCATATGGTGCAGCTGCCAGAATCATAACATTGGAGGTTTTAGAAGAGGGAGACTTGGCATTAATTTAATAAGATGCTATCTTTAAAAATGTGGAAGAAACACCATCACGTTAGGCAAACTGGAGCAGTACACACACACACTTACCTCCCACACGCAAGAGCTGCAAAGCAATAACAGTACTTGCAGAACCATCAGCTGGACTGACAGCATCCACATAACAAATCACAAATAGTGAAGCCCTCCTCCCCCGCAGCCTCCAGACATTTTTCAAAGCATCAGTATCAGTTTCTCAAGCGGTAACACATGAACTAAACCCTGAGGCACTCTGAGATCGTTCTCCATAAACAAAGCCATCATGCTGCCCATTAGGGGTCCCAGAACTTCTCACCTTACTCATGCAAGTCAGCCAAATAGCCAAATGGAAAATGTAACAGTTGTTCCACAGGCTGCCAAAAATCTCCAAGTCCTCATCCAGCTTAAAGCAAATCATATGAAACAAAGTATAAACCAGACAGTGTCACCCATATCAAAAAGCCAGGATGTGCAATATCTATCCCTGTAACCATGGCACCATCCTCGGTAAATCACCGACAATTTAGGAAAAGGTAGCTGCACTCTCCTCTTAACCACGCAGAATTGTGGTTCTTTGTCCCCCTGAAACTGGCGAGACCTCCAGGGTGTTCACCAGCTGAAATAAATCAACAGCATTTGTTGCTTGAGAGAAACAGATTGTTCAGCTATCGATTGGCTGAAATGGTACAATGAATTAAAACAAGGACATGGATCCTGTCACTGAGAGAGGGAGACCTGAGAGAAATGGAAAAGACAGCCATTTCAGCAGCGCTGTTCTGAGTTTTTCTGTGGCCCTCTGTGAGATTTTTGCTTCAGAAGCCTCCCTTTGTCATGTTCATCACCTCATATCTCTCTGACTCAAAAACTGCTGTTGGAAAAGGGACTGTCTCATAGTCTGTCCAATATGGTAGTTTTTCTTCACACTTTGCAATAAAGAAAAATATGATGATTGACTGTACATTGGCTGTAGCAGTTCCAAAGACGCTGATTAGTCAGAAGTTAAATGCTGCGCCCTCTCCCCTTACAGAGCCTCAGATTCCACTAAATTAAGTGTGCAGATAAAATGCTAGATGTACAAAGTTACAAAAGTAACTTTACAGATATAAACCTAAATGTACAAAGTTACATCTTTAAGAATAAAATAAAGGACGTCAGAGGAAGTATTGTGAAGTATTTTTGGTCCATTCGTGCTGTAACTTGTTGTGGTGGCAGCAGAAACAAGGAAATATGACACAAACATATTAGTTTATAATATTGATGTGGGGAACTTGTACTTGTCAGGTACTTGGCTTTTCATAGAGGCAGTAGAAGGAGCAACATGAGCAACCAGATACTTGGTAAATTTGAGTGAATTATTAACTTATTTTTAACCTCTGCTTAGGTCTCCACCAACACCACATTAGCTGCTAGCTTTAAAATGCGACTGTGTTCAAGAGCTAGCTCGCTAACTTACTTTCTGTCTGCTGCTAACATTAGCTGGGCGCTAAGCAGTAAACCTGCAGTAAACTGAGTTTTAAATAGCTGCCTGCTGTGTTGAAAAACAAGTGAACATGAACAGTGACGGTTAAACCACAAATATGCTAAAACACTCAATGTAAACGTGAGGTTAATTAGCAACATTAGCATTAACATTAGCAACACTTTCCAGTGACAGGCAACATTAATCTCCGAACATCGTTGTGGCTTTGAAAATTGCGATTTGAAGAGGTTTGCGACAACATACGAAGCTTATTTATGTAACGTTTCTGCTTTGGCTAAATTGTACAGTAATAGCCGTGTAATGAATGAAAAAGAGAGAGAGAGAGTGTGTGTCTGTGTCTGTATGTGTGTGTGTGTGAGCTCCTCTGTTGCCTTAGCAGCGCAGCTTCATTCCTCCACAGTCGGTTTTCAGCCCGGCGCCTGCTCCGCCGCTCGGCGTTTTACGGGGCTTTCCTCACGACTTCACATCAATTAACCAGTCACACTCCGGTGATTCCCCAGTTATTTCACAGTGTTAGATTTTACATTTGGTGAACTCAAGTTAAAGGTTTCTTTTTCCAAGTTTCCGAACGCCTCTATTTCAGCTATTGAGAAGAAAAAGGCAGCAAGTTGATTCCAGCGCGGCTTCAGTTTCAAACAGCCCGTGCAGGCGTGATCAAACTCACAATAATCGTCCTTGTCGCCAGGGAGGATGGCAGAGAATGGGAGCGTGGTGGAGGTGTCGGCGGGCTGTGTGGAGCCGGGGAACCTCAGCGTGGAAGTTACCGACTACAACATCAGCTGCACGAACAGGTCCGTCTTTGTCAGACCGGCCACCAGAGCCAGTGGTAAGATCTCATCCTCTTCTCTTCTCTTCTCTACATCAAGCTGTCTGCTATGAATCATCCAAGCTGAGGTGTTAAACTGTATTTATACTTCAGATGGTGTCCAAGTGGTTCCATCACACAAAAGGCAACATCTGGCCCTAAACATATGGGTTATTAACAAACGAGGTATTTATAAGGTTATTTTCTTGTTTTCGTAAAAAACAGGCTTATATTTAACAGTAACTATTTCCTACAAAATAAAAGCACCAACCTCTTGGTAGAAAAGATGCAGTTTGCTTTTATTGCAGCGTGTGACTTGTAATTTCGTCACAAATATTAAACTTTAAAGTAAATGCACTTCAACCGTTGACCGATCGCTGATTTTCCAGTTTTAATGCTCCCTGTTGATCTCTGTCTAATAGCAATCAGGGGTTTTGCTTAAATCAACTTCCTCAGCCTCATCAGTCAATCACCAAGCAGCCCAATTTACTGCTGGTCCTCTCTGCATCAATAATGCCACAATCAGAATGAGCACACTGTTGAGCTGTGCAGTTTAATACAGTATGTTTGTTTTTTATAGCTTATAATTCTCAAAATGCTAAAGAGATTAAATCCCACACTAGAGGAGATAACGCTCTGGAGCATGCTATCGGCCACCAGTGGGCTGATTAGGAAATGAGGTCTGAACGTGGGCGAGAGTTCTTTCAAATTTTCTCCCTTCCTCTTGCTGCTGCTGCAGTATTGAGAAAATTTCAAATCTTTCCCCACTAAATAATTCACAGCCTTTCTTCCTTCTGTGCTACATTACTTTTATTGACCTTGTACAGGAGGAAGGCCAGCTCTATAGGTTCAACTACCCGGAGAGCAATCAAACGCTGTGGGATGTGCTCAGTGTTTGACCAAGAGAAATGTCCTGCAGACAGATTGTTGCTTCCATCTCGTTCCCTATTTCACCTCCGAGGTGACACAGTCTTCTTTTATTTACCTCAATCTTTAGGGGATCCATTACTTCTCTGCTGTCTCCCTTCAAGCCACTGAAGAGCAATGAAGCCTGATTGTTTATTTGTGACACTTGCTGGGACAAGAAAATAAAGCCACACCCCACCACTTATGGAATTACTGCTCTCCAATTTAATGAATTGGAGACTTTGCCCTTTGCTTGAAAAAATATTGGTACAGTCAAAAATAATTTCATAGTTTTTTTGACTCAAAAAAACTTTATTTACAGTTTAAAAAAACAATAACGGCGCTTTTATCTAAATTAATCACGGAAAGTTGAGGAAATAATTGTTTATATTTCTACAGTGAGCATGTTGGACTGGAGCAATAAGAACAAAAAGCTATAGCAATTAAAAGTAAAATACAGAGTCTAAATAATGACCTCACAATTATTTTCAGTAATGATTAATTTGTGAGTTATGTTTTCAATTAATCAGTTGTCATAATAGCTTGAATAGTGCAGACGTCCAGAAATATGCTTAGAGTAACAGAATAACTACGCTTATTATAACTGCAGAACCTGCCTGAGAATTGCCGCAATTTTAGGTTTTCTTCATTATCAGGCAATCCAGTGATAGTTGTCTGTACATCTATGGGTACACTGCCAACAGAAACTGCTAATAGCTAATTTGGCACTTTTGCTTTTAATGATACCACTCTGCCAAGATGTCGGTGGGCACAGACTTTGAAAAATCCTGCTTTAGATAAACAAAATGTGTACAGGAATGTGAATTACTGTGGTTACAATTCTAGATGCAACCCCCTACTTTGGCGTAGTCCACTACATTTGATACTTTATGCAAATGTATAGGTGTTAATATTGGTGTATGCCCATTTGAAATAGTGTTAATTTAGACTCCATCTCTTTTCTGCAGTACGAAGCAGATCTAAAACTTGTCCTAAAATGAAACAAACAGTACTACAATAATCACTCTAGGAGCAGACGGGGCTCTGCTTTTGTGGAACAACAGCTGTAGTTGCACCTTGGCTTGGGCCAGACACTCCCCATTCACCTCTGATTCAAAGTGGCACTTTGCTGAGCTCACCCTGTCCTTTTGAGCATGTGTGAGATAAGTTAACACGAAGTGGATCTAATAAACATTGAATGAACACTGTTTCATTTTTCAGAGGGAAACCAACCAGTTGCCCTGGGGTCTGAGTTTAAAAAAAGAAAAGAGAGACACAGAGACAGGGAGACTTGTTACTGCAGAGAAGTCGTGTACTGCATGCTCAGTAATAGCGCATATGTGTGTGTGTGTGTGTGTGGTGGTTCGGGGCTCAGGAGTTTCTACCATCTAATCAGTTTCTACAACGAGGTGTCGTATAGAAGAAATTAGCCTTGCGTTCCCTTTGGGTATGTGTGCGATGGTGTAGCCTTGTCATAATACGATGACAGCAATCAGATGAAATATTTGGAAAAAATTTGAAGCGACCTGGTGAGGCGGAACTAACTGCACGCACACGCAGGCACTGAGTGTACCCAATATTTGGAGCATCCTTCTTGCTGATAATGAGCTGCTACCTCTTGTGCACAGTCCAATCCGCAGAAGCTTCTGTGCTGGTATAGATTTAATAAGGAAAATCAATAAACGATTCTAACGTTTATATACATTTATCTCTGCAGCTTACTCCATCACATGGGGAGGTCTATCGTGGACCGTGACGGGTGTACAGTGACGCCTCTGGAGTATGAAAGCACCAATTAGAGCCACTCAAACATGTGCAGCACTTCTTCAACCATGCAATAGCTGTATTGATCTGTAATGCCCTGTGTCTGCACGCTGGCTTAATTAACTCACTATAACGGTGGAATGGTGGGAGGCAGTTTTATGGGATTGCCTCGTATCAGTTAGACTTAAAACTTATGAGGTGAGCTAATTTGACTGTTGGTCATGTGACTCACTAGTGTAAGTGACAAAGCAAAAATATCCCTGTGTTACAGGACTCTCAACCCCTGTCTAACCACAGGACAGGACAGGACGTTTAATGATTCTGAAATATACGAGATTGATTTCTACTCTGTGAACTCTTAACCCTATAGAGTTTAAGCTCTCTGTCGTCCTTGGAAAGTCCAATTAGTAATTCATCTTGGGAAACACCGGTGCCTCGCTGTTTCGGTTTTGTTTACTTAGTGATTTATGGGAACAGCGCAGCTGAATGTTTAATTTGATGTGGAAATCCCTTAAGATGTAGCTCTTCTAATAGCTACAAGATGGTAGTTCCAGTGAGACCACACTATTCTAATGTGAATGGGAAAACGTCCATTTAATCATTTTCAAGATTAATTTAACTTCTTTTAATGAATTTATTGGTGGCAACTGAATTGTTATGGGATTTATTTGCAGTGAAATTGACTGCATCATTAAGTAGATTATCAAGGATCAAAGAGGTTTGCTTGGGATTGAATTTGCCGTGATTGACAGGTGTAGAGGTGTAAATGGTTGTATGTCAACAGTAAAAGGGGAGCCATTGGAGAAAAAGTAAAACTGGTGTAATGGGTAATTACACTGCAAACCTTGCTGCAAAGCAGGTTTAAGGTCTGACTAATGGTAGACCTTATGTCTGCCAAAGCAAATTTGAGCCAGAATTCCAAAAATTAGATTGTGATCAAACGTAAAACATTTTTACACTGGGTTTAACACATTGGCCTGACAGTGTGGTGTTGTACAAATCTTCAGTTAGTCTCCTCATTTATTCTTAATGCAGCACATGCAGCCACATGTCATGGAGCCATCTACTGGATCAAGAACACCATACCTTAGTAATTGGGCACACTGGAACATGGACTCTCTGAGAATATGATTTATAGTTTGCAGCCAGCCAGACCGTCAAACATTGGCAAGCACTTGCCTTCGTGTCACTGTGTTTGTGGAGACAGTAGAGTGGACAGGGATTTACTGACTCTCTCAGCCCGAGGAGAGGCAGTGCAGTGATTCTCAGATTTTAACTTTAAGCAGACATGAGCTCACGCCTCACACCTCACACTGTACATGTGATATCTGCCATTAGTCTTATTGCCCAGTATTACGGTTAGCTGGCTCTTGGTTGGTTTCTTCACAAGTTAAAATATTCAGTTTAGTATCTTGAAATATGCTGATGGAGAGAAAGGAGGAATTAATAGAATCAAAACATATATGTCCAACAAGACCTCATGGGTAACTGAATATGTGCTGAGCTTGTCTGTGTCCTACAAACAAGCTCTTTGCAACTTCCAGAAATTCCACAGTAGTGTAAGATCAATATTCTCTCATGGGGAGGCATGGTGGAAAGACTAAATAAGTTAAATTCTGCTGACTCTTAACACTTAGTTTGTTCTTTACAATACAGAGACGTCCTCCTGCACGTTGAGCACTATGCTAAGTTGCTGGATTCATTTTCCTCCATGTTTTAAGATGTAATGCTGTGTGGTCATGTATAGAGCTATAAAGAAGGCCAGTAGGTTAAATCTGAAATCTGTCAGATTTATACAATGTACATACGTATATTGTACACCAAGTGGGGATGTACAAACACCATCAATTGGCTCAGACATGTCTAGGAGATCCTCATACCTGACACAAGGTGAAATCAGTCTTGGCACTCAGTGATCGTGCTTTAACTCTGTGAATTGAACATGAAGAAGAGGTTGAAAGCTCGCTGTCCTGAGCTCTATCTTTTGATTGAATCTTTCAGGAAACAAGACGCGCTGTCAACCCTGTGAACGTACTTCTGCAACTTGAAAAGAGACAGCGTCTGCTTAGCCGTCACAGCAGAAGAAGAATGATAGGGATAGCCAGAGCTAGTAAGTGCTCTGTGATGTAAGATAGTGATTTATTGTTGTGGATACAAATCCGGCATTAGAAGCAACCTTCCGCTCTAAGGAAACATTCATAACAAGTATGTCCATAGTGGTTTATTCACAATTTGGAGTGAAATGAAAAAATGAATGAAGTGCAAAACACATTCTGGTCCGATTTGAATTGAGCCAGGTTTCTTTATGAGCTATTTCACAGGTGAACACCATAAGTGGTACATTACAGCAGTTCATTATTCTAATGTAGGGTTACACAGATCGGAATCTGATTTGTTTTTTACTTCACTTTCCTGCCAGAATCATCAAATCTTTGCATTATGTGAATGTTAAGTGATCCACCATCTTTATTGTAAACAACTAAAATCAACTTATCTTTAATTTTACCATTTCTCTGTTGTCAGTGAGAGATACTAGTGACATTTCTTTGGGAAACTGATGTACAGAAAATCAATAGACAATATTTTTTTAATCACTTAACATTTAAAAATAAAGAATAAAGACGTTTCTTTGACTTTGCAAGATATTCAGGGTAATAAGAAAATGGAATTTTAGGATGTTTGTCCCTTTAAGGAATAATAGAAATTTCTCAGCAGAATAGTCCTTTGGAAAATCTAATGTTATTACAACATATTACTGTTTTATTATTGCTGCCAAACAAAAGTGAATGTGGAAACGCGATACAATAATATGTTCGTACAGTAGCATTAAGTTAGTGCTAGTGCACATTGCTACAGTTCTTAGCACATTATTGCCACCATCTGTCAGTCAGTGGAACAGCACCGAACTGGTAGCACTATGGAAACATACAGTGTTTGAATGTGTTTCTATAGCGTCTCCAGTGGACAAAACATCCACTGGGGGCCTATAAAGATATGATATTCTTATGCATGAGAACAATGCAAACTTAGTGGGAACTAACTCATCAAAACATCCAAAGATGTTGATGAGTTGATCCAAA
Source organism: Sandelia bainsii (assembly GCA_032362345.1). Classification (NCBI taxonomy): domain Eukaryota; kingdom Metazoa; phylum Chordata; class Actinopteri; order Anabantiformes; family Anabantidae; genus Sandelia; species Sandelia bainsii. Next base: position 10,180,076 of record JAUMHL010000013.1, read on the forward strand.
GACGCGCAGACAAAGGCAGGATAGTACATGTCCGGGAATGGTAGAAAACTATTGGTGATTGTTGAGAAATAATTTTCAAATCAGTTTATTGCCAACATGCAATTGACGACTGAAAAAAACTATACAGTACAGAACACATTATTAAGGGTGTTGTTTAGGATGTAGGTTGTTGGCAATAAATTAACTATTTTTAAGCTCAATACATTAACTCAGTTATCAAGAAAAATGGCTAACATTTACATTAGTTGATTCATGACCTTCATGAACACAAGGTCCACTTACTGACTTTTTCTGGAGCTTTCGACAGCATCTCACAGATAACGAGGAAGGTGGCCAAAGATTACCCTTAAACAGAGGATATGGGGTTATGACAGGTGTTGCGATCTCTCATACGGCCACCTGTTATGAAAACTGATGACAACTGAGAAAGCTCCATCTGCTGATGAATACTGTGAGATTCAAATTGTGGATAAAGCAAACACATTTCAGTTAGCAACATGAAATATCTTGGATGTGTTTGAATATGGACTGTTAACTATTTTATGAAAATGCATAGTTCAAGAGATGAAACTATATCAGTTAGTTTGAGTTTAAATACAAAGTGATATTCGCCTTGCTCTTAAACGTACTTGAGACAAGTTATTTGCTGACTCCCACAAGTTTAGGATTCATTTCCTGACTCATGTCAGCTTCACAGGTTCACTTCCAAAGGGCTTTCTTCTCACATGTAATTAGGAGTAACATGAGATTTGGACCGAGCTGACATTCATTTCTAACAATTTGAACAATTTCATCATCTCACAGGGGCCTGGTGTGAAATATAGCCCCATGGCAACGCTGTGATTAAAAGAATGGTTCATAACTTTGGCACTTTCTCTACAAGCATATCACCTCTGAGATTATTACTGCTCATTATTAATGGTCTTTATTATAGTTTTTTCAGGCATTATGATGAGATCCAGTGCTATCAGTCAAGTCATAAAAAATACTCATCTTACTCCACAGCCATCAGTGAATGTGAAAGCTTCTGTCATGAAACCTGTGATAATCCTCTTGTAAAGATAAACCAAAATGAAGGGATGTGATGAAACAAGTCATTATGTCCCCCCTCAGGGGAAACATAATGACTGCTTGCATTGCAGCAGGCCATTAGGTAGAAAGAACAGAGCGAGCAGAGGTTAAATAAACATGCATGACCCTAACATACTGTAAGTAGAAGTGTTGAGTTGCCCCGGTTGAGAGCAGCTCAGTTCCTCACCCCGCTGTCATGGCTGAAATGTTCCAAGTCAATGGGCTCCTGCTGTATATGAGCATCTCCGCGGTTAACACCATCCTTTTATCTGTGATGTATTTATAGATGCCTGTGGATATGAACACAGCCGTCATGCTTGAGGGAGTCAAAGGAACCAAAGTGAACTGTCCTGCAGTCGTCAGGCTCTGCGGAGCCAACAGACCGCTGGTGCTCAATGAGTAGATAGTTCTATTTTCACTCGGCTGGATCGCACAAAATCTAACACAATAGAAGCTGCTGAACCAGTAGGAGCTCCCTGTTTGGTGTTTGTGTAGCAACTTGCACAAGTGAGTGCTGATTATACATAATTCGTATAATGCAGTTCTGCAAATCAAACTCCTGTCAAAGTTGTCACCTGCGTGGCACATTTGTCATTCACTGATTAAAACAGGGTGAATATTGCTTTTATTAACTTGACCATGATGTCAGTCATCAGCTTATGAAAATGCTTTCCAAATAGTTTCTTTATCTTTTCAGAAGAATTATTCATATATGCAGTTGAGGGCAATTCAGTTTTCTCATGTGGCAGATGTGATTAACATGCACCTTGTGGTGTCCGGGTTTCAAATCTCTTCCTCTGCCGATTATCTGATAAATGTAAAATTAGAACTTGCTACCGACTTGGCTTTCAAACAACTACCATTGTTTCTTCCTTTAGGTAAAATAATACATAATCTTTGTTTAACTGTGGGATTATTACCAGAGAGAATATTTTTGAACCAGTAAATACAAACCATTCTTCACATTTTCTTTATTTAAGTGGACAACAAACACTACTGTTACACTTGAAAGACACTAAAATGGTAATATCATACACCAAAGACAGACCAAAGACACAGGACATGATACAAATCACTAATGACTACAAGTCACAATAACAAGATAACAGCATGCTGAAATGAAATTGCTAACATTTATTTTGTGGTAGTAGCAAACTGGCTAATGTCAGTAAGATTATGTAATATATGTAATGTAACAGTAATATGCTGTAAATCTGAAGTTTACTAATGTGAACCACTATAAGCTACTGTTCATACTACTTTCAAACGTTACGTAGTCGTACTTTTTTTGAAGGTGTCGTAAGGACAGACCTCATAGAACTGTTGTGTGTGAGCTTTTATGATTATAAGGATAAAAGAACAGTTCAATATTTTTTTCTGGAATATATTATTCACTTTCTTTTGGCCAGAGTTAGATAACAGGATTTGTTCTCACATCTGTTTGCTGAATGTGAGCTGGAACCAGCAGTCACCTAAAACAAAGAGAAACAAAAGCTCACTCATTAAACGCACAATTATTAACACATATCACACAATTATTAATGAGGATGTCATTGCATTATTAACAAATATAATCATAAAAATGCATTTTATAATCTGCTTATGACCAATAAGTCTAACATTTATACAGGACTGTTTGTGTCCTGGTTGCACTCCTCAGACTGTCTGTGTGCCTTCAAGCAGGCTCTGCTGCAGACCTTTAGATTTCTCCTATGCTGCTGTCTTTAATCAGAGGACTCAGTCAGAGCAGCACATGGCCGACCCCGACCTTGTCCTGTCAGATACTCTAATTCTTAAGCAGACTCGCTGTGACAGGCCAGTGTGAGTGAAGGGAGCATCCCAGAAACCCTCGGGCTGGGCCATTCTGTACCCACTGATGTTCAACTGTGTGGCAGCGGTGAAAGAACAAAACCATGTGAAAGACTCTTATGTTATTCCCAAATTTAAAGCCCTGGTTTTCTGCAGTTATAGAATAAACTAGGGAACTATAAACATGCACCATTTATAGTTGCATAGTTTATTTTATAAGGAATGCAACTCTTTGTGGTTGTTTCACACCTTTTTGTAATAATTTTGTGTTCATTTTGTAGGTGTGTTGTATCTTGTTGCAGTTTAGCATCTCACTGAGGTTGTTTGTTTCTCATTGTGGTGATTTTGCATCTCCTTGTAGATGTCTCTAGGAATTAATTTTACGCCTCTATTTGGATTCTACAGAGGCTCAGGTCCATCCCCCTCTAAGGCCGTTCAGTCGTCCATCTTAGATAACAATAAACTACCAGCCAACTCCACGACCTTCTGACTAAGTAAGAAGGGTGCTTGAGCTGGTCAGTCAGATTTAAGGGGAGCACATCACACACCTGGCTACCCATATGTTCCCAGCCCTGTTTGGGTGATTAGTATTTATTTATATCAGAACACAGACACTGATTGAGAGAAAGATGTTGATGATGCAAATTAAAAGAGAGCTGTTTAATCTGAGCTTGTTTTGTTGTATTCCCAGGTGAGCCACCTGACATGAATGTTTTCTTCATCTGTGTCTTCTCTTTCAGCATTATTGTTATGTCAGTTATTAGGATGAGCAGAAAATATTGACACTAGCACAAGTTAAGCTGTTGATTATGTAAAGTTATTCAGTTTTGGAATAGACCAAGGTGTTGTTTATGCTCCCTCAGTCTTATTTCCCAGGTGGACAACCTAATACCATCTGTTCATGTGTTTTTGTTATTTTGTTTTCTCTCACATTATTATTCTTTCTCTTTTATTTATTATTTCATCTGTCATTTAATAAACAGGTTGCACAAATTATTACAAAAAATACTCACACCTGCACAGATGGAGAGAGTGTTTGACATTTTAACTAATTTTAATTTGTAGAATCTGGGATTTGTCAATGCTCCAGATCAATTACTGCACTGGCTGTCTTCTTCTAACTCTTCTGTTTGTTCCTCCACTTCTTCTTTGTTTATTACTAATGAAAGTAGCATTAACCATTTAAGCAAAGACCCACTTCCAAAATTATAATGAAAAAGTTGACATATTTATTTTAAAAAACAGACAACAAGACAGCATGTCCCATTAATTTGTTGTGGTGCACTTTGTAATTCACAAATGTGCTTCCTTCCTGTAATTGATCAGCTGAGGTATGAACAAAAACAGATCTTATAAATGATGTCCTGTCTGTGTCTCTGTCAGAGATGGACTCCCTGCGTATCCTGCTCTACTCGCTCATCTTCCTGCTCAGCGTCTTGGGCAACCTGCTGATCATCGTGGTCCTGATGCTGAACAAGCGCATGCGCACCGTCACCAACTCCTTCCTGCTGTCGCTGGCGGTCAGCGACCTGATGATGGCCATCTTCTGCATGCCTTTCACCCTCATTCCCAACATCTTGGAGGACTTCATCTTCGGAGCTGCCATGTGCAAGATCGTCACCTACTTTATGGGTGAGGATGAAAGGAATTGGAAACACAGCACAGAATCTGTTTAGCTGTTTCCCCCTGTTTTCGGACTTTCGGAGCGCTTGCTCCTTCACATTAAACACACAGGTGTATATTTGAATCACTATCTGCAGTGGATGTAGTGTCAGGCTGTGTCCTCATAAATGTGGATATTTCTTCACAGCTTTGAGTAATTTCTACTTGTTATGTGAACAAATCAGGGCTGATTGTTTTTTGTTGACTAGTTATAATTAGGGTTGGCAATAATGACAAGATGTTAATGGACAAAAGCTTTTCTTCAAGATGAAATACTGCACTGAGTCACATGACACAGGCCCATTATTTCCAAAATCATACACAAGAAGCTGCAGTCATGTTAAACAAAAGTGACAGAAACAAAGGAGAAATTAAATGAATCAGATATTTTATATAAGACTCAGCTGGTCATTCTGGCTGGGTTAATGGGTGTTTTATTATTCTAGCATAAAAATCTGGCCTGTCTCTGTGGCTGGCAGCTGATCAGAAACGGTGCTGCAGCTTTAGGATTCTGCCTGAAAATTGCTCAATCTCTAACAAGAGGCTGTCTTTCAGAGAGGCTTTTCTCTGGGCTTCATTTTGCCTGTCAGAAGGTAACCATCATGCTGAAAGTGCTCGAACAGTCACACATCTTCAGGAGTGTGACTTAGCGATGAGCTGGCTCCCATCAGGCCAGAGAGTCAAGGTGCCACGTGAGGCTTGAGTCAGACTGAAGCACAAGAGGACAGCAAAGAAACTGAGATCCACTGCAGCACTTTTTCTCTTCACTTTACTTTGAGCTTTGAATGTCTGAGAAGAGTTGCTGAATGGTGAGGTCTACAATCCCATTATTGTCTCAGAAATGTGATGCACCATCTGTGAGAACAGGCTCGGTGAATCTCCTTTTCAATTACTGGACTGTCTGAGCTGTGATATGAAGGAGAGGGGCTGCAAGGCCAGCTGCCTCAGACTTTAAATACAAACTTATTGTTATTTGGCTGCTTTGTCTTATTTTATACTTATCATTTCTGTCAAGGGAAAGGCTCCAGAGTAGGTTAATGAATGACTGAGAAAGGATGAATCACTAAATCATATTAGCCCTTTATTAAACAGTGAATAATGACTGGGATTTTCTTCATTGCTGATGTGATAGATGTTACTTCCTGACTTCAAAACCTGCAGTAGCCTTTTATTCCCTGTGCACAATATATTCAATGATTAAGAATTTCATTAGGCTTCGTTTGAATTAATCCGTTATTCATTTCAAGAAAGCGTAACCGAAGGAGAAAAAATAATGACTTGCTATTGGTCAACAGGGCAAATTTGCATGCTGACATTCACAGGAGTTAAACTTTATGAAAAGCTTTGTGCAGATTTACTTCATTAAATGCCAGTGTGACCAAGCCTTTACAATAATCCCACTAAGAAATGGCTAGATAATTAACATGCAAAATCCTGTCTGATACCTTTATTCGACTTGATCCTGTTCACTGGTGACCACGGTTGCTATAGAAGCCTTGTGTGTACTAGAATCACCTGAATGAATTGACAGTATTCGTGTCGGACAAGATGTTTTCACTTAACGTATTCAGTTTGCTTTGGTGTGCTTGCAGTGTGCTAGAAATTCATCTCTTGTCCATCAAATGCTTTTTGGGATTTAGCATCAATACATACTGTACCAGACCTTAAGTGCATCATTATACAGTTCAGGCACTGCAGAGCTGAGATTGAAAGAGTTGTTTGCTTGTGTGTAGTACTTCTGAATCATCATATGTACATGCAGCTGCCGCATGACATCCAAATGCCACACGTCTTGCACTTTGACCAGAGATTGAATGATGTGAGGCAAATGCCCGTCTTGAAACATCCGCATCTGCATGTATGAACCCGTATCTGTCAAAGCTCCCCGAGTGATCTCCTGTGAGTGATGCCCTCTATCAGCCAAAACGAATCAATACGCTTGGTCTTTGTGACTATCCTCAGCCATTGATTTTGCAGCAAACCTGCTCGACAGACTCATCTACCCTTCGCAAACTCATCTGTTAGCACACGCCCATTAGACATATAATACCCCATCCATCCTTCTAGTCACCCATTCACTCGGGCACCCATCCATCTAACCCTGGCTCGATAACCATGTGAGTCATAGCCCCTCTACTGTTTCAGTGGCAGTTATGAGATCGATGTTGTAATATTCTGGGTGTGTGCATTTGTGTATGTGTGCAGGCTTCAATCACATTTATGTATCCATGTTTGTGTTTTTGTTGTTGGTTGTATGATGCAATTACCGACCAACTTACCAGCTCAGTCTGTCGGCTGCCCCAGGGGTCCAGTTGGCGTAATGTATTACAATTTAGTTTTTTGTGGCTTCCAGCAAACTTTTACAGAAATGGCTTCAAGGGCATCTGACACCTATAACACTGTTAATTCCATTTGTAAAGTTTGTTATGCCTTCAGGCATCTTTAGGGGAAACTGTAACAGGAAATTATGTGAGAGCTAAGAACTAACAGGAGTCATTTTCAGCAGAGGAATGTAAATCTTCTCTCCCAGGTTGAGGTGTGCTGAGAGATACTCGACTGCAACTTTCACAGTTTCTCTCAAAAGCCAGTTATCAAGTAGAAGACTACTGTGAGTGTTTCAGGTTTAATGAACAAGAAAAAGGATTAGAGCTCGTTCATCCCCAAATAAAGAAGATAGAGCGCAGGTGGAAAATGTGAGCATTTGGTTGGTTAGTTGACTCATAATTAACTTCGAAGCACCTTGTTCAGACTCTCTGCCGAATCTCCTCTACTCAATTGTTAGCCTCTCTGGACAGGAAATGCCAGGGAGTCAAGCTTTGATCAGCAAGACTGTCAGAAAACTCAAGTAGAATGGACTTACAGAAGCAATAACTGAGACACAGGAGACGTGCATTAAGAAGAAAACTCTCTTATCTGTTTAATGTAGAAAATCTATCATGAGTAGCTGACCGTACTTTATTGTTAGGTATTCAAATTTATGTAATATACAGGAGCTCCAGTATATGAGTTTCACTGACCATGAAGCATGTTAGATGCTTTTTTTCATTTCACAAAGGACACTAGAATTCAAATAAAGGAGAAAATGCTCTCAATGCATTGTTGCTTGATGAACACTCTACTGTTCAGTATCCATGTGTGTAAGCGTACGATCTATATACAGTTGCTGTGGTATTTTGTGCCTCCGCACCAGCGAGAGCCAGGGTCAGAGGCATTATGTTTTCAGGTTGTCCGTTTGCATGGCTACTCAATTCATGTATCTCCCATTCTCTGAAATGCTATATCTCAGAAACCCATGCATAAACTTTTTAGAATATGATTATTTACAACGTCACTGGTTAGAGGAGGCATACAACACAGTGCGTTCATTCTAGTGTAAAAGACACTTTAAAAGTGTTTTTAAAGAGACTTTTACTACACCAAGAATTTCTATTTTGTTTCATAACATTGCTGTAGAGGCCAAACAAATTGGTTCATGAGTATTTCTGATCTGAGATCAGCGTTGGCTTCCTCTGACATTAACAAAACAGATGGTCAACTGGACCTCAGCTGAAATGTTGAAAGAAAAGGAGAATTAATGAATTTGGGCATCATGTTCCTGGATAAGAATCTAATCCCTCAGACAAGAAGCTACATTTCTTTGAACTGTCTTTGACTACCTGTAACTGTGTCATCAATTCAAATCACAGCAGTGTCAGTTCTATACATCACCTGGAAGATTACTTCCTGTCAGTATAAATGTGCACAACTTACCAACCCATGAGTCTTTATAATTGTAGGGTTTGGAAACATCACTGAATTTAACCTGCGGCTCTATTTTGCACAGGCTTCACCCTCTACTGAGCTACTCATCTTCATGTACCCATGCTCTGACAAATTGCATACTAGGATGTGTTCCAAAAATAATGAGACAGTTTTTCCTCTATGGTGGCTGACTTCTCATGCAGTTTTATGACTGTGCCATTTTATCTTTGCCAAAAATACCTGTGCCTTCTTTTTCAGGATTTTAAAATAACTGTGGATTTTTACATCGGTTTTATGTCAGATGCCATAGTTGAACATTTTGGGGAAATACCCCCTTCCTGCTTTATGAGAGTTAGATGAGAAGATTGATAACATTATTGCCACTTTTTGGTCAATAAAAGGCTACAGTTAGTAACTAGCTGGTTAGCTTTGTATATATAAAGCTTCTCTAACATTGACTACGAGTTTGTTTAATCCATACAAAACTGAAGTGTAAATTGTGAAATTGGAGTTTTTTTTATGGGCGTATTTCCAGATTAATTCTTGGAGAGGCAACTTCATCCGTTCAGTATAAGTTGCATTTATAACATGTTAATTATTACGTTTTTTAACTGTTGGGAGGGTAGATTTTGGATACCTTGGGAAAGATCTAGGATAGCTGTTTCCCTATTTTTCCATTCTTAATGCTAAACCAAACTGACAGTCTTGTGGTAGCAGCTTCATACTGTATTTACCAGACAAACTTGAAAGTGGTGTTGATCTTCTTTAATACTCTAAGCAAGAAAGCAAGTAAACATAATTTCCTGAATGTTAAACTAGCTTAATTCTGTGTGCAGCCTTTGATTATTGTTTCTTTCATAATATTAATTTTATTGGTCTGCATTTACCTGCAGCTGTTTTTACTGCTGTCTTAATAATGCCCTTTTTCTTTGAATCCCACTATGTGTTTACTTTGTTAAGCACTTTTCAAAAGTGTTATATAAATAATGCGTCTTTTTATTCGTCTTCTCATTATTTTTTATTGTTCCTGTTGATTATTGCTCCTCCTTTCCTTGCTGGAAAAGAGGAAAAAAAGAAGAATATTCCTACTTCTGTGTTCCATATTTCCACAATCAGTGAAAGCTGAGCTGTGGCTGGGCATGACCGCCTTCAAGCATCCACAATAGATTCCCCCCGTGTTGTCTTTTTCTATGTCTGTGCTTAGCACTTGAAAGAGACGTGTGGGTGTGAGAGTCGTATTGTGCGAGACTTGTGCAGTCCCGATGCGCTGTTAAGATCTGCGTGTGTAGACTGTTCCACCCACCTCCTTCTGCCTAGCCGGAGCTGAAGGTGGTTATTTTAGCTGACCGGTAGTGCACACTGGTCAGCAGTCAGTGTGGACTGTGTCATGGAATGAGTGGGCTGCCCTTCCATCCTGTGCTTTGCAGGCAGGCTTCACATTCTAAGCCTGTACACAGTGATGGCTCTTTGGCTTATATTAACAGATTTTGTCACTTATTTTACTACTCTCAAATATAATTGGTACATCATCATGGCCTAAGTTTTTGGGAATGCAGACAGGACGTGTACACCAACGTTAACACCAGCTGGTGATTTTATCTTATATCGTAGTGGACAGGGGTCAGTATTTTTTGAATAGGGCTGTGCAGCTGCAGACTGGTGTGCTAGAGTGCCCATCCGATCATGTTGCTATGGATTCAGTTGAGTGAGGTGTGAGTTACATCTCCAGCGACACTTTCTTTAGCCTATGCCAACAATATATTTGGGAGGTGTTTCTCACTTTTCAAAGATATCGTGTTTATTCTGTTTCTTCAGATATGATTGTGTTAGGCGTTATAAGGAGTCTGACTCTTGAAAGGGGTCATATTGTGCTTTTTGTGGTCTAATATTACATATATACCTTTGTCATGTTGGGTGCCCATGTTAGAGGCCCCTTGATGCCACTGCTTTGCTCACTGACAGATTGATATGCCTCGCACACAGTGTTTTATCGGCTGTGAAGCAAAATGAACTATACTTCTCCTTTTATGACAAAATCATAAAACAACCATGGATACAGTTATAGGGCAGCAAAAGCCTTTGAGCAATGTTTTAATCTGTTCATGGCACTTCACGGGCAACTGTTTTCCCAACCTGCCCCAGTATGCAGCATGATTTTCCACTAAGTTGTTGCTGAAGGACGGTACTTTTCCTACTGTACCAGTGTGGGTGGAGGAATCAGGAGCGAGGCCAGTAAGCTAAAATATGTACGTGAGATATTATTTTGTATTGTTTATTTTATTGCGTGGCTCTTGAATTACTTTATACCAACAGGTAGACTAAGTGTCTCTGCGAAGTAGCATATGTAATTTACAAAGCTAAAGAACCAGAGTTACACTATGTAACTATTGCTCCCCATTTCGGTGTATTAGTGGCCCAGAGGTTTTGGTTTGATGTAGTATCCTGTCAGGATTCATGTCAGTGTAGCAGCAATCAAAAAGAATGACCCTCTCGCAAAGAGCTGAATGTTTTTAATAATGCACAGCAGAGTCTCAGCAGTGTTCACTGCACATAAAAGGCGTTGATGTTCTGTTTGGTCTGGAGAATCTCTGCAAGTCTGCTCCGCTCCTTCTTTAAGCACAGGAATGGGATAAAACCATTCTCTGCTTCTATCAGACTCCACATCAAATCCCCACACTAAATATACTCACAGCCCTCTTTCTTCTCTAGGTTGCAGTCTTCTTATTTGTCGGTTTTAAAAGTGTTGCACACAATATACACTAATCTTTTAGCTGCTGTGAACAAAGCCTATCACAATAGAAAGGAACAAAGATTTTATCTCTGGTTTGCAGGAGAGAACTTTGTGAAACGTTGCTGGAACAGAGAACGAGGATATATTGTGCTTGATCAAGCCACAGAGCAGTCCACAACTCAAATACCTAATAGGGTTCCTCTAAATTGAATTGCAGCATGTTCATAGGAGCATGTATAACGACTTCCTTCTTTGAATGATAATGCAAAGCTATGGTTTAGACAGGATATGGTCTTCTGTCATGGAGGAACAATGAGTGGGGATTTATATGTGACAGTCAAATGGTGGATTGAGGTAGTTACTTCTAGTTGCAACAGAGGACCAGTGTTGTGGGTAGGGGGGGGTGCTAGTGACACATGGGTGTGGGTTTATTAATTTGTCTCACCCCGGCTCATCCTTAGAACACAGCCTACTGTATGCACTGAGTGAGCTTGCTCCCCCTCTGCAGATTATGCATATTCATACATGCAAATACAGCTTGGTCTCTGAAGGAAGTTACCCTGTGTTGAACCTTAGAGAGACAGCAGCTGAGTGAAGGAGGAGGACGTGTCCTTAAATGTGACGGATGGCGGTGGTGATGATGCAGTAATTTAGCATTAATTTGACACTTTTACATTACCAGAACCTTTTTCTTTTCATTTTTGTTTTACTGTGATTCATTAGCTATTCAATTGTTTGCAAGTCACTGGTTGGGCTCAATAACATTTTTATCAAATTCAATTCCACTTATCAGCTACAATATAAAGACATCTAATGACCTTTTGTTAAATAAAAAAGTCAGACACCCTGCTGTTTTTAGTGGCAGACTAATTAATATTTACAGCCTGTACCTACAACCTGAAAATGAAATGCAGCATAATGCATGACATGTTAATTATATGTATCTGACACGTTCAGTTAACAGCTGCAGCGTTCTGTAACTCATGAGCTACTTACGCCAAGTGTTGAAGGTCTTGAATGAATGAAGTTGATTTGATTAAAATCTTAATACACATGAAAGATTTATGAGAAAGGATCATTGAGTGTGACTGGATTTGTGATTTTGATCAGCCTCAGTGTTTACTGTTCGCTCTCTTACAGCTGTATCACCGCTGGTTTGAGTTAGTGCTAATGCTAACCTAACATTTACTACTACTGTTTCTTCACATTAAGCTTTGCAATGCCAAAACACAGGGTGCCTTGTATTGTGAGTATTTTGTCCTGGTGGTGGCACCAGGAGAAAGCTCATAGACTGTTTAAAATATAACAGGTTCATCTCCTGGGAAGCATAAATGTAGTACATATATTTTGTGTAATTCTTTATGTAAAAGTGGAAGGTGTCGCTTGGTGATGGTTGGATATCTGTACCAAATGTCATAGTGACTCTCTTTGTAGTTGTTGCAGCACCTTTTTTTTTAGCTCTCCCCTCAGCCAGTTCTCTAAGCATTTACTCGTCTCTTCTTTCCTGCAGGGATCTCTGTCAGTATCTCCACCTTCAGCCTCGTGGCCATTGCCACTGAGAGATACAGCGCCATCTGTAACCCGCTGAAGTCCCGTGCGTGGCAGACTCGTTCCCACGCCTACCGCGTCATCGCTGTTACCTGGGTGGTGTCGCTCCTAATCATGGTGCCCTATCCAGTGTTCAGCATCCTCAAGCCTTTCCCCAAAACCAACAGTACTGTGGGGCACATGTGTCGCCTGGACTGGCCCAGTGTGCAAGCTGAGCAGACCTGGTAAGTGAAATGCTTCTTGGCAGAGATGGACACATTAATTACTTATGCATTATCGGAGCCCTAAGTATGCATAATTCTTAAATAGATCACACTCCCTATAGAAGCTATTTAAAAACCTAATGTAAACAAATGAAAAAGAAAGTTAAAAAAAATTCACAGTCAAACTGAAACTCTGCACAAAGTCTATGAAAACTTTAAAAGATTTTATCTTCATAACAATAATTAGGTGGACGTGCTTCCACAGCCATGATAGGGATTAGTTAGTAATAGATGAATGAATGGAGTCAGTTAACGAATTGAATACAGTCTGATTTACATTCAGTGTAATTGTGTAATTTACATATGCATTACAACGACAAGGAGCAAGTAGCGGCGTTTTTTGAGCAGTGCAATCAGACCATTTTCTACTGATTGCTCACAGTTGGAAAACAGGTTGCATGCTGATTTGGTCATTTTGGTAATATAGCTCAAATTTCTAAACAGTCTGCACCTCACTGTTCTCAGAGCAGTAAATTGAAACAGGCCAGTGTTTTTAACTGTTCTACTTAATCCATGACTTGAAATGTATTAGTTATACTTGTTTTGAGTTCAATAGAAGACATGAAACATAATTTCTCAGTGCTAATGGATGAACTAGCCTGTGTGCTGTAGGTATGAAATGGTCGTGATACTGCATTTGTAGTTTGTGTTGTAAGCCGACACTTAGTATAAAATGGTTAAAAGAGAGTCACAGTCACACAAGAAAACGGCACAGTTTGTGCTAGAAACTTGGTGACATGGGACAACTCGCAGGGCTAATAGTCTGCTACTGAACATTTTTATTATTTGTATTCTCTGCACTGCACCATTTGTTTCCCAGGACATTTGTTCTCAAGTTTCCAGTAAAGAAACATTAATCATTGAATGGGGGCTTTCCAAGCTAGTTACCTTGTTTACTGTTCAGTTCATTTTACTTAACAGTCACTTAGCTTTAAACTTTTCTTGCTAATTGCATACATTCACAAATTATTCAAATGATGCCAATATTACTAACTCTTTCTCATATCTGTCTGTAAACCACATCTCTTTTGTGAAGCTGTTTTAAAGTTTAAATGCTGGTGTGACCAGGCCTTTTGAGCATTTTCACTCCACCTACACTGCAATTATGATCGAGTGGAAGCTTTTAAATTCTTCTGATTTTAGGATCGAGCCCTGGGGCAGAAGTTGTACAGGTGGTTACAGGTGTGGTGTCTGAAAAATGAGTGAGATCAGTAGATGGGAGACTGGAAAAGGTGAGCAGAGAACTCCTGTTGAGGCTTAATTAGAGCGAGTTTGAAAAAGATCAGTTTTCTAGCACAGAGGGGGTTGTTCCAAAAAATGGAGGAGCTGAGAAAGAAAGTAGAGACTAGATCGTTAGACAGAGATACTGTAGATAATGTGTCTGCCTTCAGTATTGTGCTGCTGCGAGGAGACATGTAACCATTTTGCTGTTGTTTTGAATTACCATGACTGTTCTGCTCCTCCTGACTGTAAATGACGAAAGAGTAAAACTTATGCAAAAGGTTAGGAATTTATTGGTGCAACACTCTGGGTTGCTCTGCGTTTGGAAAATCATCCATCCATTTGAATTCTCTCTGAGGATCAGTAGCAGTCGCTCTGTTGTTAAACCACACCCCATGTATATGAATACACAGTCGAGGACAAGGTATGTTAGAGCGTCTTGGGACATACTGCTCAGAGGTTTTCACAGCTTTGTCCATAAACAGCTCTGGCTCCTGCAGGATGGTGCAATTAAGAGGAAGAAGCTGAACATGACAAAACCTTGTACATCTTTCTACATGACAGCCTTTGTGGTCAAACACTAAAGAATTCTCAAAGCCTTCACTGGGAAAGACGAGACAGTGGGAGACCAGTTAATTAGTCTGCATGGAGAGGAGGATGAGGAGGTGGAAGACAGTCGAGACTCAGATGTCAAAAGTCCAAACGTGTCACAGAGTGTGAGGACCTTTCACGGTTTAATTCACAGTTTCATCTTTGCCCATCGTAACCGTCTTTGGAATTACTCTGAAGTTAGGTGTTAAAGCTCAGGCTGCTCAGAGGTGACGCCCTTTTCATCTACTGTCCATTATATGACCTAATGAAGCAGTGCACAGAGTTACTGAAGCATCCGATTTTAGACTGAGGTCACGATCTGAGATGAGTTAATGATAGGGAGACGCACAAGAGCCATAAAGTGGTTAATGAAGCAATTTTGTCAAGTCTAACACAAATTTAATGATTTTTGAGTTACATAATGATGCTTATGACTGATGTGCATCGACAACTTTTCAAGTACACAAACTGGGGTTTTCCATAAATAAATCTTTGCAGTAAAGGTACTCTGGAGGGATGAGGAGGCTTTTTACTGTATTCACACTTCATCATGTTTCTAATCATCTACATGTACACAAGATAGTGTTGTCTGTACTGAAGTGCAGATATTATTTAGACATTTTAAATTCTGTTTACGGTCAGTGTGTTTTAATTTAAGAACCAGTGAGTATTTTGGACAACTGCCTTTTCAGGAAACAGATAACAGATAAATAAAATATATAAATAAGCTAGAAAATAAACATATTTAGTTTCCTTGCAAAGGGACCTGAGACTTTAAGGGTCTATCCCAGCTGTCATCAGGCGAGAGGCGGGGTACACCGTGGACAGGTCGCCAATCCATCGCAGGGCCAACACACAGAGACAAACAACCATGCACACTCACATTCACACCTACGGA
>JAUMHL010000013.1:10195965-10215773 GCA_032362345.1 Sandelia bainsii
AGAACCCACGCAGACACGGGGAGAACATGCAAACTCCACACAGAAAGGCACCCGGCCGACCCAGGGATCGAACCCAGATCCTTCTAGCTGTGGGGCGACGGTGCTAACCACTACACCACCGTGCCGCCCGATGTTCAGTTCTTACATATTATTTCAGTATGAAATGTACGGGAAAAATAATTGCAGAGAAGACGTCAGAACTGAGTAGTGCCTGCAGTTTTCCTCTCAAGCTGCACAACCTCAAGCAGAAACATGTGTCTAAGTCTGTGTGTTAGCAATACTCACAAGCAGTTGTTACTTTAATCTTTCTTCTTCACAGTATTTATAATTTTAACGAGACACTTCTCCTTATTTAAGTTATGTTATTATGCAACAAAGCGTGGCAGTTTTGTGGAATACACTGTAACTAATCAGCAACTAGTAGTCCCTCTTGGGTCCTTTTACTGGTTAGGTCTCTCTTTATTTATTTATTTATGCATGTTGTGTTCAAGAGGGATTTCTACATGTACTGCCTTTCAACTCCCAGTTATGTAGAAATGCTGTGAAATAAAAAAATAAAAAAATAATCCAATGTCCATGTCTCCCGGTTAATGTCAGGGTTTATATGTAGACGTGTTTGTAGTGGAGAAATATGTAACACATGCAATCTAAACCAAACACACCTCTCCTGGCTGATAATCATGTAGCTGTTGGGTGATGTGGGAACAGTCAAAAGATGGAGCGCTGTATGAATATTCATCTTTTTCTTTTTCATGTGTCCCTCTGCTTCAGCTCCATCCATCTGGGTTTCCCCCAATGAGTTAAAACAAGCACAAATATCCACCAGCACCCTCTTTTACTGTGTCCCCGCACTACATGTTCACTTCCTGACAGCTTTTGTCTTAACAGATTTTCCATAATATCAAACAACCAGCTGACGAGCGGCTCCAACTGAAGCCTCGCTGTAAACGAGAAGTGAAGGAGGGGTTGGTGGTGAGGTGGGGGGGCTATGCAGAGTTGAGAGAGTTGCCCAGAAAGAAATTAGAATATCAGCGAATGAATGAAACCCAGTCTCTTCCTCTCCGCTGTCGCTTTCATGTGCTGCTTGATGTGCACCGCAGATAGTGGTGGTTAAAATGAGCTTTCTCTGAAGGGAAATGTGGCTACAGCTGGTAAAGATTTATTATGATATCAGAGTGACCTCTGTACAGTTTCTTTATATTATTTAGTCATGGCTTACCCTTTCTTTCTCAATAAGTTTTATTCATTTGATTTACCAATAAAAGAGCACATTATGTTTACATGTGCTACTTATTCATTGTCACTGCATGTTCATACAAAGCTGCATGTTGCTGAAGGCTTTACACAGAATACATGCACAGTGGTATCTGCAGTCTCATACTGTCACAGGGTCTGGGTCCCTTTTGTTCTGTGAATGTTCTGTTAAGCATTGCATGCACACAGTCTTCGACTTTCTCTTTGAGGGGCTATCAATCATGAACTCGAGGGAGCCATTATTATTATCCTTCTGTGCAAGGAAAAATTTATGACCAGAATACAGCTGAGTACACAGCCCGGAGCTGCAGGAAATGTCTCCAAATGTCACATTACAGCATATTTAACTATGTTTATTTGGCAAAATGTAATTTCATACACAAATGCCTTAAGAAAAACTAGTTACATTTTTTCTGTGGTGGTTTCACAGTGTGTAACCATGTGTACTGTACAGCATGTTATGCTGTGTTTATACTGTATGAGGTCCTGTTGTCACTGTACCACATGTGTCAACACACACTGTGTAAATTGACAGCACAGTATGGCAACAGGTCGGTTTGATAAGGTTGTGTTGAAAATGTTTTCCTGGCTTAAACAGGTAGCACCGTCTTA
Organism: Sandelia bainsii; assembly: GCA_032362345.1. Lineage (NCBI taxonomy): Eukaryota > Metazoa > Chordata > Actinopteri > Anabantiformes > Anabantidae > Sandelia > Sandelia bainsii. The sequence goes on from JAUMHL010000013.1 coordinate 10,197,832, forward strand.
AATTAAATAGACCAAGCAGTCTAAGTGTGTCTAAGTGCCCTGCTTTACTCTGCAAACTAGAGAGACTAGGGGGTGTGTACTCATGTGGGAAGATGTGAACATGACAGTACCTAATGTTTGCATGTTGTGTTGTTTTTTTAAATGAAAGATTTAACTTACAGATTTAAATTATTGTCTCCAGTTCAGACCAATATATCTTGGGAGATATGTTTTAATGTTTAAGTTAAAGCTGCTGTTATCTTTTTTATACTAACAGTGGATCAAGTATTGATGACAAATGGGGTGAGTCATAGTGATAAACATAGTGAATTATCCCCTGACTCTGCAGTTAACCTCAGCTCAACGTAGCATTTTAGCATCTTTAGTTTTTTTGGTTTTCAGGCCTGCAGCTTTAATGTTGTGGGTCACTCTCACCGTGCTCGTTGCAGCATTTTCAGCTGTGGGAAGCTGTTTTTCTGCATCAAAGTCCTAAAAGATTATTGTATGTCACCTGAAACCACCTGTAAAATTACAAACCTCTTGGCCCTTGGTTGCAGAGGGACAGTATGACAACAGGTCCAGTGGTGCACTATGTACCTAATTACTTAAGTACATACTATTTCTAGTAAGTATTTGCCTTTCGTGCTACTTTAAGATGGGAGTATTGCACTTTTTTACACAAATACAGCCCTGCCAACTTCCACTACACTTATTTTACTCCCACACTTTACAAAATAAAGTGCAGCCAGAGGATAAATATATAAAATTACCTAGTTGCAGTAATGTACCAGAAAGATGTGGATGTGAAAGTATAATGATCTGAGTAAATGGTATGCAGAGCAGCAAGTACAGTAAAGCGGCAGCATAACAAATGTGTAAATGCATGCAAGCATGGTGTCAACAAGAATACCCAAAATGGTAAATACAAACATAAAGAAAAAAAGAGAAATGATAGAGCAAGTGAAGAGGAGGGTTAAAATGCAGGGTGCCAAGGAGCCTCCAGGGAGAAGCTGGCCCAGGATGATTGCAGTACTTTTTACCAGACAGCATGGGGGTAAAGGGAGGTGCTGAGAGGTGTCAGCCATCTGTGTGTGGCCTCTAGCACAGCTCCAACACATGCATGAAGGAGTATGAGGGAAAAAGAGAGATTTTCCAGCTTTCAGTTGACATCAGTTCACATTTTTTCCATTATCTTGTTATTGTAGCCAGGAGCTATAGGGTTTGATGTGTTTGGTTGGGTTTCATTAGTGACTTTTTTACACCTCTCTTCCTCCATTTGCATTATTTTACAGGTATGTGTTGCTGCTGTTCACCCTTTTCTTCATCCCGGGAGTGGTGATGATTACAGCCTACGGTCTGATCTCCAGAGAGCTCTACCGAGGCATTCAGTTTGAGCTGAGCCAGAACAGAGAGACCCCTGGTGAGATCCATCATAAATCCAATCAAAACAGCAAAAGGCTTTTTGTTCACATTGATTTAGCTCATATGGGACATGAAAACATCAATTTCACTTTTTATAGTGAGGGTGAAGCTGCAGTGAATTATAACACAGAGACAGAAAACACAAGGATTTATCAAAAGTCCAGTAAATATCTATAAAATATTAACATCTACTAACATATTTAAATTTTAAATAAAATACATAACTGTCTCAATGTATTCTTTAGCATTTTAGTTTTAATGTTATGCACTTTTTTACTAAGGACAAACCAGCATTCTCAGGCAATACAGGCAAACAAATATTGCAACATTATCTACAAAAGATGATTTGTTTGTTTTGCCTCAAGCAGAGAATGACATATTTTGTTGCTACCTACAGGTTCTGCACCTGGTACATCCAAAAATACACTTCTTCTCAGTTGTTCTAAACCCTGTACATGTTTCCATCGGCTGTGTTAAATTTTTTCATGGCTTTACAGTCAGTATTTTCCATAGAGAAGGAAAACTCTATCAGTGTGGTCCCTTCAGGTGAATTGTAAGTGCTGTTGTAACTGTGTGCGTCAGGAGCACCAGTTTCCATGGAGTCCAGTCTTGTGAGTGATTCATCAAGTTCGAGATGATCAGAAATAGCCATCAGTAGTGACTGTTAATTTATTAAACATAGGAGATTATTTCTTTGTGAACTTCCATCCTTGACATTGGATCCTCTGTTCTGCAGGACTCAGTTGGTTCAACATGTCCTCTTCTTGAAGAGCGACTTCACCAATTTTCAGCTGGTAGTTTGGGGCTTTATTGTAAATAATAATGGTATTAAACCTCTCTCTGCACATCCTCTCTTATAATATCTCTCTATTTAAAGCTGGCAACTCCTATAGATGATTTCACATCAAGGAGATTTTTGTTATGATATAGGGAAGCAAAGGGAAGTTTCATACTATTCATATAGACTTACTCCCTAAATTAGAACCCTCAGAAAGCAAGTTGAAAATCAGTGAAGCTGCCCTTTAAATGCTTTTCCTCCCACCCACATTAATACATTTCCCTTGTGCTAATCAAACAGCCCCAAACTAACACTTCTCCCCCGACACTCCACAGGCCAGAAGAATGGTGTGGGCAAGACTGCATCCGGATTGAATGATGACGATGATGGTTGTTACATCCAGGTGTCTAAAAAGCCCTCCTCTGCTGTGGAGCTTCCCACCCTCTCTTCTTCGTCTGGCGCCACCCAGGCCAAGACTGAGCGCGCCCGCAGTAACACATCAGAGGCCAAGCTGCAGGCCAAGAGGCGAGTCATCCGCATGCTGATGGTGATCGTAGCACTCTTCTTCATCTGCTGGATGCCTCTGTACACAGCCAACACCTGGAAGGCCTTTGACCTGGTGTCAGCCTCCAGAGCCCTCTCAGGAGCCCCCATCTCCTTCATCCACCTTCTGTCCTACACCTCTGCCTGCGTCAACCCTATCATTTACTGCTTCATGAACACGCGCTTCCGCAAGGCCCTGCTGTCCACCTTCGCCTGCTGCTGCCGCAACCGGCTCTGCCGCCAGTGCTGGTGGCGCAGGAGGAGAGAGGGAGGAGAAGACGGCATCGCCGCCACCTCCATGGCTACGTCAATGGCCACATCCATGTCCAAGTTCAGCTACACCACTGTCAGCACCACAGCCACCTGCTGAGGCTTGAGGAAAGCTGGGTGGTTGCAGCAGTTACTGTGTTCACCATCAGTTTTTTTTTTTTTTTTCTATCTTCTGTTTATCACTCTTCATCTTAGTATGCTGAGTCATGTGCTGAGTAATATCCCTGTCCTCGTTCATGAGGCCTTTTTTTAAAGGTCTTGTTCAAATTCTGCGTGCATGGTTGCAGAATGTGGGGCGGGGAAAACGCTGTTTCAGTTTAGTGACATTCTTTTTCTTCTGTTTAATTGACAGCATCCGCTTTGTTGCATCCTGAAGAGAACATCAAGTGCCTGTGCTGTTTGTGTGGCTAAATTTTCATTGTAGTTTGTTCACTGGCTAAGACAGACAATTTAGTGAATAACTACGTTGAAAAGCCTGTGTACATGTAAATACTGTGTTTGTGTTCTGACTGTGCCAAAGGTTACTTTCTGACACAGACACACTGTTAAACAATGGGGACTCATTAACTCAGTTATGAATCAGTGACGATTTCAGCCTCTGTTTTGTATAATGTCGTTTCATCTCCATTCATTCTGGGTATCTCTCTCTCTCTCTCTCTTAGGTTACACAAGGTAACCTATGATCATTGAGTTTGGTATTTCTGAAATATTTGAAAAGAAAGAGGTCATCCTTTCTACATCAAAATATATTAGAGATAGGAACAAGTCTAGTTTTTCACTGGAAAAAAAAAAGAAAAGTTTTTTTTTTATTATGATTAATTTCTTATTGTGTGCAAAGCTGTTTTCCAATACACCAAAAAAAATAATTACTTCATTCAGATGATTTTGTGGCTTGATCATGGCACTTAGTATATTCTCAGCACTGCTACAAATGTATATTGAATACTGATGCAGACACTAACATCCATGTGTGAATTAGCAGCAAAGGTGCAGATAGTCTATCAAGGAAAGGCTGATCGCACCTGCCTGCTGCTCCACTTTGCCCCTGCTACAAATGGCACGGGAGAAGTGCTTTACTCAAACTCACCTTTTCTGCTCAATTATCTCTGTGAAGTCTTTTATGTACTCTCTCTGCCTTCCGCTGCAGTGCTGCCAATTACTCAAAGCATTACCTAAGTACAAAGCCTCAGTTTCCAGGCTTAGACTAACGAGGTGTTTCTCAGGGACCCTCTCCTGCAGCGCGAATCTCATGGCTCTGCCTTTTTAAACCTGACGACAGATGTCTCCGCTTACACACTCCATCTTCAAGTCTTTAATAATAATAATAATAATAACAAAACTGATTTCTAAAGAACCTTTACACAAAGCATGTAGCTTTGAAAAGCAGAAACAATAAATTGGTGAGGGGTATAAAGTTTATTTTAATATTGGTAGTGGTATAATAGATTGGAATACTAATAAAAGCAGTTATAGTAATAATAATACTATAAAGACAAAACATTTAAGCAACATTTTAGAAAAATATACAACATTACTTGAGTGTTAGAATAGATTGGTAGCCTATGGCTGGTAATAGAGTGAATTTAGAAGGAGAGTGACGACATCTCCATTGACTCTAATAGAACAGAGATTCAAATTGTTCCAAACACTGGGCGCTAGTAGTAGCGGTGCTTGTGAACTAGGTGTTTTCAACACATTTTTCCTAAGGGAACAAGTTGAAACCAGCTAGGATTATGACATCTGTTATATTATTGACTTAGCAACAGCAATAGCAGGATACTGACATTATGTTTTACAGAATTTGAGCTCATTACCATCCATCAAATTAACAGATTAAGATGTTAAGATAGTTGACTAGAGTTAGCTAACCGTTTTCATGAGTTGCTTTCCAGAAAGATGTATAATATAATTTTTTGATACTGATCCCTTCAGTTGTAAAATGTTTTTTTGTTGTTGTTGCTAAATTCTGCTTTTCTCAGTGGATCTAAATCACCCTCTTGGAACTATTCAAGGCTACGTAAATCATTTGACCGGCTATCGTTTTTTGGCCCCTCATTGTCATCCCTCTTTTATTTCTAGGGCTCTGGTGAATATGAAGCCACAGCCAGTGATTGTGATTGTTTTACTAATTGATAATTGAGCTGGCTGTTTGTTTAGCTAGCTGCCAGTTATTATTTGATTTAGCTACTACTTTGTGTACTTTGGTTCGAAAACACTAATCGTCCTTGTAATGGTCCACTTCATAATTAGCCAAAGCTTTTAGAGAAATAAAACATATTTAAAAATTAAATCAGTGAACTTAGACAATATATTAACATCATCACAAATGTAAATATATTGTCACGTGTAGCCAGCTGTCCCAAAAGTACATGCAGATGACTAGTGATGCAGTTAGCTACCGCAGTTAACCCAAGGGGCACATTCCTGTGTTTACTATGGTTTGAAGTGGGGAAAAACAGCTATTTAAATGATTTTTGTCTCTGGACAAACTGCAGGGCGACAGCACTGCTGTACTACTTTGTCATACTTTGATTCAATTCCTGGAACTTTGTAAGGGACTTGGCAAGAGATAACATGATCCGTTGGCTATGAGAATAAGACCCACATTAAAAAAACACCAGAAGTTCCCTTTTAAATACAAGCTGAATAGCACATACAGATGAAGTGTGTTGACAGAACAGGAAACAGTGTTCATTAACAAATTCCAAATTCCCATGGAAATTATTAATGACTGAATTTGTGCATTACGCCAAAATATGGATGTGATAGGGTTACAGTGAATAATTTAACACCCCATTAAGACTGAAGGTTGACTCTGAGTTTTAGCACAAAAGTAGCTGGATTTGTGTTGAGCAGTGTGATGTAATACGTTTGTGCTACACACTGACAGCTTTGCGCTGTCATCTCCTACCACTTTCAAGTTTGATCCTCTTTTTCATGTCCCTCCATCGGCGAGAACTCCCCGTCCCTGCAGCTCCCCCATCTTCCCACCCACCACCCTCAGTTTTATCCCTCTCAGTGTGAATACATGAATGACAATAGCGTGCGGGTGACAGCTGAGATTTGCAGGCATAAGCAACGCTGTCCGAGAGCAGTTCACAGGCAGCGGCAGTGAGTTTGGCTCACTGACAGACAACTGGCATACAAAAATCACCAACAGAGCTTCACTTGCAAACACCAGCCTCCACTCTTTGCGTTTGTAATTAAGGCAGCAGACAATGAGTGATTTCAATGCCAGCAGGAGATACTGAATTCATTTAGGATTTATTTGACCGTCTGTGCACCCTTTGAGTTTCCATTACACTGAAATCTTTCCAAATGTTTTGTGGACAACATGAAATTGGAGCTTATGGTTTAATAAAATGCAAGTTATGAATGTTGAAAGATTATAGCTGGTTAGGAATAATGAAGATAAGCCTCTTCGTGTAGAGTTGCTTTTATTCCATGTCCTGTAGATCTACAGCTTCATTAAATAAATCTCAGTCTCTGGTTATGAACCGTGCAAAAACTTTTGGGTAACCTTGCTCACTTAGAGTTATGGTACAAGCTTCCAGGAGAGACTTCAATACTTCAATTTTGTATCTGTTCACCTCAGCAGGCCAGAAGATTTAGACATCCACTATTATCAGAAAACCACACATCTTATTTTTTCACTGTGAGAGTCAGCCCAGTTTTTACTCAGCACACTGCAAGTCAATTCAGTTGATGCTAGTGATTTTGCACTAAAGTTTTAACACATGCTCTAGACAGATATATTCACCAGAAACACATGCATGTCAGATTTTATAAGTGATGGTTCCGCTCAAGCGAAGCTAACCAGCTGCTAGCTTTAGCTTCAGATATCGAGCACACACATGGAAGTGGTATCAGTCTTTTCCTTCATGTTGAATGTCTCCTGAAGCAAACATTAAGAACTGATTTTTATTATAACACAGTAAATTTACAGACTCCTAAAAAAAACAAGATAGAATGCCCCTCCAAGGGGAAAGAAATCTAATTCTGACCCTGTCCCCAGAACAATGCTCGATGCAAATGGAAACTGAAATGAGACGGAGGCATGGGACCGTGCGCACAGTTGATTTCTCTCTTAGCTCTACCTCCCTCAACAAGAATCTCATTAGGTGCTCGAGGCGGCAGACAAGGGGGGGAAAAAAAACAAAACAGCAAACCTCATTTACCTTTTTTATTTAGTTCACAACACGTGGAACAAATGTTGATCATCTCGGGACACAAAAGAAGCGACAGCACAGAATTTAAACTAGCAGTGTCATCTTTTATAAACGTCACTCCTCTGGCAGTGAAACAGTAACCTCACATTTGTGATGAATCATTTGTTGTTAAACAAATTTTTTTTTAAATGACGAGGCGTGTCGTTTGTGCCACGCATGCCACTTTCTTCGAAGCTATATATGAAACCATTCGTGCTTATTTACTCTTTTCTACAAGCTCTAATAAACCACAGATAATGTGGTCTCTAAGCTGCTCATTATAATTTTGCTCTTAGTTAAGTCTAATTTAAAGGATCTGCAGCCTTTTGTCTTGAATTAAAGGATTGCTCACTGCAAGGAAATTCTGATCACAGTGAGCTTACAAAATCTGTGCTTAATAATGCTACATAAGAGATGCTTTTCTTAGTTCCTGAAAAGTTGGCTGCTGGGAGTTACAAGATTTCCAGCCAACAACAAACACTGACAGAGCGCTCATAAGTAAATTGGAAGGAGTCGCTTCGAGTAAAATGTGCCTGTGCTGGATTTATTTTGTTCTTTTGCAGAATAATTCATGATTGCAAAGAGCGATTTTTGTAGTTTTGCCTCAGGCGCAGAATGAAATATTTTGTTTTGGCCTACAGGTTCTGTACCTGAGTGTTACAGAGAAGTAGAGTTAATGTGAGCTGTCAAAGAATCTGCTTTCATCTGTTCCTTTCATGTACAATTTTGTCTCAGCCTTACAAGTCTTGTAAAAAGAGAAATGTGTCTTTGGTAGCTTTTTTGTGCTCCTCTTCCCTCTCAGGGGTTGGGAGGAGTAGACAGGAGTTGTTCTTTTCAAGACGCTTCTTAACACCTTCTGGGGGAGCATCTCAAGTGTTAACATCTATGTCAAGTTAAAGTCTCAGCTTCACAGAGAAAAAAAAAACCCTCACCAGTAAACAAACTGAGAAATGCTGATGGTGAGGTGATGAAAACACATCTTTAGCTTACTAGCAGTGGAAATCCTTCCCCCAATGGCGAAGCTGTCCGTGTTTGTGCGTCTACGTGTGATAAACGTTTACCAAAGCGCTCTCCGTGTCTGCTGAGTTCTTTTCATTTCGTCACATCTGGTGCCTGCTTGTGCTACTTTGTAATAATATCAAATATGTAACTGTTGTTTGAAACAGGACTTATGTCTGACAGAGGTTTTAAATGTTACGTTATAGATGGTTGTGATGTTTTGCTTTCACTGTACCTCCTGTGTAATCTGTATATGATGCTGTCTTGTTTTGGTTTCTGGTTACACGTGTGGTATTTTTCATGCCAAATTATTCAACAAAATAAATATTAAGACAATTATGAATCTGCCTTGTGTGTGACGACATGCGTGATTACTTCAATAAAAATAATAGGTTTCTGGTGTAAAATGTACTCATTTCCATTCACTGAAGTTTGAACACTTCAAGTATGATCTCAAGCAGGACAGAGGTGGACTGAGTAAGTATTCTGCACTCAGACATGAAAACAGCGATGAATAATAAAATAGCAGCAAACAATGGCAAGTCATCTTCCCTAAAGAGTACACTCCGCTGTGAATCAAAGTCCTCGAGGGATGAAAAGCCCAGAGGAAGTTCAAACTCACATTTCACGGAGCGGGAATGAAGAAGAGGCTGAATGCTCAGGAGCCATCGCCATAGCAACACATGCTGCCACAACTTTAATCTGCTGCTGCTTGGACCAGAAAACAGAAAATATGTGTGGTTTTTTTTTTTATTATTTTTTCCAACTTATCCTTCAGAGACGTGGATCTTGCCCTGTGTAAAAGCAGAAACACATTTGTTTTCTGTCAGCCAGAGCAGAAGTCCATGCAGACTTTTTAAATATTTTATACAGTGAAATATGCCATGTTCTCTGAATGTTAATGATGTTTACTCTTGTAATGGTTACCAGTTAGTTAAAGCCTGTATACTGCTGCAGTGCGTATGAGAAATTCTAAACTTTACATTAAATAAATGTTTTTTTTCTTTCTTTTTCGTTCATTTTAAATAATACTGATGGTATTATAGCTATATAAATGTACTCTTGCATTTTAGAAGTAGACTAAATATTCTCCTAGATTGTTTTACCAAGGATGTCCGTATTCTGTGAAATTAACCAGGAGAATACCAGAAAATTGTGGTTTCATGATACTGTGTCAGCCACAGGTGGTAGACGGAGGTCAGCATGGGAAAATTTTAAAGCTGGCCAGGATTGAATCACGGTGCATCAAAGTTTGTTGCTGTAAATGACCCCTAAACCCCCCCAGCATTAACATTAGGTTTTTTAAGTCCTAGAAGAGTTCAAAGACAGAACTGTGCACATCTTTTCTGTTGTGAACGAGGACATGGATCCTGTTTTACTAAATCTGCAACATGCAAACTACAATTATCAACACTGAACCATTTCCCCTCAGTCATTTTATAAAACCAAGCAGTGTTCATGAAGTGCTTTTGTGCACTGGACTCTACAAGCATCTGCAACAACACAGACAGACATTTGTCTCTGGTTGCAGTCCACATCCCTTCAGCCCATTTACCTCCTCTGACCTGTAACTATACCAACATCCCCAGACAAAGAAGGGCTAGTGAGCTGATTTGAAGTCCAAAACAACTTTCTGACTACAAAGTGAGATCCACATTCTGATCGATGACAAACTACAGTACACCAATGATGCATCTTAATATATTGCAGACTGTGTTATTCAGCTATCCAACACGTGCAGAGCCCCACGCCGAGTCGAGCTCATCTCTAATTCCAACCAGAAACGTGTCTTACAGGCCCTGCGTGCTGCAGGTGCCCACAGTGTGTTCTGTATGCCATTAGCACCGTCATTTCCACTCTATTTGTCGTGGCTGCCCTCCACCACAGGGTTCAGTAATGGAAGTCAACAGCAGAGAGTCTAGTAAATGGGCACTGTTGCACCCTGCACCACCAACACCCCACCAGAGCAACACAGACAGCTCATTTATCTTCTTTCAAGGTATTTCTAATGATCCATCTTTCACGTCCAGCACAGTTCTCCTCACCCCCTCGATCTTTCTCTTCCTTCTTCCTGTGTTGACTTTCAGCACAAAACAGAGGGAATGTTGGCTCTTTCCATGAAACAGACCTGACCAGCAGGTTACAGCTATGACATGCTCTGTTGCTTTTATCATCTGGGATCCAAAAGATCACACAGTGTTATCAGAGCAGCGGGATTACTGTATCAAACAGCCTCAAGGAATGAAAGACTTTTGAGGTGCAGTGCGACTGACTTTTACATCCTGTGTTGCACATTAAATCCGTTGTTCTGCACATTTAAGTGATTTTTCCTGTTTCCACAGGTCAGAGCAAACAGTATACATGTACAGTTGAGCACAGCATGAACTACAAAAGCCTTTAGGGCGTGAATTATTATTCTTTCTTTCTGTCCGATTCATAAACCTTCTGGAGTGACCGAAACATGTCGCCCTGATGAAAGGTGCTGCAATACTCACTCTGAGTTTATTAATTTGACTTTAGAGTGATACAGATCCAAAGGCCACCTCTCCAAGATGGAAAGAAGAGATTTTAATGTGATATAAAAATCTTCCAACCCAGGCCTAAATATCTACAACAAAAGCTGGATCCTTTCACTGAAGCCTGTTGTGTCCTTATCCTCAGATGAAAGAACCGACTTAATGCTCCACTTGTTGCTAAATGTGTTATTTCACTGCAAAAAAGAAAAAGATGATGTTAGTGCTTTTTGTTCAGGAGTTAATCTCTATCGCAAGAGACAGGGGACAAATATTAAAGCACATAGTGAGCCCAAAACTTAATACTGCTTTTGAATCGCCACAGTGAGGAGATCAGACACATAGCCCAAAGTTAAAAACTTCATTTTTCCTTCATTTAAATTCACTCAATCCACCTTCTCTGCTGACACTGTCGGGGATGTGACACACAGCCTGATGAACGCCATTCGAAGAAGCCAAAATTAAACTCTGACAACCTAGCTGTCATCGTCGTCCTGCAACTGATGGCTCCTAATAACTCCTGCTGCCGAGGCAGGATGTGCTAACGGCGCTAATGGCCCATCGTGGGAGGAAAACCTTGAGGTCGAACACTCCCACCTTGAAATGCGTCGCTCTTGGAAGAGACAGATTTATCACAACAATTCCTGTGATGTCCTTCTGGTTTTCAAAGTTTTCTCACCACTGAGGGCTTGAGTTTTTCATTTGCGTGATACAGCATTTAGTTGCTAAGTAACCAAAGTGAAAATGTGACATATTCAAATACACGGCCTGGTTGATGACTGGGAAGAACGGAGTGCTAGTGATTACATTTAGGATGAAACCCTGCATGGCATGTATGGGTAAACCTACATCAACAGTCTGCACTGTATATTGGTCTAATGTCACTGCCTCCAAATTTGACAGGGACTCCCAACACGACAACTTTTTTGCTTGCTGATGGGATTGGCAAATGGTGTTATTTTACAAAAAGCCTTCTCTTGGCCTGCGTTATGGGAGCTAATGGTAATAGGATTGCAATTTACCTTCCTTTTTTTGCGTTAGTGTCTTCTGTCCTGGCCATTCTCAAGCCAGGATCAACAGCTTGCTGCGCTTGGCAAGCATTGCACATTAATTTCCTGCACCAGAGAGAAGTATGAAGAAGTGTCAGTGGAACAGGTTTATGTCGTCATCGCTGGCACAGCGCTGTCCACCACAAGGCAGCTCAACCTTGCACTTTCTCATTCTTCAAACTTCATCCATTATTGTCATGAGGCTATGGCACAATGTCCACACTGGGTGAGATGTGTAGCAACAGGGTATAAGTAGTTAGTGGTGTGGGTGTCAAGTGTGCAGCAGTGATCTTATTATGGAAGTCCTTGATGCGTTTTGACAGACAGTAAACTGAGGAGTCCCGTGGGTGGTGGTGGGGAGTCAACAGTGCTATCAGTGTTTGTTAGCAGTGGACTGTAGTGTGCGAGCGCTGATGAGTCCTTTGGGTTTCTTTGTCTTTACAGTGTGATGGTGGGTTTGTCCACCCATGCAGTTAAAGCTACATGCCCGCACTGAGGTATGATGTGTTTTATTCTATTTGCCAAATCAAAAGTACTGCTTCTTTGTATATTGTTGATGGCTTTGTTACCCACAGTCCTTCAACTTCTGAATCATGTCCTGAGTCTTTGTATTGAGGTTGTATTGTAGTTTAGGTAACATGTTTCATCAACTATGTGACAATCCCATTATTATTTCGTAGTATTATAACTATTATTTTCATATTGCCTGTACGTCATTGTATGTCATTAAACTTGCTGTTACCTGAGGAAGCATGCCAAGCTTCAAACGTGCAATGCAGAGCACCATATAGTGTCTGGATTTGTGCACGTACATTTTTTTTGCGTCCCACAACTCTCTCTCTCTGCTTTTTGTCCTCACTACTTTCGCCCAACCATTTGTGAAGCCTTTTTTCTCCAATGTGAGGTCCTCTGGAGAAAATCTTTTTCTGCGATTGATGCCTCAAGCTTGTATCTCGGCTAATCAGTGGCAGCCACGGGAATCCGATGAAATTCAAAATGAACTTGAATAAAATGCCGGCGTCACTCGTGTGCGTTTTAAGCATGAGAATTTTGTCTCGCGTGAATACTTTGGTTTCACATAAGAATCACTCCTGTCTGCATAAGGAGCCTCTAAAAGACTTTGAAGTTTTATTCTGAGGGAAAATGGATTCAAGTGCTGCACACTAGAGCCAAAGAAGGGAAAAAGATAAAAAAACATTTAATGTGAGGAGGTCTCAGGGTGGCTAATATTCCCCCGCTGTCACCCTTGGCTTTGCCATAAGAAACAGAATCATTCTGCTGTCTATTTATCATGGCAGTTTATATCCAAGCTTAATGACTGTTTATGATCTCTAAGTAATTCAATATATTCAGTAACCAACAGCTGGAATCTGGTGTTTTCAGTATGTGATGTATATGCGATTCATACACATCTGGTTGCACTTTATTTTTAATGTAAACTACAGTCACTGGGGATGGACTAAAGCTCAGTCTATGAAGATGAAGTAACATAAAGAAACCTTTCACTGCAACATAAATCTCAAGGGAAAATTCATGGGCACTAATAAATAAATTAATACTCGTGATGAATGGTTTGTTGTGCTGATAAATTTACACACTGGCAGAATTTGTGAAATATTGGCCATTTTTTGGAAAGGATGACTTTTATTTATTTAGAGGCACTGGTCAGATGAAGACATTTATTATCACAGGATTGTCTGGGTGTATGTGCACATTTTCAATCATAATGATAACCAAAATAACTCACAGGCTTACATGGCTCTTACGTTTCCACGCCTGTGACTTGTGTAACTATAATTAGTGTCTATGTATAACAATAAGAGAATGAGAGGCCCTTACACATTTCACACACAGTGAGAGTTACACTGCTGGATATTGAGCCACGGTGAAAGCAAAAGATCTACCAAAGGATGGTAATTCAAATTTATATATCAGGAAAATATTACAAAAAGATTTGAAAAGGCCAATCAGTGGATTTCAAACTCTGATAAAGAAGTGGAAAATTTGCGGGTTGTGTTTATACCAGGCCACTGTCAGGTAGATGAACAAATAAATAATAAAAGAACCTTATCATATTCATATTTATGTCAAATTACCTTCCTTTTCCTATTTCTCCTTTATATATGATGTGTTGTCTCTGTATAGAATAACTAAAGGATGCAGCTGCAAACTGAACTCTATTAAAACCCAGCCCAGGAGACTGAGCACACATCAAACACCATCAGTTCCTGCACTGTTCACACTGGGAACACCTCTGGTTTACACACACACTGATAATTGGTTGATAATCTGACTAAGTCTGGCCTCATTTTGATTATCGTAATGAAAATGCGGTCATAATTAGTGTCTGGAGCACAGGTGAATTTAAACCCTAAAATTTCTCGGCCACGTAAACACTGAATGTATGAGCTATATTTGTTTTCATAATGTTAATGCCTTGACCCACATGTAGAGGTGATTATTAAGACTCGAGGTAAAAAGGAGGTAAACATTTGGTTTTACTCTTCTTTTTACTTAACTAGTCTTCTTATGAATTATACATGCCATTAAATCAACTCTCACTAACTTTATCTTTCTGCACTTTTATAAATGATTAAAATAGTTTTGTGCATTTTTTCATTCCATAAAGCATTCTGTCTTCACATTGACCAAACTCCAGGTTAAGAGGACAGCAGATTTTGCCTCATTAACAGGGATCTATACACAAATTGGACCTTTAGCTAAACTAGGGACCACAAAAAAAGACAGCAAGCCAGTGCAGCCAGTAGCAATGTAGAATTAACAGTTAAAGTGGCAATGAATATATTTCTGCTGCCCCACAGCACAAAAATAAAATCATGGCTCAGTGGGAATCACATTATTAAAACCAAAGAAATCAGCAGTCTGATCCTGGCAGTAATATCTGGGACTGGGGCACTTCTCCATCGCTTGTGTCACAGCTGCTCACTCTGTTAATGGGAGAAACGACAAAATATGCAACTATAGGTCAGTCTTGCCACTTCACCCACATTTCCTCTGCCTACTGATTTCCTTCTGGTCCTGTTTGCCAAGTCTCTGCACCTTGCAGTCTAGACTGAGCGGTGTGGGGAAAGACATCATCCATCATCACTGTTGACACCTCATTATGAAATTGGTGAAGTCCAAAGCCACAGCACATGGCACAGTGGAACGATCAGGCCGCCTGCTGCTGGCATGGTTCACTGTTAGAATCTGTAAGCCAAAAGAAGCAGTCAGAAGATACTGCTTGAGGCTTGGCAACGTGACAAAAAAAGGGAGAAAGAACAAGGAAAGGTGAACATACTGGTACATTGAAGCATGTTACCTACAAACAGACAGCACAGAGGAGGAAAATATCCCACATGCATCGCAGCTTCCGAAGGATTTCTCAGATCTAATCGGATGCTGCCCCTTGGGTTGAGATTACTTAGTTTGTCCCAGATGAATGTGCCCTTCAGCGTGGCATTAAAGCAGCAGGATTAGGTGTTGATTAGACTCGAACAGAAAGAAGCTGCAGTCTGAGTGTTCTCTGATGCCATGTTGGTGGTAAAAACAGAGGAAACATCCATGGATTTAGCACCGTATGCTTTTTTTTATTTTTATTAACACTCCTCCACTTACAAACAAATAAAATATTTGAAATATTTGTTTTTAAAGCTCGGTGAAGTAGTGGCTACACTCACATTGCTCTGCTGTAGCCAACAACAAGCTAACTACTAATCATTACCCGACCTGGCTAGCAGCAGTCAGTCACAAGTGCTCCAGGATATAGCCTCTATTTTCTCTATTGTTCAATAAAATTTGTTTGCTAATGGTCCTTTAGCTAATTCATTAGCTTGTTTGTGATAAAAACATTAAAATGTTCATCTGTGACATGTCAAAACATCTAGCACGTGTCAACAAAGTGACTCAGCGGCAACATCTACTAGCTAGTTTGCTAACATTAGCTGACACAACATAAGTAGCATACACCCTGTGTATCTTGATTTTATAATGCTAATTTTTACTGCTGAGAAATCTAACTTGTAAGGAAATTCACAATATTATTTTTAAGCTTTATTTTCAAGTCTTTTTTTGCTTTTTTGTTGACATGTTTTGTACTGTACCTGAACGCCTGTGGTGCAGTTAGCTCATCAGTATGTTAGCTGCTCACGCTACACCTTCTGTCTCAATAGTTAGTCTCTCTTAAAATGTTCTCAAGTTGAGACAGGACACGACAATCAGTAGCCAGGCAAAGCAAAGAGCTTTTTGAAAATGTCAAAACCATCAATTCACTGGCCTGAAAATCCACAATACATTTTTAGACCAACTAATGTCTCTTAGATTTTGGCTGCACAAACATGAACTGTAGCGGTTTAGTTTAAGATACAGCTCTATTTACTTTACTGCAGCATTTTCTTAATCGCAAGCCAATAATAACACAAATACCTGATTCTTACTGACTACATTTCAATAAAAATGCACAAAATAAGACTAAACAAGACACATCATTCTGTGTCTTATCCAGTAGGAAGGATCTGTCCTGATCTTGCACTTTGTTATTGCACTACCTCCCCCTCCCCTCTGTGTTCTGCCTCCTGATCTTCTGTCACACCTCCCTCACCTGCATCCACTTACCTGATAACTGCTGCGTTTAAGCCACGTGTCTCCTCATCACCTTTCCCACATTGTTGTGTGAGCTTCTGCCATGTCCTGCTCTACCTTTTGCTTTAGTCACTTTTTGTATTTGTGGTTGTAACTCCTCATCATCAATAGTTCCTGTTGGGATCCTCTGTTTGTTACCTGTTTGCTGTCTTTTGTTTGTTCTTTACAATGAAATAATGTGTCTCGATGATTAGAGACTAGATGACAAAGAGGTTTAGTTCATGTTGGTGGGAGTCAGTTTTGCATATGTCAGCTACAGTCTCACTCTTGCTAAGTGTGTGAGACATGTTCTGAGAATCCACAAAGCCCAGTTGCTGGAAGACCAAACCAATCATCAAACAAAGGAGAGTGATTTAGATTGTAATGACAGCATGCTTACTGAGACGTACCCTGACTAAATTTAAGAAACCTTGCATGGCTACTTCACCTTAATATTGGTGATTGGTTTACAACGTCAAGAATGAACCTTCAAGTTCAATTTTCCAGGCTGGTGTGACAGGTAGCCAATAGGAAGCTGTTTCTCAACAGTTTCTATGCTGTCCAATAAAGCAAAGAGATTTATACAAACTCAGTACTCAAGCAGGATGTTAATCCATAAATGATACATCAGCATTTTATTAATATATATAATAATTTTTATAAGAATCTAATCCAGCAAAAAGTAACTAGTAACTGATGATGTTAAAATGAATATAGTGGAGTAAAAGTAACAAAATTTAAATATTCTTGTGATGTACAACTACCTTAAGTACAGTACTTGAGTAAATGTACTAAGTTACTTGCCACTTGTTTGTTTCATTGACATTCAACACCTGACGAGTTACCGGCTTATTTCCCTGTGCAAATGTTTTTTCTGCCTTTTACCTCCAAGGAGTTTCACGCAAACGCTGACATGTGAACCGACAAACATTTGTCTTGCTTTATAATTCAACAAGTCATACAGTGACTAAATGTCTTGAGTCAATATGCTCGGTTTGCTTAAAAGATTTGTACAACTGGTTTCACAATTCTTCACCAGGTTCCTGTATTAGTTTCTTTTTTTAAAGAAGAAGAAGAAGTGTAACTAGGTAACTTTCATGTCTTATCTACTTGAAGATTAAGACACCTTGTGTAAATTTTGACCCTTGAACTGTGCTTTTTAGTTTCTGCCCAATTTGTCCAAACAAGCAGCAGGACGCCTCCAAACCTGATGAGAAAAATATTATTTACTTTAATTTCTTTAAAACGTTGGGGCCAGACCAGAGGTCTCCAGTGACGTGAAGGTCAGAGTTAAAGTGAACACAGGTTTCATAATTGGCTTTTTAGTAGTTTTGGTTGAATTGTGGTCTGACAGCTTCACAGATACAGGCTATAACAAAGCAACTTTTTGATCATCTTTAGCTCTCGTGTGTGTGTGTGTGTAGCGTTACTGTAGATCCAAAAACTGTGTGTAAGAAAAAAATCATGTTTGGTTTTCAATGATGTTGAAAACCAAACACAAGGGAAAGGAGAGTAAAGTGAAGGAAAGAGCAAATAGGCGTATTAAAATTGTATAGGGAAG
>JAUMHL010000013.1:10215873-10260774 GCA_032362345.1 Sandelia bainsii
TTGAAAACCAAACACAAGGGAAAGGAGAGTAAAGTGAAGGAAAGAGCAAATAGGCGTATTAAAATTGTATAGGGAAGAGTGAGAGCGCGTGTGCAGGCTGCATAAAAGAACTGAAAGAATGAAAATGTGTTGTTGTAATGTGCCATACTGTTTGTGACGGCACTTCGGTTTTGGTGCAGAGGACGCAAAATGCCCTAAAAATGATTCATTCCTTTTCAGAGTTCAAAGAAATACAATACTTTCCGGACATTTCAAAAGGAAGATAATGGCTTTCTTTGAGATGTTTACACAGCTTTCTTGGAAAAAGAGAAGGCAGACACGCTGCGTGGACCTTTTCATAGCCACAAAGAGTTTGAAAGCATTTGGATTAAGTAGCTTCAATGTGATTGAAAGTACCTAACTTCTGCTGGTTTGCTTTTTTTTTCTTTCCTTTGTTTTTGCCGCGCAGCATTTCATCGTCGCCTTGGCTCGTTTTCAGTGCATCTTCAACAAAAAAGATGATAATCACCCAGTGAGCTGAAACAAAGCAGAGACCAGTCAAGTGAAAAGCATTTTTTTTTTTTTTTACTGTCAGCAAAGTCATGCTCTCTGAAAGTCACATTGAAATAAATGTCATTTGTTTTTATCACTTTGTGTCAAACCTTAATGCAGAGACAAACATTCACACTTACAGCTACTGTATAGTCACCAATGAACCCAGCTGGTCTTCTAACTAAAGTTCTCTATCTTATATTCCAACCAGCACGCTAATGCTCATTTTGCACATGACTGCTCTTACACCAGCTATGATAATCATAAAATCTCTCACAAATGATTGAACACGTTTCACATTCTGCTTAAACAAATAAACAGAGTAATACTCACGATGTGATAAATCCTTCTGATACAAAGATCAAGCTGAAATCTCGACTTTATCTTGCTCTAACAGTCTGGTTGTCTTCACAATGAGCACTGCTGCACAGCTTCAGGCTGCACGCTGCATATGTGGATTTCCTGTTTTATGTTTAGTACAAATCATTTTCACACCTAACTTCAGCCATTTCGAACCATCTGGCTTGTGGAACACAGAGGAATTTCATGACATACAAAGAGAACATGAGGTTTAATTACAATAAATGTCGTCTCCATCTGTTCTATGTGTGACTATGGCTGCAGGCATTATTGCATTATTTGTAACTATACCATATGTTTTATGTGTAATTCATTTACTTTTACTATTTAAATTTATTCACATATTACGGTTTTACTTCCACACTGTGCTTGATGTGTGTGTCTGGAAAGCATGTGTGAGTGTGTGGGGGAGGACATTAGCTTCCTGTGCTGCTTTTGGAGTTTCTCTATTTTCACACCAAGTCACACACAAGGAATATTTCTTCCTGGCTAATGTTTAGGCGTATAGTAGGTAAAACTTCACACACCTCCTCAGCTCGAGCTGCTGATTTATCATAACTCTTCAATATACTCTTATATTGAAGCTGATGTTCTCACTGTCGGATCTCTTGCCTTTCCCGCTTTGACCCTTCTAATAGCTGTTTCATTTTTAAGCTCGTTGTCCGGCCTTCAGCACAGTTTTTGGAAAACAGTGCAGCAATCCTTCAAGAAGGAAGTGGCTTTTCAACGAGTGCTTTTTGCTAAATATGTTCACGCCGCACGGCTCTAAAGAATAAGCCATTTATGGAAATGAGGCAGAGCACAGTGTTTTTTTTTCCTCCATCACTCCACCTAACCGTGAAAGATTCTGGTCTGAGGGTTGAGTGTGAATGAATTATACTCCACTCAGAGAAAACACTTTCAACTGAAACTTTCTTAAGCCTTATGTCTCTCAGTTTTCCCTCCCTGTGTGTGTTTACCTCTTCTCTTCTTTTTTAACACACAGAATCTGACTCCAATCCAGCTCACAAAATGAGACTAATTATCATTTATTTCTCCTGTAAATTCACATTTACCTGCTTGTTCATCTGTTTTTATTGCCTGTGTCATCTGCTTCTTTATTATTCTCTGTCTCCTAGAAATGAAGGTACCTCATACTCAAAGGACTTTCAGTTCATTCAGTTATTCACAGAGGGCTTCAGGAAAACATTAAGTCCCAACGTGGGACTGTTGAGTGATGATTTAATCTGATTCCTTTTCGTGTCTTTAGACACTGATTTATTTATGAGAGCTTCGTTGGAAAGAATCATACTTCAGGCGACACTAAAGACTGGAGCTTTCTGAGCCTGCAGGGCTGCAGCACAGCCAGTAGCTTCCCGCTGATCACTGTGCTCGAAGAAACTTCATTCACATATAGTTGCTAAATAAATGAATCCAAATTAAGCAAGTGTGTGTACTGATGGTGACTCAGTCACCTGCTTTTTTTTCCTGAGCTCTGACCGTAATTGTTCTTCAAACCAACCAGACTGTAAAAATAACATTGTTAAAGAAATAACTGAAGTACTGCACGTTTACTTTGTACAAGAAATATTTTTAACGTCACTGTAGTGCAGGCAGCCTTTTAAGAGGACCAGTTAGGCATTTCAGAAAATACACTTACTGGCTTTCTGGCGGTGAGGAGACGTTAGGGAGCAGGCAATTAGTTTAAAGTGGTACTTTTTAAAAAAGTGATAAGAATAAGTAAATGAACACAGAATATTTCTGAGGGAAACTCTTTAAAAGAGTTTCTTGAACTCAATTATAACAGAAATGACTTAATAAAGTGAGGATTTTTTTAAACAGTGTAACAAGATTTATTTTGAGATTACAAAGAGGTACAGTAGGGGTAAGTTGTAACACTGCACAACATTAATTGCCGGGTTGATTATATTTCAACTTGCTGTAATTAAAAATCTAAAACAGAAACGAACAGGAGCTTCTCTTATACATGTCCTGAGCTTTGTTCTTCTCGTCTCTCCACAACAAACACTTTCCCAGACTCCCCTCTCTTCAGCCGTAACCTGATTGTAATCAATGTGTGTGGGTGATGTGGGTTTCTAAGTGTTTGCACCCCGTCATTTCTCCGTCCGCTCCACATAATCGGGTAGCTGTCAGCCTCGGTGGGCCTGGGTTTCGTGCTTCACACAAACCTGCACACTCACCGTGTGGGAGGGACACACTGATTCCAGGCGGCCATTGTGTGTGTTTTTGAGTGCTTGTCATTATGTTTAATCACAGAAACAAACAAGTCCATGTTTTTTTTGTTCATTTGTTAGTTTTGGGGACATTTCTCAATGCCACATTTTTTCTTTTTTTAAATGCTTTTTTCCTTCTTTATTCTAAGAACCTGCGTGAATATAATAACTATAATTACCACTGAGTAACAGCCAGCTTGTTGGCATGTGATTGGTGTGAGCCTGAATGTGACCATTTCAACAAAAAGTCATTATCCCCCATATTCAGCTCAGTAGATTTCAGTTCTACGTCAGCGTGGGTTAATGAGAACTATACAGCAGGTGCTCATGTCAGCTTCCTTTTCATTCCAACATCCTAAAACGTCCTCTAACGTCTACACGGATTCCACAGAATGAAATACAAAGACGGCAGATTTGAACAACCTGTAACCTCCTATGATCAACCTGCTGCTGTGAGAAATGTGTGAGGTGTGCATGTGTTGGGAGCAACTGCACTGCAAAACTGACACAGATTCACTGAAACTTTTGGGAATCAAGCTAGCTTTATCATAAGACTTTGAGTCAACCTATGCTGGTATTAGACATTATGAAGTTTCAATACATACGAAAGCTATAAAACTTATCAGTCAAGCAGAAATAATGTCAAGTCTGCGTCTATTTGCAAATTCCACTGCTCACTCGTCTCTGTCTGCTGGAAACGGCACCAATATAAAATGTTGATCTGTTCACTTTTCTATCCAGAGTCTTCATTTTTTTGCTCTTCTTTTTGTTGACTGATTTGTTCTGTACAAGCATCGCATTATGAAACATGAAACAGGTGGCAACATACAGAGTATCAGTATGTTTGATAGTCTCCGGATAATGCAACAAAGTTCCAAATTCACAACAAACCTCATGTAAATGGGTTTTTTATAACTATCTAACACTGCGCCCTGCTTGATGAAAATGAAATTAAATGTCACACTGCAAAATCATCCTTAGAACAGATGAAGTAAACATTGTCACTTCGATCCGACTCCTGCGACTGACCTTTATGATGCTCCTCCTGATGAGTGTTTTGATTGTGATAATGCTCTTCTAATTCCTGATGCTGAAATTTGCTTTCTTTAAGTGGGAGTAAGATGATGATAATATCAGCTTTGATGAAATGAAACGGCAAAGGCCTTAATTATTTGTCCACAGCAGAATGTTGACAGTGTCGTCCTGGATTTCAGAACAGCCACAGCTGCGTGCCGGTATCCCCCACTGTTGTCAGCACTTGTTGAGGAACGGTTGTCCTGTTGTTTCTAAGGCAACCCGTGCTGACATTTTCAGAGGAAGCGGGGTGATTGGTAGCAAAGAATAAATCCGCACATGCATGTGTGCATTGAAGGAAAACTTAGATTTGACATTTCAGGGCCATCAGTCACTTATAGCACAGTGATAGGGCGTACTGTTATAAATGATTCATGCAGCGAAGGGATTTAAACATACAGAGGCAAAGAGTGTAAAGAAGCAATATCTGCTAAATGTCTGGTGCAGCCAGGAGCGTCTCACAAGCCATCTGGCAACTGTGACTTTTTGCAGCGTCTCAGACAGAAAAAATAAGAGAGATGAGTTTATGTCCTTCCTGCTTTACTCATGTCCCATGGTGTCAGTTTACTGCATTGATATTCAGACAGACCACTTTTCCTCAGCAGCACTGCCAACAGTCCTAAAGAGAATATTTACAGGGTGCCAGATGATGTAGCGTCCATATACAGTATATTTAGTAGTGATGACATGTTCTGTCTGGCAGCTGTCCAACAATCAGTAAAACGTGTCATTATTATTATTATTATTTATAATATTAAGTGTTTACGTTTTATTGTCAGTTGCCGATAGGATTCTCTTTTGACCCTTTATTTGCTTCTATACAGCTTCTCCCTCTACACCCACAATATTTTTTTATTTTCAAATGCGGTGACAAACATGTACAAACTGATATTATGGAATAACAAATTCATGTGGTTATACAAGATGTTATTTCAGCCTATATCAAAAACACAATGGCTCCAGGCTTGTTCGACTGAGAGCACAAGATAGATGGGAAGTGACGTGTATCCAGAGGGCACAGAGTAACACTGCCGAGTCAATGGACTCGAGTAGTGGTGCTTTGTGTAGCACTTTGTTTCTACACTTCCCTCAGACAAAAAGGATCATGTAAACACATTATTCTCCTTCACTGTGATGATTCTCAAAGCTGCACATACAGTAGTAACCCAGACTATTCTCCCTCAGCAAGCAGCAGCAACAAATGCAGCCTGCCTGGGTGTGTTTTTTTGTTTCTTTTGTCACCTCTCCAACTTGCTGTTGCAGTGCAGCCTTTGATGCAGATGAGCCCAGGCACTGGACGGACGGCGTGTTGGGCCAACGCTGGCCGAGGTGTCGAGCCACTGCACCGTTTTGGGCGAGATGGATGACAGTGTGTTCAATAAATAAACTTCGACTGGAGAGGGAAGTGGGCAGCGAGGGGACGAGACGTGGGAGGGATGCTGGCACCTCCGATTCATTTTGAACGAGTGACAGCAAGAACACAGGCTGAGCTGTTTGGTGTTAGTTGGTGGTGGACTGTTCAGTTTAAACACGAGCTCTGCATGTACGCTCTTCACATGTGTGTTTGAGATAAAAAGAGGAAGATGCTTGTTTGTGTGTCTGTTTTTAGCCTCACACTGTGCAGTCTCTCTGTGTACTTGTCATCCATCTTGAATCATTTCAGTTTTGTTTTTTTTCATGTCTCAGATGCTATAAATCCTTTTTATGACCAAATGTTTTTTCTATGTTCTGTGTGTAGACAGGGCATCTGTTAGAAACAGGTGATGGAACCTGGAACTACTAGCTTAGCATTAGCTCAGCCGGGCCTCTGCAGATGCAGCAGAGTCCTTTCTAGTCTACAGAGGAAATGGTTACTCTGCCTCCTCTATAATAGATCCCCCTTTTAGGATTACTGGACATTGGTGGACAATTGTGAAGAAAGTTCTTTGGAGAAAAATGCACAAAATAACAACAAACAGTAAGTGGGTCATGTCTATTAATGTGTCTTTTATAGTATTAAAGGGTTTAGGTTGGGTTTCTGCAATGGTTCTACATGAGATGATGATTTCAACATCCAGAAAACCTGAATGTTTTTTTTTATTAAAAATTGACACACATTTAGGAATTTCTTAATTTTTTGGCAAAACCAGACCTCCCAATTCAAGAAGTCTCTCCTTTTTCCCCAACTCCAGCACAAACTGAGCTGTAAAAACGGGGCCCGTGAGGTGAGGAGAACTGCACAAACTGGGCAAAGAGAGGAAATTGCAGTCAAATCACTTTAACAGCAGACCTGACTGGGAATTTGAAGTGTGTTAGTGTACAGCAAAGATGAACCAACAGGTTTGTATGTTTACCTTTAGTTTTTCATTACAGAAGAATGAGGGCATAATGTGTCTCCAATAATATTTTTTTCTTTCTTTCCTCTACCATGGATTTGATGTTGGAAGCTGCAAGATGTTGAACAGTTCTGCCCTCTGTAGACATTTTAATGTGACTACAGTCACAGTGAGGGATATCACACTGTACAACACATCCTCATATTATTCAGATATTGAAAAAAAAATGTATGTTATCATGCTCTCTTCTGCATTAAAATAATGCAGAAGTGTTTCCCCCACATTTATTGTTGTCTTCCCCTATTTCGATGTTCCTGGCATTTTATTCTACTCTACTCAAATGCCACAATATTTTCCTCTAAAAACCATCTAAAGGTTTAAACTCTTCTGATTCAATATATTATCATTACACTCTAATAGAAAAATCGTCAATGTCCTTGGGTCAAAAATGATCAGATGGCGCCATCTTGTGGCTGCAGTAAGGTACTAGTTAGTTCATGTTTTATTGAACTATTTTCAACTCACATAAATCATAAAATAGATTTTTTTTTAAATCTGACAATATAGTCACTTACAGTCTTACTTTTGGATTTTAAAACATTAGGACCACTAGTCAGTTTTTTGAATAACTATTGGGACACATTCATTCATTCATGACATTTATGCTGTTAAATGTTAAAAACATGATCATCCAAAAAGAGGTTTGTGTGTGTTATCATCACTGACGTGCAGTGGGTAAGAGGTTAGAGCTCTGTTTTAGGAGAGCAAGGAGAATCAGGCCAGACCTTTATATACAGGTGCATTATTTTCATGCCTCACATGGCCTGTGACAGTCTGATCAGGACTCAAAAGCATGAACAGTCACAGTTATTCATAGTCAATACAAATGAATAATGTAATATCAAATGAAAAGTGGAATTCATAAGAAATAAAAGAGGCCATCTGAAGCTGGGATGTTGTGCTGCATTATGCTTTGTTGTTGCTGCTTGTTGTACAGAGGTACTTGTTGTTCATTACAATTTGTTTGAAACCTCTTGGGAAACTCGACAGTCCTCGTTTTGCTGCAGTTGACTTTGTTGTTGTGTTGGAGCTAGCAGCTGGTTAGCTTAGCTTAGCATAAAGACTAGAAACACAGGGGAATCGTGACAGAATCTGACCTCTAACATCTCTAAAGCTGTTTACAGTGTTTAATACATACTGTGAAACAAATATTTAACTACATTAGTGAGTATTGCTGGTGTTCTTTTTTTTTTTTTTTTTACCATTTGCTTTCAGGGCAAATCTCAACCTGACAGATTATTACTGGGGGAAAAAAAGCTTTTTCCTTCAACATAAATTTGAAAAAGTTAAAAAGCAACACAAGAACACTTTATTTGAGCCCAGATGTTTTAGCGTTTTTATAGAATCAGTCATCAAGACTTCATCAAGTTGATGATGCCCCCGAGTGAGAAATCGCTGTTTGAGACTCTAATGATGTTTTACACTCGATGTAACACTGGCCTGATGGAAAGCAAACAGGATGAGAGGGAGAGTGGACATGAGACGTGACAGGGAATAGTACACTAGCTGTTCCTGTGTCGTCCACAAAGACAGTTACTGTGGTCTAAATTCAGAGATATAATGCTATACTGCCCTCTGCTGGACAATATGAAAAACGGTGTAGTGCATTTAATATGGCTGCAAAATCTGTATATTCTACATTCAATAAATAGCCATAAATAAAATAAACTGTATGAATCTGCTGTTTATATGTATCTGTAGAAGTTTGATTCCCAGTAAAAACAGTTAAAGATAATGTATAGCTAATTGTTGTTTTTTTCACTGCCCTTACCTGCATTATCTTAACAAGGCTGTACATGCTACTAGCTTGCTAGCTTGTTTTCATTAGCTACTCAGCATCAAACAACAGCAGCTAACCTCACCAGGCTAATTCAAAGCTACTTCTGCCACATTTTGATTCGAAAGATATTCCTGAGAAACGAACGCACAACTCTGTAAAGAACAAAACGACAGAGCCTCAGTCAGTGATCACTCTAAACAATAGCAAATGATAAAATGCTACTGTTCAACACATTAAAACTGAGTAGTAATCTAAACTCACAAGCTGGCCTAGCTAAGTTAGCCAGCTAGGTAGGTAGCAGTGACAAGTATTGCTAAGCTAAGGCTTAAAGCTAATGAGGTTTAGTTTCTGTGTACAGTTGGTCAATTAAGAAAAACATTAGCATTGCTGTTGTTCTAACATTTGCTAACAGAAATGAATGACCTGCTAAATGTGGCAGGAGTTTGCTTGATAGTTTGACTGACATGTGAGACAGTGGGAATAATACCAATACTCATCACTTACATTAAAAATAAAATATGTTGTTATGTAAATTACATTATGAAATAAATCTTGACATGAAGTAATTGGGGAAACCTCACTGAGAAAATGCTGTTATAAAACTGACTTTAAAAAGTGCATTTTAAAAACTACACATATGTATTGAGTATCAGTATTTTATTTCACAATAGTTCTCCTGATATCATTTATGCAGTTTAATCATATGATTATTTCATCAGGTCTTTATTTAATATTAACACCTTGACCATCACCACCTTCTGTTATTATCAATGTCAAAGTCAGTCAGTAGGAAAAAAATCAAACACCAGTAATGTTTAACATAATTTATATTTATTTTCTTTTGAACAAAATGTTAATAAATGTATTTGTTGTACGTCCAAAAAAGATCATGACTTGTGGGACGCATTTTATAAATAATTTCATCCAAGTCTTTTGTAGAAAAAAAAGAAAGTAAATTAGCAAACTAAAGCATCTCTAGTATGACAATATGACAACTTTATCATAGTTTTTTTCTCTATATTTCAACCCTTTTCTCAATTCAAGCTTCATTATTTTGTATATTTTTCTTAAGACCTCTTTATTTCATCTTTTTAACATCCAACTTAGTCCTACTCATCAACTCACACCACTGCTTTAGACAACAGAAAAATGCGGCAAAAATCTCAAAAAACAGACAAAAAACCAAGGAGGCAAACAGAAAACACAGTGAGATTCCAACAGTGGGGAGGTGGGGGTGGGAGGAGGTTGGGGAAGAGGGGGGTGGCCATTTTGGGATCCCACATCCTCAAGACATATTTACAACAGAAAGGACAAGGGGTGGCGTGGGGTGGGGGACAGTTGTTGTGGTGGTAGTGGTGGTTGCTGCAAAGTGTGGAGCTTAAATTTCGGGTGGGGTTCATCTGCATAGATCCACAGGACTCAGATCATGAACAGCTAAAGACGGAAAGGGATGGAGCATAAAGTGTGGGCCTATTACATCCGTTGCTGTCTTCAAGAGAATGTAGTAGTCATCAACACAGTCTGTCAAGCAAAAAAAAAACGAACCAAACAACACGTCACACGAGAATATCAAGCAAAAAGGGATCAGAGAGCAAATCGCGGGGCTAAAGTCTATGAAACTCCAGAGGCAAGCGTGGGCTTGACTTCCATGTGACATCCCACTCTCGTGGGTGTGAATAGGAAATTGATGGTCATGACGTGAGGTGAGGTACGGTCAAGCCGTTAATGGGGAAGGGAGGAGGCACTGATACCAGATTTTCACAGCCAAGAACAATTTGGAGGCAAAGCTAAGACCCCGGTCTGTCTTAAACTGATCACTAAAGGCAACCAAGATGGCGGATAAAAACTGCTTCATTAGTAAGATTTCCTTGCTTTAGGTTTACCTTTTGGTGCAGTATTAGTTGTTCAGAGTATCAAATTTTAACTGTACGAATCTCATCTTTTTCTGTCCAATCTCTAGCTAAAAAGGCAATTGAAACTTTTCTGAATCCCTGCATCACCTGTCATCGTGTCAGTGTGCACTTCACTAGCAGCAGCCATGCAATTAAAATAAACAGAACAAAATTGGATGGATCAGCCCTTTAAAACTCCTCACATTCCTCGCAGGCTGACACTAATACAGCCCTTTACTAGTCTGTGAAAGACAGCGGTTGATCAGCTCGTCTAAGGGTGATTTAAAGTCGACAGGTTGATGGGTTGATTGCGTGGTTCTTGGTCACTTGCGCCAACCTTGCTGTTTTTTCCCCTTCTATATTACTCCACTGTGGGCTCACGCAGCAGAGAGGCACTCAGAGATGTGGAGCCTTGCTTATCAAACCAAGCGTAGAACAAGATCGAAATGCAAGTTCGAATACGTAGAAGAAAAAAACGTCTTTACCAAACATTGATAACAATTACGATTCCATGCAGTGACTTTGTGAATCTCACCTGTTCTACGTCCGTTTAGATTTATGTGTCGCTCCAACTTTAATGGACTGAATAGATCACATAAAACCAGCAAGGGAATTGTAACTGAGCATTTATCAATTAAGCTTACATGTTGTGTGAGTGTGTTTTTGTTTATGTATCCACATGTGTACCACTGGGTTTTGTTGGTACGTGCGGTCAGGAGTGCTGCCAAATGGATGCACATTTTCAAGTAGATGAGGAAACTGATAAATCAGAATCTATGTGTAGAAACAAGAGTACGCATGGTTGATAAATAGGGCCCTGTGGTGTTTTTGCTTTATGCAACTGTCCTCTGGTTTCTCTGGGTTTTCCCTGCAGTCATATATTTGACAACTCTAAATACTCGCTGTGGCATTGAGCTGAGCCACCGGGCTGCCAGTCTGCAACAAGTGCACTGCTGTTTGACGTAAACTCAACGCTTTAGAAACCAGAGGACGCCACTTCTTCCAGGAAGTCCCAGAGCAGTGCGTGGTGATTAAGCTCAGCATCTACTCCTGCGACACCCAGTAGTTGTGAGCTGAACCATCACTGCCTTTGCTACTTTACATTACTCCTAACATGCTCAATGGCCCAACAAGTCCAAAGTGAGAGCGCGAACCAGTCTCAGAGCACTTAAGGTCCTAAAACATGTAGGCATGTACCATCATAAGGGGGTGAGAAAGAAAAAGAAGTGGGACAAAATACAAGCTGAACAGTAGAATATAGAAGAATCACATACATTTTGTCTTCAGAGACTCACATAAATGATGGATGAGCTTATCCGGTCAGGCCCTCAAGTAACATCACATACAAGGTGGTAAAGAAGATGCCTCTAAGGTGATGGTGCGTAAGTAAGTAAGTGGAACACAGTTGATATATCAAAACATTCTGGCACCTGAAAAATGCAGCAAAAATCTAAAGGTAATGAGGAGCGAGAGCACACACTTCATCAATGTCTGTTTTTCCTCTGACGTGCCATCCACACGCAACACACACCGAAAACGGAGGGACGGGGGTGGGGGGTGGAGGGAAGGAATGAAGGCAGGGAGGAAGGGAGAGGAGGGACAATATGCTAGAAAACATTTGGATGGAATAGAAACAATGAGCAGGTTTCAAGTGGCAAGAGGTCATTTCTTCAGGGGGGTGTTTCTCAAACGCATCGGTTCAGTCGATGTCAAATCCCAGCACCCTTTGCTCCAGTTAAAACCCTCCCACTTCCTGTGGTTGATGGTTCATCGGCGGCAGATTGTAGAGGCATTCCCAGCATGTCTCGCCAGTCGTGTCCCTGGCAGCCATGACATTGTAAAAGCCATAATCCTCTTGAGCGACGTCACTCTTTACAAACCCCAGCCTTGACTCAACCCCATGGTTCACTCCTCATTAGAAGCGCTCTCCTCTGGCGAGAAAATGACCGCCACGCCCACCAATGTGGAGTTATGGGAGGCTGAAATGATGATGACAGTGTGTAGGAGGACGAGGGCCAGCAGGCAGATCTTCAGTCTCCCGCTGCACAGTCTTGGGGTGGCGGCGGAGGTGACCGAGGCCCCCTCGGGCTGGCAGGAGGAAGCAGTCCTTTTTAGTGTCCCGCCTGAAGGGTTGTCCATTTTGGAGTCCCATCGAACGTCGCAGCACTCGGCCTCACTGTCTGATGGATGATCTCCCAAGAGCCCTGAGGAACAGATGACACAGGGTCAAAATGCTGCTTATAACAAGGCTCAACATGATTTGGTCTCCTGACAGTTGATACTAATAAAAATACTTTATAACATAAGCTACCAATAAACAATGAATTACCTTCATATTCTGCACATTTAATTATCTTCAAAGAGGGTTTTTAGTTTACTTTTTGTTGTCAGAGTTTGGATCATGGGAAATTTAACAAAACAAACAAAATATGCTTTAGCTATTTAGCTATGCTTTAGCTATTGTTCAATAAAAAAAATTCTCCTCGATTACGTTTATTTGTTATCTATGTGCACCACTGTTATTATTAATTTGTTAACTAATTAGTAAATTTACTTACAATAACAGGTTAATATCAGCCTGATATAAAAAAAAAAAAAACAACTTCATATAGCTCAAGTTAGGGAGTTAGGATGAGATCAATCTGAATGAAGCTTGAAACATATTTCTAGTTCAATTAAAAAGGCATCTGTTAGTCTAATTAGCCATGAATAGTTTAACTGCAGCCTAGCGACAGTTATCTTGTCAGCGCTGACCCTCCTTTTTGGATCTAATCACAATGTGAAAGACAAGACACAGTGACCCTCACTTGAACTCTGATTAAAGTGTGCGACCACACAGAGGGTGACGCATCACTGCATCAGTTCATGACTCTGGAAGTCTTAGCGTGCTGGCGTTTAAAAGGAAGTCGTCACAGCGCTCAGCTGCACGTTGAAAGAGAGCAGTTGCTGGATGATAGCAGATCTAGGACAGACTGACCTGACATGGATAAAGCTTAGTCCTGGACTAAAAACTTACCAGGGATTAAAGAAAATAACACAAAATATTCATTTAAGAGCATGAACTGTCACAATAAAGACAAATACAAAGCATAAACAGCTTAACATGGCCTCACACCTTTAGCACTCTTTAGGGAATATATGAACATTTTATTAGAGAAATATTCAAAGTATGCAGCATTAGCTGTTGATCGTTCCTCATGGATGTACTGTGACAACTATATCTGGATTACTCTGATGCTGAAGAACACTTGAGGATTCTGAGGCAGGTTCAGGAGTTACACTATAAAGAACGACCTTTTTCTCTGTTTTATAAGTGGATTTATGGATTGTTTGTACATGACATTAGTGATAATGATCTCCTTGGGAAGTGTAGGTCACACAGAGTCTATAAATCTGGACTGCATCTGTGAGCTCAGATTTTGCTGAGTTATGTGTAATTTCTTTACACAAATTCCAGCAATTGGAGTTTTTTTTACCCTAATTGCCTTCATGAGCTGTGTGTCTCCATGTTGTTGAACAGGCCAAATCAGCAGCAAAACCATAATAACGACCTTCCCGCTGATTTCAGACCACATACTGTACATGCTCCTGCGCCTTTCACATCATCCAATCACATTTCTCCCTCTTCAACTTCCCCAGGTCCTCACAGTTTGAAAACCTCTGGTCGATCTACATATAAACCTCAACATCATTTTTAGCCACAAATACACACACTAGAAGGAGAATTATGACAAACATAAAATAAAGAAAATTCCAACAATTCTGTTTTAAAATAGACTTGAATTAGCTACTTGAATCTTTTTTCATTCTGGAATGTGCGTTGGCATGCAGCCAGCGCCTGGTCCTCTGAGGCACAGTCCTCTGTGACTATTACTGTATAAACCGCAGTAAATATTGAGAGACAGGCCAAATTTAATTCATCAATGCATTGTTAACACGTCCTTTTGTGAGTTCAGCTGTGCTCAAACACACCACTAGATGTCATCAGAAAGCCTTCAGAAACACCTCTGTTCTCCCTAGAGGAATATCATCCAGGCAATTAAGAGACACACATTCTGCATGAATCACTGCTGTGCACTCTTTTAATAAATGCCATCCACTAACTAACTAACTATTAATTTGATTATGATGTCTTCTCGGAAGAGAATGCAAGACCACACACAAAACGCACAGTGCACATGTATCTGCCGCTGCTGTAAACAGGAAGTAAATACTGGGCAGTGAGTCGCTCTGAACCTGTGCAGATGAAGCTGGGACTGCCGCCATGGATCAGGTCATCGTTGTCGGGCAGGATGAATGGACAGCTCTGCTGGACCTCCAGGCAGTACTGGTGGCATGGGACCTTCTTCTGACAGGACTGCTGGGGGGTGGGGAAATACTGAGCACACAGCCAGGGCTTATAGGCCATCTAAGGAGGAAGAAGAAAAGAAAATGACATGAATACTGAGGATTGGTGAAAGTTCTTTAGCAATGTGGGAAACACACAATATGGGAAAACCTTCACATTTTCCAGAGGCCAAACTGATGTCTTCAAAATGCTTCTTTTTAAAGAAATAATGAATTATCAAAATTGTAGCTGATTAATTTTCTGTCAATAAATGAATCTTTTTGTCTACTAACTGTGTCATATCTACGCTAAACAACCATGAAGAAGTTTGACAAAAGGCATTTTTCAATTTCGTTTGGTATGTTTGTTCAAGTGACGGCAATGCCATTCAAAGCAAAGTGGTACCAAATAACCTCCTCAAATTCAAGTTTGTGTCCTCCTCCAAGTTTCACGAAGAGGCAGGATGTAACACAAAATGCACAGACTTATGTGCATAAGGAGACAGATGGTGACATGTAATAGCAAAAGCCTCAGGCGCTGAAAGTTTAGCAAAACAAAATGAACCAAGGGCAAACCACAGTCTGGATTCATGCTCATTTTAGTAGCTATTTCTTCATGTGCTTTTTACTGGGATTAACACTGGAGAAGGGAAATTACAGCAAAGAGCACAGACAATCCATCACGGAGAGACCGTAATCTGATTTTTTAAAACTCTCTCCTGCATCTAAAATCTCTAACCTGCTGGGATGAAAGGTCATCCGAGCTCTGTCCAACAAAAAGCCTTCATGTGAGACCACACTGCTACCAGGGCTGCGTGATGCTAAATGTCGTTTTTTTTACATTAACATTTAGATATTTTTGTAAGGACTTACAAAAACAGCAAATAAAATGGTAAATTCAGAACAGTTAACAACAAATAACTATAAATTCAAATACAATGTCACGTCATGTCATATAACGTTTACCATGTTCACTGTATTGGAGAATTTGAAGTCTGCTACTTCAAGAGGCCTCAAGTAGCTTAAAATATGTATTTCCAGTATGTATGATTTTATCCTTTACAACAAAGCCATATACTTGGTATGGATTTGCAATGTGACAATTTCTGTACTGAACCTATTTTGTAGTATTAAGTAGGGTTTTGAATGAACGACATGTGTCATTCTGTGTCACCAACCAGTGGCTAAAGTAGCAAGTGTTTCATCAAGTGCAACCCACACATGCTTACTCTACTGTCAACATCAGCAGCTTGGACTGCCTTTGTCATAGTAGGTGCCTTTAGGTGGCAACACACTATGTCATGTATTGTCTTACAGCAGTCAGCGAGACGTGCAAGGAAAAGGTCTGGCCATTAGCAAATTGAGGAAATGTGTAGCTATTAAGTGATGAAGGAGTTATTTGACTATGTGACACATTCAAGTAATGGAGGTACAACAGCCAAGCCATGAATCACAGCAAAAACAAACTATTAGTGGCAATCAGGCAATTACCAAGAGGCAGAATAATACAATGTTCAGATTTACAGGGGAACCATGCCAATTTTACAAATCACACACTGTTTATAGTCGTTGGGGAGTACTACTATGAAGCCCTATGTGGCTTCAGACGGAGCTTTATGACGTTTCAAACTGCCTCGAGTGATGTCACTTGAGTCAGTTGGGTCTGAAGAGTTTGAAATGAAACAAACAACAAACAAACAAACTTTGAATGCTGGAGTTTGAAAGAAATGAGCTAACTAGACACATCTGTGTGTTACTCCACTCTCCTTGACGCCAGAAGCTCAAGACTACATTAACAGTAATGCTACTAGCGTAACACCCGACGAAACTGTGTGTGGAGGATTTTTGATACTTTTTGTACAAGTACAATGTTAAATTTGTAAAAAAAATCTTAAGTTTTATTTATAATTTAAATATTAATGATAGACAAAATGAAAGTAAGCCAAGTAAGCCCCGCCAACTTCAAAGTGTGAAAATCAAGGACAAATATGTCTTCCAAATATATTTCAAATGTACAATAACCAACACTTTTCAAACTTCAATACTCATTATTAGAAGGTGATCAAGAAATATGTTTTTGGCCTTTAATGTTATCACAGACCGCTAAGACCGTCACAGAATCAACTCAACTTTCCCCAATAATTTTATTTTTACATTTCCTGTTAATATTAACATGTAGCATTTGGCACGTGCACCACTAGCCACGTACAGACACATCATCGCAAGCACAAAAACCCAAGACAAAGGTGTCACCGCAGAGAACACCCTGCACACACACTTGATTACCCTCTGTGTTATTTAAGCACTGATGAACCTGGGGGTGGGTTTTTTAACTCTCGTTGTTTTACAGTGTCATGGAGGTTTGGTTAAATTACACCCAGCACCTCCACAGGGCTAAATAGGTGCATCTGCCCCTGCTCTAACCTCGCTTGTATTTTCACACACTGATTCACATGGGAGGTCTGATTTGTTTCCTGTGTGGACCAATGTACACAGATAATAAAATAACAAACGCTGCACAGGTAATTATAATAATTATAATTATCTAATTGCGGTGATGCTGATAATAATAATGATGAGAACAGTGTGGACCTGAATGCTTTTTAAAATTAAATATATTCCATACGTGGATACTGTGTAGGGCTATTTTACATTTTAACCCAGGTTATACTCATTGGATTTGGATATCCTGTTATAATAAACATGTCCATTGAAACCTCAGTGACTCCACCTCTTTGTTTTTGGGGATAATTTGGATTAATCACACTGATAGTTTAATTCCCATGATCCTGTGCTTTTGGCAGCAGTGTTCTCCTCATAGAGAGGCTCTACTGGTGAATACATAGAGGAGAAACTGGCTCAAGGCCAAGATAAAATCACTGCGATCACTGATTACGTGTGTGTTACAAGAGTTTAGAGTGTTAAATCCATGACTGATGATTTTCAGCATGGCGGCTTCCTGTCTGCAGAAATGGCTGCTGTTTAATTCGTGGTGATTTAGCATAAATTCTTGCCAGCGGTGAGATAATCCGTCTAGGGATGCCGCAACTATCAAAAGAGAACCAAAACAATACGATCGCAGTCAGACAGGAAATCTGGGTCCTCCTGAAGATGTATGCTGGCAGTTGCCAAGGTAACGGCTTTTTCTGCTTTTCGTTAGAGCTCATTGGGTACTGCCCCATTCTCTGTTGGTTTTCTGTTCGCGTGCACATGCTTAGCGTGCATCCAGGTTTGTGTGTGTGTGTGTCTGAGTGTGTGTGTGCTCAGCATGAAAAGGGAAGCGTATAAGGGCAAATTGAGTTAGTCAGGAAGCAGGCCTGGAGTCTGATTTGATCAGTCTAATGTGTGATCAGTGTGAATGGGAACCTGGCACTCAAAAAGCCTCTGTCGCCATGCAGCTTAGACTGCTTCAAACAATGTACTGAAGCCCAGAGACACACACAGGAAAGACACCAAGCAGGCAGCTTTTTCCACCAGGACTTTATGCCTGCAGCTGATTTCAGCCCCATCCTGACCATTCATACAGAGACTTTCACCCCAACCCCCCCCATCCCTTGGGTGTTACATCTGTCAGCACTTGAAATGTTGAATTTCAAGACAGAAATCATCTCAAAAGAGCCTGATATTGTGGACATTTATGTTAATGTGCAAAATGCCAGTAAGAGTTGCTCCATACTAATCTTTTGAAGCCTAAAAATAACATTTAAAAATTAAGATTCAAACGCTGTAGTGCGAGCAGTTAAGTGTCAGCAGTGCAGGCATCTGAATTTCACCACAGTGATTATTATTATTATATAAGAACGCAGACTGTGGAGCAAGTCATGGACTGCATCATATTTTCTGTAGCATGTACTGTAGTCCTCTCATTCTGGCACCAGACACTGCACCAACTGCAACATACACTTTATTACACTTTATTTAATGAGCTTCATTTGTCAATTTACATTTTACAGTAAATTCTATTTTTCCTCCTTTTCATTTTCTTCATTAAAAACCCATAATTAGTTTCACAAACATTAGATTTTTTTTCCCAGGGTACAACCTGCCCTAAAGAGCATGAAACACACTTTATACAATCCTGAAGCTGCTGTGCTTATTTTTCAGACGGATAAAATACTTGTGGCAGCAACATGTAAGCTTCGAGCCTGTGAGTGGGTGTTTGTCATGGTGGTGGATGACTGACATCTGAGGGCTGAGGTTTGTAGAAGACTGTCAACTGCTGTTCTGCTCCTGTTCCACGAGTAAGAAAACCTCAAAATCCCACTGACATTTGTAACTACTCAACTATATTGTCATGTGGCTCATTTCATATTTTTAGTTTCCTGAAAAATCGAATCTAATATAACTGTTTATTCAAGAACTAGAAAGCTGAACTACAGTAGTGAATATTGTGCCTGTGGCGCTCAGCGTTGCCAACTATTTTCAACAAACAGTGGCTAAAACCTGCTAGAAAAGCTGCAACACGTCACTAGATTACATCATGTGCTAATTTGGATATTAGTGACATAACATAACAGTAAGTAAGTCAAACTCTTACTAGCTTTACAATGATGTATTAGTTTTGAAGCTGCTGTGTAATTAGCAATTTTACACCAGTTTTCTTCTACAGCAGGGGTGGCGAACCCTGATCTTCGAGGGCCACTGTCCTGCTCGTTTTCCAACTATCGCTGCCCTACCCACTGCTGATAAACCTGAATCAGGTGTGTTCAGTCAATCAAGAGCTGTAAGTGCAGGAATGGTTGGAAAACAAGGAGGACAGTGGCCCTCGAAGCTAACCAGCTTCCATAAGATTAGCACTGGCGCCCACTGGATGTTCTTTTTGTTATTTTAACACCTGACCTGACTGTTATAACCTACAGTGAGCAGACCTGTGACTTAAGCCTTACTTACATTACTCTAATTTAAGCAACGCATTAACTTACTAACTCATGTTCACAGCGTCCCATTCACAGATGGGACTAAACGGCTATGTTGGCTGATGACCAAAACAACACATCACAGAAAATCTAATTACTGCTACCGATATTATCAGTCAGAACCAAAAAAACATGTCTCAACTGGAGTGTATGTGTGTGTGTGTGTGTGTTGGGCGGTAACACTAGTTCATAATATACTGGAGTTGCAAACAGCAGGTAGTGAGCTGCACTACATTTGAAAGCATGGGGAGAATTACTGAGCTATTTTGGTATTCCATATAACAGCAATAAATTAGCAACCGCAGAGGCAAAATGTGGTATTTATGATGTAATGAAATTACCCTTATTTGATGCAACAAAGATTTTCTCTCTGCTTGACTTCAGGGGGATTCACAGCTCAGATCAGATGGATAACTCAACCCCCCTGCGACTTTTGTGTTGTAAAACCGGGTCAGTTTTGGTCATTCCACCAGCATCCAGCAGGCCGTCTAACGCTGACAGCTCCTGTAAATCTGACATGCAAAACATGCTCTTTCTCCATTCTGCTTCGCCTGGACGCAGGGCTTCCCTCACCATTTACATGCCTGTCATCTGACACAGAGGCGGCGGTGGGAGAGCTGGTCTGCAGACGAGAGGTCCAGAATGTATGCCTTTTATTAGTTGTAAAACCTCAAAAAATAATGGGCAAATTATTAAAACAAGCACATGTATGTGCATATGTGAATTTGTACATTCATGTAGGTTTGTTCGCATGCACAATAATGTGTGTATGCATAAATTATTCAGTAAATACCTCTCAGCTGTAAGAGCACATTTTTTGTTTGTTTTAAATTTTCTTGTCCTTTCCTTCTCATTGCTGTTAACAGTTTGTACTATTACATCCATAACTGTAAAAAAAAATATGATGAACTGCAGGTTGCAAACACAACACTGACTCATCAATTACATAAACTTATGACAGTTGAGGTTTTTTTTAAAGAGTTTATTTACTACATTCAACTTCCTTTCAGCATCTAAGATAATAATGTACTGTATTTCAATTCAAATGATCTCCAACAAAGCTTCTGGCTTTTTTAAGTTAATAAAAGGCAGCAGAAAACAATGTATTCTTTGATTGTTTGGCACAAAAATGAATACTGGCAATAATAATAATAATACCTGATTATGAATCCCCATGGGGAAATTCCTTGTAAATATGTTAGATTTGCATTAATTGCATTAATTGATACATTGGTTGCTGCTTGGTCACAGCACTGCATCATCTCTGCCACTTAATGTTGTTTAATGTGTGTGTGTGTGTGTGTGTGTGTGTGTGTGTGTGTGTGTCTCCTCCCCAGCTGCTGATGGTTAACCAGGATCACCTGGACACATAAAGGAGGAGCTGTCCGACTCTCATTCTCCACAAGGCCGCCGGCACTCGTCTTGGTTTTGTGTTGTAGCTTCTTTATGCTTGAATGATTAGTTGTGTTGGGAGTCACCGGCAGAAATGTTTTCGGTTTTGTTTCCTTTAGCGGGGTGTTGGTTTGGTTAGCGGGGGAAGTCGGGATCTGACGGCCCATTGCGCGGCTGGTCCAGGGGTTCCCCTTCGTTTTGTTTCTTTTGGCCGGGACTCGCATTTACCCTTATTTTTGTATATAATTTTTGTTATTAAATTCAGTTGAACTTTACCAGCGTGGTGGCATTTAATGTGTTATCGATTCCTTTTTAGCCATTATTTGTTGGGGCCGTAACACTTCTTAAAGCTAATAAGGTGTCTATGGCAGTTGTGTTAGCGACGTATGCTAACTAACCCCAAGGCTCGTTAGCTGCTAAATGCTACTTTGCTTTGTTAGCATAATGTGGCATTTAGCTAGGTTACCAACCTCTTTAGCTCACTTAGTTAACACATTGTACAGTATCTTGCTTGTTTAGCTAACCAGCTTATCCTACAAATATAACTCATAAGATGCCAATTAGGAAGGTTTACAACAGGGTTGATGGATTTTTCAAACTAAACAGAAGCTAGCTGTTTCCAGTCTTTAAGCTAAGCTAACGGGCTGCCTTCATATTTAGACATGCAGGTGGCATCTAAGGTTCACGGAGGTGCTGGAGCCAATCCCGGCTGTGATTGGGCAAGAGGCAGGGTACACCTTACAAAGGTCACCGGTATTATAGTCTCGGTTTGTTCTCTTCTAGTCTTTAGCTGACGACGCAAGAAGCTCCACATGCATTAAATATGTTCCCACCTGATGGTGTCTCTAGTAACATCACAAAAATACAATGTAGCAGGGTCAAGATGAACAGACTGTGTGCTACCATAGGACACTGTGGATCAATCAGGTAGATACATGATTGGAAATTACACATTGTAGAGTTATTAAAAGATAATACAGTCCTTATCAGAGAGATATAGGTAGTGTACAAAGAAAATACAGTAACGTAGAAGCAAAACAAAAATCTTAAAAAAACTGAGCCATGATATCCCTAATCTCTACTTCCTGAACCAAGCACTAAGTTAACTGTACTCATGAGTTAAGCTCCCGGGCATGTAAAGACTTTAACTCAACACACTGTGATGTATCAGCTCTGTCTTCCTCCCCACTAGGACAGTGTTGTCAAACACACACGCATGGTGGCTATAAAGTGGAATGACAGAGATGGCTATAAAAAGCATATGAGTCAGCTGCAGAGTGAGATCCCAGTTAAAAGCTGAATGACACAGATCATTACCACTCACACAAATCTCGGTTGCGGTTGAACAGGAAGTGGCTCTCACGCCACCTGAGCTATTTTCAGACATGTTTCTTCATCTCACAAGAGGAGACTGTAATTTACTGAGTGTGCAAAATATTAGAGAACGATTCCTGACAGTGAAAACCATCAGTGTGAAATAAAACAGGGTCACGTGG
This sequence comes from Sandelia bainsii, assembly GCA_032362345.1. NCBI lineage: Eukaryota > Metazoa > Chordata > Actinopteri > Anabantiformes > Anabantidae > Sandelia > Sandelia bainsii. Next base: position 10,238,229 of record JAUMHL010000013.1, read on the forward strand.
TGTATGTGGAAAGAATATTAATTCATAATACACACTCAAAACATACAGTAAAAAATTGCATCAATCCTGACAGGGTGTTGTTGACAGGACTCAAAACTGAAATCTCAGCGACCGCCTCAGGTCACTGACGCAACCCTTGGATAATCCAGCAGGACAGGGATGCAAATGGATGTCTGTCTTTGTGCACTGATGTCCGCATTTACAGAGCCCCATTCCCTGGTGATGTAACGTATCCAGGCGCCGTGTGTGTGTGTGTGCTTCTGGAAAATGATGCTCTGAGGCGAAGCAGTCTCACCAAATTAGATAGTTTGCCATTTCAGTGCAACCCGTGTTTGTATGTTCACCGTGTCATCTTCAACCAACAAGTGCCCTCTTGAAGTTGATCAAGGTGGGGCCGCAGTGCATAAAAAAGTGGTGTGTAGGTTGGAGAGCTTGGTTCAACTCATCATTTAACCAAATCAAAAGCAAACTTTCACTTCCATTAATTTCTTATTAATAACATGCTCAAAAAACATTCATTCAATCAAACCCATTGGTACTATACACAGTCTGCATTCTTTCTGTGATAGACATTCAATGTATTTACATTAAGTAATTACTTCTTATATAAAAGTCACAGTCCACAATTGTCGCTTTGGATTCAGATCACCCTCATTATAATGCCTCTGTAAGATATCATTTGTGAGCTTTAGAGGTGTTAGTAAAAGGATTTGTGTTAGCTTTGGACAGAGTCAGGCTAGCTGTTTCCCAAGCGTCTAGTCTTGATGCTAAGCTACGCTAACCAGCTGCAGGAGGTACTGTAACTTAATATTTAGTATAAAGATATGAAAGCAGCATTGCTTTTAAGCCTCAGTAAGAAAGAAAATATCTAATTATATTATTACATACATAATATATTATTTGCGTAATATACTATTTAAATGATAGGGGTTATATATTATTTAGAGGTTATTTTTTGTTGTTTCATTCTCTGGAAATTTACTTGTAGCAGTGTTTTATATAATGTGCAGTTATAGACTATATCAATTAGCATAACATACACACATATAAAGCCATCAAGTCCTCAAATTTGTTTATATTTTGAATGTTTGAGTGTTTTTTCATTTAATGGATAAGTATCTTTGGTCCTACCTTAATAGAAAGCACTCAAATCAGTGAACTATAGCTTTTTTCGTGATGTAGTTATGAATCACATGACCCCCTGAGCTCCAGAATGCTGTCTGTGTAACCCAAAAATGTTTGTTTGGGTTTAGATTTAGGGCATGAATCAGAAATACTAAATCTGTGTGGAGTGCTGGACATAAATGTTTCTAATGCAAATGCACTGAAAATGCTGAGAGCCATGTCAATTTCTCAGAAGCCTCCGTCTAAAAGAACAAAAGGTGAAAACAGTAAACAGAGGCCTTGATTAGTGATCCATCAATCGTATTGACAGGCTCAGACTCTTCCAGAAACCCTGAGCGTTTTAACTGGAAATGCTCTACAGGGCACAAAGAATTATGGGATGCTGGAGCATGAGGCCTGACTGGCATGGTCCAAGAAATCTTTTAAGGTCTTGGTCTACAGTGTCAGCTCATGTTACACTAGTTGGATCCAGTTTTTGCTGTCCATGAGACTGGATCCAACTATTAGGACATGAAAGTAGCATCCATTTCCCTGAACCATGTTTTTTAGATCAGTTATTGAGAGGTTGATTCCCAAGTTTGGTTTCATGTTGAGTAGATTAAGTTGTGCTCTTGTCACGGGATTCCTGTAGGCCCGGCGCCAGCTCTGCAACTCAGGGCTCAGGGACACAGCTGAATAGGTCAACGTGGCTCTGCTTTCTCTATCAGTGCAGAGCCGACTGTTGACCGCAGGAGGCCTAACCTCAGCCTGAGACAAAAGCTGTTTTCACTGAAGAATCAGGTCTGGACGTTGTCTGGAGTTAGTCTTTCACACATGCAGAACACAACAGGACATTGTCCATGTCGTTCTCACTTGGGGAAATAGTCTGGGTGGGCCTGGGTAAAGCGTGCAGGAGGCACGACATGACACGAAAAGTACACTGCGGAAATCACAGTGTTTTGTTTACAGTACATAGAAGCAGCAATGAGAAATTATGTTTCCTAAAGGAGAGAAGCCCAATACAACACCACAAAGCATGATAAATATTTCTGTTACTCGGATCATTACTATTACCAGTGAAGTGCACAGCTGTTCCCACAAGCCTTTTGGTGGGCCAGTCCTGGAAGGGGAACAATTATACAATCTCTACAGAAATGAGATACAGATACAACTGGATTTGCCAACAGACAGGTGGATTTTCTCTGCTACTCAGTCGTGTGTGACAACGCACATAAATCATGACATTGAGTAACGTTTTAGCAGAGCTGCTGCTCAGCGTTTTGAACTCATATGTTTGTGAATAACCCGTCAGACTGGCTGCAGAACAACAGGAGCTGGACTGCAGCAGTTTGCACAGCCATACATTAGTAATCAGCACATTCTTTACTTAGGTTTGTATTGTAAATACAGATTATATTTCTTTAACTATTATTTCTTTAGTTTGAAAATATAAATGCACAAATATTTAGCACTTAAAACCCAATAAGCTCTAGGTTATATTTTATCAAAATTAATAAATACATAACCAAGTTTAATCAGTAGTAGCTCTTACAATAATAACAGACAGTCGTCGGACCTTATCAAAATGGTGGTTGCAATTCATGCAATCATAACAGATGCTGTGGATTCTAGTGTAAACCCCAATATCAAATAACACAATCTGTCTCCAACAGATGAAAAGTTGAATGTAGAAGCTACAAATGTTCCTTTGTTCAAGCTCAGATACACCGAGGAAGGAGCTTCAAAATAAAGACCTGCTCTTTAGTGGAATTGTGGTCGTGTTTTGTCGCTATGTTTGAACACAAATATTGAAACATTCACACTCACAGCAGCTTTGCACCAACCTGCTGAAGATTAAAAACAGTGCACTTGATGCAGATCCACTTTAATCTACAACGGCATGAATTTATTTGGAAGAAAATCACTTTTGAAACCGTAAGCAGTAGAAATTGGCAAAGGCATCCTGAGGTGTTGTTTGTGTACTTAATTTTGTTAGGTAATAAGTAATACTTTAATGCTGTTTGTTTGAAGATGCACCTTCTTATCTGGAGGTGTAGTCGTACAGTACATTTGGGAACTGGTTATATATTAAGTAATTATAATATTTCTAAAATGAATTAGTTAAATCTTTATTCAGTCCTGTGACTGTGTGCTAACCCTCTTCGATTTGATATCCACGGAAAATAACATATGAGCTGAATGACGTCACCTATGATCACTTTCAAGGGAAATAGTGTGAATGACGATCATTATCATCCAAGTGTTGGCGGTAATGGCGGAGACGGAACGAGGAGGAATGATCAGCCTGAGGGCAGAGAGCAATCAGCGTGCAGATTTATTAGCCTGACAGGGAGTGAAAGTGTGAGAGGTCGCTGTGTGAGTGATGGAGGGCAGATAACTGTGGTGAAGACTGCAATCATTATGTAACACTGTCAGTGTGAACATTTACCTCAGTTAGTCCTTAAGAAAAAAAAGATGGTAACCCTTTCTTCTACATTTTCCTAATTATAAAGCATTTACCTTGAAAATAGATGAAAAATACAGATAATTGTGTACTTTCTAGGAAGTAGGCAACCAATTCGTACTCATCAGTTGAAGTTACAATTGTAGTTACCCAAGGTTCATTGGTTGATAATAGCCCATGTTTAATTATGTTCTATCTAGAAATTAGATAAATGAATCTCATTTGTTATTGTTCATGGCTACACCAATTTCTAAAGTGTTTATTTAATAATTTACCTTATACTGACCTGGTAACAACCCCCCCCCCGGAACAATTTTCCTCTGGTGTCATGGTACAGTAAATACTGGGCATGTCCACATGTTTTTACAATTTACTTAGTAAGTTGAAACTGTACTATAAAAGGAAGTCTATTGTACCATATCCTTTGTAACTGATTCTTCCCTTTTACACTAAACACAAATATTTACCATGTATATGCTGCAGCATTACAGTAAAACATGAATAATTTGCTCAGGATGCACAGTAAGCTGTTTGTTTCCATGGTATTACCAGGCTCTAACCATGTTTGGGGCGGCATGATAGCTCAGAGCAGTCGTCTTCCAACCCAAGGGTGAGCGGTTCGATTCTCAGTCCCAGCAAGCTACATGTTGAGGTGTCCTTGGACAAGACACCGAAACCCCGTAGTAGCGCTGACACAGGTCTAGCAGCTGTCCAAACAACAATTTCCCCAAGCGGATCAATAAAGTATCAATTATTATTATTCTAGTCATACCTCACTTTCTCTATGCAATAAATGTAGTGGGTCTTAGTCTGTGTTGTGTTGTGTACTTCCAATTATTCTTCCAATTATTTGTCATTGGCTTCCCATCCTTTTTCAGTAGAACTGGACCGAACAAGTAATACTGGAAGGAATATTTTTAAACATTTTAAAATTTAAACAAAATTAGAAACATTTAAACTGACCTGTGACGGTGCTGCTGGAAATGTTGGGGAATTAAAAGACACAAGACAGATCATTGGATTGTCTGTTAATCTGAAATAAAACATACGCCATTTAGACCTCTGCTATGTTTTAATGTCACTAAAGCTATCTGAGAAAGTGCGGTGAATATACAGCACAAGGACAAAATGGAAGTTAAACAGCCAAGAGGCCTCCCTTTCCACCCACACCATGAACCTGATACAACCTCCTGTGATGATACACCCCCTCCTCCTGCCGTCTCTGCAATCAACATCACGGCCTTGAAAAGTCTTCACGTCTGTGGGCCATATTAGAGCTGTTAGACTGTGAAAGAGTGTTAGAAATGAGATCAAGTCCAGCAGTGAGCGGTCCCGGTTAACATCTACTGCTGTAACGGAGCTGAACACTGTTGAAGAGGTAGCAGAGGGGGCTCTCTGAGTGACAGTGGAGCAGCTCTCAACTCAGGTGGCCACTTGTCAGATCAGATGTGAGGATTTGGAGGGGAGGTCATGCAGGAACAACATCAGGCCTGTGGGTGGACCAGGTGGCCCTGATAATTGCTTGACATCCTCTGTCTCTTTTCTTTTCATGCTAAATGGAGCAGCTCTCTCGGGCAGGTCACTGCTGACCACACAACCCTGTCACCAGACAAGAGCGTCAAAACAGAACACATACATTTCCATTCATCCGTCCATTAGTCAGACCCGCTTATCCTGTAGGGGGTAGCTGGAGCTGATCCCAGCTGACTGATGTTTTCTCTTGACTGCTTAGCGAAGTGGAATCTCCACAGACAGCTGTTTAAATCACACAAATCTCCTGCTGCTTATATGTTCCAAATTTATTAACAGTGACTGATGCTCCCAGTGTCACTCTGAGCTTTGTGGTTTCACTGTAGGCAGAGTCCCTCACCCTCAATACAATGAATAAATCAATATATGAAAACAACAGTGGCTTCTTCCTACTGTTTTGTTAGTTTGTTGTTTGTTGGACAGTTTGGTTAGTGCTGACAGACATCTGGTTCTGATGTCAGCTGAAGCTTCCATAGCTGCTCATATCTCGAGCCCTGGCTTACAACAGGTAGAAAGGAATTATCCATTATTACTAGCAGCACTGTTACTCAAAGATTAGTTATGTGATATTTCCATCTTAACCAGAATGTGTTAATATTTTCTGCACGAAGTGCATGGAAAGCTCTGGTTTGGTTGCTACATAATAGTCTCTGTATTGCATTCCTCACAGTAAGGATGCAACACAGCGTCATTTCCCTCCTACAGGAAAGAGGAATTATACTCATATCCCTTGTTCACTGTGTGATACTGCACTATAATGGTCTAAGTAGACAGAGTATAATTTTAAAATGTTGTTTTCTTTGGGATGTGCTCAGTGCTTCTTTTCTGCAGAGGCACATTCTGTGCCACTACTTGTCTTTTTGTTTTCAGTTTCTATCTTCAAACTACTTCACCTTGACTCTCTTAAAAACCACCAATCACTGTCTTTGTTAGTCGCACGTAATATATGAAAAAGATGGAGTGACATCTATTATTAGTTTTCCAAGAAGTAGAATGAGCATCATATGTTGGAAATGGCATGTTCACTGTTTCCTAGTTCTCATGTCACATCTCAGTATGTAAAGCTGGATGTATATTTATATATAAGCCTGCAAAAGGCCATGCACTGCATACCACACTCTCAGCACCAAGATGAACCTCCTCCACTCGGGACCTTTGATCGCCAAGATCCCAATACACATCACACATTGCAGGACATCCCCTGTCATGACAATGTTTCACAACGTGTGACCCTAAAACCGTTTGTGGGAAAGAAAGTGTGACCAACTGACAATCAGAGGTGACAGAGTGAGGACAGGACTTATTCCCAAATGAGACCTGAGACCAAAGATTGAGATAAAACTGACACAAGAAAGGAGTAAGTTTTAGATAACCTGTGTCTGAACTCAAAGCTCCTTTCATCAATACTCTCTCAGAAAAGAACAGGATCCACAATGATTCAAAGCCACATCAACAGACAGTCCTTATAATCAGAAGAATTTCCAATGTTAGGTACTTAGTGTCTTTGTTGTTGCCCTCAAAAAGCTCTACTGAAATGATCATGAATTAAATACATTAAAATATGTAACTTAAAGGTAGCATGACTGAATTAAGTGTTTTTTTCCATCAGTCATTATGTTGCTGTGCATAGTACATAGAATGGCACTACAGTATGTGCAGGATAATACACTAAAAACATCATGCAACCCTATAAATCATAAGGTGGCATACTGACTAATATCAGCTTATTGCATAAGACAGCAGCATACATCATGCAATGAAGAATTTAATGGAAGAAACCGCAAGTGCAGTTGTACAACAGGAACCATCACACTCTGCTCTCAGAAACAAAACACATGTCCAGTGACTGACAATTCATTTAACAGGCCAAACATCATCCTCAATCATCCTAATGCGCTACGCAGAGCTTAACTGAGATTCAACCTTTTACCTAGTCTGCTGTACACATGCAGACCTGGTTTGAAAAGGGCTTTTTAAAAACGGGCACATGAAGAAAGAACTACCTTACTGGGGAATAAGGTGAAAGTCAGATAATTCCATTAGAGCCAAGTGGTGGGGAATTTAGATGTGCTCATCTGAAGGCAGCACGCAGGATATTTTGGGCTACCTAGTCATCAGTTTTCATAAGTGACACCACTAGATGTGGACAATGTTGCTGAGTTTCCCCTTAAGCAAGGGCACAAAACCTCCACTGTGCTCCCAAAAAGCATTTTACTAAAATTCAATATAGCACACAGCGGATATGTATTCAAGCTTATATCTTATTCTGTAAAAAGAATCCATTCAAATACCTGCAGCCAATAGGACTGTTAGACTAATTGATATCATGACCATAGATGAAAGGATGTATTAAGTTGACCCTTTGGTGTCTCTCAGGGAAAAACATCCTGCTTGAAACAACTTCATTTTCTTACACTTATGAATCCAAAGTGATGAATGTTATGACTATAATTAAATTTTGGTTGTTCCATCATTGCCTAAACAGGGGAACAGCTTGGCTACTAAATCTTAGGCATCTCTAGGGTGGATTTTTGAACTGTGTAATTTTACCACATCTGTGCACCTTTTATGGGATTACATGTATTGTTATTTGTTTACACAGAAAATAGATGCGGTGTTGAAAACATTAAAATGAATTTGCATTGAACATTTAGTGGTCAGGAGTTTAAACACAACACAAATCGATGCATGCAAACTATTACTACTAATGTGTGTATTGATATTTCCTTACTGTCGTAGCTTCCATGTTTTAAAAAATGAAGACTCTCCCCTCTGGCCACACAGCCCAGCCCAGGGAATTGATGCTCATTTTGGACCAAAGTGGTGGATTGAACAACCAAGAAGCCAGTGTAGTTAAAAATCTAAGGGCTCATTAGAGAACTGGTGTTAGTGTGAATTTGTGGTCCACCAAACAATCACATAACAAATCTAGTTTCAGAACCTGGTCTAGCTATAATAACGTCACCTTTGATTGACAACATTACTGTATATCAGAGAAGTGACTCCACATGTCACCTATAATGGAAATGCATAGAGGTTAAATGAGGCCTGCTAACTGGGTAATGCTTTAACCCCTTAGGCCTTGAGTGCTGGTCTTTCATCTGATCTGCTCTCTGTGCAGCAGTTCACTGTTAAAACAATATGGAAGACCTGCTGTGCACTGCAGCAGCTAGCCTCCCCTCTCTCCTCTTCCTGCCTCATTAGCATGCTGCTCAGGGTGCTTTCCATTCATAAAAGGGCTGCCATGGAGTGGGCCAGGCATCTTGAAGGGACAAAACCTCTCCAAGGTCAGCATTCACAACCGCCGCAAGAAGACATAATGGCGGAAATCATATGTGAGCGCTTTCACGTGCAGCTGTCATGCGAGTTGGACGGGCAAAGAATGTAAGGCACTGCAACAATCTTTCGTTCATTAATGCACACGTGACACATGAACAATGAATACAAGGCTACCAAAAGTGACAATTAAAAGAAACACAGGTACTCACAGGATATTCAGGCAGATGAGATAAACCACATTACGACTATAAGATAACTGATAAGGTAGAAAGAAAGTTAATCTGCAACTATTTTGATCATTTATTTATAGTTTACGTAGTTTTTTAAGCAAAACCTCTCAAATATAGAGATTTGCTGTGTTCCTCTGTTTTATATCTCTGACATAACATTTGTGAGAACATTTGACATATACTGTTATTTGATCCATTGTTTATATAAAAATACTAATTACAGCAGCTTTAAGATATCAACTTTATGATATCACCCAGCTCTAGATTAGAAAATCGGCCACCACTAGTTAAAATGTATTAGTAACAGTATTTCAATAGACTATTAGTCTTCTCATGATACTGCATTAGACTGTCTCCACTTTCAACAGTTTAAGAAATTATATCAATTAATAATGTCAGGAGAGAGACATGACTGCTGACAAGCTCTAAGTGAGAGACTTAGTTATGTATTTAGTCAATAGACAGAAGATGGATTATCAGATTGATAACCAATTAACGTTTTAACATCAAAGCACAAACAAAACTACATTTCAACACAGCCACAGGCTCCTTTTGACTTTATATCTCACATGATGGACGTTTTTCATTATTTATCAAATCATAACAAGTGTCTATAGTCATGCTAACAGTTCTCAGCTGGACTCAGGCACTGCTGTGAACGGGCAAACGTTCTCACAATGACAATGCTAAATGCTGTCATATTAAGTAGGTATAATGTTGAACATGTTATAACATTTGCTAACTAGTACAAAAAACAAAGCAGAGCTGTTGTTAGTGGGAATATTATTCCTTGACAAATCAACACATTGTCTTGTTAAAACACTGTTAACATTGTTGCGTTTTTGTTGAAAGGACAGGTGTGTTCTTGCAAATGTACATCCTGAGAGCCTTTTTACAGACCCTAAAGGGAGATGTATTACCTCACAAGACTCTGAGAACGGATATCCTTGTTGTTATACATCATTTACTGCAGAATTGCATAACTGTCCATACTGTAGTTAGGAGATAAGATGATGAGAGTGTACATCCCCCTCCTCTAAAACACACACACATACACAATCAGAAAGGTTCAGATAGTGACATGATGTCTTCACTGAGCTCTGGCGCTGCCCTATTTCAGTCAGAGGAGCTGCCCACTATCAAATGAAGGACGAGCGAGCGTCAAGTTCAGTGCAAATCAATAGGGATCAACATCTTGGCATTGCTGCCGCCTGTCCCTCTGGCTCAAAAACAGCTCAGATCAATGCAGATGTGCGCAGTAGACAAGGATATAAAGAGGGAGGCTGCTGTGGATGCTGTCCTCCTTTCCACTCGCACACAACACCGGCTAAGATTAGACACTGAATCGGACCTGGAGGCTCAGGGAGGAGACGGATTTATGCATAGAGTTGTCAGGGATTGTGTTGAAATGATTATGCACCATAGTAGTGATGGGGTAGTATAAGGTGGACAAGAGGTAACAGAATTAGTAGTAGAAGAAGTTTGAGTTGTTAAGAAGTCAGAAAGATTCTAAATGATGAGACCTTAAATCTTCATTCTTGGTGGGAAACCAGGACAAACATCATGTCTGGTTCTATTACAACGTAAAGACTGTTTCCAGCTTCTTAAAGGGGCAGGAAACTCGGCTTCAAGCTGAAGTAATTCCCTGTAATATCAAAAAGTCATGACTCGATTCTGATTCAGCTGTGTCCTCAATCCTGATTGGTCCATGGGAGTATGTGACATCACAGTGTCCAGTTTAGCACCGCCCACTTCAAACCAGTGAGAAGAACACAACAGAAATCTCTGGTGTGAAGCAGCCAGAACTGACTGATCTGTCCAAATCTACTGTGTTCATGTGGAATCACAGTAAGAAACTGCTTTAGAAAAGAAGATTTCAGCATCTTTAAATGTGAATATTTTTTGGTTTTTTCAATATTTTGGACTGTTTGGTCAGATAAAACTAAACATCTCAACATGTCTCACCAGGTTCTCAGATATTGTGCTTTTTTTTGGCTGTTTCTAACATTTTTTCAACCAAAATGTTAATTGAGAAAATAATCAGAAGATAAGTTAAATCATTACACAATATTTTTATGTATGTTTTATGTCTGTTTTTTCTTCATCTTTTATGTTGGTAAATTCAGTAGTATAATATCAGATTTTCAGGCTGGCTGTGGTGCTGTAGAACCACATTAAGTGTGACACATTATGCTTCATGATGACTGAGAGCACGCGGACAAACAAGTTTCTCTTGCTCGTCCATTTACCTCCCACTTCAGACGACCAGTCTGAGGACTTTCTTGTTCCTAATTATAATGAATACTTCAGCAGTAAACTACAGTCATGACCAAAAATCAATTAACTTAAATGGCTTTTGTAGCACACCTGCATGAACATAATACATCTGTAGGCTCAAATGTGTTTTATGTAAATAGACCCTAACAATATTTCTTCAGTTTTACAGCAGATTTTTGGCATCACAGGTAAAAAAAAAAACCACAGTGAAATAATGTGATTACAATGCGGAGACCCCAGGCCTTTGTTGGCTAACACTTTTTTACTGCCAACATGCTTTTTGAGAAGCCCGGTGGGTTTTGGCTTCATTGTTTCCTGTTTCCTGCTACTAGTGAGTCTGACATTTGCTTTCACACTCGCCATAAAAACAAAAACAAAAGAAAAATGCTGGAAAACACTGCTGCTTTCAAGTCAGCACTGGTGCTTCGGCCCAGGTTTAAACGGTTTGAGCCCAGCCCTGCTGTCAGACTGAATGGTGGGTTTTTCACACTGTTAGATGACGGTGGATCCCGTTGTGAGGAACAGCACATTGGCCGTTTCCACTGTGTGATGCTTTCACCTCGGGCTAGAGGAATCAAAGCACCACCTGTGGACCACAGGAGCCACTCCTGCACAACAAACACTACTCTGCATGTCAAATATCCTCACTTGAAATGTCAGAGATCTTCTTCTGACTATACCTTCCTCTACTGTTTCCTCTGCATGTTGAAATGAGACAGTGAGGCAGGGATGTGATGCTCATTGTCCACTATAATCTTGCTTTATTTACAGAGATTACATATGTATCTGTCTGAGCAGGCACACAACTTGTACTGCAAGGCTTCTCCACGGCAGGTAGCCATTAACTCAACAAGAGCTTGACATTATCGCTTGAGTCACACTGCTCTTTCTGTAACACCGCAGACCACATATACCAAACCAGAGCAAACCTATAATCACGAAAGTGATAGAAAAGGGTCACTGTCAAAGAAATTAGCAGCTTGACTAAATGGCTGTTTTCCCTCCAAATGCCAAGAGGTGAGCTCGGGGAGCGGGAGAGATTGGCAGTGGATAAAACATGAAATCATGCGCAGGGGCTTCAGTTCAGGAGAGAAAAAAACAGAGAGTGTCACACGTGGAGGCTTGAGAGCAGCGAGCATCCAAAGCAGCATCAATGGGAGCATTCCCACAGCGGTTGATTGGTGAAGTAACACTGATGTAGCTTTACAGCTCTTGCAAATGCTTTGCAAACAGTATTTTGAGCTTCTGGGAACGATTTATGACAAATATCACAACCAGGGCTGCAACTAAATGATTATTGTCATTATTGATTCATCTGCAATTTCCCGAGTTGCCGTCTTCAGATGTTTTGTTCAAGTGAAAGCCCAAAAGCAAAAGATATTCACTCTACAAATAAAATATTAAAAACAGCTACAGTGTGTGTTGGAAATGATTAATCTGTAAATACATTATTATTGTTACATAGACAGCTGTGTGGCTGTGGAACATGTCTTATATGTGTGATATCAAAATGAACATACAATAACTGAAAGTACAGTAAGAATGTGAGGTCTGTCTGTGAGCAGTTCTGCCTCTAAATGCGCTTTACTTTCTAATTTACTAAGCTAGTTTTCCAAACTAGGCTCAGCTCTTGTAGAAGCAGGCAGATGGCCTGATTAGATTTTGCGTTTTTGACTCCTGTGCTTGTTGTTTCTTCTGCTCCTGGTTGGGTGAATGGAGGCCATCTGGGATTGGCCAGGGCTTCTGTGAATGGAGCCGGGGAGCGTCATTCAGCACCGCGGACAGCTCCATGGAGTTGTGTTTATTTATTTATTTTTATGGCTCACAGCGGCGGCTCTGAGCCTCCACGTTTCCCGGACACACATTACAGCTCTACTCTAACCCACCGTAGTCTCTTATAAGCTGGTAAACAGTGCGTGGTGATCAAAGGGCGATCCCGGGCCTGGCTGAGACGAGGCCTGTGCGCGGAGCTAGTAATGAGCAAACACAAGTCGAAGCGAAAGAGGAAAAAAAAAACCTTCCGCCACATTAGGCAGGGAAAACACCTCTTGACTTTAATGAAACGCTCTCGATATGGAGTGGGGCGGCCATGATGAACCACCTGGAGGACTGCAACGACACACGCAGGACGCACAGGCGCCCAGAGTTGTTCCCATATGCCAACAGCCTCCTTCCTGCTCATTAAAATGTTAACAACAACAAAAACGCCAGGCTGTAAAAGCTCGGGCGATTTCAACAATTCAATTAAGGTTATCGATGGCTGATCGGGCGGATTTATGAGCTGAAGCAGCGCCAGGCGGGCTTCAATGTCACCGAACAGAGCGAGAACTGAAAGGGCAGATAGAGACATGGATCTGGACGACGCTGAGAGACACTAGCAGGGCCTCCATCTGCACGTTGGGGCCTAAACACGATGAAGAGATGAATTAACATGAGGCCCCGGAGCCGGGAGTCTCCTTGAATCTGTCACCCGTCTCCATGGCGACAGGAGGAGGAGTAGGAGGAGGAGGACCAAAACTGGCATCTATCCGGGCCCAAATCAACAGATGGCCACCACATCATCACCCCCCCAACCAAAACCCCACCACCAACACCCCCTTTTTTTTTTTTTTCTTTGCAGCCTACCTTGCACTGCTCCATGCACGTCCTCACTGAATAAGCCCCCGGCTCGTATTTCTGAGTCAGGAGCTCAAAGTCCTCGTATTTCTCCTGGGCGTGCTGGTCGTAGTGCTGGTACGCCTGGACGCACCGGCTGCATCTGGTCGTGTCGCCATCGCCGAGCACGTCGAGGCTGCAGTTCAAATTGTCCGGACTTGTCGAGCCGTAAAACAAATCCAGCAGAGAGTAGGAGTTACAAAAGGAAAGGTACAAATCGCTCATATTTACAGCCCGCGTCCCCTCTCTGTCGGAAAGGGCCTTGCACAAATCGTCGGCATCCGCGAAAGCAAAGCAGTTCTTAGATAAACTATCCTGGTAGCAAGTTTCAAGCGACCACAAAGGTTTGGTAGAGTTGTCTATAAAAATATCATCTGGGTTTTCTCTGAGGCTGCTGTGTGCTGAGTGGGTCTGGGGTGAGAGGAGGTGGGAGGATGCGAACTTGTCCAGGGTCCGGGGCAGTTTGGCCTCGGCGCAGAACCACAGGTGATCAGAGAGGAGGATGGTTAAGAACAAGAGGGATGCCAAGGACAGTCGCCATCTCTGCGCCCTCTCTGAGTCGGTGAATGGCTTTTGGTTGTCGCGGGGGGGCTCTAGCCAGATTTGGAAGCCGTCGTCATCTTCTTGCTGCCAACACGTCCCAGCACCCCTGGTCATATTTTGGGAACCGGCCGACTCCACCGTGGGGGCTCCTCTGCCGCAACAGTCATTGACGTGGGATCCGCTTCGCGTTTCCCTCCCCTCAAGTGTCGGGTGGTCGGTCGTCCCGGCTTGCCTTTGCGATTAGCGGTAATTCCCATTAAAATGAGCGTGGCTCGGATGGGAAATTAGACGCTGGCGACCACGGGCCGCATCCTCCATGGCTGGCCGGTGAAGCCGCTGTCCTCCCGTCCGCCCTGAGCTCCGCGCCGCTCCGCTCCTCTGCGTAGCCTCGACTCCGTTTTCACAAACACTCGCCGACGCGTTTACGTTTTCCCCGGTCGTGCAGGGACAATGGCGCTATCCTCTTCCAACATGGCGAAGCTGTCTGCCTTTGTGTCGGCGGATAGGCCTGCAGCCCGTAACAGACCTCTTTTCCTTTTTCAAGCCCTCACCGTCTTCATCTCGCTGCCGTCGTCAAGTTGCCGCCATGTTCGCCAAGACACGGTGTGTGTTTGAAGGAAGCCAGCAGCAGTAACGAGCAGCGTTTCCGGCCCCAAACGTTCAAAATAAAGGTTTTTGTTGTTTGGTGCTATGTGTGATTTCAATGTTTTTCATTCTCAATGTGCGTTGTTCAACCAAAGAATGTTTTTTCTCACCTGAAGGATTCTTAGAGGCTCGAATAGATTAAAATATCTATTACTGCACAGAGAAAACAAAACTTGAGTGAAAAATAATCATAAATGTTGTATTTCCTACCTTATAAACACTCTTTTCACCCCTTAGATACCTCTTTGGGAGACCCTGATCTGCAGGTTGGGATTGGCATATCTCATATATGCAATCAGGATCCATATTTTTAAGATTGTTTAAAATCTATTTAAGAATTTCATTGTAATGTTTCAAGATTTTTAGACTCAAGAGAAGTTATGGTATTAAATCCATACCATACGTTTGCCCTTTGGGAGTATCTTTACTTTGATATGTGTAATATAGCTAGTATATTCCATGAAAAATAACAAACACTTCATATTGTACTGTACAAAAATACAGCTTGTGTTTTATTTTGAAGCTAACATCGCACAACATCCGATCTCGTGCGAATCGCTCGCTGCACTTGACGAAGCGTCTCCACCGCTGACGTGATGCGCGCGTCGCAGTCGCCGCATCTCTGGGCACAAAGCTGCGTCAAGTCAGAGACTCTGCGAAACTGTCACCAAAAATGGCCTTAATGTAACTTCAAACGTAAAACTATGATGCCAGTCTTAACATAAATATTAGTCCAACTATTTGGAGCTATACAACAATAAGTGGAGAAAATAATACTTAATTGGATTTAAACAGCTAAAATATAATATCCTGCTGAATACAAGAATGTGGTTATTGGTTAAATAATAGCTGTGGTGAGTGTTTTATTTTGAAAATTTGCTCTATTCTAGTCTGGATTCTGGATGTCTTGACATTGGATCAGTCACACAGGTTGGTGCTCACCTGGATTCTGCTTTAGTTATTATGTTTTCATCTGAAAAAACGAGTTTTGTCATTATAATTGATAATACTGTTTTTTCTTATTTAAAATCATTCCCAACATGACCGCCACAAGGGAGGAGATTTAAAGTAGATCATATAACAAGATGAGTGCCAGGTATGAAGCAGGCAAAACATTTTTTTTTAACAAATAAAATAATAATTTCTGCACTTGCTTGTAATTTGTCGAGGTAGTCTGATTGTTCTGTTCCTCCACAGTGAAAACAAAGTTTTGCTCTTAAAATGGTTTTGCAGGGAAGTAAATGGGGGCTTTTATAAATGTGCTAGATATTGGATGAGGATGTGATATTTAAGTTTATTAAAGACTCAAACGTTTACTTATACAACTGGTTTGTGCATCCACACTAATCTACCTGCATGATGGTTGAATTCATTAATTTGGGAACCTTATTACCACTTATTCATGAGGCACCAAATGGAGTTTGGTTTACTGTTGTTTCTTATTGAATTTCTTCACTGAGTTTGGGCCTGTGCTAATTGCTCCAGACAAACTTTCCCTGCAGCCTGTGTTTGGTCTCTACAAGAGCTCATTTATTTCAGTGGAGCACATGCAGCCACTGGTTGTCCGGGGGCCACTTCCAAACCATTTGTTTCAGTCTCTGTCCAGCTTGCTCGCCTGCACCATCTCTCCAATGGATACTGCCAGCCTCATTAGAGCATTTATCCCATTAGGACATGATATTCCTGCAACGGCGGCTTTCAGCTGCTCTGTTTTCAGCTCCAGATCTTTAGGACTTTTATAGACCAACAGTTGTGCTGCAGTGACACAGCTTCACAGGAACACGCACTGATTGAGCACCTCTAATTAAAGCCTGTCAGTCAACTGCTCACTCTGCATCACCTGGAATAGTCCAGAGTGGGCGACGGTTACAGAGTGCTTACCGAGGCTTAGGATAATATTCTTTCTCACAATGTCCTACTTTTATGACATTTTTGACAAAGTGGCCTAAAACTTCTACTGTATTTGCTAAAATAACGCACAAACCACCAAGACTGTTGTAAAGGTAGAACTTTGATTAATCTGTAAACTAACACAACATGCCACAGTGTATGATTGGGAACAGGTATCTCATTACTTTTACTTTGAAAATATATTCATGCGGCATTTACGCACAACAATGCCCAGGACGCCACAGCCAGCTACATGCACCCTAGAGACCATGGTAATGAAGGTTATAACATATCAATGAGTCCCAAGGCACATTAGTGACATTTATGAAGATGGGAAAACATGGCGACATCTTTGTTGGAGGGTCTTGAGACGAACTAGTTTCAATGTACCGCTGTGATGCCCCGTAGTCTCTCTCAGCCGCTCAAGATCTGAGGCGAAGGCGAACTCTTCACGCAGACTCTTGTTTTAAATGATTTAACAATTTTAAGACTAGATTTCTCAATCACACACAACAATTGTTCTTAGACTTTCCAATTCAAAATATTTATTAGAGTTTTACTTAATTTGTAATGAAACAGACATAAAAGCACAGATCACAAAAGCCAATTATTTAAGTTCCAGCACAATAACCCACCCTTTTTTGCACCAGTGGCCATTGCAAGACCATTATCAGTTTAACACAACATCCAGTTTCCTTGACATGAGAAGCACTATTAAGCCTGTGAAAACGATGTAAAATGTCTTGGCTCTGGAGCCAGAATTGAGTTCAAAATAAGTGTAACATTATCAAAGATGCTATCCTGTTTCATTTTGGAAGGTGGGAGTTAGTGTTTATGGAGTTTGAAGCATACTATGGACTACAAATCAGAAGATCTCTGCCTCTGTTGTTCAATTTTGACCAGTCATTGTAAATTCTCTCTCTCATAATCCATACATTAGCAGAGTGCAATACTAAAACACCAGAGTGCCCTTTTAAAATAAAAAAAAATTGGAAACAGGCCACTTTACATGTAGATTGTATCAGTTCTATTATACATAGTGCTTTTTGAATTAAACTCCACAGTTTTAGTAAAGTAGAAAAGCTTTTGTCATTTCCACACAAGACTTTGATAACTGCTCAGATTATAATGCAATTCTAGATCTCAGAAATAAAAAAAATGAGTGCCTTTTGATTTTTACAGTGGCCTGTTCATTCAAAACTACTAACACAGTTTTAATCACTCATTAAGAACACAAAAGCTAAAACCTATAGAGTTGTTTGCAAGAACCCCCTGATGAGTCACATCGCTGTTGAGTGTAGTTGTAAATTAAACCTCTTCTGTATCTGAACCATTATTCAGATTCTGAGTTTTTATTGTTATATAAAACTTTGTAGTTTCTAACTAATCTCCTTAAAAATCAATTAAAATGCTAGCTAAAAGACTTTCCTCCAGTGTTAATTTACATCCTGAAGCCTCTTCAAACTGAATAGTCAGTGTCATTCTTCAGATACCCTGCTTCAATCGAATCAGTCACCCATGAGTCTCTTACAATCTTAAACTTCTTCCTAAAACTGCGCCTCAGAGTCCTTAAATGCAGGAGTCTTGTTTCTTCTGCGATAATGACATGAGAGATTCCTTCCTCTAACTTCTGCACCACTGTGCCTCCATGGTAGCGAAACTCCAGCGCCCTGATGCCCAAAGACGTGCCGGGTATGACACTTTTAGGCTCTCCTATGTTGGCGTAGCTGTCCATGTAAACTTTAAAGGGTCGGAACATGCTGGTGGGAAGGTCATCCCAGTTGTAACGGTTCTCCACCTGGCTGACATCGGCGGCTGCCGGCACGTCGGCGCCGCTGATCCGTCCGAACACCTCCCGCAGCTGCTGCTCGTCTGTGTCCATGAAGTAGCTGTCGCCGTAGCTGTCGTACTCTTTGGAGAAGTGCTCCCTGGTGGAGGGCGACATGTGGATCATGTGGCGAGGTTGCCATGGGACCACCTCCTTCTGGTCCAGACACTCCAGCAGCCAGGAGGCCCAGACCACGTCGTGCTGGTTGGATGAAATCAGGTTCTTCACGCGCATGTTCTCCACGCCTGCAATCACGCAGTACGTGTCCCGTCCTGGGTTCTGAACCACAATACCTCCACATCTTAGAAAAGGATAACAGATCAGTAGTCAGTTACAGTATTATTAAGACCTGATAATGTGGCAGTGTTGTGTTTGCAGCTTGTTTCTGCTGCCCCCAAGTGGCAGAATAACTACTTGAGCCATGTTGAAGTATTCACAAAAATAAAGCTGCATTATGGTCTTAATCAACAATGACCATTATAAAAGCAGTTTATATTTCAATAAATGATTTTATCTTACCTGGCCACACCCTTTTCCAGTTCAGCCTTGGGGTGATCCTCTGTCCCATTCAGGATGCAGAACTCCACGTCCTCAAACATATCGGTTTCCTTACGAACCCCGGAGAGGTCCTGGGGCTTAAAGTGATCCAGAATCCCGACTGCCTTTTTGGGTTTGACTGGGATCTTGCGCTTTTTCTTTTGTGGTTCACTGTCATCAATATGAAGGTGGCGCGAGGCAAGTTTCCCAGACGCCTTGCTGCGGAACTGATCTAGCTCTGCCAGCGTCATGCACTGGTGCCACTCCTTGTCATCTCTAATCCTCTCGATCCTGGGGAATCTCAGTGTGCAGTTGGTTTTATACATGTCGCTTCCGACTATTTCAGCCGCCTTGACCTGGACGATGACCGAGTTGCAGGGTTCAATGTAGACTTCTGGTTTCTCTGTCCCACACAGGATGGATGCTGGTGGGTCATTTTTCCGATAGACTTTCCAGTGCTTGGCTAGCTTCAACCCAAGGTCATACAGCTCCTTCATGGTGTACCCAGAGCCGATGCGACAGAACGTGTGGAAAACTGAAGGTTTCTCACCAGGCTTAGGAGCCTCAGCAACAGCACATAAGAAATGAGACATCATACCACCGCGTCTACCTTTCCCCCAGTAGCCGCCAACAATCAGCAGGTCAAGCTCATCCATCAAGCCGTCAACATACTCTGGCTTTATTTTTAGCCATCCCTCCCCCCGCTTGTCAGGTTTGTAGATGGATAAAGGATCCTTCACCATGATCCCTTCTTCTCTGTTGTCTATGGCATCATTGAGGGCATTTACCACCTCCTGCATGGTTCTGGCTTCTGTCTTTGGCACCAGATGTATCCTTCCCTTGAATGGGGTGAAAATGTTCTGAAGGGTTTCGTAGCGCTTCTTCAGTGTTTCCCTGCCAAGCTTCTGGTCATTGACTAACAAAACATCGAACACACAGAAGCATGTCTGTAACTCAGAGTCATCCATCAGCCTCTTGATGTCAAACTTGCTCCCTTTCTGCATAAAGGTCTCTGTGGTTGGATTGTATGCCATCATCTCACCGTCAAGAATACAATTCACAACGTGTCTTTTAAAAATGTTGTGGATGTAAGGTGTCAGTGAACCCTCCAATGGAGATCCCCCAAACTGCTGTGTGTACTCAAAAGCATTTCGACTAAAGTACTTGTAAACGTCCCCGTCTTTGTGTAGCTGAATACGCTCACCATCCAGCTTGGTCTCAATGTAAAAAAGGCTGTTGCCCATTTGTTTCTCCACGTTGCGGATGTTTGCCACAGCTGCCAACATCGGCTTGAAGGCAGAGAAGAGTCCGATAGACACTTCACTTAAAGACACAGAAGGGTTGTGGAGCTGCTGACACACTTTATTTAAGTCTGTGTTGACATTGTACAGCTCAGCAGAATCTGGATGGAAGACTTGAAGAACCGTTTCTTTGCTGATCCCAAGCTTCATGTCCTTCAGAATCATTCTGATGAGCCATTTTTGCTCAAGAGCTGAGCTCTGGGTGATGAGATGCAGCAGACTTTTCTTCACAAGATCCTTCTTCATGCTAGCATTATTGATGGCCACCGAGTCCAGAAAGTCATTGACTTCTTTGATACTGAGTGTTCCTTGGCTGGTGCAGCGTTTCTTTAGCACAAAGTAGGCCATGCCAGCAAAGTCTCCGGCTTCCCCTTGGGATGTGGTCGGAGCTCGATAGTTTAACAGTTTATTGGCTTCTGGGCCGTTCTTTGGGAGGCCCAATACATCGATGTAGAGTTTAGCTAACATGTTCTCTTTGATGCCATACGCCATGCGCTCTCGTTCAAAAGGAGGAACTATGAGGCGCATAGCTGGGTAGAAGGAGTCGGTTGTTTTGGGGTTGTCTTTGTGGAGAGCAGAATGAAACTTTCTCCATGATTCAATGAAATCCCCAAGGATCTTGGATTTATCTGGACGGAGTTTAGACTTCTGGATTTTCTCTAGTGTGGTACACAGGTGGAGGAAAGGAACCTGAGATGCAACAGACTGCTCACCAGCAGAATCACTTTTTGAAGTTTCCTCCATGATGAAATCTGTAACATATGTCAAAGTTAAAAATTTGTCAAATGGTGGTGAATCAACAATTTACTCAGCAGTTAGGGTCATTGTTTCCATTAAATGCACCAACCTTTTATAATAAACAATACTCAAAGTTCTCAGATGTGACAACTTATTGCTTTTTTAGTCTTCTATGAATATTTTTGGACTATTGATTACACAAAACAAGCATTGTGTAGGTATCACTTTGAGCTTTATGAAACTATGATGGCACTTTTCACTATTTCCTTACATTAACTAAACCATCCATCCTAAACCAATAATCAAGGAAAGCCTAAATGATCATGAAAATATCTATTAGTTGCTAGCCTAGTAATTCTCAGTATTAGTTTTGCTTTCAATGGTACATTTTAGCATCCCATGATGGTATAAATGTGAAGGATAAAGATCATATGTGGGAAATGGAAATATGTGTATAAAATGTCTATGGGGAGTTTTATTGTTCAAACATTGTTTTGGTATTGTTTTTGTTACACACATAGTCCCTCTTAAATGTGGTTGAAACATTATTATACATATATATAACTGAAGGAGGAAAGACACCTTACTACATCTACAATTCTAAAAGGTGAGCAAGAGCAGCACAATATTTCAGATCTTCTCATTTAAGTAGAAAACTACACTGACATTTGTGAGTCACAAGCAAATCTAGGAAGCACAGTAACTTATTTGCACATCACTAAAATAAAACGTTCTTACTAAGTCTTACTATTAAGATGCTGATCATAGGTCAAAGGGGTCAAACTTCAACATGTCTGGACATGTCTCACTCCAACAGCACCTATTTTAATTTGAAAAAGTAGCCCTACACAAGAGGGCAAGTTGTCAAAGCTTAGTTGTAACAATTTGAGTTGACCGTTTGCTATAAATTGTACGTTTATTTGTATGTGCAATAACATTTACTGCTGTCAAGAGGGGAGACTGCTACAACTCCGGTCAGGTAATTTTCAAAATAAAAGGTTGTGTTGTCCAGGCCTGTGCGTCCAGACAAGTTGAGCGTTTGTCGACAAACGAGGCAGTGTGTAAATGTAGTTAACTTTATGCTTTTTAAAGCAGCTCAGTTTGATTGTTATGAACGTTCATGCATTGTGCGGTTAACGTGCACTGTGCTTGTATTTTGAAATCAAGCCGTAGCCGCTCAGTTCGTTTTCAGCAACAACATTCCTCAAAGCAACACACATCAGCAAATGATTCAAATAAAAAGAGAAAGATTTGTAACTGTCACCTTGCTCTTTAAGTCCTCCAAAGTAAAGGTAGTAACAGCAGACTTGTCACAGTACGCTACATATTGTGGGTCGTTCACTTCCTCGTACTCAAAGTAAGGCTCTTCAAGGAAAACCTTCCCCTGGAAACAAGAGCTAAACATTTGTTCCTATACTTCTTCTGCTTCTTCTTCTTCGTTTTCTTCATCTTCTTCTTGTCTTTTAGTGGCGGTTAGCAACCAGCAAAAAGGAGCATTACCGCCTCCTACTGCTTCGGAGTGTGG